>OW388298.1:49964069-50714069 GCA_936450465.1 Gibbula magus
CACCAGAGTGGAACTGACGTGGAAGAGATGGCAGCAGAGTGGAACTGACATGGAAGAGATGGCACCAGAGTGGAACTGACATGGAAGAGATGACACCAGAGTGGAACTGACGTTGAAGAGATGGCAGCAGAGTGGAACTGACGTGGAAGAGATGGCACCAGAGTGGAACTGACATGGAAGAGATGACACCAGAGTGGAACTGACATGGAAGGGATGGCACCAGAGTGGAACTGACGTGGAAGAGATGACACCAGAGTGGAACTGACGTTGAAGAGATGGCAGCAGAGTGGAACTGACATGGAAAAGATGGCAGCTGAGTGGAACTGACGTTGAAAAGATGGCAGCTGAGTGGAACTGACGTGGAAAAGATGGCAGCACAGTGGTCGAATTCTGCAGTGGTCGAAAAAGGCTGGAGGTGACTGGGACCTGGATGGTAGCAGACTGGAACTGGCTGGAACAGCGGTGGAACCGATTGGGAGAGATGGCAGCAGAGCGGAACTGACGTGGAAGAGATGGCACTAGAGTTGAACTGACATGGAAGAGATGGCACAAGAATGGAGGGGATGGCAGCAGAGTGGAACTGACGTTGAAGAGTGGACCCGATTTGGAGAGATGGCAGCAGAGTGGAACTGACGTGGAAGAGTTGGCACCAGAGTGGAACTGACCTGGAGTCATATAGAATTTTTCTGCAGAATTTCTGAAATTCAAAAGATTGCTTCATTCACATTAAAAAGGAGCAATTATATCCAGGAAACTTTTTATTGTTATACCTTTGAAAAACTTATACAAAGTTAAACATATTAAAAGTTTTCATGAGTGTTATTATTGTTTTTTTTTCAATATAAAGTTAATACTTATACAACCAAATGTCCCACGCACCACTGTAATGGAGAATGCATGAGGAGCTGTGGATTCGTCAAAAAATATCAACGAGCCCCGAAGGGGTTACCCTATCGTAACGTCACGAAACATGCATATGTGATTATTTTACATTTGAAACAATAAATTTCAATTCTGGGACACCAAAATCAATTATTTTGCAAATTTCGGTGCTCATTCATCGAATATGATACAAGTAGCTGCGACTCTCATGAAATGGATTCTTCCACGCACGTGCAGCGCAAAACTTCACGCGAGGCGAAGTGATTGACAGCTAAAACTCTGCCTTTCCATGCCTTCCGCGTGCGTTAGAAGACTTGAATAGAACGCGGGATTCTTACTGACAAACAATCCTAAGGTTTCTAACAGTGTCTTGTGGCCTAATGGTTAGGAGCACTGACTGCATGTTCGAATCCAGGTTCATGCATCACGAAAATTAATTTGTCTAGTTGAAATATATTTTAAGATCCTTTTCAGATACACCAAGACAAAATACATCAGTCTCGAAAAGTGTACTCGATTAGCCACTACTGAAAATGTCTAAACCTAACACCCCTCCTGACTCGGACAGTCAATGACCAGTAGATTCTTAAAAAATAATCAACTGATAACACAATAAAGTGACGTCATGACCATGGATTAACATTCAATAATACACATACTATTTTCGTCTATATATCTAGTTAGATGTTTTCATACATATGTGACTAAAAAAATGCACTGTTTGTTAAAGCATGCACACTTTACTCCCCAAGGGAGTTCCAAATATAGAAGTGTATGTCAAAAGTCTTGCAAACATTTCTCATACATAACAGGCAAGCTTGAGGGGCAACTGAGTAGTTTCTAGTGAATGGAACATGAGGTGGTGATATTTGTTGAATATCGGTGCTCGATGTACAGGCGGGTGGACAATGCATGATGAGGGTCTCCCCTGGGTGTTTGCTAGTCTAGTGGGAAAGTTAAGTTTAAGAAATGACTGTCAGTACTGTTTTATAATTTGGCCTACCAATACAATAAACCAATTAATGATTACTTGTAGAACTTCATAACATGAAAACATGTTGTTTAACCTTATTTAATTTCATATTTAACCAATGCGAAATCAAATCCAAACAGAATAGCCTACGCCTGAACTCATATACGTGCAAGCTTTATCCATCTGGTAAAATCTTTTTATCAGACATCTTTTTTCATGTTCATGTTAACGTATGTCTGATAATATCCTCTCTGTAAGTTTAACATTACCAGCAATTTTGAAGTTTTACTACGACTAAAGGTTGTACCGATTATTGAAATATAACCTAGCATCTGTCTAGATTTCAACCTTCCTACATTCTCGATAATCCAGAGTATACGCACCGATAAATTAGCGATTATAGATTTATCGAATCGTATATTCTGGATTATCGAAAGACCTTACCTATAACTCGATCCGAAAACAAAAGTTTGAAAATTTCAACAGAATAGAGGAAATCGAACCCATAACTCTTCTCACTGAAGCTGGCGTACGTACTAACAGACCACCGCGGATGACTGAAGACATGTAGAATAATTATTGATATATATTCTGCTCTCCTCGAATCTGTATTTTTAATTGCGTTCTACACTTGAATTCCTTCGTGTTAAACATTACAATTGCATTCGCATCTGCCTGTAATATCCATGAAGGTAGGCCCCTAAGTTGTTTGTAGGAGAAACATGAGTGGCAAACAGATTCTATATTTATATCCATGGGGGTAGGCCCCTAAGTTGTTTGTAAGAGAAAGATGAGTGGCAAACAGATGTTATATTTACGTCGCAGAATGGAAACTGTAAAACCTGTCTATGTAGGCTACAATCAAACGTCTTGGTGTAGAATCTACCGTGACTGAAAGTGATGCAAGAGGAATAGAATGATTTCATATTTTTGCTACTGGTAATTTATGTTGTTAAGTACATTGACAAAGTTTTAAACCGAACTATTCATTTATATATTTCGAACTGATTACAAAGCAATGCTGCAGTAAGAAAATATGGTATGACATTATCAGAGCAGAAGACTTGTTCAAAAGTACAACAAACAGACTATCCTTATAAAGCGCAGCATGGTATACACACAGTAATAATCCCAGACGGGACATAACATGCGCGCTCATCGTTTACGTTATTGAACATGCCCCCGCAATAATTCTAGTAACAAATCGGGACATCGGAAAGCTCAGTTATCAAAATGGATTGTGGTTTCTCCCCCAATTCTGGAATGAAAAATCATGTACTGAATTCGTATGAAAGCGCTCATTTTGCGTAATATTGTCTTAAATTAATATAAGGTAAACAAGTTTATTAAAGTTTCTAATGGCAAAATAAGGAGAAATTCTGTTGATATGACAAATACAGAAAAATCAAATTCCACATGTGTATGTGCCAATTATTTCGGATTACCCACAGTGTCACGTCGTTCATAATTTGCTACAGCTCTGTTCATTGGTCATTAGAATTGTAAAGATACAAAGACAACGCATGTCATTGGCTTAAAGTTGTTTAGAAAATTCCAACTGTAATATAGCGTCATATATCAACCTATTATTACAAGAACAGTGTAGAGAAGGGAAGTAAAACTGTAAAGTTTAAACGATGATTTAAAGAAATCGCATTATAGTTAAACTAAACTGTATGTCTGTATAATCTCTAGACGACACCGATGCTACACACATCTCATCGCTACATACATCTCATCGCTACATACATCTCATCGCTACACACATCTCATCGCTACATACATCTCATCGCTACACACATCTCATTGCTACACACATCTCATCGCTACATACATCTCATCGCTACATACATCTCATCGCTACATACATCTCATCGCTACACACATCTCATCGCTACATACATCTCATCGCTACATACATCTCATCGCTACATACATCTCATCGCTACATACATCTCATCGCTACACACATCTCATCCCTACATACATCTCAGCGCTACATACATCTCATCGCTACACACATCTCATCGCTACATACATCTCATCGCTACATACATCTCATCGCTACACACATCTCATCGCTACACACATCTCATCGCTACATACATCTCATCGCTACATACATCTCATCGCTACACACATCTCATCGCTACATACATGTACATCTCATCGCGACATACATCTCATCGCTACATACATCTCAGCGCTACATACATCTCATCGCTACATACATCTCATCGCTACATACTTCTCATCGCTACATACATCTCATCGCTACACACATCTCATCACTACATACATCTCATCGCTACACACATCTCATCGCTACACACATCTCATCGCTACATACATCTCATCGCTACATACATCTCATCGCTACACACATCTCATCGCTACATACATCTCATCGCTACATACATCTCATCGCTACATACATCTCAGCGCTACATACATCTCATCGCTACATACATCTCATCGCTACATACATCTCATCGCTACACACATCTCATCGCTACATACATCTCATCGCTACACACATCTCATCGCTACATACATCTCATCGCTACATACATCTCATTGCTACATACATCTCATCGCTACACACATCTCATCGCTACATACATCTCATCGCTACATACATCTCATCGCCACATACATCTCATCGCTACACACATCTCATCGCTACATACATCTCAGCGCTTGTTGTTAACCGTCTATAGTACCAAGAAACCTTTACATCTTACTTCAATAAATAAAATAAAAGATATAACTGAATGAATTAGTGGTTACATTGGAAGTGGAGTTATATTCATAGTATTTTGAAAGTAATATTTGTGCGATTGTAACTTTCAATCATTAATTTCCGTTAAACATTGATATCAGTGAACAAAGATTTCTAGTTTCACAAATAGACATTGTACATTTTGGTATCCGAAGTTTTTATTTGACCAAAACAATTGATTTTTATACAATCACCAAAACTACCTCATGGGCTTAAAATAGGGTAAGTGTTATATCCTGATATTGTCACAAATAGACATTGATTGAAAATCATCAGTGAAAACTTGTGTTTGCTTGTTTCTAAGATACAAAATACAAATACATTAACAAACTAGTACCTCGTGATTAGTAAAACAGAAATTTCATCACTTGAGACAATGTCATTGAGAAAGCCGCTCATACAAAACGGCTCGGGTGTTTGTCATGGGAGAGAAGTTAATGAAGATGAGAACGATCTCCCCATTGGTGATCTGAAACCACGAACATGTCTTGACACCATTTGAATGAGAACTAGAGAGACATTTTATGTTCTTTGTGTCGATTAAAGAGCCATGAAAACTTTTGATGAACATATCGGATATTGGAATAAATGTTTTACCCAACTAGGTTATTTGCTTGAATTTTATAATCAATGAGAATATATGTGTCATAATTTGCTGGGTTTAGATCAGTAACAAGTACATTAAACAGACAATAATTTGTACGTTCTCAGGACATTTAGACATAAAACAATCGTCACATTCAGTAATTTGTGGCATTGGTAGCCTAACTTCTAGGAGAAGCACGTGCAGGCACGTTCAGCCCATGTGTTTCTATGGCGACTTTCGCTAAAGACGTGCCTTCAAGCTTCGGAAACGCTTGCTACTGTGTAGTACGTTTTATGCAATAAAGGGAATTCTGTTTATATGACGTCATATACCCTCAGTACGCCTTACTCGAAGGAGTACTTCTCTTTGAAACCAAATTTCATTACATTGTCGTGATATGAAAATTATTTATCTCAGTTCATGTTGTAGATAAAATATTTCTCTAGCGATTGACGTTATAAGTATATTTTCCACAAATATCCTTGATGGCTCTTTAATATTATTGATGTAACTACCCTCAGCGATATCTAATGATGTCTTAAAGAACAACTGATTATGTTGATAAAAATGCAGGAAAAATTCCCCAAATCTTTCTCATTGAAAGATAATTAGTAAATTAATTAATTGGTAAAGGTGTTTCCAGGCTAAATATATATAGAGTCTTTTATTTTTAAACGCAAAGCATTGTGGTCGATTCTCACAAATAAACAAACAAACAAAAGAGAAACACAGTTTATGAGTAGTCCTATTCACGGAAACTAAAATTTAGCGTTAGTTCATAATGAAATTGAAATATCTGTTTTTGGCAACGAGAAGGCAAGGTTTAAATCACCGTACTTATGTTTGTTATAGTAAATTTCGTTTCTGAAATTCCGAATTGAGCAACAGCAGCCACCCGTCATTTCACTTTTGAGAGTTTTGACTTCTTCCAAAGAACTACTGCACCCCAGAAGCTGATATTTTATGGGCATGCACCTCGCATCTAGGGGCTCAAGGTTTATACATTATGGTCTTGACCCATCCTCAAATATAGACCTGTTAATAAATTAGTCTTCATCACAAAGAATAGTGCAATGCCTAATGAGCTACATAGCCAAGGGATATATATTTCTTATTTTGATAACATCGCATATATTCTCGTAGTCCAAGTGCCAAAATTATTTAACTACCATGCATATACATTAGCATGTATGATTTGGTTTTACTTCTTATGGTTAATAAATAACAGATCACAGCTTCCCCTGTTTAGGTACCGTTTTAAACAGCTTAGTGAACTGAGTGCAATGTGAATGAAGTGTCTTACCCATGGACACAACACAATATGAGTCTATGGTTAAAAATTGTTGGTGTCTCAGCCGGGATTCGAACCAACCGTTAGCGGGAGAGGTCAGCAGGCCTACCACTAAACTACTGTGATATGGTATATTTTGTATATGAAAACATCAATATATAATGATATATGCACATGTGTATATTTTTTATTTAATAAAGACATTGGTGAAACTATTTCTTCTCAGATCGAGTCCTCATTCTATTTGGACAATTTCATGTTATAAAACTCGCCGGTCTCTTCAAGACGCCGGGTGTTTCGGTTGTGTAACCAAACGAGAAGAGCACGATTTGCACGTGCACCATGTCTATTTCCAAACCCATCAATGTCAGGTTTAGCAAGACGGGACAGTTTTGTAGAGAACGTTGCTGCTGCTAGCGTTTGAACTTAGAAATGAGTTGGAAAGCTATTTTTAAAATAAAAGTTGGCCTTGTTTTACCTTTTAAAACTAATTTGTTTTGATCTATTATTTATTCAACATATTCAAAATGTATATATGTGTTGTGTATTATATAAAAAACAAAACAAATATAATGTGTAGTTATTATAGTATAAATTTATTTAAAGTAAGAAGAGAGTTCAGAAACGTGTATGTCTGTTCGTCCTTTAGTTTGTCCGTCCGACTGTGTACATGTCTGTCAATAGCTTTGAGTGATGTGTTGGAGTCAGGGAATGTTCTCATCATGACATTCTTTGTAAATAGTGGAGTTTAAGCATCATGTTGAATTTGTTTTGTTTTCATAAAATTAAATAGAGTATAATATTATATAATATTATATAATTGATAGGAAATCATAGTGCCTGACTCTGAGGGTGTGCCACTATAAGGAAGGGAATAAGATGTGTTATAACACACGGCAGGAGAGCGTTGGGACATTCCGTGTTCACTGCTGGTGGTAGGTGCCTGACTCTGATGGTGTGCTACCTCAAGGAAGGGAAGATGACATGTTATAACATACGACATTGAACCGTTTGAAGTTGTTGTGACATTCAGTGCTCAGTGACGGCGGCTGACAATGTTTATAAATATACTTGAGATCAAGTGAGTGTGTGAACGAACCAAAAGAGCGCTCTAACGGGGTGCTGAGCTGAGCTGCGCTGCACCCATATGACCTGCTTCCACTGTGGTTGTGTCGAGCTTATACGTGTAATTGTGGTGCTCCAGTTCGGTTTTATGTAATAAATCCCATTTCGGGCTGCCGTGAACACACCCAAACCGAATCCTTGACATCTATACCATCGTTACCATCTGAACACGTGTTAATCTGGTAAAAAGGTTAAGCCATGTTAGTTGTCATCGTTAATCCATACGACTTACATCCAGTGCAGCACTACACTATGTTTTAATCGATTTACATAGATAATAAGTATTGTCAGAGGTCAGAGATTTCAGTAACGTGTATTCAATGCTGAATTCACTGACAGCACTCACGACAATAGATACAATGGTGAATGCAGTGAGTCGACTGATTGCTCAAGCGGGTATTACTCAAGAGACATTCTTCACTCTCTCAACAATGAATACAATCTATTATCTCCTGAAGCTTTATATAACGTCCGCCGACTTGGATATTTATCAGTAAGAGCAGGAAAAAAACATGATCTAAATGTGGTGTTATGGAACGCACAATCTTGCAGAAATAAAACTCTGGAATTATCAGACATTCTTTTGACTGGTAATATTGATATTCTTATCCTCACCGAGACATGGTTAAAAGATAAGGGAGATGAAGCCATACTTAAAGAACTCACCCCGGATGGATATGATATCATACACAAGCCACGCCTTAATGGACAAGGAGGGGGGATTGCTGTGGTTTACAAGTCCCATATATCTGCCAATGTTCTCAACACTCATCAAACATTTATGTCGTTTGAATTGCTAAACCTAACTGTATCTTGTGGGCGGTTTACATACAGGTTTGTCTGCATATACAGACCTCCACCTTTCAGGAAGAACGGGTTGTCGATGACACAATTTGGAGAGGAGTTTACTACTTTTCTGACAACACTGAAGCAGAAAGAATTGATCATCCTTGGTGATTTCAATGTACATTTCGACAACAAAGATAATCCTGAAACCAAGAAAATGATGAAACTATTGCAGTCACATGATCTTATCCAGCACGTTGATACGTGTACGCACCGATCTGGTCATATATTGGATTGGGTGCTAAGTAGAGACACACAATCCCTTTCCTCTAAATTAACAGTTGAAGATCGTTTAATGTCTGATCATTTCTTCATAAAGTTTTCACTTCCGTTTGATAAGCCTGCCAAGATGAAGAAGCATGTGACCTGTCGCAACATCAAGAAGATCAACCGAGATGAGTTTAGAAAAGATCTGTTGGAGTCAAGTTTGATATCTGACCCACCCTCTGACCTTGATGCTCTCTGTGAGTGTTATGATTCCACTTTGAAAGCGCTATTGGACAAGCATGCTCCAAGTAAAGTGAAAGCGATCTCAGACAGGAAAACCGCACCATGGTATACTCCTGAAATAAAGGCTGCCAAGACAAATCGTCGAATTTCAGAGAGAAAATGGCGCAAAACAAATCTAGAGGTACACAGACAGATTTACAAAGAATCTAGAAATGTAGTTGCCACACTCATTAGAAAATCAAAATCACAATATTGTAAGATTCAGATTATTGAAGCAACTTCCCCAAGTGCTCTCTACAACTTCATGTTCTCTCTAATGGGCAGAGAAAACAAAAAAGTCCTACCCGACTCAACAAGTCATGACACCCTGGCATCTGACTTTAGTACTTTCTTTGTGGACAAAATCGAATCTATCAGAAATGACCTAGACTCTGCTGATCAACAACAAGCTGGAGAGCTAGATTCTTACCCTTCCGAGAATACAAAGTTAGAGACATTTCAACCTTTTTCAGAATTGGATATCATTAGACTTGTGCGAACCTCAAAGCCAACCTATTGCACATTGGATCCTGTTCCAACCACTCTAGTCTTGGATCATCTGGACATGAATCTGTGAATATCAGTCTAGAAACAGGATCTGTGCCCACAGCTTTCAAGGAAGCACTGGTGAAACCTCTTCTAAAGAAGAATGGCTTACATAAGAACATTCTGAAAAATTACAGACCCGTTTCTAATCTGTCTTTCTTATCAAAAATACTAGAGAAAGCAGTGAAAGTACAACTCATAGCCCATCTTGAAGCTTTTGAACTCTACGACAAGTTTCAGTCTGCATATAGAGCCAAGCACAGCACAGAAACATGTCTCCTCAGAGTTGCCAATGATGTTCTACGCTCGGCTGACAATCGCGACTTGAATCTACTTGTGTTGTTAGACCTGACAGCGGCATTCGACACAATCGACCATGACAAGCTGTTCAAATGTCTCAAGAATCGGATGGGACTCTCAGGAACTGTATTCAAGTGGTTCCAATCTTATCTTTATCAAAGATCACAGTCAGTAGTCATTGAAAATGCCTCGTCAGATCCAGTCCATCTCATGTGTGGGGTACCACAGGGTTCGGTCCTTGGACCGATCTTGTTCACCTTGTTCATCTTGTATACATCGTCCCTGATTGATGTCATTGATCGTCATGATGTCCCTCATCATGCATATGCTGATGACACACAACTACAGAAGTCATTTTCGCAATCCAGTTCCTCTACAGCAGTAAATGGCCTTGAATCTTGCCTATTTGATATCAGATCATGGATGGTACAAAATAAACTGAAACTCAATGATGCCAAGACCGAGGTTCTTCTCATTGGCACAAACTCCAAAAAGAAAACGTTATCTGAATCCTCGCTTCTGATTGGGGACTCATCCATACCATTCTTGGATGTTGTCAAGGACCAGGGAGTCTATTTAGACTCCAATATGACAATGGACAAGCATGTGGAACATACTTGTAGGACCTGCTTTTACCACCTCAGATGTATTGGTCAGATCAGGCATCTGTTAACAGAAGATGCTACGAGTCAACTGGTCAGGTCATTAATTCTTTCCACACTGGACTATGGCAACAGCCTGCTTATTAACATCAGACAAGATCAACTAATGAAGCTCCAGAGAATCCAGAATGCCTCTGCCCGGTTGATATTCCGTTGCAAAAAATCATCACATACAACACCATTGATGATGAAGCTTCATTGGCTTCCAGTTGAAGCTCGGATCGACTTCAAAGTCCTATGTGTAACATACAACTGTTACCATGCTGTCGCACCAGAGTACCTTCAAGACCTTATACACAAGCACAACCAAACCCGAACTCTGAGATCCAATGATCAACTCTTACTGACTGTACCAAAGGTCAACCTCAAATCATTTGGCCACAGATCCTTTTCGTACTGTGCTCCCTCACTTTGGAACTCTCACCCGCTTCATATTAGAAACTCTCCATCTCTACTTGTCTTCAAGACAAGTCTGAAGACCCATCTCTTCTCAAAATACTACTTTTAGGAACTTGAACTGCGCTTTGAGCAACCAATTTTGGATGGAAACAGCGCACAAACAAATGCACTTATAATTATTATTATTAATTCGTGAGTTGTAAGACACTCACTAGGTCATAACTTCAGCAGATTTATTTTTTTCAAGATTTCTATTCTTTGCACTGGAATGTCAGACATAGTATAAGTAAATGTCACATCACTGCTAGTCTGGTACCATCACTCACATTCACTTCCAGAATAGAGCCATCACTCACAGTAAGTTCCAGTCTGGTGCCATCTCTCTCAGTAAGTTCTTCTGGTGCAATCTCTCACAGTCACTTCCAGAATAGAGCCATCACACCAAGTAAGTTTCAGTCTGATGCAATCCCTCCCAGTAAGTTCCAGTCTGGTGCCATATCTCTCAGTTAGTTCCGGTCTGGTGCCATCTCTCCCCCAGGAAGATCCTGTATGGTGCCACCACTACCAGTAAGTTCAAGTATGGTGTCATCACTACCAGTAAGTTCCAGTCTGGTGCCATCTTTCCCAGTAAGTTCCAATCTCGTGCCATCACTCACAGTCACCTCCAGAATAGAGCCATCACGCCCAGTCACTTCCAGAATAGAGCCAACACTCCCAGTAAGTTCCAGCCATGTGTAATCTCTCCCAGTAAGATCCAGCCTGGTGCCATCTCTCCCAGTAAGTTCCAATTTGGTGCCACCTCTCCCAGTTAGTTCCAGTTTGGTTCCATCCCTCGCGGTCTGTTCCAGTCTGGTGCCATCACTCACAGTCACTTCAAGAACAGAGCCATCACTCACAGTAAGTTCCAATTTGGTGCCACCACTCATAGTCACCTCCAGAATAGAGCCATCACTCCCATTAAGTTCCAGTCTGGTGCCACCTATCCCAGTTAGTTCCAGTTTGGTTCCATCCCTCGCGGTCTGTTCCAGTCTGGTGCCATCACTCACAGTCACTTCCAGAATAGAACCAACACTCCCAGTCTGTTCCAGTCTGGTGCCATCTCTCCCAGTAAGTTCCAGTCTGGTGCCATCATTACCAGGAAGTTCCAGTCTGGTGCCATCACTACCTATTAGTTCGAATCTAGAGCCATCACTTCCAGTTTGGTTTCATCACTCCATGTCAGTTCCAGTTTTGTGCCATCACTGCCAGTCACTTCCTGTTACTTCTTATATGGCGCCACCACTCCCAGTCAGTTCCAGTCAGTTCAATAGAGGTTATCATGCTCGTGTGTTTTGGGATGGTCAATATCCTGCATTAGGAATAAACATTGTATTTTGCGAGCCTTGGCGAGCTAAATACATTGTGTTTATTCCTAATGCAGGATATTTACCATCCCAAAACACACGAGCATGATAACTTTTTTATCATACAATGTCATACTTCATTCATTTTGCGCAAAACAGCATGACAACATTATTTCAAAGTTGAACTTTACTGTAACTAAGCGTATTGATATATGCAAATTAACTGCGTGTTATTCTCACAGTAAAATGACACAAAATAACGCCTCCTAAATTATGCTTTCAGTGAAAATAATTGTTATTTTTGGCATGATCTTAATTTTCAATGTTTTAATACGTTTTAAAATACGTTTTTCAAATGAAAAATATGTAACGTGACTACAGCGAATTCGAACTCGCGTCCTATCGCTTGTGTAACCGTGACTGTAAGCGAATCTCGCAACACACGGAGAGCTAAATTGAATGTTAGGCAGCTAATTCTAAAACAAAAGTCACATTATGGAACCATGAAGACTGCCGTTCGATAAATGAATGTGTGACTCAAACTGCCTTTGTTACCTGTGAGTATCATAAAGTGGTTGCTCGGTAGTTTTCAACTCGTGATGAACATATTTTGGCACTGCTTGAACATAATAAAATTTTGCCGCACTATGCATTGCACAATAATTTTTTTTATCATTTCCCAAATTAATGTGGATCTATATGAAAGGGAGCATGTATATTTACATGAAGCTGTTACGCTATAATTGTCACGATTATTACAGGCATTTGAAATGTTAACGCTTGTGACGTCATTTCCAAAAGAAGTTCCGTCATTTGACCTCTGTTATTTGCATCTTTATCCGTATATGACCCCAACGGATACCGAAAATATCTGTTGCCTCTATCCTGCCGAGAACACCATCCATTGTATGATAAAGTTTAGTATCATCATTCCATCTAACTTTCAGTCTCTACATTTATATAATATGCAAATATGCAAATATGCAAATATGCAAAAGTTCGTCTTCAGAGGTTCGAACATGCCTAGTGAGATGTGTGTGTTATAGACTTGTCATTAAATCAACTGTTAAAATAATACCCTAATATTAAATTATGCAAAATATATTTTTAAAAATCAGATTATACTCCACTCCTATTCAAATAATCGCATTTATATTTTACTATCTAAAAACGAAATGTGCAAAAGTTAACTTTAGAGGTTCGAACATGCCTAGTGAGAGTGATGTATAATAGACTATCTGATTAGCTCAGACCCTCTACCCATTGTGCTACCAAGCCCTGTGGTCAGGTATTCAATTGTTGTTGCTTCTATATTGATGACTTTAGCATGTTGTGGGTGAAATATAAATAACTTCTCATTAAATCCTCTGTTAAAATACTACCTAGTAATAAATTATACAAAAGATATTTTGTTTATAAAAATCAGATTATACTCCACTCCTATTCAAAGAATCGCATTTATATTTTAAACCTAAAAACTAAAGTTATCTTCAGAGGTTCGAACATGCCTAGTGAGGCAGGTGTATAAAAGACTGTCTGGTCAGCTCAGAGCACTCTACCCATTGTGCTACCAAGCCCTGTGGTCAGGTACTCAATTGTTGTTGCGTTTATGTTTCCTAATCCAATTAGGTGCTCTTAATTAGTGTATTGTAAGTATATAAAGACAATTTAATTGGTTGAAAGTGTGGATCCCCGGTGGTGTAGTGGGATTCGCCAGGTGTGAGGGTCCGAGGAACCCGAGTTCGAATCCAGGTGGAGGCGAACAATGACCGACTGCAGTGGTCGAAACATGCTGGAGGTGACTGGGACATGTGTGGTAGCAGACTGGAACTGGCTGGAACAGCGGGGGAACCGATCGGGAGAGATTGCACCAGAGTGGAACTGACATGGAAGAGATGGCACCAGAGTGGAACTGATCTAAGGGATGGGACACGAGTGGAACTGGCGTGGAAGAGATGGCACAAGAGTAAAACTAACGTTGAAGGGATGGCACCAGAGTCGAACTGATGGGAAAGAGATGGCACCAGAGTGGAACCAACACGGAGGGATGGTACCAACACGGAGGAATGGCCCCTGAGTGGAACCAACACGGAGGGATGGCACCAACAAGGATAATTGGCACCAGACTGAAATCAACACGGAGGGATGGAACCATCAAGGAGGGATGACACCAGACTGAAACCAACACGGAGGGATGGAACCAGGTGGGATCAACACGGAGGAATGGCACCAGAGAATGGCAACCATAAGTTTTTTCCCAACTTTAACCAACCAAACTATATATGATTCTTGAAGGCCGCTCCATCACAGCCATCATTAGCTTGGTACCCAGTTAGACTGCTGAGGGATTTGACAAAATTAAGTTCCTCAGGCAATATGAGGCAACATGTTATGTTATTAAACCACAACAGAGGTCACCCATCCGGATAGCCGCGTCTATCGTTGCTGAACTATTCTATGCAAAGTCTCAGTGAGTTGCTGTTTGGGCATTCAGTGCTCAGCGTTGTCGGCTGGTGCCTGACTGTATGGATGTGCTACTTTAAGGAAGGGAAGGACAGAAGAACGTTAGTTGATTTATTTTTTAGACGTTCAGTGCTCAGCGTTGGCAGCTGTTCTGACTCTGATGGTGTGCTTTTCAAAGAGCGTAAGAAGACGTGTTATAACGCAAGACAGCAGAACGTTAGTTATTAAGTTGTTGAGATACTAGGTGCTCAGTACTAGTGGTTGGTGCCTGACTCTGAGGGTGTGCTACAAAAAAGAAAGGGAACAAGACGAGTCATAACACAGGATTTGAAAATTACAAACTTGACTGGAGAAATATCATTACACATTGCTGAAGGAAAGTTAAATCAATTCTCATTCCAAAACATCATTTGTGTTGATTTCATTTCAAATAATTTCACTTGCATATTTATCCAAAACATATGTTAACTACCTGCTTCCAATGAAAATCCAGCAATAGCCTTTTACATGTGCAGAAACCCTTTAACATGCACAGTAGTAACATGACCTATTATACATTACCAACCAAAATTTGTCTTTTTGTCTTTCTTAGATAAGTTTCAAAATAATGTTTTACTAATTGGCCGGCGCAAGCCGAGATCCATTATCCAGTTTTCGATAAAAAATTACTACTTCACTACTTTATATTGTCTCTTTACAGAACCGACTTGCTAGAAAACGGTAACTATCGGCAGCAGTCAGGAGATTTAATTCTCAACACAATTTATAACTTTGGCATAATATTCTGTTACTCCAGAAACACAAAGCATGAATGTCCCTGTAACACGCTTGAACCTGTAAATGATTAAAATAATTACTTTCACCTAGACTGGATGGTCGGATCGTCTGACATCTACTTCTGAGTCTTCACATGGCATGTTTAATATACAGAGATTGGTCTATGGCATCTGACATCTAGCTCGGAGTCTTCACATGGCATGTTCAATATAAAGATCTTGGCCTATGGCATCCGACATCTAGCTCTGAGTCTTCACATGACATGTTCAATATAAAGCTCTATAATACATCTAGTTCTGAGTCTTCAAATGGCATTTTCAATATAAAGCTCAATAATACCTCTAGTTCTGAGTCTTCACATGGCATGTTCAAAATAAAGATCTTGGCCTATGGCATCTGACATCTAGTTCTGAGTCTTCACATGGCATGTTTAATATAAAGATCTTGGTCTATGGCACATGCCATCTAGCTCTGAGTCTTCACATGGCATGTTCAATATAAAGATCTTGGTCTATGGCATCTGCCATCTAGCTCTGAGTCTTCACATGGCATGTTCAATATAAAGATCTTTGTCTATGGCATCTGCCATCTAGCTCTGAGTCTTCACATGGCATGTTCAATATAAAGATCTTGGTCTATGGCATCTGCCATCTAGGTCTTCACTTGCAATTGACATGTTCAATATAAAGATCTTGGCCTATGGCATCTGACATCTAGTTCTGAGTCTTCACATGGCATAATCAATATAAAAATCTTGGCCTATGGCATATGGCATCTAGTTCTGAGTCTTCACATGGCATGTTCAATATAAAAATCTTGGCCTATGGCATAAGCAGCAGCAGCAGCAATCCGTCATTCAACTTTTGAGAGTTTTGACTTCTTATCTAGAACTACTGCACCCCAAAAGCTGATATTTTATGGGCATGCACCTCGCATCTTGGGGCTCAAGGTTTATACATTATGGTCTTGACCCACCCTAAAATATTGACCTGTTTATAAATTAGTCTTCATCAAGATGTAATGAACGAAAAATAGTGCAATGAGATGATGAGCTACATAGCCAATGGATATATATGTATATATATTTCTTATTTTGATAACATCACATATATTTTCGTAGTTCAAGTGCCAAAATTATATAACTACCATGCATATACATTAGCATGTATGATTTGGTTTTACTTTTTATGGTTAATAAATAACAGATCACAGCTTCCCCTGTTTAGGTACCGTTTTAAACAGCTTAGTGAACTGAGTGCAATGTGGATGAAGTGTCTTACCCATGGAAACAACGCAGTATGAGTCTATGGTTAAAAATTGTTGGTGTCTCAGCCGGGATTCGAACCCAACGTTAGCGGGAGAGGTCAGCAGGCCTACCACTAAACACTGTGATATGATATATTTTGCATATGAAAACATCAATATATAATGATATATGCACATGTGTATATTTTTTATTTAATAAAGACATTGGTGAAACTATTTCTTCTCAGATCGAGTCCTCATTCTATTTGGACAATTTCATGTTATAAAACTCGCCGGTCTCTTCAAGACGCCGGGTGTTTCGGTTGTGTAACCAAACGAGAAGAGCACGATTTGCACGTGCACCATGTCTATTTCCAAACCCATCAATGTCAGGTTTAGCAAGACGGGACAGTTTTGTAGAGAACGTTGCTGCTGCTAGCGTTTGAACTTAGAAATGAGTTGGAAAGCTATTTTTAAAATAAAAGTTGGTCCTGTTTTACCTTTTAAAACTAATTTGTTTTGATCTATTATTTATATAACATATTCAAAGTGTATACATGTATGTGTTGGGTATTATATAAAAAAAAAACCCAAAAAACAAATAAAATGTGTAGTTATTAATAGTATAAGGAGAGAGTTCAGGAACGTGTCTGTCTGTTCGTCCTTTAGTTTGTCTGTCTGACTGTGTACATGTCTGTCCATAGCTTTGAGTGATGTGTTGGAGTCAGGGAATGTTCTCATAATGAAATGCTTTGTAAATAGTGGAGTTTAAGCATCATGTTGAATTTGTTTTGTATTCATAAAATTATATAGTGTGCACTACGAACTTAATTGATATGAAATCATGGTGCTTGACTCTGAGGGTGTGCCACTTTAAGGAAGGGAATAATATGTGTTATAACACACGGCAGGAGAGCGTTGGGACATTCCTTGTTCACTGCTGGTGGTTGGTGCCTGACTCTGAGGGTGTGCCAACTCAAGGAAGGGAAGAGGACATGTTATAACACACGACATTGAAACGTTAAAGTTGTTGTGACATTTAGTGCTCAGTGTCGCTGCGCTGCACCCATATGACCTGCTTCCACTGTGACTGTCGAGTTTATACGTGTAATTGTAGTGCTCCAGTTCGGTTTTATGTAATAAATCCTATTTCGGGCTGGCGTGAACACACCCAAATACAGATTTGTGTTATTTGTAAATGTTGTATGTTCGGTTTAGTTTGCGAATTAAAACATAACAGCTTCTACCATTGCCGTCACACCCTGAATCATTGTCATATGATGCTATTTCACAGAAGTTTCAATCAACTATTGTCCATACACTACACATGTTTTGAACGATTTGCATAGATAATAAGTATTGTCAGAGGTCAGAGATTCCAGTAACGTGTATTCAATGCTGAATTCTTGAGTTGTAAGACACTGATACTTCACGTATCATAACTAAAGTATACACAACTTGAATGAATAGGCCATCTCTGCACTTCAGCAGATTTATTTTTTTCAAGATTTCTCTACTTTGCAGCGGAGGTGTCAGACATAGTATTAATCTATGTCACATCACTGCTAGTCTGGTGCCATTAGTCACAGTCACTCCCAGAATAGAGCCATCACGTCCAGTAAGTTTCAGTATGGTGCCATCACTCGCAATCTGTTCCAAAATAGAACCATCACTCCCAGTTAGTTCCAGTTTGGAATCATCACTACCAGTAAGTTCCAGTCTGGTGCCATCACTACCAGTAACTTCCACGATAGAGCCATCACGACCAGTAAGTTCCAGTCTGGTGCCTTCTCTCCCAGTAAGTTCAAGTATGGTGCCATCACTTACAGTCACTTCCAGAATAGAGCCATCACTTCTAGTAAGTTCCAGTCCGGTGCCATCTCCCCCAGTAGGTTCCAATGTGGTGCCATCACTACCAGCTTGGTTTCATCACTCCATGTCGGTTCACGTCGGATGCCATCTCTCCCAGCATGTTTCTGTCTGGTGCCATCACTCACAGTCACTTCCAGAATAGAGCCATCACTTCGAGTTTGGTTTCATCACTCCATGTCAGTTCCAGTTGGGTGCCATCACTTCCAGTATAGAGCATCACTTCCTATTACTTCTTCTATGGCGCCATCACTCATAGAGTTTCATCCTTATGCCACCACTCCAGGTCAGTTCCAGTCAGTTCCAATTTACACCACCGGTGATCTATACTTTCAACCGATCAAATTCTACTTAAAGGATCCTAATTAAAGAGCACCTAATTGAGTTAGTGAACATAGAAGCAACAACATGTGAGAACCTGACCAAAAGGCTTGGTAGCACAACGGATAGAGCGTCTAAGGTAATCAGGTAGTCAAATATAGTACACTGTCCTGACTGGACGTGTTCGAACATAAATTGTTTTCAGGTAGTAAAACAAGATGTTATTATTCAAAAGATATTTTTTTATAAAATCAGATTATACTCCACTCCTATTCAAATAATCGCATTTATATTTTAATTCCTTAAAACGAAATATGCAAAAGTTATCTTCAGAGGTTCGAACATGCCTAGTGATGCTTTTGTTTAATAGTCTATCCGATTAGCTCAGAAGCTCTTACCATTGTGATACCAAGCCCTGTGGTCAGGTACTCAATTGTTGTTGCTTCTATATTGATGACGTTAGCATGTTGTGGGCGAAATGTAAATAACTTATCATTTAATCTTCTGTTAAAATAATACCTAATAATAAATAATGCAAAAAGTTTTTCTCCACTCCTATTCAAATAATCGCATTTATATTGTAATTCCTTAAAACGAAAGTTATCTACAGAGGTTAGAACATGCCTAGTGAGGCTAATGTATACTAGATTATCAGATTAGCTCAGACGCTCTACCCATTGTGCTACCAAGCCCTCTGGTTAGGTACTCAATTGTTGATGCTTCTATATTTCTAAATCCAATGAGGTGCTCTTAATTAGTATATAGTAAGCATATGGATACAATTTAATCGGTTGAAAGTGTGGATCCCAGGTGGTGTAGTGGGATTCGCCAGGTGTGAGGGGCCGAGGAACCCGGGTTCGAACCAGGTGGAGGCGAACAATGTCCGACTGCAGTGGTCGAAACATGCTGGAGGTGCCTGGGAACTGGATGGTAGCAGACTGGCACCAGAGTGGAACCAACATGGAGGGATGGCACCAGGATGGAACTAACACGGAGCGATAGCACCAGAGTGGAACCAGCACGGGGGGATGGCACCAGGGTGGAACCAACACAGCGGGATGGCACCAGAGAGGAACCAACACGGAGGGATTGCACCAGGGTGGAACCAACATGGAGCGATGGCACCAGAGTGGAACCAACATGGAGCGATGGCACCAGGGTGGAACCAACATGGAGGAATGGCACCAGGGTGGAACCAACATGGAGGGATGGCACCCGAGAGGAACCAACACAGAGGGATGGCACCAGGATGGAACCAACATGGAGGGATGGCACCAGAGTGGAACCAACATGGAGGGATGGCACCAGGGTGGAACCAACATGGAGGAATGGCACCAGGGTGGAACCAACATGGAGGGATGGCACCCGAGAGGAACCAACACAGAGGGGTTGCACCAGTGTAGAACCAACACGGGGGGATGGCACCCGAGAGGAACCAACACAGAGGGATGGCACCAGGGTGGAACCAACATGGAGGGATGGCACCATAGTGGAACCAACATGGAGGGATGGCACCAGGGTGGAACCAACATGGAGGAATGGCACCAGGGTGGAACCAACATGGAGGGATGGCACCCGAGAGGAACCAACACAGAGGGGTGGCACCAGTGTAGAACCAACACGGGGGGATGGCACCAGGGTGGAACCGACACGGAGGGATGGCACCAGAGAGGAACCAACACGGAGGGGTGGCACAAGGGTGGAACCAATACGGAGGGATGGCACCAGAGAGGAACCAATACGGAGGGATGGCACCAGAGAGGAACCAATACGGAGGGATGGCACCAGGGTGGAACCAATACGGAGGGATGGCACCAGAGAGGAACCAACACGGGGGGATGGCACCAGCGTGGAACCAATACGGAGGGATGGCACCAGAGAGGAACCAATACGGAGGGATGGCACCAGGGTGGAACCAATACGGAGGGATGGCACCAGAAGGAATGACACAAGACTGACAGTGAAATGAAATTGATGGTAGCCGACGTGGCATCTGATCATTCAACGTCATTCATCATATGAAATTTGAATTTTGAAGTTCTTATTTGAAAAACACTAAAAACTGCAAACGGAAATTTTTAGTTTCACAAATAGACATTGTACATTTTGATATCCGAAAATTTTATTTGACCAAAACAATTGATTATTAAAAGAACCAAAACTACCTCTTGAGATAAAAAGAGTTGAATGAAAATCATCAGTGGAAATTAAAGTTCTTTAAAAAATGTCTTATTTGAAAAAAAGTTACTTATTGAAAAAACAAACATTGTATCATGAGGTTAAAATGAGGATAAGCGTGAAGCACAGATAGACATTTAAGGAAAATGTCATTGGATTGGTGTCTCGTTCTATTTGTTTGCATGATTGGAATGACCATGTATGTCTTAACGACGAATAAGCATCCAGCGACGTTTTAATTGACTGACACAAGCAAATGCAATGCCAACCCTATTGTCGTTTCCTCTAATCGTATATCGATATATGGTAGCGATGAGTCAATACAATTATTATCATATATCATATATATCCCAAATGAAGAAGAATCCTTTCTAATACATATAAATCACACTGTCGAACTGTCATCAAAACTGTTCAAAAATGTATTCATCCGAGTTAAATGATAGCCATTTACATGTACATGTATACTCAGTATATAATATATATATATCCATATGCTTCTACCTTTAAAGGTACATCCATTTTGTTGTTTAGGGTTACATTTGCCAAATGTTATAAATTGTGTCATTTTATCGAGAAGTAGTGACTGTTGCCGATAATTGCCATTATGATGACAATCGACTCATTATACCGACAACATAAAGGTAAAAGTATCGATTTCTGATCGAAAACCGGACAATATGCCGTGTGAGGCGCGCGTCAATTGGTCAAACGTAATTCATGAAACTTTATTACTACAGCCAAATAAACAACTTTGGGTTGATAATGTTTAATAGGTCTTTTAAATACTGTGTATGTAAATGGGGCGTGTAGTTTCGGTTTCTAGACATGTATAATGATGCTGATCAATTTTAATTGGCAAATATTAATTATTATATATTTGGCGATTGGGAATGGATATGCAAGTTGAGTGACATTATTTGAACTGAAATGAGCACATTTCGTATGTTGCCACGTATTAAAACCAAATAAATGTTATGAAACTCAATGGATGCATCTTTAAAGGACGCTAATATGGCAAATACAATCGAACATACAAACTACCTGAAGTTTCTAGCAGCTCGAGGCTCTGTTTTCACCAAATTCTCGTTGTATACAAAGCAAGGATTACCAAACACAATTCTCGTTGTATACAAAGCAAGGATTACCAAACACAATTCTCGTTGTATACAAAGCAAGGATTACCAAACACAATTCTCGTTGTATACAAAGCAAGGATTACCAAACACAATTCTCGTTGTATACAAAGCAAGGATTACCAAACACAATTCTCGTTGTATACAAAGCAAGGATTACCAAACACAATTCTCGTTGTATACAAAGCAAGGATTACCAAACACAATTCTCGTTGTATACAAAGCAAGGATTACCAAACACAATTCTCGTCAATTCCCTGCTTGCTGTCTGGACTGTTTAACTGGTCTCCATTATTTTTTTTATCACTTTGACTTACTGAAGCCTGTTCTGTCTACTTCTAAATCGTCTAAGGTGCAAAAAGCTTTCAGGGGAGAGATCCCCACAGAGCAATCAGGTTTCAGTAGTATGGTTGAAGCTGAACTCCAGGAGTGAATTGTTTGTTGAGCAACACGGCATGAAGACGATCTTCGGGTGGTGAGAACCTGGTCTAACACTTGCTTTATGAGCTTTTAGATTAATCACTCACTCAATAAAAGCTCCAACTCTCGACTGCTCTGGCAACAGTAATGGTGTGTGAGGCAGGACTTACGAGAGTGTGAAATAGAATTAAGATGACAGTAGCTATCACAGAGCGGTACCGTGTACAGGTTTAAATCACAACCATCGAAGAACAATGCAAACTGTTTATATAACCATAGGATTTAATGTAAGCTTCTTACGATTCGCATCGATGCAATTATAGGCTTGTGATAATTCTATGAAACTAAAGTTTGGTTTTCCCGCACTTTCCGTGACCCCATTCCTTTTCAGAACAACGGCTACATGACGACAGTTGTGCATCTTGCATCTAATTAAGCGCTTATTAATAAAGTCACACCAACTAGGGTATTACTACAATTACAAATGGGTAACAAGCCTGAACAAGACCAACAGTTATACAGTTATAATTCTAAATTCAGGAAAAATCTGTTGGTCAGTAGAAAAGTAAGTCTCTGTCCAAATGTAATGCGACTACACGTAATCGCATCCAAATGTGAGTTAGGAATTAGCCCGACCTACTGGTTTGGTTAGGACAACTACCTGTACATCTCTGTATAAAGGTCATGTGAAACCCACGTGACACCTGCTAGTTTATAATCCTTGTAGATTATATGCAAAATGGTCAAACAAATTACTTACCTGGCAAATTTTTATTGACAAACGGTTTGCGGACACAGTGGCTGACGAAACAGGTTTAAAAGGGTGTGACTGACGAAATCACATACCACAAATATCACCACAAGGTAAGTGTCAGACATGCGAACAAGTGGAAAGGTGGCACTTCAGTCATCAAGAAAACGATTACCCCGGTAAGCTTTAACTGTCGGCCTTAATGGAGCTGAATGATTGTTAAGGAATATACACGAGAATAACACAACGGGAAAAGAATTTACATCTCAATGAATCCTGAAACTGGAGCTTTCATCCATCTTTAAGACATTTTAAATGCTGAAAATCTCTGTTTGATGATTCGTAGTTAAAAAAACACACGTTTAGAGATGATACCACAGGCAGATAAAACAAGTTCAGTTATTTGTCATCCTATATCCCATCTAGATATCTAAAACAAACACACGCTAAGATGAATATGAAGTACATATAATACATTTGTATTTTGATGATTGTATATTCTGTTATTGAAATACTGTCAAATTAGAAGATAATTAATTTGACAACCATGGGAAAAGTGTCTAAACTGGTGACGACATACATTATGACATAGATATAATTGTGTTCTTTTGATCCATATTGTTTTCTTCTTTAAAAAAACTTCCACTGAGACCTGCACATGTTGTTGCATGTGGTTCTTGGAAGAGCTCTTTTGAATTATGGAAATTACTTTGGTAACACTAGTACTGAAGTCATGTTCGAAACTTACACAAACATCAAAGCACATGGGGCATATCCGTCACAGGTTCATAACCCGCTATCTTTGCTTCACAAAAACCTTGGCAGCATGCTTGTACCAACGATCCTATTCTTGTCGTATAACGTTCCGTTGTCAGTCAGTGTACCCCATCATCTCAGTGGTGGTAGCAAGTTGGTACTTTAATTACCGGAGAGTTCTTTAAGTAGTAATTTAGTATTGACTCTTAGCTAAAGACCAAACTAGATTACTGTAATTAAAGATGAAGTTTAAAATAATACACCTCTTAAAACGAGTTTATTTCCCCCTGGAACCATCCATCACTCACTATAACTCAACTCTGGTGAATATAGAATGCACTACACAGATAAAGCACGGTTACTCGCAAAGCACCACTAACCTGTTATGTCGTTGAATGGTTCTAATGATGGAAACCTTATTATTTCAAGCCATTGATGAACACACAAAATAAATGTAATGATACTTAACCGACAGGAATGTATTGCTGTATTGTTCAAACAAAACATTAATGTACTGTTTTGACATTTTTCTATCAGACGCCATTGCAATGAACCCAACAGTTGACAACCCGTCTTGACAACCCGTCTTGACAACCACGGGTCAGTTGTTCGTTTAAAGCTCCCATGGCCACACTCATTCTTTATGAGTTGCGTTTATATATTTCTTTCAACCGCGGTGATATGCAATTTACGCCACTCATAGGCATCTTGTAAGTTTTATGGTTGTTTCTTGTACGTCGGCATACGCATTGTCCATTTCTATATGTACGATAGTTTTGGGCATGCTCATACTATATTGCGTACAATGATACTGAATATGATCTTTCTGTTGAATGCTGTACTGAAATATTTCAAAGTAGCTGCCAAATTTTACTGTCACACTGTCTAGCCGCGTCTGTTAATTACTGAAGACTCTGTATATTGATATCGATGTTGCATAAGTAACATGTAAGTGTAAAATGTAAAACTTACATGGAAGTTAAAAATTGACAAGTTGTAGACCGCTCTCCTCCTCTGACTAACCAGAGATTGTCAGAAACACTCCGCCTTTCAGGATTCCTAGAGATTGTCAAACATACCCCGCCTTTCAGGATTCCCAGAGACTGTCAGAAACACTCCGCCTTTCAGGATTCCCAGAGATTGTCAGAAACATCCCGCGTTTCAGGTTCCCAGATATTGTCAGAAACACTCCGCATTTGAGGATTCACAGATATTGTCAGAAACATCTCCTCTTTCAGGATTCCCAGATATTGTCAGAAACACTCCGCATTTGAGGATTCACAGATATTGTCAGAAACACCCCGCCTTTCAGGATTCCCAGATATTGTCAGAAACACCCCGCCTTTCATGATTCTCAAACTCTAGTCTTCATCATCGTGGTTCCTTCATAACGTCTTAACTAGTTTAATCTTCAGGGTGATTAATTTTCTTCACATCCCGATGAACTGACGAACAATTAACTAAAAGTAGAAACTGTAAACCTTCGTCGAAAGTCGAGATCAAAGACACCACTATATCTCGAAAGATGACTCTACTAGAATCACGTATCTGTCATTCATCGTCTTTTCTTCATGAAAACGATTTTCCACCACTTGTATTTTATCTTTACATTAAGTAATTTCTTGCCCATTCTATCGTTTAAAGCTCTTACGTATTCAGGTGAGATTGACAAAGAGTATCATTAACAGTGGCATCCAATGATCGAGGGCAATCGAAGGTCTTTGAGCAGCTAGCTGGATATTGGCGCTATACAAATGTTTAGATGATGATCATCATCAGTAGGTTCAATGATGACATTTTTTTCTGAGATAGAGATTTTGTTTAATTTAACCACGTGTACTCTAGAAGGAAATTTGTATGGGAGACACACTGTAACAACATACTACATGGCGATTGTGGTAGCATTTTCCCTTGACGACCTGTTTTGACCAAAATATAATTTTTTTCTGAGCATCAATTAGCAAAGACAATTCTTTCAATTCTCTACTTGTATTCTCAACGATTTTTACCCCTTGAACCTATTGATGGGTCTTCTCACAATATTTTACTCGTCTAAGGTGCAAAAAACTTTCAGGGGAGAGATCCCCACAGAGCAATGATTGTTCAATAGTCTGGTTGAAGCTGAAGTGAATTGTTTGTTGAGCAACACGGCATAAAGACGATCTTCGGGTGGTAAGAACCAGGTCTAACACTTGCTTTATGAGCTTTTAGATTAATCACTCACTCACTCAATAAAAGCTCCAACTCTCGACTGATCTGGCAACAGTAATGTTGTGCGATGCAGGACTTACGAGAGTGTGAAATGGAATTAACATGACAGTAGCTATCTCAGAACGGTACATTGTAAAGAGCAAAATTCAATCACACATATAAAGGCTCAATGCAAAAGATTTGACGAAACTTGCCAAATTATTTTGTTTTAAGTGACAAGTGTTACAAGTTTTAAGGAGGATTACCTGAAAATATTCCATGCAAAGTTGACATTTATCATTAAGACAAGATATTCTACGACTCATGCATAAACACTAATTGTATATTCTGTTTTAGGTAAGACCTGCTTTATTACAGCGAATTTCCTCACAGTTAGTCCTGTCACCCTGGGCTGATTATTAACAAGTGACCGAGATATGCAGTCAGGATCTGACAAAAAGCTTTCTGAAACACTAGGAATCAGCAAGGTTTGTCAGTTGTCAATAGTTTCAAAGCTGAAGAATGTTGTCACAAAATAGAGATAAATACAAAAACGTGGTGATACATACAAGAGTGTACGGATACATACGAAAGTGAAGGGTAAAAATGGAGACTTGAGATGACCACTGATGGATCAATGTTTCAAATGCGGAGTCGGAGGAAATCGTTTGACCTTTTCACACATTGTACATAATATAAGACTTGAGTCATGCACAAACCGTGAACTGCAGAAAATGTATTCTCTCCACACAAATATCCCACAGGTGAGTTCTTCCATGTGCCCTCTGTTACAATTGCACCATCTTTTCAGTTCTTCGATGTACGCTCTGTTACAGTTGCACCATCTTTTCAGTTCTTCCATGTACCTTCTGTTACAATTGTACCATCTGTTCAGTTCTTCAATGTACCCTCTGTTACAATTGCACCATCTTTTCAGTTCTTCGATGTACGCTCTGTTACAATTGCACCATCTTTTCAGTTCTTCCATGTACCCTCTGTTACAATTGTACCATCTTTTCAGTTCTTCCATGTACCCTCTGTTACAATTGCACCATTTTTTCAGTTCTTTCATGTGCCCTCTGTTACAACTGCACCATATTTTCAGTTCTTCCATGTACCCTCTGTTACAATTGCACCATTTTTTCAGTTCTTCCATGTACCCTCTGTTACAATTGCACCATTTTTTCAGTTCTTCCATGTACCCTCTGTTACAATTGCACCATATTTTCAGTTCTTCCATGTACCCTCTGTTACAATTGTACCATATTTTCAGTTCTTCCATGTACCCTCTGTTACAATTGCACCATATTTTCAGTTCTTCCATGTACCCTCTGTTACAATTGCACCATATTTTCAGTTCTTCCATGTACCCTCTGTTACAATTGCACCATATTTTCAGTTCTTCCATGTACCCTCTGTTACAATTACACCATATTTTCAGTTCTTCCAAGTACCCTCTGTTACAATTGCACCATATTTTCAGTTCTTCCATGTACCCTCTGTTACAATTGCACCATATTTTCAGTTCTTCCATGTACCCTCTGTTACAATTGCACCATATTTTCAGTTCTCGCAACACTCCATAGCGATGAAAAATTGCAACATTGATAATGTTCTTATTTCTGTATATAAGATACCTACATCAATAAAACACAGGCGGTAAATGGAATCGACAGCGTGCTTTATGAGACAATAAAACATACTCATGCTTTAGGACGTCAGTTTGAGCATTGTTAAGCAAATGACGTCATAGTTTACGTCACTTTGATTGTTCAATTGCAAGAGAATGTGTTCTACGACAGAAAGCATTAATAGTTTTAAAATATAGTTTCTACAAATAACATTTTTATCTCAACGGATTTGATAAAAAATCGAGTAAGTGTTTAATGTCATCTCATCTTGTGTTTTATGTTCGCTGCTATACGTTTTATTCAATGATTCAACTCTTTTATTTCTTAATCATTCAGCAACCGTTCTACATCTCCGACTGAGTTCTGTCTTGCTGGCAATATGTGCACCGGGTGAAGGAACTCCGGGCTTCACCACGCTTACTGGCACAGACCGATCGTTCAGCTTGAATACGTCACAGATTGCAAATAAAACACTCGATTTTAACAATTCAAGATTCTTTATGGCTTATACAATACAATGCTCAGATTAAAATAGAGATTAAATGGAGACATAAGAGTTTGATCATTTCTGCAGAGAGAATGCAGACAATGTCGTTACTAAGGATAATGATAACATTGGATTATAAAATATAATTGTGTTGAAATAACATTTCTTTTAAAACACTAGTTGACGTTATACAAAGTGTTAACTGGTGACTACCTTCGCAACAGAGCAACAACAACGATGACAGATACTATACAATGCAGTTATAAACCCATATATGAACTATAGACATTGTACTAATAAACCCATCTATGAACTTTAAAAAACGTAGTTATAAACCCATATTTGAATTATAAACAATGTAGTTTTAAACCCATGTATGAACAAACAATGTAGTCATATCTATGAACTATAAACAATGTAGTCATATCTATGAACTATAAACAATGTAGTTATATCTATGAACTATAAACAATTTTGTTATATCTATGAACTATAAACAATGTAGTTATATCTATGAACTATAAACAATGTAGTCATAACTATGAACTATAGAGACAACGAGTTGGTGCAAACACTGTCCAGCTTCTTGAAATGGACTACAAAGATTTCATTCCAATGTGGTTTTGTTTGATTTGATTACCACTGTAAACGCAGTAAATTTATCTATCTAGTGATTAACGAGATATAAGGGACTCATTAATCCTCACAAACCTCATTGTTTTTGAGTGACATCCAATCGAAGTGCTTGAGGAAATCCACGTACGTGAATGATTTTAATGACAATACACTTTTGTGTAAAGATGTTGATTATTTAGAACAGGAAGATTTTCTGGATAGCAACTTCTTTAATGTGAAAAGACACGACGTTTCGGAGTGTATGCTCCCTCTTCCATCAGGACATTCCACCCGATGAAGGACTGAGCATTTACTCCGAAACGTCGTATATTATCACACTAATGAAGATGGTATCTGTTCTCATGTATACCACTTCTAAATGCCCTTCAGAGATGTTGATTATTGTAATAAGTTATTGTTTCTGTTATTGTTTCTTTTCTACACGTAATCCAAACGTGAATATTCTGATAAGCATTTAAGGGGAACGACTGATGCTAACGTATAGTGAGTCACACCCAAGTTGTGTAATGCGTGATAAAAGCAGCCAAAAAGGTCCAGAATATCTATTTGAACGTGCGTTGTCATAGTAACTGCGCTGTTGACAAACTCGCATCGTGGAAACCCCCGTTATCCTTGTCTTTATCATAACTTAGGTAGAATGTGAAATAGGAAGACCCTTGAAGTTACATCGCATCCAGTGAAGCCAATTTACATAGGATCGTCGTTATATGAAACTTATTTCGCACTTGTCATGTTGTAGATGAAAGATTTCTCTTGTGATTGATATCATCTACATGTCTTAAGACATAATTTTGTGTTACACTAACATACTAATGACCCTTTAATACTGCCAGGGACTACATGTGAGGCTTTACAGTTCAGGACAACCTTCAGCCCGAGGAACGTTTAGGGAATTGGCAATATGCAGAACTATCCTTACAAACTGTGCATTCTTTTCATAATAGCAAAATGTTACTAGCACAATGTTTCTCCAATGGAATAAATCATCTTGATTCTTACAAACACTCTCTGTTGTCTGGTTTTCCGTTATAACTGATGTTTGAGCTTATTGTTAGATGATGCATAAGATATGCACTATACTCAAGGCAGAGCTCCTTCAACTGACAAACCATAACGGCGTATGGGACTACCACAGGGTAATTACAACCACATCTCAGTACCGAAACGGTTGTCCTTGCTTCTCCACAACCACGATCCATTGACGGTAAACTTACATTGATCATACTACTCGTGGTACTATAGGATAGTGGCTGTATAATGGCGTCAGTGGAGTTTAAATGAAGTTCTACGCAGTGATTTAGCAGTATTGACTCGTAGATAAAGACGACGAACAATGAAATATGGGTGTTTTACACTAATACTTCTATTTAAAGATACATCCATTGTGTTTCATAAAATATTATTTGGCTGAAATACGTGCCAACATACGATATGTGCTGATTTCAGTTCAAATAATTTCATTAAACTTGCATATTCATCCCAATAGCCAATTATATCATAATTACTCGTTTTTAATTAAAATTGAGCAACATCATCATACAATGTACAGAAACCGAAATTACACGTCCGATTTACATGCACAGTAGTTGTAAGACCTATTAAACACTATCAATCCAAAGTTATATGTTTGTATGGTGAAAATAAGATTCCAAAATAACGTTTGACCAATTGACGCGCGCCACACGCGGTGCATTGTCCGGTTTTCGATCAAATATCGACACTTTTACCTTTATATCGTCAATATACTAAATTGAGTATCATCAAAATGTCAATTGTCGGTAACAGTCATATCGTACTTGTCGAAATATTAACATCATTTATGACGTTTGGCATATGTGATCCACAACAACACAATGGATGTACCTTTAAAACGAAGTATATTTTCCTATGGAACCCTCCTACACTCAATATAACTTAATTATATAACGAACATGACCAAAAGCAGATTGTGTACATTCGTGAATATTCTTGAACATTCAGTAAATTTCATGAACACCAATTACACTTGTACGTTTACGAAATGTCATAGCTTACCATGCTGAACATGTACGAAACACATGAAAAAAATAAGACACAGTTACGAATACATTACGGATTTCAACGAATGATTTTCGGTGATTAATTCGTACTTGTTTCGTACTTAATTCGGGACATTCGTAGATGAGCTGTTTAGGGCGTTGTTCTGGTCTACATGATTTAATCACGAAGAATTTACGAAGCATCTACGATACTGCAATTCGCAGAATATTCATGAAATGTTTTGGACAAACAAAAATATTTTCACTAATGCCACGAATTGGAGGAATATTACCGAATCAACTAGGACTCATTTACGGATCTCTAGACTTAATTACGACTTGTCTACCGATGTTCATGTATGTACATAATTTCCCTTTCGTGATGATTCCAGATAATTCGGGACGTAATTTAAAAGGGACAATATACAGAGAGTTTAAATAACGCACACAAGTATTTGTTAGTTGAAGAATATTGTAGTTTATGCTGTGGAAAGTGTTATTCACGGGTACCAACTTGAGAGCAGTCTCTTCCCACAGAGGTAAATCTCTTCAGATTTCCGATCCTAACCTCTGCTTTAGATGGCGTGAATCCGTTGTGCTCTAACCGTCGTGATTTAATGAGGTTCCTTACCTATTTAAAAAATCTCAAGAAATTGCTAATACTTCATTATGTTCATGAAAAACATATGCAAATTCCATTTCTGTTATAAAAAGGGGTCACCGTGCTCATTTTGGAATATCGAGATCGCCAATCTCTTTTACATTTTTAAATATCATTTCACACTATCATCATAATTAAACAATAAACATATTTCATAATTATGGCCTTATTTTAATAAAAGGACTTTGGCTACAAGTTTATGCAATTTTACTGTTTCAAAAGATGTTTACCTCAAATTGAATTTTTTTTATTTTTTATTCTTTTCTTTTAAACATTAATATTTATGTCAATTAATCTCAAGATTTGCTGAGAAAATTACAATGTGCCCATTTTGTTGGGAGGGTCTTGAAGATGAATACCATACTTTGTTAATTTATTCATTATACACGAATTTAAGGAACAAGTTTATATACAACTTTATTATCAAAGATATCAAACTAAATTTAAGTTCATTCAACTTCTGTTCAGCCATGATAAACTTATTTATAAACAACCTAGTACTTTATGTGACAAAAATGTTTATTGTTCGGAATGCAAATATTACGCTTGTATAACAACCTGAAACACGTATTTGTCTCATTGTACTCTATGTCTCACAGGCCATCATCTACGTAATAAAGAGTTTGAGTCGGAGATTTGCTGGAAAAATTACTGGTTGATAGAAATATGGTTCAACAATAAAATTAACCAAAAAATAGTATGTTACCAGGCTAACTTGAATAATAATTTGAAAAAAACCTTGTGGGAAATTGTCAATTTTCAGTTGCAAGGGAGATAATTATTACACAATATGCATAATCGTTTCCCCATAAATTACATTATAGAACAAAATATAACAAACTATATCCCTTTATCATAAAACAAATACTACATTTCACAATTATAGTGCAATAGTTTTATGATCATATTTCTAGACAGTTATTTAAGGTCTAATGTGCATGACGAACATTGTTACTGAAAGTGCACACCAAGGCTACAAGACTATGTTGCTACAAGGCCTATGTGAATCTGACAACTTAGGATGCTCAGAAACAATGGTAAAGAACCTCCTTAAGACAATGGGTGCTGCCTGCCGTAATTTGAATTCTTTGGAGTTTTTTTTTATGTTTAAATAATTCTCGTAAAAGTAAATATTTGAATCTATAATTTGGTGGTGTCAAGCAAATGAAAGAACAAGAAATATATTTGACAGTATGTTACATGTTAATCAATTGACATTGTTCCTGTCAGTTTATGAGATTATATGTCATCTTGTTCCTGTCAGTTTATGATATTGTATGATAATGTCATCGCATTTTAAATTTTTAAGTCAAGACTGTCTACAAGTTTGCATATTCTGAAAGGTAAAGACAGAACACACATATAGTGTCTTCCAATTCTGTTTGCGACACCCTTTAAGGATACATTTGATAACAACGGATTTGTCTCACCTTTTAAACATTCAATTTTGTGTTTCAGTTTTCTATTTAGCTCAACATAGATCATGACGCCATTAATGTTTTTATGGTAGTAAGTTTAATACGTCTATTATAATAGTTTGAAACAAACAATTCAACATGAAATAACGTTTTGAAAAAATACCCTTCCGAGTTTTCATAGAAAAAAACACAATATTGAATCAACAAATTATGTTTGGCAGATATAACGCTGGAAAAATTTAAAAACCAAATAAACATCTAATAAACCTTGCACCACAATATCCGCAATTTTAGGAATGTTAGTGTACACATAATTTAGAAATTCATGTGCTAAAATCGCTCAAGTTGAACATCCATAGTACTACAAACATCATTCACACATTCCAGTGAAGGGGCCATTATGGAAATTTGCGTAATTTAAAAAACTTTTTATTTTTCATTTTATGTATCTCTGAATAGTTTAGATGTATGTCAGTTACTACGATAGTTTCCGAATTGCATCGGGAAATATAAACTTTGTCCTTGTCACCTTTGTCACCCTCGGCTATCGCCTCGGACGGGCCTCATGGACGAAGTTTCCTTATACATGTGTTTATACTTTTACTTATTTACTCAACAAATGTAATGAACTGACGACTATTTTCAATACAGAGCATCATTAAGCTATTATTTTGTTACGTTCATCAATATACATTACATGTTCATCACGTTAAATATACGATTCGAGTTATAATCATTTCTTAACTGACTTGCATATTTGGATGCAAAATACATACGAAAATTACGTCAATGTTAAGAGCTGACTCGGATTCAGATTTCTCTCCACTTCAGGAAAACACTATGACAGATCTCGGTCTGAAACTTGTAAAGGATAAAACTCACATCAGCCAGGAGGAATGTTTGAAGACATGTGAGAAAAGAGAAGGATGTTTGAGAGCCGTGCACTGCAAGGATAAGCCAAGGTGTGCTCCCGGAACCTTATGTTCCCTCAAGAAACAAGCAGATGCTACATCGCTGCAAACACTGGAGAGATTCTTCAACTAGCGGGAATATGCACGTTTTCCAAAGAAGGTAATACTATATAAATTAAAGTATATAGATTTCTTTAGATTGAATACTGCATGCAACTAATTTCAATGAGAATAATAATAATTATAAATCAGGGTATTTGGAGTGATTAGTAAATATTTTAACGTTAAAACGATAATATATTTATTTTATTTCAGTCCATCCTTTTGAAAATAGTGTAAACGCCAGTAGCAGGAGTTCCCTCATCCCACAGGAACCAGATAAGTTGGTTACATTGTCAATGGGCAATGCAAATACTGTCGCATGAGGTCCTTTCCACTTGAACTTATACATGCACTACATTTGTTCTGGCAATAAATGTGTGTATTAATTTGTGCAATGTAAAAATAATATGTTACAGGCTCATTTAATGTCCTTGTTGGAAAGATACACATAGAATTCTTTCATAAAATTGACAATACTAAATTTAGAGGTGAAATATTTAATAGTCACCAACATCAGACTACATGCACAGGACCTGAATAACGTATGATAAGAGCAGCAGTCCAAGTGTAGCCTAAACATGGACACTGGCAACATATGAGCAGGCTACACGGAACATGTCTTGAAGTGAAGTTAAAACTGATAATTTGTAACATCAAAATGTATAACAGTATTTTTCCTTTCTTATCCAGTGCTGAAAGATGTGCTTATTGCTGTTTCAATTATTGTATGTATCATATAACCTAAGTTTAATAATATGTTATTTTGTTGAACATTGCACATTTTAAGTTTAATCCTACGATCTACTTTGCTCCTAAGACAATTCGCCAAATGGCTTGGAGTCTATAACTTTTCTTCATTATATCGTTTCTATTAACAATCGTTTGGAAATATACACCTAAATGTTCATGGAAATGTAGGCTACGTCACCTTCTTGAGATTTTCTGTGCGGGAAATCATTTCATTTTTTTTTTATTGAAATCGATTTGCTACATATCTAGTCTAAATATATAATGATTAATGTTCCTTAGAATTTAGAGTAATATTTTGTATATTTATCTTCTATACGTGCCAAACTAATTCATATGCTAAGTTCAAATCATCCACCTGCATATATACATACATACATATATACATAGGCATATCATCAAACCAACCCAAAACTATCAACAATGACCTTTCTTCTATTTCTGAAAATTCATTGCAAAATAAATCAATCGATCTCAACGTGGATGTGAAAAGCATTTCTAAAAGCACATTACAAGACAAAACCAACATTTTAAAGAAGGAAAAGAAGACACCTATGGAACCAAGAGACCAAAAGAGTCTCGAATTCCCCAGGGGTGTAAGGAAGAGCCGACCTATTTAAACCAGGGTGCGGTGAGAAAGGGGAAGTTGAGCAGACCCGGATATCCGGTTGTCATCGAGTACGAGTGTGATCAGAATACAGAGGAGAAATACAAGTATTTCTCTGGACCAAGGGAAGCGTTGTGTGATGATAAGGGGACCTGGACACTTCCAGCTATGTACTGTATCCGTGAGTACTTGTCCTTCACTGGTTTGTAACTGTCAGTACTCGTCCTTCACTGGTTTGTAACTGTGAGGTCTTATCCTTCACTGGTCTGTATCCGTGAGTACTTGTCCTTCTCTGGTCTGTAACTGTGAGTACTTATCCGTCACTGGTCTTATCCTTCACTGGTCTGTAACTGTCAGTACTCGTCCTTCACTAATCCGCAGGTGTGAGTACTTGTCCTTCACTGGTCTGTAACTGTGAGGTCTTATCCGTCACTGGTCTTATCCGTCACAGGTCTGTAACTGTCAGTACTCGTCCTTCACCGTTCTGTAACTGTCAGTACTTATCCTTCACTGGTCTGTAACTGTCAGTACCTGTCCTTCACTGGTCTTGTAACTGTCAGTACTCGTGCTTCACTAATCCGCAGGTGTGAGTACTACATTGCTCAGTGTCAATGACTTCTTGTCACTCATTCATCTGTTTGGTTGTACTTGAAATAGATGTTTGAAAATAAAGATTATCTATTTCTGAATGATGTTGTTGTACTAAGGAATTTTATGCAAATATTGTATACATATTTTTGCAGCTACAAGTTGTTATAACAAAGTTGCTGACAGTTCTGGACAGACCGTGGCTCTGTATAATGGAGACACACATCGAGACAAAGAGGGACGGGAGTGTCAGGCCTGGAAGGGGGATAGTCCACATTGCCATTCATTTAATAACAAGGTGGTCGGCGCCTGTACTGCATGTCGGTCTATGGAGGATATCGGCAACAAGTGTCGGGACACTGACCATGATGGCAAACCCTGGTGTTACACGATGGATCCGCAGGTGCGCTGGGAGTTCTGTGACGTCAAAGAGTGTAAGAACGGTATGTATAATCAGTTGGAACATGAACTTTGTGATTTCAAATCGATATTAAGACCTACCTATTTCAGACTGCATTTAGCCCATATATGTCAGACTGTTAATAAGCAATGTTTGCGAGCTCACAAAGTGCCTCAGAGCAGTTTCACTAGTGTTAGGCCTATGTATGTATGTCTTGATGTATGTATGTTTGTCTGTCTGTCTGTATGTATGTAGGTATGTGTGTGTTTGTCTGTCTGTCTGTCTGTATGTAAAAATGTGTGTATGTAACCCACTATTCCTCCCAGCTTTATTTCAGAGAATTACAGACCTAATGCAACTACAGGAACTCAAACAATGCTTTTCCCTTACATGCCAATGAGCATATGTTCAATATATCGGAATTTACTTGACATGTTTTCAGAATATATGAACAGTTTTCAAATACATCAACTATGATCAAATAAGAAATAATTTTTTAAAAATGACCATAGTGCAATGGTGCACCCTCTTCCTCGCCAGAGTGTGGATGCACAGAAGTTCTACAAATACGATTTATTTAAAATGATAGTTAGTGTGTTTCTCTTTTTTTTTTTTGACAAAATATCTTTCAGAATCCTGCCTCTCACTAATCGAAATCGTCTATATGCACGAATATCAAATCTTAATAAAACTCTGCCCCCAAAAAACTAACACGCTTTTACAAGGTGAATGGTGATAGCTTATTTCCAGATATGTTTCATATCGATTTAAAGCTAATGTTGCAATGCTGTCTTCCATTCCAAAATTTTACAAAGTTTTCGAATGATCAAATATCTTATTTTAATAATTTCCCCAACAAAATCGTAAAATAATGTTATGGCAATAGTGATGTACATGTATGCTTATTTTATTTACAGAACGAAGATGTGCCCTTCCTCCACTGCTACCTGGTGCCCTTGCTCTCAGGACGGAGCTGATTTTGTCAGAAGGTGCACGTGACCTACAGGTGTCATGCTGACCTCAAGTACATAAGTGGTAGGAACGTGTCCATCTGTGATGTGCAAAGCGGTGTCTGGGAGTGGTCCAATCTGCTCTGTGCTTGTGAGTAATTTTTTAAATCAAACAATCAAAGTCACTTTAACTTCCCAAGCAAGCTGATAAACGTATTAAGTTTGAATGATTTTCTTCTTGAAGAGTGCTGGGACAAAGTAGATCAAAGAAACAATGTACATGTAGTTATGACTGGGAGCTTAACATATAAGTAATTTGAGCAAATCAATGAATCGCAATATTGCCATAAAAGACCAGATACGGTAATAATATGTTGATGCAAGTTTAAGATACTCGTTTTAATTTTCACAAAAGAATGTTATGTTGCATGTCCAAAAGGGGACACCTGTGTTGCAAAATCAATTCCACCCACAGTCAATCTTTAAAAACTGAGAAGTCGTCGTTTCGGTTTCTCCTAAACTAGATGAGATAGGAGAATCAAAAGTGAATTTTTGGCTTGTTTTATGGCGCCCCTCAATACTTGTTGAAAAGGTGATTTCAGCACCCAATGTGTATTTGAACAGAAATAAAAGTATCATTCTCTGATGTATGAAATTGTGAGTATTTCTTTGTAAAACATGTTTCTATAATATATGAACATGTATGAGAATATCGCTCAGATAAGAAAACATTGCAGTGAGTCACTCATACCACTAGGGTTAACAGGGTTTTTTGTCTCGAAAAGTATTTTATTTTATTTTATTTTATTTTACAACCATCATTATGTCTTTCTGATCATATTGAACTACAGCTGAGAAATGCTTCTACTACGACCACGACCAGTGGATGAAAGCAGTTTACCATGGCAACATCTCAACTTCAAAGACAGGAAGGTCCTGTCAGAGATGGGACTCTCAGACGCCACATGAGCACACGATGACGGTGCGGGAAACTTGCTGCCCCATCCACATACCCACATTGGGAATATAGTTTAGGTCTATAAACATTTCCAAAATGACCAGCATTGTCCTTTAAAGGGGCAGTAGCACGTTTTTTTTGCTGAAATAAGTTGATGAAATGTATTTGAAAAATAATTTCACTAATAGTAAATCACCCTTCTCTCTTCAAAAAATCAAGTTTAAAAATGAGTGTACATGGTTCCGAAAAGGTATTGGAATCGTTTTTGTCATTCGAAATAAGAAATTGTGTTCACAATAAAATGGCCGCCATGCAATTTTTGCTTTATACGCAAGATCGTTATTGCCACTACAGATATTTGGTTTGTTTAATAAGATGTTTTACCCTCTAAAGTAAATATAAATAAACATAAACCATCATTATAAATGAGAAATTTGAAAAAATAAAATTTGCAAAAAACGTGCTACTGCCCCTTTAACAATTGTAAAAAGAATACACAAGAAATCAAACATTTTATCTCTTGGTGATTTGGTGACATGTATCGATTCAAAAAGGCTATTTCACTATGCACGGTGTAAATTGTGAGTAAAATATATATTCGGTTCGAATTATCAACTGTATATATTACAAAGACGTTGAAAATTCAGTTAATGAACGAATATTCATTTTACGAAAGTAGGTAATACGTATTATTCCTTCACGTTCATTCAGGATCTTATCAGATCGGGAAGTAGTTCCGGCACGGTCTCAGAAGCTAGCATTTAGGTCAAGATCGAATCCACAAGTGACCACCAGTTCTGACTATAAATGTGGACATACTCTGCCATGTCTTTACAACCTAAATTAGATTTGCATTCTTGTTTATTTTTATTAGTAATGTTATTTGTTGTTCTTTTCATGATCATATTTCCTATATCTGTTTGGAAATGGAGTAGTTTTTCTTCTACAGTTACATGTATGTATATATGTGACATTTTCAGGTTGACATGTTCTTTGGTGTATCCAGCCTGACTAAGTTGGGTAATGTGTACACAATAAGACCCGGACTCGAGATGGGAGTACTGTCCTGTACCTGAGTGTACCTTATAATTTGTACCAACAGAGCTTCAGGTTTCCATCAAAGCAACTTCCATGTGTAGGAATGCTTTTGAATTGGACACAAGATATCAAGGGTATACATGTAGGTGTGATGCACAAAATTTATATGATCTTATAGTTTTAATGTGGTTTCTTGAACGAAGAATGAAGAACAAATTAGTATCTATGCCGAAACATCGCATTTACAGAATAAAGTAGTTGTGTATCTATAAAAAAAAAATTCATTCTTCATCACCTCAACTTCTAGAATGTGTGTCTTCAACGTACTTTGCACCATTAAATTTGGTTGGGTTTTATTCTCACAGAACACTTGGGACCCTAGATTCCAAGGCATAACTGTGTGATTCTTGTAGGTTCAATTCGTTAATCAAAGGCTTCTCGTATTGATTTGCCACTCTAAAAGCTTGTGATTGTGAAGGCCCATGCTACCTATTGCCCTGTCAGTGCTCACGGTATCCTGCCATTGGTTTCCAGAGGTGAGTTTTTCAGCCCAAGAAAAATATTTGCCTACGGTTAGGTCTACATCTGCCTACAGTGCATTTGCCTACATTCAATATAGTCTGACTTTGCCTACAGCATCGACACTTCGTTAGCTTTGATTTGGGATTGCTAGAGTGATGGTTAGTCGATGGTCTTCGCACACATTACTTATTCAAGGTAACCAAATTCAACCTTCACCACGCACATGTATGTTTTAATTATGTATTGTCTTCTCTTGTACCACCGAAGGTGACTGAATGAAAAATGAAGACATTGAAATTGAATTGTTAGCTAGGGAAGGGGTGTGGTTGTCTTGCTGTTTGATATTTCACTTTAATTCCTTCCTATACTTGGTGTCACGCTGTTCGCTTGCTGCAGTTTCTACGCCCCATTAAAGGTGCATCCATTGTGTTTCAAAAAGTTTTATTTGGCTTTAATACGTTCCAACTCACCACATGTGCTGTCTACAATACAAATGAATTCACTCAGCTCGAATATTTATCCCCAAACGCCAAATATATCATGATTACATGTTTCCAATTAAACTTGAGTAACATCATTATGCATGCAATGGATATACCTTTAAAGGGGCACGATAAAGCTAATTGACGCGACCCAAGATTAATTATCACCACAGCTGGCGAGCCGGAAATCTCACCTAGTGTTCTGTCTGCTATGTGCGCCCTGCGTTTGCGCGAAGACAGGTGGGCATCTTACTGAACCGAATATATATAAGCCTAATACTATAAATGTCTGTTTTGTTATACATGCTTATGCTTTTAATAATGTTTTGCTGATCCTTCTCAACGTAAAACAAGACTTATGCAACGAATATCTATATCATTTTATAAATTAAAAGAAATACATACCAACAAATTGTTTAACATTGTGATGGTTGTGTAACTAGTTAGCATGTAAATTTTAAAAAATACAAATTTACAAGAAAAACGTATTAACAAATTATTTTACATTGTGATGGTTGTCCAACTAGTTAATTTTCAGGCTTAACTTCTCAACAATAAAGAATGACATTCAAAACTAACATTTCTTTTCATCGATTTTACTCAAATAACATGATAATGATAGAACATAATCTGAAAGAAAATATGTATCGAAAAAGAAAACGCCCTTTTCATTTCGATTTGAAATAAATCTCTTTTTTTTATCATAAATCATTGCAGGCTTTAAAATCTTTTGACTTTTCTACCAGTCACATTTTTAAAAATTAAACTAACTTACAGAAACTTAGCTGAACTGGTGAATCCTGATATATGACTATAGGCAGCATTGGCATTGAATTCGTGTATTTTGAAACATATGTTTTTCATTGTGACATTTATATAGGCATCACCTTGTCCGAAATCGTCTAAAGCATCTGGTTATAAATTCTTGCATTCGATCTTATTTGTTGTTTATTAATTTATATACGTATATATTTGCGCGCACATGTACTCTACACTAGTACAGTCTTCATGTACATTTTACTGAGTTTGTTGAAAATTCCAGTTCATGTATTTGATCATGAAATATATATTCTTAAATCCTGTAAGAGCGATGAATATGGTTTACAAAAATTACATTACATGCTATATAAAACGTTTTAATGGACCTCGTTACCCGTCTCGTTCGGGCTTCGCCACGCTGCGGTCGTAACCAAAATAACTAAGCATCATTGTACCCCTTAAATAACTCCAAAATCAATCTATGACAAACATAACTGTATGTCCATGTAGCTTTGAACATGTATTTTCATTATAGTCATTATAGAGAATCCACTGTGTATATATATATATAGTGGATTCTCTATAAACCGGCACTGATTCGGACCATTTATTGGTGCCGGTTTGACGAGAGGTCCGATCTGCACAGTTTAGGGTGTCATGAAGAAAGAACTGTACCTCATTCCCAACGGCATGATCTCTTACCACATTCACAACTGACTTCGATTGCACATGACGTTCATAAATGACCTAAATGGGAAATAGTCCAGTTAAATAGGGTTATGCTAACGTTATTCAGATCTGTAAGATGATAATGATTTAAAATGATGTTAAAACGTTTTTCGTTGATAAATTGACAAGAACAAAAAATCCATGATAGCTTTATTTGACATTGAAGTCACACAAATTAAACAAATACACCAACATAACCTTCATAAAACAATACGAGTGAGTACATGTACAATTACTTTGATTTCATTTGATGAAATAGTCAGACAGTTTTGTCTGTGTTTTCCCTCTGTTACGTTCCAAGGCAATTGATTCTGGGACGGCTTGCAAGTTTTCAACATATGACAAAAGTTTCGTTTTGTCAGAAAGCCACAGAGGGCGAAGCACTTGGCAATGGTGTCACAGGTGGTCTCGCGTGCAGTCTTCTATCCTGGAGACAAGGGATTTCAGTAAATAACGCCTGTATCTGGCTTTAAAAGCACGGATTATGCCCTGATCAAGTGGTAGAAGGACGGAGGTGGTGTAACTCCACATTGCTGTGTGGAAATCCATTACCATGCGATGGGGCATTGTCCATAAACAAGATGATCTTGCGCCTCTGTCGACGCATCTGTCTGTTGAGTTGCTCAAGCCACTCGTGATACAATGTTGACAACGTCCAAGCTTTTTTGTCCAGTGGACTGGCAGAGTATCTGTGTTAATGTTATCAGGAAGTGCCCTAAAAACCAGCAGAGTTTCATCACAATTGAAAATGTCCCCAGGGTTATAACCGTCAATCAGCCAGGTAGGCGTTCTTTAAACTGTGTGACGTCATCAAGATTGACACCCGCAGATTCCCCACTAACTTTGAATTGTTTGATACCAAAACGATTTTTCCAGGAACTTAACCAGCCTTCAGATGCCTTTAAGTCTAATGACTCTAATCTTGTTACAAATTGTAATGCTTTCTCTTTAATTATGGGCCCTGATAAATTCTTGCTTCTTGCAGCCAAAAACCAGACATGAGTCAACTTATTGATTGTATCAAATATCGCATTGTCCATTACACGTTTTGTTTTGTCACTTCAGGTCATCTCAAATTTGGTTAGATAATCTGCATGCTTTTCAAGAATGTCGGAAACAGTCTGTCTTCCTATCTTGTACTTGGAGGCAATTTCCTTCTGAATGGGACGGGGCGTGGCATCAAAATCTTTGAGTTGTACTGTATATATATTCTTGTGCGACAGAACTATAAATTCATGCCCCAACTTTGCCTCGTTCTGAAGCTGGTGTTCTTGCTTATTATCGTAGGTCATTAACATATGTGTTGTGTTTGTAGACTGGCCCACGATCTATCTTTTGACACCTCGATATTAGGTGTAACCCACTTAATTGGTGATCAATCGAGAATAAACCTATCTAAAGAAACACAAATTACCCCCTTGTTAAGCTAACTTGTCTCCAAGGGTCTCCACTTGATAGGGTGTCTTCTCCTACGTTCGAACTATCAGTATAAATAGTGGCACCAGTTCTAATCTCAGCAGTTCACAAAAAAGTTCAGGGACTCCAGCCACACTGGCTGTCTGTGACAAACTGAGACCTTTCTATGGGACACTCTGGCAGGATTTGGTGAGACTAATTTTCTCTTTTCATGTTATGTTAGGAACTGCTGAATTACTTACCTTGCTTTACCAATCCTTACCTTTGTCCTTTGTGCCATTATCATAAGTTTAGCTGTCTATCTAGCTGCGTATTCAATATTGACTACTGGTGTGTCTTTTGGCAGTACCGTGTCCTGACCTTCAAAGTAAAGTCTTAGTCCTTGGGGGTCTAACGCCTGATCAGCTTGATGTCATTACACAATCAGAGTTCGTCTCCAGCTGTGCTTATCTATTTTAGTGCTATTTAGCTCTTCGCTGTCAATTAGCAGTATGAGGCACGATCGGATAAGTTGCTTGGAATGTACTTCTGATTGTTCTTCTTCTGATTGCCTTAGTTTGCTTTGAGTATTTTATGCGAGGGATTGTATCATGTAAATTAAACGTTTATTCACTTTTATAGCTTTCTTATTCTGTCGTTATTTTGGGTTTTTAAACACCTTTATCAGTGATTGCTGATCTCACAAAATAGAGAGAGTGCCCTCGTGACACTTGGTAAATAAAAGTTTTGGTTTCTATGCTTTGTTGTGATTTCTACTAGCAACAGAGTCTGGTGCACAGTTCTCATGAACACTGGAAGTTGGTTAAATTATAACATCACTAGAGAATAACACCAAACCATATACCAGCCACCTTCAGATTTGGAAAAGGTCTATTACTTTTCCACCGCTGAATGAAATGTGAGTGAATGTTTTGTATGAGTTCGTTTTGATTAAGATTTCCCGATTGGCACAAGGTCACTTTTGGTACGGATTTACCGACAGTAGCAGTCCAAACAGCCCTACCACTACCCAGTTTGTTACCTGGCTCGCTCGGTCATAACACACATATTCCACAGAAATATACCCCTTTAATAAGAACATTCTGTTGAAGATATACAATGACCCATTAATTCTGAGGCTCCTTGGTCTCTGTATTCATTATCTAAGGTTACAGTCTAACATTTGACATACAATATTGATGATACTAACTCAAGGGCAACAGAAACTATACTAAAATGATCTCTTTTCGAAATGTATCAAATTAGTGTTTCCATTAGGAATTTTATTATTCAACAACGTCACTTGTACACATCTTTCAATGTACCCAGTGAACCATCATGTATCTTCTCAAATATCGACTATAAAAAGACACAGTTAACATGTTAAGCCCCACTGCCGTAATGACCACAATTATTGACATTCCTAGATTGCACGCACAAGAGTGAGAGATTGTGTACCTGCATTTAGGAGCATGATATATCCAGGTTGCTTGTAACTTCGACTGCGCCTAAAACAACAATAACTAGACTGCAGTCATGGTGGAAACAAACATGCCTAACTAATTTTAGGCCCTGAACTGGAAAACAGAGGGTCATTACCCTTCGAGCACTTCCAGCATTGACAAATAAGAAGGAGAAAAAGACAGTATCGCCAAGTGAAATAAACACTTATTAAAATACTCTATTGAGACATTCCAAAAACGTATTATTACGGTCAGTGAACCCTGTGTATCTACTGCAAGTTTTTTCAGATTTGTTGTTGTTGAAATTACATCCTTCTGTTCCGTTTTTTGTTCTGCAAATTGACGTTTACACAAAGTTCCATTTGTACAACGTTACACTGCGCATACTGTACATTGTACTTTTGGTGAATTGTGAACAATACGTGGTCAAATGAATCGTCTGTCAAAAGTATAGTACTTCATTCATCTGATAGATCCTTGAACGTAAAAAATACTAGTGAAATGTTGGCAGAGTTTCTTTTGCCTGTGTTTTTACAAGGAATTGTCACCTAACGTAGACCAACTAGTTCTCTTCGTTCATTAGATGTAAAGTCACCTCGCACATTGTGACTCAATTGTTCAGGCTCTCATACATTGGCTCTCAAATCTTAAGTCTCCATCCAGAAAAGGGAATATTGCTGGTTTGCTGGAAGATGTCACAGTATGTTAATAGGGACTCTTACTAAACTATGAAAACATTCGATAGTCGCGCTATTGTACTGTCAACTGTTTTATACAATTGCTATTGTTCGGTGCATATTGGCACAGCAACTTTCCCAATAAGTCTATCGTTCTATCCCTATTAACATAATTTTGTTGTCTTTCAACTTGAGATAAGATAATCATTTTTCTAAATCCTTATTTGATTTTTTAAAAGAAAGAAATAACCGAAGTGTTTATATAGCTGACGTTCATCCTTCCACAAACCTGAAAATTTATAGTAACTATAGAGAGTAGAGTACTCACAAGCACAGAGCAGATTGGGCCACTCCAAGACTCCGGTCTCCATATCACAGATTGACACATGACTACCAATTATGTATTTGAGGTCAGCACGACACCTGTAGGTCACGTTTACCTTCTGACCAATCAGCTTCGTCCTGAAAGCAGGGGCATCATGTAACAGTGGAGGACATTACATCTTAGTTCTGAAAAACATGTTGCAAACCTGTTGGTAAAACAAATGTGTAAAATTGAACGAATTTAATATTTGTGAACTATCCTGGATGTGTCGATGACCTCATGGTTGACTTTCTTTAAGGTTTTATCATGATATTTATCTCGGAATAAATAAGACCTAAGTCAGTTACTACCATAGTTTCCAAGTTGTACCGGAAAATACATGAATAAGGACACTTGTCCTTGAGGGTGCATCCACGGCTTTCGCATTGGACGAGCCTCACAGACGAAGTGTCCTTATACATGTATTTCCCGATACAGCTTGGAAACAATTAAACAATTAACTTTTACTTATTTACTCAACAAATGTATCGAACTGAGGACTATTTTCAATACAGGGTATCATTAAGCTCCTATTAATTTCTACAAGAAACTTCAGACATTGAAGTTGGTTGGTGACAAATGCATTAAAAAATCAATACTTTAAATGCAAATGGAAAATCATGATGCATTTGGAATTTTACGCTTATAGTTACACATGATCACACATTCATCAACAACAAGTCAGTTTTTATTTGCATAGAGTGATTTATAGTGATATTTGTATATCAAAGAGTTTATGAACAAATAGTATAGAAATCATAGCGACTCAAGGTGACTCTCATCAAGTGTTGATGTAGATGTAGGTAGAGATTATAAAGTTTCTGTGTGAACAAACGCCTTATTGTATTGAGTGTGTTTGTAGATGTTATTTGTAGATATTGGTACGTATAGAGCTGATGTTGTGTTACATGGAATATATACGATACTGGTTTAGCCATACCATGTTTTGAATGCACGAAAGAGGATGACAATTAAAAAAATCACGTTGAACAGAAATAACCAAAAGACAATTAAGGTCACACGCTATCAACCTTTGAATGAAAATGTCTTTGAATCAGATCAAGCTTTCAAGCATAAATTTGATGAACAAAAAGGTAAAATAATGAATTAGAAAGAAACATGTTTATAACGAAAGGTCTTCATGGCCCTCGTCTTAAAGTCCTCTAGGTGGATGACATCTGATCTGGCATCATGGAGATGAGTTCTACAGAGAATCAGCAGTAGAACTGAATGAGCGCAAGCAAGGCTTGTCGTAACATATAGGTGTCTTCACAAGTTCAACATTTGTTTATAATGTTATGTGTAGAATACATCTTGTTCTATGTAGAATGATATTTCCCAAGGATATCTGCATCCGAAATATGCATTCATCGCCTTGTCATAACTCTATATTCAAATCTGACCAATCGGAGAGTAGGTTTGTAGATGTGTCTGCTTTTCCTTACAATGTACTGGTTCATTAAGATATGTTATGGTTGTTTATACAACAAAAACTTCTTAGAAACTTGTGTGCACATAAAACTTGATGAAATACAGCAATTCATAAAAGGTATTTAAGTTGTAGTGTTTGCACACCAATTTCTTAATGTCATGAGATGAATCATTTTGTTTGCCCGGATTCAAAAATGTAAACTCCAATTTGATTGGGTTATTAATTTTGCTGATAGCCCAATAATGTTCAAACCATGACTTTGTGGGTAAATGCCTTCTATGGTGTTTCTATTTGTGTAGACTTAATCATAATCGCCATGTTGGGATGGGTAGAATAGTGTTTGAATATTATGTCATATAGACAAATTAATTGACATGAGGGGTGGTATGTGGTTTACCGATGTTTCTTGCTTGGAAGATGGTGTTAGTCAATGTAAAGTGGCGAAATGACGCTGCTTCCAACATTGACGTGTTGTATAATTTATTAGCATTTTTCAGTGTTTCAAATACTCATCTTCAAGTTGTAAGAAGTCAGCATGTTTTTATAATAAAAGACGTTGTATACCTCAGGACGCAGACTGTGTATGCCGACGAGTCGAACAAACAGGTTTTGTCAATCTTTTGTACTGAATAGCATTTATGCCTTAAATGGAAAATATTTGGAATGATTTTTTAATGATCAATTTACACAAGTGTATATAATGTTTATAATATTGTTTATATGGTTTATATGGCTGTTGTATGTTTTTTTTGTTTTGTTTTTTTGTGTGTTTTTTTTGGTGTTTTTTTTTGTTGTTTGTTTTTTGATGTTGTTTTTTTGGTTTTTAAAAAAAATATATACTGGAGACTGTATTAGATGTAATGTAAATTTCCCTCGGGATAATAAAGAATTATCTTATCTTATCTTATCTTATCTTATCTTATACATGAACATTTTATTGTGTTACGTGCATCAATATACATTATATGTACATCACGTTAAATATACGTTTCGAGTTATAATCATTTCTTAATTGACTTGCATATTCGGATGCAAAATACATACGAAAATTACTGTTTAAAATGAGAATCGAGCAACAGCATTATATATACTCAGAAGCCGAAATCCAGAACCTCTAAATTATACAGAAAAACAAGGGACTATTATACAGGATTTGTTCCCTCTGAGCTTCTGTATAAGCAAGAGTGCAGCTATAAAACACAACAATAGCCGTCACCGTTACATATGTGTTGCTGTTGAGTCCCAGGATGGGAAGTCTAAACTTCGTCTCATGGCTCTTGCTCACAGCATGCAGTGCAAATGGTTTCAAGAGTTTCAGAGGATTCCAAGCTTCCAATCCCTCGTCATTGTTAAGAGCTGACTCGGATTCAGATTTCTCTCCACTTCAGGAAAACACTATGACAGATCTCGGTCTGAAACTTGTAAAGGATAAAACTCACATCAGCCAGAAGGAATGTTTGAAGACGTGTGAGAAAAGAGAAGGATGTTTGAGAGCCGTCCACTGCAAGGAAAAGCCAAGGTGTGCTCCTGGAACCTTCTGTCTTCTTGAAGAAACAAACAGATGCTACATCGCTGCAAACACTGGAGAGATTCTTCAACCGGCGGGAATCTGCACGTTTTCCAAAGAAGGTAATACTATATAATTAAAGTATATAGATTTCTTTAGATTGAATACTGCATGAAACTAATTTCAATGAGAACTAGGATTGACGCGTCAATACTTAGGTCTTCAAGACTTCTGCTTGACCTTCAGCTCCTTGTTGGATCGAAGAATGTCACCAATACTGTTTCTAACAAAACTTCTATGTGTAACATCTCATAATGTGCTGAGAAAACCTAAAAAAATCATAAATTTTATTTTAAATTAAAATGGCGGGAAAACCACGTGACCTACGAATTCGTCATGATTGACTTTTTTGCTTGCATTGTTATTCTTCATCTTTTGAAGAAAGTTTCAAGTCTCTAAGACAATTTTGAAAATTTTCCCCATGTTAAAATTCGAAATCGTGATTTTCTGTCATTTTTCAGCCTAAATTGTGACCGGAAATGACTGTTCGCGAGCGATTTTATTATTGATTCCTAAAGAAACTATATTGATCTAGTAGCCCTGAAAATTTCATTCAGTTTTAAGGTCGGGAAGTTGGAGTAATTTCCCCTTGAAGTAGGTCCAGTTTATCAAGTCGCCCAACTTTGAAAAGTCACTGTGCGAAAAGTATTAGGAATTCGCACAAACAAGAACAAACTTGTTATTCCCCAATGTGTCAGCTATATATAAGTTAAGTTTCAGCTCTTAGGTGTTAATATCTTCGGATTGGTGTTTCCGCAAAGGTACATGGGGTCAGTCATTTTGAAAAAGATAGAAAATCCAAGATGGCGGCTGAACCACGTGACTTACGATTTCACCGCGATTTACTTTTTTGCTCGGATTGTCAATGCGCATGTTTTAAAAAAAGTTCCAAATCTCTAGGTGTATTTTGAATTTTTTTCCAATGTTAAAAATCGAAATTTTGAATCGAACTGGACCTTTAATGAGGAAAGCAATCAAAAATCCGTTCGACATTTTCCAGATCCTATTGAAATCTACCATCCCTGAAAGTTTCATCAAAATCGGTTCAGTCGTTACTTCAGGAATATCCCAACAAAAATTGTGGAAATAATAATAATAAATATAGTCGCAAGCGACGACAAACGGATTCAGCCGTTTTAATTGTTTTAATTAAGTGTCTAGCATATCTCTAGGAATATTGAGATCCAAAGTTTCGTGTTAAAATCTAACAATTGTGTTACTATATACAATGGTGTGAGCTGTACTTAGGTAAATAAATAGACCGGAAGTGGTTGTTTCAGACCTATTTTCAAAAGGGAGAAATTGGCGTACTGGTTAGGTAGAATACCATTTAATAATAATGTTTGAATAAAAGGAAAAGAGAACGAATAGATTTGAAATATATAGTTTAGAAATGCACGGACAATGAAGATGTAGAACAGGGCTTTAAAGTGTGAGAAACGGCAGAATAAATGTCTGTGGATACGAGACAATGATGTCTCAAATCCGTTACCCTTGGCTAGTTTTAGAATACGCATTGAATGGTTACAATAGGTATTCTGTGTGAAAGACTTGCTTAAAACGAGCGCAGTTTCATTGATAAGTTTGTTAATCAATTGCCACATGCGTATTGTATGAATGATGGACAAGGAACTCTTTTGGCTGATGAAAAAAACACCTTGCCTTATATGGAATTAGCGTACTATGACAATAGTAAAATCTTGTTTATGAATGAATGAAGTGTTAATTCGTTGACTCGTGCTTAATAATCCTTAATAATTCTCTATTATGTAAAGATAACAAATTGCATACCAATGTCTGTGTGCATTACACTCAATGTGAATCATATAACATATTTGAAGACCCGAAACTATAGTCCGATTTACATGCACAGATCTTTCAAGCATAATCAACCTAGATTTGTCTGTTTCTTTGGCTGATACATGTGCGTTAATCGTGATGCAGTGTCCGGTTTTCGACCAGAACTACTTTTACATATATATCGTCACTATACTGAGTCGACTGTCTTCAAATTGGTAATGTTCTGCAACATTCAGTACTTCTCGATACAATAGCACCATATATAACAGGCCTGACCCCCAACAACACAATGTACGCCAAAACGAAAGTGTGAATTTCCTGTTCACACATCAAAATGAAAGTCAAATTTGATGAACTTATGTTTAAAACTCATTAGTCATATACATTATCGTGCTAATGGCCCTTTTTTTCCAGTTGATATTGCGTCTCTCTGATGAGATAGTGTTGTCACAGCATCGTAGGATGGTCAAGGGGAAGCAACTCATCCACATGACGCTTCAATAAAATCGTTATCATATCCAACTTGTTCAAATGTTCAACTTCAACATTAGGAGTTATTTAAGTATAGGCCTATTAGCGTAATAATTATGATTCTCCAATTAAGAGTGAACAACAACTACCCGTATGGAATGTACCATTCACTCAACCAGTACAGACACATCCATTTGGCTTACGAAGTCTGACTTGGAAGACATAGACCAACGTGTACATGAAGACACTACATCCTCATCCCACCTGCCATCGGGAACCACCCCCATTGACAGTGTGTAGGGTACAACGCAAAAAAAGCTGTTGGATAGGAGTTTAACGTCTGCTTCCACCATTGGTGATTTCGCCGACGGGAAGTTATACTTACTTCAACTTCCAAACGCAAGGCATAACTCTTGCCAGTCTGCATTACTGGCTGATTTAACCCTTGCGGTATTTCCCTCGCTTTGTTGTGTCAAGACAGTGAATATCTGCACCAGAAATGCATAGCGGGCCTGAATTTCTAAACACATATTTCTTAAGCAAATACTGCAAGGCCTTAATGAGCCAGTAATGGAGACTGGCAAGAGTTATGCCTTGCATTGGGAAGTTGTACGTACTTAAGCTGAAAGCTATAAAACATAAAAACAGATAATTTCAAAGTGTAAGTACACCTCCATAATAAAATATAAAAATGTGGTGAGTAAATTAAATGTTTGAGTCCAAAAGACAGCAAGAATCTTTTAATAATAAATTATAGTAAAGATAAGAAGTGAAGAGACATGGCTTGGGGGTTCGGGGTGGGGACTGGGGGCCGGGGGGTATACCCCAAACAGAAGGCCCCACGGCTTCAACTGAAACATGGAAAAACACTCAAAAAGCGGATCCAAAACCAACAATTTCACTTAAGGAAAACTTTGATGTTTCGAGCCGTATTACTGACGTCACAGTTTAGCTTAACTGAAAAGGTCGGGTCTGGAGCCGGTTTCTGAGCTTGACTTGTGACTTGGTGCATCTAAATCGACTACAGTGTAAATATCGTATGAGTTTTTTTCCAGGATGTATCTCTCAGTTCGCGCAGAATAGCTTTTGACTCGAACTGGTATGATTTAGTACATAGTAGCATGTATATCTGTGGAGAAATTAGAATTTTAAAGGTTTCCGGGAGGCCACGATGAACCGGACATTGTCAATACTGTTGTCCGGTTATTCGAGTTTAAGTAAGAGTCTTTTCACTTGAAAATCATCTAATTCAACTAGTGTGTAAATATCATATGAATTCCTTCCAGTATGTATACCTCAGTTCGCGTAGAATACATTTCCACTCGAACTGGCATGACTTAAAGCTTAATAGCATGTGTATCTTTGGAGAAATAAGAATTTTAAAGAATTCCAGTAAGGCCACGATGAACCAGACAGTCCTGAGACTGTTGTCCGGTTATTCGTGTCTAAGCATGATTCTTTACACTTGCAAAATCTTCTAAATCGACTATTGTATAAATATCATATGTATTTCGAACAGGTTTTACCTCACATTACGCGTAGAATAGATTTTAACTCGAACTGGTATGACTTATTGCTCTGTAAATTGTATATCTTTGGAGAAATAAGAAAATTCGATTTGTTTAAGAACCTAGGTAAACATTCAAAGTTATCATACTTTGAAAGATAATTGTGAAACAGTTAATAGGATTTCGCTAATAATATATGAAACTTGTTGTTCCCCAATGCTTCAGCTGCTTATACATCTAAGTTTCAGCTCTCAGATGCAAATATCTTCGGCGTGGTGTTTCCGCAAAAATGCACAGGGTCAAAACATTTGAAAACGTTAAAATTTAAATATGGCGTCGAAACCACTTGACCTACGACTCCGCAATGGTAACATATTTTGCTTGTCTAGTTATTAAGCATATTTTAAAACAAGTTGCGACTCTCTAGTGTGTCACTGGAATTATTTAGAGCGAAATTTAACAGGTCAAAATCAGACGAATTTAAAAAAATTCGAAATGGCGGCTAAACCACGTGACCTACGAATTTGTCATTATTTACTTTTTCGCTTGTATTGTTCTTGCGCATCTTTTGCAAAAAGTTTAAAGTCTCTAAGTGCATTTTAAAAAAAAATCCAATGTAAAAAGTGTTTCTTTATTATGACCGGAAATGACTGTACGCGAGCGATTTTATTATTTGATCATAAAGACCATAGTCCTGTCTGACTTTCCTGGAAAAATCGTTCAATTCGATTGTCAGGTTTTTGAATTATCGCCCCTGAAAGTTCGCGGTTTTCAAAAGTTGCCTGACTTTGAAAGGTCACTGTGGAAAAAGTATTAGGAATTCGCACAAACACGAACAAACTTGTTATTCCCCAATGTGTCAGCTATATATAAATAAAGTTTCAGCTCTTTGGTGCAAATATCTTCGGAGTGGTGTTTCCGCAAAGGTACATGGGGTCCGAAAGTTTGAAAAGGTTAAAAAATTCAAAATGGCGGCTAAACCACGTGACTAACGATTTCACCGCGATTTACTTTTTTGCTCGGATTGTCAATGCGCATCTTTTAAAAAAAGTTTCAAGTCTCTAAGTGCATTTTGAAAAATTTTCCCATGTTAAAAATTGACATTTGGATTCGAACTGGACCTTTAATGGTTGTACCGATTGGGCCCAAAAGCTTCGCGGCAAAACTACATAGTAAGGGCTACCAGCCTGTAAAGTTTGGATGTAATAGCTGCATTCCTTCTTGCCAAAGTGCCACTGACAAAATCGGTGGAAAAATAATAAAAAAAACACGCCAATAACAATAAGGATTCAGCATAAATGCTGAATCCTTAATAATAATAAGGATTCGCATAATAACAATATGTCTTCCAGACTATGTCTTGAAGACCTAATAATGATAATTATAAATCAGGGTATTTGGAGTGATAGTAAAAATATTAACGTTAAAACGATGATATATTTGTTTTGTTTCAGTCCATCCTATTGAAAAAAGTGTACACGCCAGTAGCAGGAGTTCCCTCATCCCACAGGAACCAGATAAGTTGGTAACGTTGTCAATGGGCGCTGATGAAGAATCGGAGAATGTAAGTGCAAATACTCTCGCATCAGGTCCTTTCCAGTTTAACTAATACATGCACTACATTTGTTCTCGCAATAAATGTGTGAATTTATTTGTGCAATGTAAAAATAATATGTTACAGGCTCATTTAATGTCCTTGTTGGAAAATTACACATAGATTTCTTTCATATAATTGACAATAATAACTTATCCTACGATCTATTTTGCTCCTAAGACAATTCGCCATATGGCTTAGAGTCTATAACTTTTCTTCAGTATGTCGTTTCTATTAACACTCATTTGGAAATATACACCTAAATGTTCATGGAAATGTAGGCTACGTCACCTTCTTGAGATTTTCTGTGCGGGAAATCATTTAAGTTTTTTCTTAATTGAAATCGGGAGAAATCATCCACCTGTTTATATATATATATATATATATATATATATATATATATATAGGTAGTTGAAAGAAGTACTAGTGATATGTGGACATGTGCTCGTATTGAAAATATTAACTTGGTTATTTTCTAACATGTGGGTAATAAACAGGTGTTATCACCACTGCCTAGAGAGCCACATAGATATTATCTCTCAGCCATGCCCACCCCTACTACACTGAGTTGGGTAACTGCAGTTACCCACTCCAAAAATGGCGGCTGGTCAAAACATGGCTGATCACAGATTTTCTTTTTATCCATTTCACATCTATACTAGGGTACTTTCCTAAATATTATTAATGCCCATACCTTGGGCGTTCACCAAGTAATCTGTAGATGTCATGTTAACCTTTAAGGAGTATGTAAATACATCATAATCTGCGTTTGAAAAATTGAAGCGGGAGAAGGGTAACTTGAGAAAATTTTCTGATATGAGAAGGGTAACTCAAATATTTGAGAAGGGTAACTTAGATGTTTGTTACAGTACAGAGGTACTGAATTACACCACGTACGTGACAGAAATCATCAAATACGCAATGTGGCATCTCAAGCTCAATATTAAGAAGTTTGTTCTTTGTATGTTGCGTGATATAGACCAACACGAGACGATATTAAATGCATGTGTTGACTGTTTGCTCATGACATATATTTATATGTAATTTAACTGTACATATACTCACGAGCAAAAGAAACGTGTCCACATTTTTAAAAGAGTATAAAAGTTTAAATTGCTGTCGGATAGATGATAGACACATGCTTTGTAGTGATGTACTCACAATTTCATACAATTTCATGATACCTATATTTTCATGTCTGTTCAAATACACTTGGGGTGCTAAATCACTTTTTGGCCACACTTTTTAGTATTAGAAATTAGAAATTTAATCAATATTAGTTGTCGTGGTCCTATATAAACTTCTTGGATTTAAATTTGTGTCAATACTTTATTGTTTTATACCGATGATCAGATATTGAAAATGCGTCATTTAGAACTAAACGTTCATATAGATCGTTAAATAACAGTAAAAAACAAATGTCCCCCTCTTCCCCAAATTGACCTTATATAAAAACCTCATCAAACAAATGCATTTTTAGATTTATTAACTTATTACCTTCAAAGTCCAAATTGTTACCATGGGAACAAAAAAAATAGAACTACAACGAAGCTGAAACTCCCGAAAAGCACATACATGATATAGAGAGACAGTACATTCAACCACATAAGAAACGTCGCCACATTTTCAACACCGTAAAGCACGAAATACTATTGAAGGTGACATGATTAGTAAAGAGATACCTGCAATTTCATACATCAGATTATAATAATTTCATTTTATGTCTGTTCAAATACAAATAATCTCCAAAGACCAGGTTTGTCTGAAAAAATGAAGATGTGTAGAAATATCGAGTCCATTGATAAACTGAAGTTTTCTGATGATCTTCGCTCATCTGAACTACAAGATAATTCAAGCCATGATGCTGATTATCTCACTGAGAAATACAACAGTGTTCTTAGTGAACTGATGGACCTCCATGCACCTTTAAAACAGAGGAATATCAAAGTGAAACCTGGTAGTGATTGGTACACAGCTGATATTCGTGCTGCTAAAAAGGAGAGACGACGAGCTGAAAGAAAATGGCGCAAGTCTCAGCTAGAGGTGGATAAACACATTTTCAGATCATCGAGAAACAATGTTATGAAAGTAGTAAGCAAAGCAAAGCGCAATCATTGCTTGGACAGAATTACTCAGCTATCTCACGATCCCAAAAAACTTCATAATTCTTGGACTCGTTGCTGGGTAAGTCCAAAAAGTGTGTGCTTCCAGAACTGGATAACAGAACGCTGGTGACAGAGTTTAACAACTTCTTCATGGATAAGATTGATACTATTAGAAACAAGCTACACGAACTCAAAAGTGGTGAACCAGTTAGGTTGTGAACATGTTCATCGGTGAACCAATGTCATCGTTTAAGCCAATAACAGAATTAGAGGCTCGCAAATTAATTCTAGAGGCAAATAAGACAACATGTCCGCTGGATCCAGTTCCAACTGAGATGGTGGTGAACCATATCGATATCCTGCTACCAGTTATCACTCAAATCATCAACATGAGTCTAGAAACTGGTAAATTTCCAGACATACTCAAGGATGCCATAGTTAGACCCCTCTTAAAGAACTCAACATTGGATTCTAATGAGTACAAAAGCTATCGACCGGTGTCAAATCTGAGCTTTCTATCAAAGATCATTGAGAGAGCTGTGACTGTTCGCCTGAAAGAACATCTAGCAACTTATGACATCCTCAACAAGTTTCAAGCAGCGTATCGACACATGCACTCGACTGAAACTATTCTCCTTCGAGTCATCAATGATCTCAGGCAGATTGTGGATTCAGGTGACATGGCGTCACTTATTCTCCTTGACCTCAGCGCTGCCTTCGATACCATAGATCATGAAATACTCCTGGTGATCTTAGAACAGCATGTTGGTATCGGAGGCAGTGCGCTTGACTGGTTTAGATCTTACCTGACAAACAGATCGCAGCGATTTGTGATTGAAGATGAGGTATCTGAGAGGAGAAACATAGACTGTGGGGTTCCGCAAGGGTCTGTACTTGGACCCTTGTTATTTCTGCTATACATCAACGAACTCCCAAATGTGATCGAAACTCACGGTTTAGGTCATTTTTCATTTGCTGACGACTGTCAGCTTATCAAGCGGTTTAACTAAAAATACGTTAATGCAGCTCTTATGGACATTTCCGGTGATATACAGAGCTGGATGACGTCACACATGCTCAAATTGAACACTGACAAAACAGAGATCATGTTCATCGGCACAAATAAACAGTTATCTTTAGTACCACATGAGTATGTCCAAATTGGCCCTTCATCTGTTCACGTCGCAAACAAAGTAAAGGATATTGGTGTTTTCTTGGACCCTAAGCTGTCAATGGATCATCACATAAACTATCTGTGCAAAATATGTTTCTTCCACCTCCGTTGCATTGGTCAAGTTCGTAAATATATCACCCCTGATTGTGCAAGCACACGGGCCAAATGTTTAATCCTCTCACGTCTCGATTACTGCAATAGCCTTCTGTTCGGAATAACTCAAGATCAACTCAAACGATTACAAAGAATTCAAAATACAGCTGCAAGAATCATCTCTCTCATCTCTAAACATCAGTCCATCACTCCAGTCCTGAAATCCTGACATTGGTTGCCTATATCCGCTAGAATTGACTTTAAGATAGTATCAATAACGTACAAATGCCTAAACCAGCTAGCCCCATCTTATCTAAAGGACATCATCACAGAGTACAGGCCTACCAGAAAACTACGTTCTCAAGATCAACAACTTCTAACTGTGCCTAAAACCAAGCTTAAATCTTATGGAGAAAGAACTTTTGAAAATTCTGCCGCTGTCTTATGGAACTCTCTCCCAATCCACATCAAACAATCCCCAACACTCGACTCTCTCAAATCCAGAGTAAAAACACACCTCTTTCAGTCTTACTATTGCTAGAGCTTAGAGCATATGCCTTATGGATTTAGCTCTATATAAGTCGCCATTATTATTAGTATTATTATTATTATTATTATTACTTACGGTGTTGATATCATTTATTCAAAATGGTTTGTTGTCGATATAAATAACCTTCTTGGTCTTACATTTGTTAACTTTAGGATACCATAAAACAAGCCAAGACTTATCTAGTCTGGTTAAGGAGACTCCAAAACGACGATTTCTTAAAATGTGTGTCTCCGAAATATGAACAGATAATGTCTTGAAAATTCATATTTGGTATAGTTGAGTTCTGAAAACATGACATAACACTGTTTCAGTCGGATTTATCGCCCATGGATTGAAATAAAAAATCTCTTGCACGTGAGTTTATATACAATTCACATCATTTTTGTTTGATAACACTTGATACCAACTTAATTTGAATTGATTTTCCACAACATTTAAGCATTTTAGTATTTAAACCTTATTTAATATTTGTTATTATGGTGTACTAGTCTATACCTCGAAAATGGTTTGAAACCATTACGAAAACGTCAGCGAAAAAAGAAAATCCAACTTAATATACAAAATCAAAAATCAAATGGCTCCCAAATATCTTACTGAACCAAAAGCGTTGGTCCAAACTTAAGTACAATCTAAGTAACTCCCATTATATTGTGACTTAAACATTCAAGACAATCATTAATTCCATCAGCAATATGTTCATGGAATAATTATCAAATAACGTCCGCAAATCAGAAAGTATATCAATATTTTTGTTATAAATGTGTGTATGGTTTCGTAGTTCTATGCTGATTCTCACTGCAAGTACAAATGATATATTACAATAGCTGTTTGTCCCCTGTTGCCCTTCTCCGTGTTCCTTTCTCTCAACAGATTACCCTTCTCCCACGAAATCAGTTACCCTTCTCCCGCTTAAATTTGTCAAACGCAGATTATGAAGTATTTACATAATCCCTAATGGTTAACATGAAATCTACAGATTCCTTTGTAAATGCCCAAGGCATGCGCATAAATACTATGTAGGAAAGTACCCTAGTATAGATGTGTAATGGATTAAAAGAAAATCTGAGATCAGCCATGTTTTGACCAGCCGCCATTTTTGGAGTGGGTAACTGCAGTTACCCAACTCAGTGTAGTAGGGGTGATGCCAATTACGGAAAGCAACAGCGTTCTGTACATATTGTCTTAAATGTGGCTTTCCCGGGATAATAACTGTTGAGTGTATATATATATGAAAATAAAACTATTCAACTTTTTTTTTAAAAGGCCAAGAAAATAAGAAACCAAGAAGGTCTGAAGAATTTGATTGCCCGGTATCATGAAAGTGGTTTTCACATTCAGAAGAAAATATTACTTAGGGACCAAGAAGCACCCAGTCTCCTGGAGATGGAAGACAGTCTCAGCTCGGACTTGATGCAACATGTAAGTATACTTATTACATACTTGTTCTGAATAATTTTGGTTATTTGAAACAAGTGTTGTGTAACCAGTTGAAAGTTATTCAACGAATGTTGTGTAACCAAAACAAGTTATTCAAATATAGTGACGTCGTAATGTCGTACTACTTTCGCCATCAGCTGATGTACAGCCGAACCCTATCGTCACTTCAATGTTTCAGTCTATCATATCCTTTTTCTGTACGTATTTTTTGCTATAAATAAACTTGCAGCATAGTAAAAATAGATGTGTGAAATTTAAAATAGAAAATTCGTGTTCCTAACTGGAATTTTGTATGATTATATCACAATATTTTGCTTGAATTTAGTCTAGGAAGAGTTATCTCCCTTTTGTTTACAGCGGCCGTGTTTTTGTCAACAGTGGTTGCTGTTAAAGTGCTTCCTGACAACTTGATTTAGGACACTGATGACATTCTGAGAATAATTATGTAAATGTGATATTTTATGTAGATGCAAACGAGAGCATGACGAAAAACGGGACTACATTTTTACTGTTTTACGGCTTAAAATTGACTCCATGGAGACTAATTACCAAGTATTGATATTATTACGCGGTAATGTCATGCATACTAATAGTTTGATGCTTGTCTCACATGAATATCGACTTTCGTATTTAATGAATAGATTAAAAATAACCCATCCCTAACCCGAATCCAATTACCATTGGTTCGTTAAGCAATGTGTCTGTCTGGCTTTAGATATATGCATGTAACAATCCTTCACTTATTAGTAACTTGTTTAAATTTGCACCATACTCTTGGCTGATTGGGCGAAACTATGACGGTATCCATTGGTTATACAATATTTCATATAATGAGCAATATTACATTTCTTTCCTATAAAACTCACGGAAATAGAAAGCCAAATGTAATTGATAAAAAATACTTCCTCGGTGACTGTCACTTTCAAAGGTTGCATTACATCTCATTCAGAACTTGGACACACGTGGTGCTGAAGGTGACTCAGGCGATGAAATTAAGGCTGATTTACTGGCTTTAGTAGGAGCGTTAGGAGACATCTCATCAAACCAACCCAAAACTATCAACAATGACCTTTCTTCTAATTCTGAAAATTCACTGCAAAATAAATCCATCGATCTCAACGTGGATGTGAAAAGCATTTCTAAAAGCACATTACAAGACAAAACCAACATTTTAAAGAAGGAAAAGAAAGACACTTATGGAACCAAGAGACCAAAAGAGTCTCGAATTCCACAGGGGTGTAAGGAAGAGCCGACCTATTTAAATCAGGGTGCGGTGAGAAAGCGGAAGTTGAGCAGACCCGGATATCCGGTTGTCATCGAATACGAGTGTGATCCGAATACAGAGGAGAAATACAAGTACTTCTCTGGACCAAGGGAAGCGTTGTGTGATGATAAGGGGACCTGGACACTTCCAGCTATGTACTGTATCCGTGAGTACTTGTCCTTCACTGGTCTGTAACTGTGAAGTCTTATCCTTGACTGGTCTCATCCTTCACTGGTCTGTAGCTGTCAGTACTTGTCCTTCACTGTTCTGTAACTGTGAGTACTTGTCCTTCACTGGTCAGTAACTGTGAGTACTTGTCCTTCACTGGTCTGTAACTGTGAGTACTTATCCTTCACTGGTCTGTAACTGTCAGTACTTGTCCTTCACTGGTCTGTAACTGTGAGGTTTTATCCTTCACTGGTTTGTTAATTGTCAGTACTCGTGCTTCACTACTCCGCAGCTGTGAGTACTACATTGCTCAGTGTCAGTGACTTCTTGTCACCCATTCATCTGTTTGGTTGTACTTGAAATAGATGTATGAAAATAAAGATTATCTTTTTCTGAGTGATGTTGTTGTACTAATGAATTTTGTGCAAATATTGTATACAAATTTTGCAGCTACAAGTTGTTATAACAAAGTTGCTGACAGTTCTGGACGGAACGTGGCTCTGTATAATGGAGACACACATCGGGACAAAGAGGGACGGGAGTGTCAGGCCTGGAAAGAGGATAGTCCACACATTCATTCATTTGGTTACAAGGTGGTCGGCGCGTGTACAGCGTGTGGGTCTGTGGAGGATATCGGCAACAAGTGTCGGGACACGGACCATGATGGCAAACCCTGGTGTTACACGATGGATCCGCAGGTGCGCTGGAAGTTCTGTGACGTCAAAGAGTGTAAGGAGGGTATGTGTAATCAGTTGTAACCCCACCTATCCTAGCAGCTTTGTTTCAGAGAACTACACAACTACTGCAACTACAGGGTATCTAACATATTTTAAAGGCACTGTAGCACGCTTTTTCCATCATTTATTATTAAAATTTATACAATAAAGTGCTACGTAAATTGGTAAAACAACTTATTACACGACCTTGTAAGCTGTATCCACAGAAATCGGTATGTATGTATGTATGTATTTATGTATGTATGTATGTATGTTTGTATGTGCTTTTCCCTTACATGCGAATTAGAGCATATGTTCAATATATCGGAGTTTACTTTACATGTTTTCAGAATATATGAACAGTTTTCAAATACATCAACTATGATCAAATAAGAAAGAATTTTAAAAAAATGACCATAGAAGCTTCACACAATGGTGCACCCTCTTCCTAGCCAGAGTGTTGATGCACAGAGGTTCTACAACAAATATTTATTTAAAATTATATTTAGTGTGTTTCTCTTTTTTTTGATTGACAAAATATCGTATAAAATCCTGCCTCTCACTAATCGAAATAGTGTATATGCACGAATATCAAATCTTAATATAAAAATTGCCCCCAAAAAACTATCATGCTTTTACAAGGTGAATAGTGATAGCTTATTTCCAGATATGTTTCATATCGATTGGAATAATGTTATGGCAATAGTGATGTACATGTATGCTTATTTTATTTGCAGAACAAAGATGTGCGCGTCCTCCGCTGCTACGTGGTGCCCCTGCTCTCAGGACGGAGCTGATTGGTCAGAAGGTGCACGTGACCTACGGGTGTCATGCTGACCTCAAGTACATAAGTGGTAGGAACGTGTCCATCTGTGATGTGCAAAGCGGTGTGTGGGAGTGGTCCAATCTGCTCTGTGCTTGTGAGTAATGTTTTAAATCAAACAATCAAAGTCACTTTAACTTCCCAAGCAAGCTGATAAACGTATTAAGTTTGAATGATTTTCTTCTCCTTGAAGAGTGCCGAGACATAGTAGATCAAAGTAGCAATGTAGTTATAATGGACTGAGAGTTTAACAAATTAGTAATTTGACCAAAGCAATGAATCGCAATATTGCCATAAAAGACCCGATGCGGTAATAATATGTTGATGCAAGTTTAAGATACTCGTTTTAATTTTCACAAGAGTGTTTTGTTGCATGTCCAAAGGGGGACACCTGTGTTGCAAAATAAACTCCACCCACAGTCAATCTTTTAAAAAACTATTGGCCTATAAAAGCTTTTGATATAAACTTACGTGCAAAGGAACCATTTCGATCCACAAGCAAAATAAAAGTTTCCATACAAAATAAAAGATTTTCAATCCGAGATTGTCCATACGACTAAAACAGAGTTACATCATATCTAACCTTATTTAGAATTTAGTGTCTGTTCAAGAAATACACGTTTTGAGAAATCATCATTTTGGTTTCTCCTAGACTAGATGAGATAGGAGAATCAAAAGTGACTTTTTGGCTTGTTTTATGGCGTCCCTCAATATTTGTTGAAAAAGTGATTTCAGCACCCAATGTGTATTTGAACAGAAATAAAAGTATCATTCTCTGATGTGAGTATTTCTTTGTAAAACATGTTTCTACAATATATGAAAATGTATGAGAATATCGCTCAGATAAGAAAACATCACAGTGAGTCACTCATACCACTAGGATTAACGGGTTTTTGTGTGTCGAAAAGTAATTTATTTTATTTTATTTTATTTTACAAACATCATTATGTCTTTCTGATCATATTGAACTACAGCTGAGAAATGCTTCTACTACGACTACGACCAGTGGATGAAAGCAATTTACAATGGCAACATCTCAACTACAAAGACAGGAAGGTCCTGTCAGAGATGGGACTCGCAGACGCCGCATGAGCACACGAAGACGGTACGTGAAACTTGCTGCCCCATCCACATACCCACATTGGGAATATAGTTTAGGTCTATAAACATTTCCAAAATGACCAGCATTGTCCTTTAACAATTGTAAAAATGATACACTAGAAAACAAACATTTTATCTCTTGGTGGTTTGGTGACATGTATCGATTCAAAAAGGCTATTTCACTATGCATGGTGTAAATTGTGAGTAAAATATACTTGATCAAATGTATAATAATCAAACATGTATAGCTTTTTTGTGAGGTATTTTAGTATTTGATAAAAAATATATATATTCGGTTCGAACTACCAACTGTGTATATTACAAAGACGTTGAAAAGTAAGTTAATGAACGAATATTCGTTTTACGAAACAAGTAGGTAATACATATTATTCCTTCACGTTCATTCAGGATCCTATCAGATCGGGAAGTAGTTCTGGCCCGGTCTCATAAGCTAGCATTTAGATCAAGATCGAATCCACAAGTGACCACCAGGTCTGACTATAAATGTGGACATACTCTGCCATGTCTTTACAACCTAAATTAAATTTGCATTCTTGTTTATTTTTATTAGTAATGTTATTTGTTGTTTTTATTTTGATCATATTTCCTATATCTGTTTGGAAATGGATTAGTGTTTCTTCTATAGTTACATGAACTTATATATCTGACATTTTCAGGTTGACATGTTCTTTGGTGTCTCCAGTCTAACTGAGTTGGGTAATGTGTGCCGAGATCCGGGCAAGGAGGGGGCAACTTGGTGTTACACAACAGACCCGGACTCGAGATGGGAGCACTGTCCTGTTCCTGATTGTAACCTATAATTTGTACAAACAGAGCTACAGATTTCCATCATAGCAACTTCCTTGCAAGGCATAACTCAAACCAGTTTCCACGACTCCACAGTCGCTTTCTTCCCTGTGTTAGCGTAACAACGCTGCATCTGAACAGCAGAGAAAATGAACGAAATGCATCAAGTCTTCAATTAGCCAGTGATAGAGGCTGATGCGAGTTATGACTTGAGGAGGAAGTTGTTTTCGGTGATGATCCTTCGATTCCATGTGTAGGAATGCTTTTGAATTGGACACAAAATGTCAAGGCTATACATGCAGGTGTGATACACAAAATGTATATGATCTTATAGTTTTAATGTGGTTTCTTGAACGAAGAATGAAGAACAAATTAGTATCTATGCCGAAACGTTGCCTATACAGAATAAAGCAGTTGTGTATCTATAAAAAAAATTCATTCTTCATCACCTCAACTTCTAGAATGCCAATCAAAGATGTTTCTTGAACGATTGTCACATGTCAAAGTTTCCTTTCAGGAATAGTTGTATAACTTTGTCTTCAACGTACTTTGCACCATTAACTTTGGTTGGGTTTTATTCTCAAAGAACACTTGGGGCCAAAGATTCTAACCTTATCTCTAAGGTTGGCAGTTAAGGTTACCTTAAAAATAAGTTACGCCCGTTATACGAAACAACCTTACGGCAACCTTATCTCTGAATGATTTTACGCCGCAACCTTAGCTAAGGTTGGAACTCTTCAGTGCTGGAGATAGTTGTTTACATTGGTTACGACAGAGAGTAACCTCCCTTGGTCAGACGAGCGATCAGCCAGACGACAACAATCGTCATGTCACAATCGAACGCTGGGTCGCCCTCTCCAACGCAGGTCTCACCAACTCGACAAGGGACAGGATCGTGAGTCGTGGCATCCGATACCTCATAATGAGGTCACCGTCATTGATACAATATGACTGTTGGGTTCCGTCCCGAAATATTCTGTTTCTTCTAATATTGGTGTCGTCCTCTATAATGCACAACAGAGCCGCCATATTGCAGTCAACTTAGAGGAGCTAAGGTTGCCTCTACCCAACCTCAGTGTTTTAACCTTAGCTAAGGTTGTTTTGTGAAAGGAGACGTCAACCTCAGTAAAGGTCTAAGGTTGAAATCTTAGAGATAAGGTTAACCTTAGAGATAAAGTTGTTTTGTGAAAGGAGGGTCAGTGATCACGGTCTTCTGCCATTGGTTCCCAGAGGTGAGTTTTTCAACCCAAGAAAAAATATTTGCCTACTGTTAGGTCTACTTTTACCAACAGTCATTTGCCTACATTCAGTATAGTCTTACTTTGCCTACAGTATCGACACTTCGATAGCTTTAATTTGGGATTGCTAAGGTGATCGGTTAGTCGATGGTATCCGCACACATTGCTTATTCAAGGTAACCAAATTCAACCTTCACCACGCTCATGTATGTATTAATTATGTATTGTCTTATCTTGTACCACCGACGGTGACTGAATGGAAAATGAAGACATTGACATTGAATTGTTAGCTAGGGAAGGGGTGTGGTTGTCTTGCTGTTTGATATTTCACTTTCCTTCCTATACTTGGTGTCACGCTGTTCGCTTGCTGCAGTTTCTACGCTCCATTAAATGTGTATCCATTGTGTTTCATAAAGTTTTATTTGGCTTTAATACGTTCCAACTCACTACATGTGCTGTCCACAATACAAATGAATTCACTCAGCTCGCATATTTATCCCCAAACGCCAAATATATCATGATTACATGTTTCCAATTAAACTTGAGTAACATCATTATGCATGCAATGGATACACCTTTAAAGGGGCACTATAAAGCTAATTTAAGCGACTGAAGATTAATTATCACCACAACTGGCGAGCCAGAAATCTCACCTAGTGTTCTGTCTGCTATGCGCGCCCTGTGTTTGCGCGAAGACAGGCGGGCATCTTACTGAACCGAATATATATAAGCCTACTACTATAAATGTCTGTTTTGTTATACATGCTTATGCTTTTAATAAATATTTGCTGATCCTTCTCAACGAAAAACAAGACTTATGCAACGAATATCTATATCATTTTATAAATTAAAAGAAATACATATCAACAAATTGTTTTACTTTGTGATGGTTGTCCAAAAAAACAATGTACGATGACTTCAATGATTTAAATAACGAACCTGTTGTCAGCATGTGATTGCTTATCCATGTACATTGGTGTACATCATACATAACCGCGAATGACTGACTACGATCACCGACGAAACAACAGAAAAACAAAGCTTACATCATGTTTCTAAATTTCATTGGTTGAATATAATGTTCTTTACTTCGATTGGCTCACTATATCTAGACTGAATGTCGCCAATATGTGTATCTTTAATTTGCTTACGGCCAGTTAAGTGTCACCAGTTACGTCATATGACAGGACGTTGGCAATAAACGTGACGCCCAACCTCTTGTGTAATTGAACCGGCCCAGTGACAGATATACGGCATCAAAGAAAGGTGTTAATGCATTAGGCGTAATTAGAGACTGTTAATTTCAGGACTAACTTCTCAACAATATAGAATGAAATTCAAAACTACCACTTCTTTTCGTTGATTTTACTCAAATAACATGATAATGATAGAACATAATCTGAAAGAAAATATGTGTTGAAAAAGCAAACGCCCTTTTCATTTCGATTTGAAATAAATACAATTGTTTTTTCATAAATCATTGCAGGCTTTAAAATATTTTGACTTTTCTACCCGTCAGATTTTTCTTGTCAATTAAACTAACTTACAGAAACTTAGCTGAACTGGTTAATCCTGATACATGACTAAACGTGAAATACCGAAAATACTGAATTACTGAATACTGAAAATGTGTTTATTTCGTAAAGGGGCCACAGGCCCATGATACAGATATTATGCAGACATTTGTTGTATTACAGGGAGCGATGATAATGTAAAATATAAATTATATAAAAAGGACATTTTAAAGGACTTACATGTACGCCTAAACGTGGAATAGAAATATACATACATGTAGGCAGCATTGGCATTGAATTCGTGTATTTTGAAACATATGTTTTTCATTGTGACATTTATATAGGAATCACCTTGTCCGAAATCGTCTAAAGCATCTGGTTATAAATTATTGCATTCGATCTTATTTGTTGTTTATTAATTTATATAAGTATATTTTTGGGCGCACATGTACTCTACACTAGTACAGTCTTCATGTACATTTTACTGAGTTTGTTGAAAATTCCAGTTCATGTATTTGATCATGAAATATATATTCTTAAATCCTGAAAGAGCGGTGAATATGGTTTTAAAAAATTACATTACATGCTATATAAAACATTTTAATGGGAAAAATTAGATTAAAGTAATGTTTTTTATTACACACATGGTTTATGTACAACTAATGACATATTAATCTCGTACGTCACACGTGTGTCGTATCACGTTGACCTGTGTCGTAACAACATGACCCTAAATTCCAACGATCTGATTGGATAACCAATGACCTCTCAGTTAGGGTCAAGTTGAAACGGAACTACTTTTGAATTAAAAACAAACACGTAACATTTCATTTTCACAACTTTATATGCTAGATATATACCTCAACAGAGTTTGTCAATGCTTAGAATGTTTCACATTTGACCAGTATATGCAATATTGATATCGTGAATAGCTGTACTGAGTAACTATCGGCGAACGCACCGATTTACTTACAGTTCAATGGTTGTATAGAAATTCGGACATATATCACATTCATTGTCGGTGTCAAAAGGTTATCCAATGCGGCGAATTTTAAATGTAAACATCATGTAACCATCATCAAGAATGTAATAAACCGCTTGCAAGTCTACAGTAGTCATAGTCAAACACATTCACTCTGCGTTGACCTTGCCCATCGATGTTGACATCATGCCGATCGCGAGTGGACAACGTCACTGTCTGACTGTTTTCTCCCTATCGTAGGCCACGATTACAGTCACAATGCGTCGGTTGTATGCTGTTCACCCGAACTAAAAACCTTGGCTCTGCTGCTTCATTTGGTACTGGCAATATCTAATAACATTCCCTCACAAAGAACCAACGTCAGTTGTCGCTAGCCTCAACGTCACTAACAGCATTGTGGCATGCCGACCGACTGCAAGGCGAGGCGAGGCGATGCGAGTTGACTATAAGATTAATGTTAATATTTGCATTAAGAATAATACCTTGCATAACATAACAAAGCAAATACAGTTCATTTGCATAAACTGTTTTTGTCAATTTTTGCAGTCCATTTTTTATGTATTCAACTGTATCTCATGAACTATACATTATTCAGTCGAAGGTATACGCAATAGGAGGTGCAAATAAGAGTTCGGGCCAGTTTACATCAATTATTACGCATTTGGTTATTGAAACAGGTTTCGGTTACATAGAATTGTTTCCTTTATCCCAAGTATTAAAATTAGGGGATGTGACCAATCCGCGTATGAACAACGTGTGTAATAAATAAAATACCACACTCGGTCTCATTAGAAACGAATTATACGAAACTCGTGACCTTCCTATGGTATCTGACCTCGCTTCCGCTCGATCAGAAACCGTCGGAAGGACACTCGTTTCATATAATTCGTATCTAATGAGACCTCGTGTAGTATTATCTATATACGACACAATGTAACGATCACATATACTGTATGAATATTTTTTTCCACCACTTTCAAATGTGACAAAAACAAATAAAAAACACTGAATGAAATGTGAGTGAATGTTTTGCATGTGTTCGTTTTTATTACGAATTCCTGATTGAGACAAGGTCGCTTTGGGTAAGGATTTACCCACAGCTGCAGTCTGGTCAGCCAGCCCAGTACCCAGTTGCGTCACGTGACCTCGTTACCCGTCTCGTTCGGGCCACGCCAAGCTGCGGTCGTAACCAGAATAACTAAGCGTCATAGTACCCCTTTAATAACTCCAAAATAAATCTATGACAAAAATAAGTGTATGTCCATGTAGCTTTGAACATGTATCTGCTTCGGACCATTTATTTGTGCCGGTTTGACGAGAGGTCAGATCTGCACAGTTTAGGGTGTCATGAAGAAAGAACTGTACCTCATTCCCAATGGCTCGATCTCTTACCACATTCACAACTGACTTCGATTGCACATGACGTTCATAAATTACCTAAATGGGAAATATTCCATTTAAATAGGATTATGCTTACATTATTCAGATCTGTAATATGATAATGATTTAAAATGATGTTAAAACGTTTTTCGTTGATAAATTGACAAAAGAAAATCCATTAAAACTTGGAATTCTTTCGCCTGATGTATTCTTTAAAATATTTGATAGTCAAATACAACCAATGCTTTTGTATGCTTCAGAAGTTTGGGGGGTCAAAAGATATGAAAATATTGAAAAAATTCATTTATCTGCCTGTAAGATTTTTTTAAATGTCGGTCCACAAACACCTAATGCGATTGTGTATGGTGAATGTGGTAGATACCCATTATATAATAATTCTGCTGTGCGCAGTTTAAACTATTGGATGAAGATTTTGTATATGCATGAAGATCGTTTACCTAAGAAATCTTATTATACGTCACTTCATTTGGATGACATCGGCCATAAAACTTGGGCCTCAGAAATTAGAAATATGCTTTTTTCTCATGGATTTGGTTTCGTTTGGATTTCGCAAAGTATAGGAGATAGGGTACAATTGATCAATATTTTTAAAATACGGGCAAAAGATATGTTTTTTCAAAATTGGAACTCTACACTGAATAACAGTACCAGATATGATACATATAGAGAAATTAAAAGTCTACTTACACCGGAGAAATATTTATTTGAAATTGTGGATTTTAAATTTCGTAAAAGCATTGTTAAATTACGATCGGGGCTGTTACGTTTAAAGGTTAATGAAGGTAGATGGCAGAAAATTGATAGGTTGTCTAGAATTTGTCCAATTTGTAATGAAGGAATAGAAGACGAATTTCATTTCATTTCTGTGTGTCCATATTATAATGATTTAAGAAAAATATATCTGCCAAGTATTAGAAATGTAAACATGTATACATTTAAACAAATTCTTACTACTACAGTGCCGGACAAAAGTCATGGGAGTAAAATTGCAGTATTCCCGCAATCGTGTCGGAGCACAGTTGGGTCATGACTGCGTTATTCCTGCGACAGGAACGCGACAGTCTCCCGCCAAATTAGCGTCTCTGTCGCACGATAATTGCGAGATGACTGCGTGAATGTAGGCGGGGCTATTCCGATGCGTCCAGGTCCCAAATTAAGCTGCTGAGAGCTGATTGGTCTAGTACTGTAGTGGGCGGGCGTAAAGATGAAATGTGCATTTACTGTCAAATGATTGCTGAAGTTGTCGTTGCTTCACGTCGAATAAATACCATAGTGTTATGTTGTGGAATTTACCGGCGGTAACATTTCTTACTTGTACACATGTTGTATGAGATAATGTTATGTAATAGTGACAAAATGACACACATTCAACATCTGTGTATACTTCATTTTAAATACGACATGAAATAACTAAAATGTGTTTAAAAAAACAGCCATTATTTGGCTCATGGGACAATGTTAAAAAGGTATCATATATATATATATATATATATATATATATATATATATAAAAGGAAAACGGTAAGAAGCAGAATGTCTTAGCGAAATATATTTAAACTGTATAATGGTAGCATTATAAGATATGTTCGTGAAAGTGTACGTTTGGGGATCTAAATAATAATAATAAAACGAAGATCTGAATAAAACTCTATTCTAACAGGTACTAAAGGTTATCAGTTTAATAATATTACTCACATTACAACAACCACTATCGACTTTAATTTTTCTCTTTTTTTTTGGACAAAATTTATTTGTTACACTGGTCGATGACGCTTCTGTCATATCACACAGTTTCTTTTTCTGATACATTGTCTATTTTCATATCAGACATTTATTGGTACAATCCTTTTTCCCTGTATATATTTCCCAACGGTAAAACAATAGTGTTGCATGTAGATGGATTAATGTTAGTATGGTGTTTCTCCAAGTACATACATGTGTATAGGGTGTGTATGTTTGTATATTATACATTTCCTTAAAGAAGATATCTTACAAAATATGATATATAAGTCTGTGATTATTTACTTGTAATAATTATCACGTTTCATAGTTCGGCAAAACCGATTGATAATGCTGTTAGTTACACGGTGTTTTGACAGGTTGCACGGAACTGTAAGACACTTGTATCTTCCGTACTGTCCAAAGGCACCGGTACCCCTATGCCCATTGCATCACCGAGTGTACCAACTCCCATTCAAATGGCAATTTAATCACATCAATGGATACCGCCGTGTCAGGCACCGGCACACTTGTTGATCTCGTGATCTACTTCGAATAGCACGTCTCTCATAACCCCAGAGTGGGTAGCTCGATGTTCTGCCTGTTTCTTTTTATCAATAAATCAACATATTTATAAAAGTGCAATCGAGGTGAGATTTGAATAAAATATCTGTCTGTAAACGTTCGTGACCATTATGAAAACTATTTAGTTACTGACTTGAGATTTTAATTGAATTCCTTATCATTATTGTGTACACTCAGTCATACCGAAGTTTGCTGAAAATTAAAATAAACAATGCAAAAATTATATAACGCCTACCCACATTTTTTTAAATGCTTGTTGACTAGTTTATTTTGTTTCTGTGGTGTATGTAACATTTTCTGTTCTATAATCGTCACTCATTTGTTTAAGTATATGTTTGTATGGAGATTTCTTCCTTGTTTAACGATCCCGTCATAATAAATACCTTGAAACCAACAGTTATATCAATTACATGAGATAAATCCTTTGAAGTTTGTGAGAAGGGTACGATTTGTCTTATCACGCATTACGTAGTGCAATATATACACATATAATGAAATATACACATGACTTTAACTGTAGAAAGCAACTTTTAAAAACGTTAGTTTGTTAATATTTCATTTGTACAAACATGTAGTCCTTCATATCCTGTAGATGAGCCCTGAGGGGTAGTTATATACCGGACAGACAGACAGACAGATATTTTATTACAAAATCTCACCTCATACAAATGTTTATATACAAGTCGATAAAATATAAAGTGATGAGCCATCCCACATGGGATTATGAGAGACTACATATATACATATTAAAGGACCTTAATAAAAATGAAATGTACACAGTATATAGTATACTATATTATTAAAACCCAAGGTAAATTGTTAAGGTAAAAAGAATTGCTAGATATATAAAAGGGATTTTCTAAAATCTAAGACTTCCATGCAGGTTTTGGCAGTAACTCTAAAAATATATGGGCATGACATAATAAATGCAAGCTGTTCCACATCCGATATATTATTAAAACTAACATTCAAAGTAGAAGATAAAGATAACATATTTTTGGTAACATTTTTGTATAAGGGGCAGTGTAAAAGTGCATGAGCTTCATTTTCAATAAAATCGTTGCAGTTAAAACATACTCTATCTTCCAGTGGTGTGTTATTGTATACCGCTAAAACTGATTATTCAACCGGGGAGATATACCACCTCTCATGATGGCTCTTTTGTTTTCAACTTGTGACACTTAAACAAACTTGTCTGTCTGCATGCCTGACTATGGCGAATTAAGCATGTTATCTTTCTCTCTGTGTGTATTACGAGGGAGACACCGTTCACTCAAAATCGTTATGTAATATAAATACACCCGGTGGTAAATTCACTCAGGCGTTACGCCCGCGCCCCCCTTGTCGCAAACCGTCGCATTTGATGTCGGCCATAACCTCGCATTATCATAATTAAACCAGAGACGTATATCCATCTAATTCCTTGTCTAATTCATTGATTAAACAATTGATATCGGCTCTTAAAGGAACATCCATCTGTCTGTCTGTCTGTCTATGCAAAACGTTGTGTTCTAGATTATGTTATGTTATCGGGAAGTACTGACTGTTGCCGAAGATTGCCATTTTGATCTTAGTCTACTTAGTATATTGACGATATAAAGCTAACAGTAGTGATTTCTGATCGAAAACCGGACAATGTACCGCGTGTGGCGCGCACAAATGATTTAAACGTAATTTTGGAATATTATTTATAAAAGACAAACTGATAAATTAGTCACATATTTAATAGGTCATATAACTACTGTACATATAAATGGGACGTTTAGTTTTGGTTTCTGCATATGCATAATGATGTTACTCTATTTTAATTGGAAACAAGTATTTGGTTATTCGGGATGAATATGCAAGTCGAGTATATTTATTTGCACTGTAATTACAAACAGCACATATGTTATGTTGGATCGTATTAAAGCTTAATACAATTTTATGAAACACAATGGATGCAGCTTTACCATAAATGCGACCTTGTGCTGAAAACATTTCGACATGTTTCAAATAAACAACCTGTAGAAATATTGTCTTGATATTTTCCCAAAGATATGACGATACACAAGTCGAATGAAACATTTAAAATCTAAAGACTGAATGTAACCGAAAATGAAAGAATTGCATTTGGAATTTGAAGGCTAGACCAGTGACTTTTTTCTCAACGCAAGGGACCAACCACCAGCACAGTTTACCAATCGGTAACCGTGACCTCGATCAATATCGCTTGATGACAAAAAATATGAACACAACATGTTAATAGAAGAGCATCACTAGCAGTTTTAACGAATGACGATGCGTTTGTTTCACACTCTATTGGAAAATCCAATTTTATATATTACTTGTGACTGAGAGTTAGACAGTTATAGTTTATTAAAGTGTCACGCATAGAACTCATTGTACAATTGTACAATATAGCACAAATTATTAGTAAATACCCAGCCAAATTGACTTATGAGACACATGTTACGTTTTAAAACATACTACCCACAGACTCATGTCATATCGAGCGAGACAATAAACCCGGCGAGACGCAACGAAGACGAATAAGCACACTGCTTAAAACAAGGGACGGGTTGTGTATTGAAAGTGGGTTGTGTATTGTAAGCGTGTATTCAGTCGTTAGAAATAAATGATATACCGGATTACGTAACATACATTTAGGTAGTCGCGCGTTTATCACATTACGTGACCCACTGGTCACCCACTGATCAAGCGTAATTAAAAAATTCCAAATATTCACGATTTGCTAACGGTCATTTAGGTGTTATATACATGGATAGTGTCAGTGACGGTACGCTTTTATATTACGGTTTTATTCACTTAATTGGAGGCAAATTTACTTATACATGGAAGTTCAGAAATTATGTGCATAGGGTAATTATCAGAAAGGTTCAAGTATCGTACCTTGATATTCTGAGTCTATTTGGATTGCTTAAGACGCGCGATTATAAAATACTCTGTGTTTTTATTGCCATTTTCTTTAAAGTCGTACCGACAATATATTTCCTTTACTTTGATCTTCGAATGATGATATAATTGCATCAGCCAGTTATTTAATCTACCGGTACATGATTTTATACTTTCGGGTACATTGTGTAAAGGATACACGCATCTCAAATTCACTACACAGTTATTGGCATTTAAACTTTTGTTACAGATCATTCAGCATGTACATGTATCTCGGGTTTTTTTCTGTCAGAGAGCAACAATCCCTTAATCAACCTAAACACTCATTCTTCTAGCCCCAATTCTTCACTAGTGATTTCTTTTTAACTCATACACACGCAGTGCTCTGTTGGCGGGAATGAGCGGTACGCTCTCATACTAAAGTAATACTATTGAATCGGTTATGTTAATGATGTCTGGATGGGTTAATAAAATCAAGGATATAACATGTCCGGCTATAAATGTAAATGGAAAACGCCGTTTAATTGTATGTTGACATGTTAATATAAATATTCGTTTCCATATATGTTTATTAAAATGGTCATGACAACTGTGTATTAAATTTTTTTTTTAAAACAATCTATTTAAAATCTCAAAATAAAATCACACTGAACTAATGTTGTGTACATTTTAGATCAAATATCATAGGGATTATGTGAATATAAATTCATAGTTTATTCATTAGATGATACATACAAAATTCCACTTAGAAGTGTAAATATATTCGCTAAACAAACTAAGAAACCGAAGCAACAATAGTCCACAAACATACAGTATCTACTATCTAGATAAAATTATTTACATTCGTCACACATCTATCTATATGCAATAAACATCATACATGTAAATCTTTATAATGTACAGTAATAGTTATTTACATGTATCTTATATACATGCATACATGTATTTGGGAATACATATTTGAACCTTGAATGTATATATGCGTGTCTTTAACAGATTAACCTGTCAAATTTACCTCAAACTAAAATCCAATATCTTGAAAATGTTTTGTTTAAAAGTACATTTCTTATCACTGAGAGATTACTACTTGTATGTTAACGGTTTTGATTTATGCATCTGCCTGTATAATTAATAACACATTTCATAAACGGGAGCGAAATTAGATAAGCCAACAGTTAAATCAAATCCACTAACATACAGAAAGAAACATCCCCGAAAGAAGACCTAATTTAATGTTTTTACGACAAATTATAAGAAAGATATAACAATGTAAATGTAACGACGCCCTTACCAAATATGTAATTGATAATGTTAATAGAAATATAAATAAAAGTATATCAATCATTATTATTGTATAACATTCTTCAATGTAAATGAAATATGATTATGGTTTCGGCGAATCGTTTCTGAGATGCTTGGTGATCATATCATCGGCAGTGAATAAAGTTGAAATGCATTTGCTGTTATGGAAATGACCCTTCCGCCGTCAGTTCTATATGTTTATGCAATTCTAAATGAACACAATCAATGTATAATACAACTTAACAGCATACTTTATCACTTTGAAAATCAGGTTTCATTTCGTTTCCGGATCATCAAAATGATCAGTTCTAATATTACCCACAAGCATTGTCAAAACAATATACAACATATAAGGATTTTACCGGAGTTCAAAACCGGCTTCAGGGGAATACCCGACCCACAACTTCCCCACACCACACAAACACCTACACAAAATATGTATCCGTTATCATATCCAAGCAGTTTACTTTTACAAGAACAATAATAAACACTACACAATATGTACACACTGTGTAACTGAATATAATTCTAAATACACTATTATGTGGACGACAATATTCAAACTTTATATAAAGTGAATTTCCCCAGTGCAATTGCATGTGTTTACAGGAATGCTATTCTCTCCAATCGCGTTTAGCTCACATAACAGTGAATAAGAAATTTAGTTTATTACAAACTGTCTCACTTCGTTACATAATCGGACAGGCGTACATGTACATGTAGGACTTTCGAGACCCACAAATAAATAACAATAAACTCCTTACTAAGATAAATATCACTATATCTTTAGTTTATTGAGTCAATCATCCATCCAGGACCATCTTACGCACATGTCAATTTATGGCCGCAATAGCATTGATCGCAGTAATGACTAGCGCGTACATGTAAGCCCCGCCCTCCCGGTAGCCACTGAACCGCTCAGTCGCCTGTATTGCGACTCTCCCACTCTTTTACTGCGATAGTAGTGCAGAAATCACGGGTCAGTCCTGCGAGCCGACTGCATTCCCGTTGCGATAATACTGCAGTAATTTCACTTTCAGACTGCAATACAGGGGAAGTGACTTTTGTCCGGCACTGTAACGATAACTACATGTTGAAAAAATTAAGCCACTATGTTTATTATGCCTATGAAAAACGATGTAAAAAGCTAAATGAAATTTCTTGCGATTAATTATTATTTTCATGTTATCTACTTCTCGTAAGTTGTGCGTATTATTACTTAATATTATTTTTGTATACGAAATATGTGTTTCCATGTACCTGTATTTGGGCCCAGTGGCCTATATACTTGAATAAAGTTGAAGCTGAAGTTGATAGCTTTATTTGACATTGAAGTCACACAAATTAAACAAATACACCAACCTAACCTTCATAAAACAATACGAGTGAGTACATGTACAATTACTTTGATTTCATTTAGTGAAGTAGTCATTAGGTGTAACCCACTTAGTTGGTGATCAATCGAGAATGAACCTATCTAAAGAAACACAAATTACTCCCTTGTTAAGCTAACTTGTCTCCAAGGGTCTCCACTTGATAGGTTGTCTTCTCCTACGTCCGAACTATCAGTATAAATAGTGGCACCACTTCTAATCTCAGCAGTTCACAAAAAGTTCACACTGGCTGTCTGTGACAAACTGAGACCTTTCTATGGGACACTCTGGCAGGATTTGGTGAGACTATTTTTCTCTTTTCATGTTCTGTTAGGAAGTGCTGAATTACTTACCTTGCTTTACCAATCCTTACCTTTGTCCTATGTCCCATTGTCATAAGTTTAGCTGTCTATCTAGCTGCGTATTCAATATTGACTACTGGTGTGTCTTTTGGCAGTACCGTGTTCTGACCTTCAAAGTAAAGTCTTAGTCCTTGGGGGTCTAACGCCTGATCAGCTTGATGTCATTACACAATCAGAGTTCGTCTCCAGCTGTGCTTATCTATTTTAGTGCGATTTAGCTCTTCGCTGTCAATTAGCAGTTTGAGGCACGATCGGATTGTACTTATGATTGTTCTTCTTCTGTTTGCCTTAGTTTGCTTTGAGTATCTTATGCGAGGGATTGTATCATGTAAATAAAACGTTTATTCACTTTTATAGCTTTCCTATTCTGTCGTTATTTGGGTTTTTAAACACCTTTATCAGTGATTGCTGATCTCACGAAATAGAGAGAGCGCCCTCGAGACACTTGGTAATGAAAGTTTTTGTTTCTATGATTTGTTGTGATTTCTACTAGCAACAGAGTCTGGTGCACATATCACATGAACACTGGGAGTTGGCTAAATTACAACATCACCAGAGAATAACACCAAACAAAATACCAGCCACCTTCAGAATAGGAGAAGGTCTATTACTTTTCCACCTCTATCAAATCTGACAACATAAAAGAAAAAACGCTGAATGAAATATGAGTGAATGTGTCGTATGAGTTCGTTCTGATGAAGAATTCCCGATTGGCACAAGGTCACTTTTGGTACGGATTTACCGACAGTAGCAGTCCAAACAGCCCACCCACTACCCAGTTTGCTACCTGGCTCTCTCGGTCATAACACAAATATTCAACAGAAATATCCCCCCTTAATAAGAACATTCTGTTGAAGATATACAATGCAGGCAGAACATTAAAAATGACCCATTGATTCTGAGGCTCCTCGGTCTCTGTTAGATTCATTATCTAAGGTTACAGTCTTACATTTGACATACACAATTGATGATACAAACTCAAGGGCAAAAGAAACTAAACTAAAATGATCTCTTTTCCAAAAGTATCAAATTAGTGTTTCCATTAGGAATGTTATTATTCAACAACGTCACTTGTACACACCTTTCAATGTACCCAGTGGAAAATCATGTATCTTCTCAAATATCGACTATAAAAAGACACACCAGTTAACATGTAAAGCACCACTGCCGTAATGACCACAATTATTGCCATTCCAAGATTGCACGCACAAGAGTGAGAGATTGTGTACCCTGCATTTAGGAGCCCGATATATCTAGGTTGCTTGTAATTTCGACTGCGTCCAAAACAACGATACCTAGACTACAGTCATGGTGGAAACAAACATGCCTGACTAATGTCAGGCCATGAATTGGAAAACAGAGGGTCATTACTCTTCGAGCACTTGTTAAAACACCAGCATTGACAAATAAGGAGGAGAAAAATACACTATCGGCAAGTGAAATAAACACTTATTAAAACACTCGATTGAGACATTCCAATAACGTATTATTTCGGCCAGTGCACCCTGTACATCTACTGCAAGTTTTTCAGATTTGTTGTTGTTGAAATTACATCCTTCTGTTTTTGTTTGTTCTGCAAAATGACCTTTAAGCCAAGTTCCATTTGTAACGTAACACTGCGCAAACTGTACATGGTACTTTTGGGGAATTGTGAACAATACGTGGTCAAATGAATCATCTGTCAAAAGCATAGTACTTCATTCTTCTGATAGATCCGTAAACGTAAAAAATACTAGTGAAATGTTGGCAGAGTTTCTTCTGCCTGTGAGTTTACGATGAATTGTCCCCTAACGTAGACCAACTAGTTCTCTTCGTTCATTAGAGAAAGTAAAGTCACCTCGCACATTGTGACTCAATTGTTCAGGCTCTCATACATTGGCTCTCAAATCTTAAGTTTCCATCCACAAAAGGGGATATTGCTGATTTGCTGGAAGATGTCACAGTATGTTAATATGGACTCTTACTAAACTATGGAAACATTCGATAGTCGCGCTATTGTTCTGTCAACTGTTTTATTCAATTGCTATTGTTCGGCGCATATTGGCACAGCAACTTTCCCAATAAGTCTATCGTTCTATCCCTATTAACAGAATTTGTTGTCTTTCAACTTGAGATAAGTTAACCATTTATCTATATTCTTATTTGATTTTTAAAAAGAAAGAAAAACCCGAAGTGTTTATATAACTGACGTTTATAACTATAGAGAGTAGAATACTCACAAGCACGGAGCAGATTGGGCCACTCCACTCCACTCCCAGACACCCATGAGTCTCCATATCACAGATCGACACATGACTACCACTTATGTACTTTGAGGTCAGCATGACACTTGCTGGTCACGTTTACCTTCTGACCAATCAGCTCGTCCTGAGAGCAGGGGCATCATGTAACAGTTGAGGACATTACATCTTAGTTCTGAAAAACATGTTGCAAACCTGTTGGTGAAACAAATGTGTGAAATTTAACGAATTTAAAAGTTGTGAACTATCCTGGATGTGTCGATGATCTCATGGTTGACTTTCTTTAAGGTTGTATTATGATATTTATCTCGGAATAAATAAGACCTCAGTCAGTTACTACCATAGTTTCCGAGTTGTACCGGAAAATACATTTCTCCTAACCCCACCGTTCCACAACATCACAACACAACACAATTTAGTGGTATACGCTCGTCGTTAGTTTGACCGTTTTATTTACAAGCACTCAACTTGGTATTATACCAATCTCAATCACAAATGGTAGCTGTATACTCATATATGCAGTGAAATGATCAAATACATACTGAAACCCGACAAGTAAAGCCAGAGATATAAAAAATAATAAAAACTTTTACAGAAAACACCCTGGAACCCTGTTCTCTCTACGAATGTAACAGCATCATACTGGAGGGTTTACGGTACATTACATTGCATATGACAGATCATGCAATCTAATTGTTAAACACAAGAATATTCAAAATTCAAACTGAAACACCCAACCAGATTGTATTGAGGTATGACATTTTATCAACACATAACGTGTTCCTTTCATACAGGATTGTGCAATATTCTAAAGGATTGCCAGCCAAAGAGAATGTCCTCATATGAGAATATATAATATATGGTAATAAGCAATATTCTAAAGGAGTGCCAGCCAAGGAGATTGTCCTCAACTGAGGATATATAATATATAGCAATCAACAATATTCTAATGGCTTGCCAGCAAAAAAACATATATCCACATGTAAGCAATATTATAATGAAACATGTCCTTTCATACGCTCATCAATGTCCCAGCCACACTGATAACCTGAAACAATAATTTGATATTTGGTCATTATTTATATTAACTACATGAACTTTTAAGATTTAAATATACACGGTCTTGGTTGCACACGCAAGAGAACGAATTCAAATTCGGCAACCCTTTATATGCACCCTTAAAGGAGCTGTAGCAAGTTTTTGGAAAATTTAATTTTTTCAAATTTGCTATTCCTAATGATAGTTTATGCCATTTATATTTAACACATTTTATTATTTTGAATAACAAAAAACGAGTGCCATGGCTTCACCAAATCATGTACACTCATTTTTAACTTGATCTTCCGAAAAAAGAAGGGTGTTTTACTCTTGGTGACATTATTTTTCAAATAAATTTCATCGACTTATTTGAGCGAGAAAACATGCTACTGCTCCTTTAACCAACGCCACCTACCGAAGTGATCAATCATGTGACTGTAGTTACACGCCGCTAGGAGAAAGCAAGTTCCCACTGATTCATACTTCAAATGTTGGAAATTTCATATAGGGACACTTGTCCTTGAGGATGCATCCACGGCTATCGCATTGGAGGAGCCTCACAGACGAAATGTCCCTATACATGTATTTCCCGATACAGCTTGGAAACAATTAAACAATTAACTTTTACTTATTTACTCAACAAATGTATCGAACTGACGACTATTTTCAATACAGGGTATCAGTAAACTCCTATTAATTTCTACAAGAAACTTCAGACATTGAAGTTGGTTGGTGACAAATGCATTAAAAAATCAATACTTTAAATGCAAATGGAAAATCATGATGCATTTGGAATTTTACGCTTATAGTTACACATGTTCACACATTCATCAAAAACAAGTCAGTTGTTATTTGCATAGAGTAATTTATAGCGATATTTGTATATAAAAGAGTTTATGAACAAAGAGTATAGAAATCATAGCGACTCAAGGTGACTCTCATCAAGTGTAGATGTAGATGTAGGTAGAGATTATAAATTTTCTGTGTGAACAAACGCCTTATTGTATTGAGTGTGTTTGTAGATGTTATTTGTCGATATTGGTACGTATAGAGCTGATGTTGTGTTACATAATAATAATAATAATAATGATGATAATTTTAACGCCTAATATCCAACGCAATGCTGTTCAGTGGCGGTACATTATTACCCTGTAGGAATTGTACTTTCGGTGCCGCTACTTAGCGCTCCGCGCGACCATTTAGGTCCGTACTTCCCATATTCAGGTACCCATTTAGACAGCTGGGTGGACTGAGTGCAATGTGGATGAAATGCCTTGCCCAAGGACACAACACAGTATGAGACCCAGGTCACAAATGTTTGGTGTCTCCACCAGGATTCAGCCCGGGCCTTTGCGGTGAGAGGCAAGCACGCTAACCACCTCACCACTGTGCTCCACATAAATTATAAAGCTATTAACCTTTGAATGAAAATGTCTTTGAATCAGGCCAAGCTGTCAAGCATAAATTTGATGAACAACATGGTAAAATAATGAATTAGAAAGAAACATGATTATAACGAAAGGTCTTCATGGCCCTCGTCCTAAAGTCCTCTAGGTGGATGACATCTGATCTGGCATCATTGAGATGAGTTCTACATAGAATCATCAGTAGAATTGAATGAGCGCAAGCAAGGCTTCTCGTAACATATAGGTGTCTTCAGAAGTTCAACATTTGTTTATAATGTTATATGTAGAATACATCTTGTTCTATGCATAATAATCTTTCCCAAGGATATCTGCATCCGAAATATGCATTCATCGCCTCGTCATAATTTTAGCAAAAACCTGTTTCTCACCTTCTACTTTTATGAACCCCTGGTGGCCAAAAGTTTCCATTCTATAGAAAAGGCTCACGGGAAGATATTCAAATCTGACCAATCACAGAGTAGGTTTGCAGAAATGTGTCTGCTTTTCCTTACAATTTAAGTTGTAGTGTTTCCTAATGTCATGAGACGAACCATTGTGTTTGCGTGAATTAAACAATTGTAAACTCCAATTTGATTGGACTATTTGTTTTACCGATAGCCCAATAGTGTTTTAATTTGTGGGTGAATGCGACAGGGCTTACTATGACGTTTCTATTAGTGTACACTTAACAGTGTTAGAATATTATGTCACATAGATGAATTAACGCATTAACAGCTCAGCCATTTGCTTCAAAACAAGAGTGACATGAGGGGTTGTATGTGGTTTACCGAGGGTTCTAGATGTTTGTCAACATTGACGTGTTTTCTTAGTTATATTATTTATTAGTATTTTTCAATGTTTCAAATATTCATCTTCAAGTTGTAAGAAGTCAGCATGTTTTTATTAGAAAGGACGTTGTGTATTTCCATAAATTTTTATTTCGTTATGTACATTGATAAACATTACATATACAGTACATTGAACATTTGATTCGAGTTCAATTCATTTCACTCAACTAAAATATTTGAATGCAAAATACATATGAAAATTACTGTTTTGAATGAGAAGAGAGCAACATCATTATATATTGTCAGAGGCCAAAATTCCAGAACCTCTAAATTATACAGAAAAACAAGGGACTATTATACAGGATTTGTTCCCACTGAGCTTCTGTATAAGCAAGAGTGCAGCTATAAAACACAACAATAGCCGTCGCTGTTACATATGTGTTGCTGTTGAGTCCCAGGATGGGAAGTCTAAACTTCGTCTCATGGCTCTTGCTCACAGCATGCAGTACAAATGGTTTCAAGAGTTTCAGAGGATTTCAAGCTTTCAATCCCTCGTCATTGTTAAGAGCTGACTCGGATTCAGATTTCTCTCCACTTCAGGAAAACACTATGACAGATCTCGGTCTGAAACTTGCAAAGTATAAAACTCACATCAGCCAGAAGGAATGTTTGAAGACGTGTGAGAAAAGAGAAGGATGTTTGAGAGCCGTGCACTGCAAGGATAAGCCAAGGTGTGCTCCTGGAACCTTCTGTTCTCTTCAAGAACCCAGCAGATGTTACATCGCTGCAAACACTGGAGAGATTCTTCAACCGGCGGGAATCTGCACGTTTTCCAAAGAAGGTAATACTGTATAAATTATAGTATATATAGATTTTTTTAAGATTGAATTTCAATGAGAATAATGATAATGATAAATCAAGGTATTTGGAGTTATTAGTAAACATTTTAACGTTAAAGCGATAATATATTTGTTTTGTTTCAGTCCATCCCATTGAAAGGGGTGTACACGCGAGTGACAGCAGTTCCCTCATCCCACAGGAACCAGCCAAGTCAGAGACCTTGTCAATGGGCGCTAATGAAGAATCTGAGAATGTAAGTTCAAATACTCTCGCATAAGGTCCTTTCCAGTTGAACTCATACATGCGCTACATTGGTTCTCGCAATAAATGTGTGTATTTATTAGTGCAATGTAAAAATAATATGTTACAGGCTCATTTAATGTCCTTGTTGGAAAGATACACATAGATTTATTTCATAAAATTTACAATAATAAATTTAGAGGTGAAATATTTAATAGTCACCAACATCAGACTACATGCACAGGACCGGAAATATCGGATTATAAGAGCAGCAGTCCAAGTGTAGCCTAAACATGGACACTGGCAACATATGAGCAGGCTACACGGAACATGTCTTGAAGTGAAGTTAAAACTGATAATTTGTAACATCACGGTGTGTAACAGTACTTTTCCTTTTTCTGTTCAGTGCTAAAGATTTTGCTTATTGGACTTTCAATAAGTGTATGCATCATATAATGTAACAATGATGACATGTTATTTTGTTCAACAATGCAAATTTTCATTTAACACTTCGATCTATTTTGCTTCTAAGACAATTCGCCAAAGGACTTAAAGTCTTTACCTTTTCTAAAATATGTCGTGTCCAATAACAATCATTTTGAAATTATATTGAGAATAACTGTGCGGGCGAATGAAATCATTTCAGTTTTTTAATGAAATCGATTTGCTACATATCTAGCCTAGAGATAAAGTAATGCATGTTCCTTAGAAGTTAGAGTTTTTTTCATAAACTTTTATTTGACTTCATATTCTGATTTAAGTTCAAATCATCCACCTGTATATATATATATATATATATCTCTTACGACTCTCAAGTATGTGCAAAAGCTCAAATTGCACGCCCAATGCCATGTACAATTATAAAAGTTATATTGCCTATTATTTAGGTTATAGTTATGGTTTAGCTATACCAAGCCAAACTTGTATCTTTATCTTCTATATCTATAGTCTATCTAAAGTGTAATTGGTGTGCGTCAGTCGTGATATATGGTATGGTTTTGATATAAAAAAAGACTTTCACTTTTATATTGTCATTGGTCTGAATTGGTCAGTATCAAAATGAAGAGTTTCAGCAACTACTAGTACTCTTCGGTAAATGAAAACTTTTTTAAAAAACATACTATGAACATAAAAATGTCATTATGAAGTTCTTTCGAGTGTAACAATTTCTTTATTACTCATTCTATTCCATTTGAATCGCGTAAAAATAGCCAGTATTGGGCCAACTTCTCTTGCGATGTCAAGCTAAAGTGACGTCAAGAACAACTGTTTTATACGGGAAATCGCTGAAACAATGGTTGCAAGGCAAAATATGCACATGTATATATAACACCACTGCCTATAGAGCCACATACATATTATCACTCAGTCATGCCAATTACGGAGAGCAACATCATTCTGTACATAATTTCTTAAATGTGGCTTTCCCGGGATACAACTGTTGAGTGTATATATATGAAAATAAAATATTCAACTTTTTAGAAAAAGGCGAAGAAGAGAATAAACAAAGAAGGTCTCAATTTGGTTGCCCAGAATCATGAAAGTGGTTTTCACATTCAGAAGAAGATAATTCTTGAAAACCAAGAAACACCGAATCTCATGAAGATGCAAGAAAGTCTCAGCTCGGACGTGATGCAGCATGTAAGTATACTCATCACATACGGAGGTGATGCAAGATGAAGTACCTCAACCTGTGAGTATACATATACCACAACATGTGAGTATATATATATACCTCAACATGTGAGTATATATATACCTCAACATGTGAGTATACATATACCTCAACATGTGAGTATACATATATCTCAACATGTGAGTATACATATACCTCAATATGTGAGTATACATATACCTCAACATGTGAGTATACATATACCTCAACATGTGAGTATACATATTCCTCAACATGTGAGTATACATATACCTCAACATGTGAGTATACATATACCTCAACATGTGAGTATACATATACCTCAACATGTAAGTATACATATACCTCAACATGTGAGTATACATATACCTCAACATGTGAGTATACATATATCTCAACATGTGAGTATACATATACCTCAACATGTGAGTATACATATACCTCAACATGTGAGTATACATATACCTCAACATGTGAGTATACATATACCTCAACATGTTAGTATACATATACCTCAACATGTGAGTATACATATATCTCAACATGTAAGTATACATATACCTCAACATGTGGGTATACATATACCTCAACATGTGAGTATACATATACCTCAACATGTGAGTATACATATACCTCAACATGTTAGTATACATATACCTCAACATGTGAGTATACATATACCTCAACATGTGAGTATACATATACCTCAACATGTGAGAATACATATACCTCAACATGTGAGTATACATATACCTCAACATGTTAGTATACATATACCTCAACATGTGAGTATACATATACCTCAACATGTGAGTATACATATATCTCAACATGTGAGTATACATATACCTCAACATGTTAGTATACATATACCTCAACATGTGAGTATACATATACCTCAACATGTGAGTATACATATATCTCAACATGTGAGTATACATATACCTCAACATGTGAGTATACATATACCTCAACATGTGAGTATACTTATACCTCAACATGTGAGTATACATATACCTCAACATGTGAGTATACATATACCTCAACATGTGAGTATACATATACCACAACATGTGAGTATACATATACCTCAACATGTGAGTATACATGTACATATACCTCAACATGTGAGTATACATATACCTCAACATGTGAGTATACTAATACCTCAACATGTGAGTATACATATACCTCAACATGTGAGTATACATATACCTCAACTTGTGAGTATACATATACCTCAACATGTGAGTATACATATACCTCAACATGTTAGTATACATATACCTCAACATGTGAGTATACATATACCTCAACATGTGAGTATACTAATACCTCAACATGTGAGTATACATATACCTCAACATGTGAGTATACATATACCTCAACATGTGAGTATACATATACCACAACATGTGAGTATACATATACCTCAACATGTGAGTATACATGTACATATACCTCAACATGTGAGTATACATATACCTCAACATGTGAGTATACTAATACCTCAACATGTGAGTATACATATACCTCAACATGTGAGTATACATATACCTCAACTTGTGAGTATACATATACCTCAACATGTGAGTATACATATACCTCAACATGTTAGTATACATATACCACAACATGTGGATATACATATACCTCAACATGTGAGTATACATATACCTCAACATGTGAGTATACATATACCACAACATGTGAATATACATATACCTCAACATGTGAGTATACATATACCACAGCATGTTAGTATACATATACCTCAACATGTGAGTATACATGTACATATACCTCAACATGTGAGTATACATATACCTCAACATGTGAGTATACTAATACCTCAACATGTGAGTATACATATACCTCAACATGTGAGTATACATATACCTCAACTTGTGAGTATACATATACCTCAACATGTGAGTATACATATACCTCAACATGTGAGTATACATATACCTCAACATGTGAGTATACTTATACCTCAACATGTGAGTATACATATACCTCAACATGTGAGTATACATATACCTCAACATGTGAGTATACATATACCACAACATGTTAGTATACATATACCTCAACATGTGAGTATACATGTACATATACCTCAACATGTGAGTATACATATACCTCAACATGTGAGTATACTAATACCTCAACATGTGAGTATACATATACCTCAACATGTGAGTATACATATACCTCAACTTGTGAGTATACATATACCTCAACATGTGAGTATACATATACCTCAACATGTTAGTATACATATACCTCAACATGTGAGTATACATATACCTCAACATGTGAGTATACATATACCTCAACATGTGAGTATACATATACCTCAACATGTGAGTATACATATACCTCAACATGTGAGTATACATATACCTCAACTTGTGAGTATACATATACCTCAACATGTTAGTATACATATACCTCAACATGTGAGTATACATATACCTCAACATGTAAGTATACATATACCTCAACATGTGAGTATACATATACCTCAACATGTGAGTATACCAATACCTCAACATGTGAGTATACATATACCTCAACATGTGAGTATACCAATACCTCAACATGTGAGTATACATATACCTCAACATGTGAGTATACCAATACCTCAACATGTGAGTATACATATACCTCAACATGTGAGTATACATATACCTCAACATGTGAGTATACATATATCTCAACATGTGAGTATACATATACCTCAACATGTGAGTATACATATACCTCAACATGTAAGTATACATATACCTCAACATGTGAGTATACATATACCACAACATGTTAGTATACATATACCTCAACATGTGAGTATACATATACCTCAACATGTGAGTATACTAATACCTCAACATGTGAGTATACATATACCTCAACATGTGAGTATACATATACCACAACATGTTAGTATACATATACCTCAACATGTGAGTATACATATACCTCAACATGTGAGTAAACTAATACCTCAACATGTGAGTATACATATACCTCAACATGTGAGTATACATATACCTCAACATGTGAGTATACATATACCTCAACATGTGAGTAAACTAATACCTCAACATGTGAGTATACATATACCTCAACATGTGAGTATACATATACCTCAACATGTGAGTATACATATATCTCAACATGTAAGTATACATATACCTCAACATGTGAGTATACATATACCTCAACATGTGAGTATACATATACCTCAACATGTGAGTATACCAATACCTCAACATGTGAGTATACATATACCTCAACATGTGAGTATACATATACCTCAACATGTGAGTATACCAATACCTCAACATGTGAGTATACATATACCTCAACATGTGAGTATACCAATACCTCAACATGTGAGTATACATATACCTCAACATGTGAGTATACATATACCTCAACATGTGAGTATACATATACCTCAACATGTGAGTATACATATACCTCAACATGTGAGTATACATTTACCTCAACATGTGAGTATACATATACCTCAACATGTGAGTATACATATACCTCAACATGTGAATATACATATACCTCAACATGTGAGTATACATATACCTCAACTTGTGAGTATACATATACCTCAACATGTGAGTATACATATACCACAACATGTTAGTATACATATACCTCAACATGTGAGTATACATATACCTCAACATGTGAGTATACTAATACCTCAACATGTGAGTATACATATACCTCAACATGTGAGTATACATATATCTCAACATGTGAGTATACATATACCTCAACATGTGAGTAAACATATACCTCAACATGTGAGTATACATATACCTCAACATGTGAGTATACATATACCTCAACATGTGAGTATACATATACCTCAACATGTGAGTATACATATACCACAGCATGTTAGTATACATATACCTCAACATGTGAGTATACATGTACATATACCTCAACATGTGAGTATACATATACCTCAACATGTGAGTATACTAATACCTCAACATGTGAGTATACATATACCTCAACATGTGAGTATACATATACCTCAACTTGTGAGTATACATATACCTCAACATGTGAGTATACATATACCTCAACATGTGAGTATACATATACCTCAACATGTGAGTATACATGTACATATACCTCAACATGTGAGTATACATATACCTCAACATGTGAGTATACATATACCTCAACATGTGAGTATACTAATACCTCAACATGTGAGTATACATATACCTCAACATGTGAGTATACATATACCTCAACTTGTGAGTATACATATACCTCAACATGTGAGTATACATATACCTCAACATGTGAGTATACATATACCACAACATGTTAGTATACATATACCTCAACATGTGAGTATACATATACCTCAACATGTGAGTATACTAATACCTCAACATGTGAGTATACATATACCTCAACATGTGAGTATACATATATCTCAACATGTGAGTATACATATACCTCAACATGTGAGTATACATTTACCTCAACATGTGAGTATAAAAGTACTGCCGACCCTTAAATCAAACACACAATGTGACATTGGTGTCAAATAACCCATCCCTAACCCGAATCCAAGTACCATTGTTTTGTTAAGCAATGTTACCTCATTGTCCGACTGGCTTTAGATATCTGCATGTAACAATCCTTTACTTCGTAACTTGTTTAAGTTGGCGTCATGCTCTTGTCTGATTGGTCAATGTTGAAAATTATGACGGTATCCATTGGTAATACAATGTTTCCTGTAAAACTAACGGAAATAGAAAGCCAAATGCAATTGATAAAAATACTTCCTCGGTGACTGTCACTTTCAAAGGTTGCATTACATCTCATTCAGAAATTGGACACACTTGGTACTGAAGGTGACTCAGACAATGAAATTAAGGCCGATTTACTGGCTTTAGTAGGAGCGTTAGGAGGCATATCATCAAACCAACCAAAAACTATCAACAATGATCTTTCTTCTATTTCTGAAAATTCATTGCAAAATCAATCAATCGATCTCAACGTGGATGTGAAAAGCATTTCTAAAAGCACAATACACGACAAAACCAACATTTTAAAAAAGGAAAAGAAAGACACCTATGGAACCAAGAGACCAAAAGAGTCTCCCCAGGGGTGTAAGGAAGAGCCGACCTATTTAAACCAGGGTGCGGTGAGAAAGCGGAAGTTGAGCAGACCCGGATATCCGGTTGTCATCGAATACGAGTGTGATCAGAATGCAGAGGAGAAATACAAGTATTTCTCCGGACCAAGGGAAGCGTTGTGTGATGATAAGGGGACCTGGACACTCCCAGCTATGTACTGTATCCGTGAGTACTTGTCCTTCTCTGGTCTGTAACTGTGAGCTCTTATCCTTCACTGGTCTTGTCCTTCACTGGTCTGTTACTGTCAGTACTCGTCCTTCACTGGTCTATAACTCTGAGTACTCGTCTTTCACTGGTCTGTAACTGTGAGTACTTGTCCTTCACTGGTCTTGTCCTTCACTGGTTTGTAACTGTGAGTTATTGTCCTTCACTGGTCTGTAACTACCAGTACTTGTCCTTCACTACTCCGCAGGTGTGAGTACTCCATAGCTCTATGTCAGTGACTTCTTGTTACCCATTCATCTGTTTGGTTTTACTTGAAATCGATGTATGAAAATAAAGATGATCTATTTCTGAATGCTGTTGTTGTTCTATTGAATTTTGTGCAAATATTTTATGCATATTTTTGCAGCTACAAGTTGTTATGACAAAGTTGCTGACAGTTCTGGACGGACCGTGGCTCTGTATGATGGAGACACACATCGGGACATAGAGGGACGGGAGTGTCAGGCCTGGAAGGAGGATAGTCCACACAGACATTCAGTTAGTAACAAGGTGGTCGGCGCCTGTACAGCGTGTCGGTCTGTGGAGGATATCGGCAACAAGTGTCGGGACACGGACCATGATGGCAAACCCTGGTGTTACACGATGGATTCGCAGGTGCGCTGGGAGTTCTGTGACGTCAAAGAGTGTCAGAACGGTATGTATAATCAGTTGGAACATGAACTTTGTGATTTCAAATCAGGACCTACCTATTTCAGACTACATTTAGTCCATATATGTCAGACTGTTAATAAGCAATGTTTGCGAGCTCACAAAGTGCCCCAGAGCAGTTTCACTGGTGTAAGCGCTATGTACGTATGTCCGTCTGTCTGTCTGTCTGTTTATATCTATGTGTGTATGTCTTATTCCTGTCTGTCTGTCTGTATGTATGTATGTATGTATGTATGTGTGTGTGTGTGCGTGCGTGCGTGCATGCGTACATGCATGTATGTATGTCTTTATGTATGTAAGTTTGTCTGTCTGTCTGTCTGTATGTATGTAGGTATGTGTGTGTGTTTGTGCGTGTGTCTGTCTATCTGTATGTCTGTATGTATTTAAGAATGTGTGTATGTAACTCCACTATTCCTCCCAGCTTTATTTCAGAGAATTACAGACCTACTGCAAATACAGGAAATGCTTTTCCCTTACATGCCAATGAGCATATGTTCAATATATAGGAGTTTACTTTACATGTTTTCAGAATATATGAACAGTTTTCAAATACATCATTTAAGAAATCCCCTTGACCATAGAAGCTTTACTGTTCACGAATTTCAAATTTTACAAATTTTTCCAATGATCAAATATCTTATTTTAATAATTTCCTAAAAAAATTCGCAAATAATGTTATTGCAATAGTGATGTACATGCATGCTTATTTTATTTCCAGAACGAAGATGTGCCCGTCCTCCACTGCTACCTGGTGCCCCTGCTCTCAGGACGGAGCTGATTGGTCAGAAGGTGCACGTGACCTACAGGTGTCATGCTGACCTCAAGTACATAAGTGGTAGGAACGTGTCCATCTGTGATGTGCAAAGCGGTGTGTGGGAATGGTCCAATCTGCTCTGTGCTTGTGAGTAATTTTTTAAATCAAACTATCAAAGTCACTTTAACTTCCCAAGCAAGCTAATAAACGTATTAAGTTGATTAAGAATGATTTTCTTCTTGAAGAGTGCTGGGACAAAGTAGATCAAATAAGCAATGTAGTTATGACTGGGAGCTTAACAAATAAGTAATTTGACCAAAGCAATGAATCGAAATATTGCCATAAAAGACCAGATATGGTAATAATATGTTGATGCAAGTTTAAGATACTCGTTTTAATTTTCACAAAAGAATGTTATGTTGCATGTCCAAAAGGGGACACCTGTGTTGCAAAATCAACTCCACCCACAGTCAATCTTTTTAAAAACTAAGAAATCGTCGTTTCGGTTTCTCCTAAACTAGATGAGATAGGAGAATCAAAAGTGACTATTTGGCTTGTTTTATGGCGTCCCTCAATACAATAAAAAGTGATTTTAGCACCCAATGTGTACTTGAACAGAAATAAAAGTATCATTCTCTGATGTATGAAATTGTGAATATTTCTTTGTAAAACATGTTTCTATAATATATAAAAATGTATGAGAATATCGCTCAGATAAGAAAACATTGCAGCGAATCACTAATACCACTAGTATTAACCGGGTTTTTTGTGTCTAAAAGTAATTTATTTTATTTTATTTTACAAACATCATTATGTCTTTCTGCTCATATTGAACTACAGCTGAGAAATGCTTCTACTACGACCACGACCAGTGGATGAAAGCAGTTTACCATGGCAACATCTCAACTACAAAGACAGGACGGTCCTGTCAGAGATGGGACTCACAGACGCCGCATGAGCACACGCAGACGGTACGTGAAACTTGCTGCCCCATCCACATACCCACATTGGGAATATAGTTTAGGTCTACAAACATTTCCAAAATGACCAGCATTGTCCTTTAACAATTGTAAAAAGAATACACTAGAAAACAAACATTTTATCTCTTGGTGATTGGTGATTTGGTGACATGTATCGATTCAAAAAGGCTATTTCACTATGCGTGGTGTAAATTGTGAGTAAAATGTACTTGATAAAATGTATAATAATCAAACATGTATTGCTTTTTTGTGAGGTATTTTAGTATTTGATAAAAAATATAAATATTCGGTTCGAATTACCAACTGTGAATATTACAAAGACGTTGAAAAGTAAGTTTATGAACGAATATTCGTTTTACGAAAGAAGTAGGTAATACATATTATTCCTTCACGTTCATTCAGGATCCTATCAGATCGGGAAGTAGTTCTGGCCCGGTCTCATAAGCTAGCATTTAGATCAAGATCGAATCCACAAGTGACCACCAGGTCTGACTATAGATGTGGACAGACTCTGCCATGTCTTTACAACCTAAATTAAATTTGCATTCTTGTTTATTTTTATTAGTAATGTTATTTGTTGTTCTTATCATGATCATATTTCCTATATCTGTTTGGAAATGGAGTAGTTTTTCTTCTATGGTTACATGTACGTATATATCCGACATTTTCAGGTTGACATGTTCTTTGGTGTCTCCAGCCTGACTGAGTTGGGTAATGTGTGCCGAGTTCCGGACAAGGAGGGGGCACCTTGGTGTTACACAACAGACCCGGACTCGAGATGGGAATACTGTCCTGTACCTGAGTGTACCCTATAATTTGTACCAACAGAGCTACAGGTTTCCATCATAGCAGCTTCCTCGCAAGGCATAACTCAAACCAGTTTCCACAACTGGCTAATTTAAATCGTTTTCTTCCCTGTGTTAGCGCAACAGCACTGCATCTGAACTTAGTTCTCCGCCAGCAGAGAAAATGAACGAAATGCATCAAATCTTCAATTAGCCAGTGATAGAGACTGATGCGAGTTATGACTTGAGGAGGAAGTTGTATTCGGTGATGATCCTTCGATTCCATGTGTAGGAATGCTTTTGAATTGGACACAAAATATCAAGGCTATACATGCAGGTGTGATACAAAAAATGTATATGATCATATACTTTAATGTGGTTTCTTGAACGAAGAATGAAGAACAAATTAGTATCTATGCCGAAACGTTGCCTATACAGAATAAAGCAGTTGTGTATCTATAAAAAAAATTCATTCTTCATCACCTCAACTTCTAGAATGCCAATCAAAGATGTTTCTTGAACGATTGTCACATGTCTTTTCAGGAACAGTTGTATAACTTTGTCTTCAACGCACCATTAAATTTGGTTGGGTTTTATTCTCACAGAACACTTGGGACCAAAGATTCACAGGCATAACTTTGTGATTCTTGTAGGTTCAATTCGTTAATCAAAGGCTTCTCGTTGTATTGATTTATCACTCTCAAAGCTTGTGATTGTGAAGGCCCATGCTGCCTATTGCCCTGGGCCTCCTTTCTCAAAACAACCTTTACTAAGGCTAACCTTATCTCTAAGGTTGGCAGTTAAGTTTACCTTAAAAATAAGTTACGCCCGTTTCACGAAACAACCTTATCTCTGAATGATTTTACACCGCAACCTTAGCTAAGGTTGGAACTCTTCAGTGCTAGAGATAGTTGTTTACATTGGTTACGACAGAGAGTAACCTCCCTTGGTCAGACGAGCGATCGGCCAGACGACAACAATCGAGATGTCACAATCGAACGCTGGGTCGCCCTCTCCAACGCAGGTCTCACCAACTCGACAAGGGACATGATCACGAGTCGTGGCATCCGATACCTCATATTGAGGTCACCGTCATTGAGACAATATAACTGTTGGGTCCGGTCCCGAAATATTCTGTTTCTTCTAATATTGGTTTCGTCCTCTATATTGCACAACAGAGCCGCCATATTGTAGTCAATTTCTAAACTTAGAGGAGCTAAGGTTGCCTCTACCCAACCTCAGTGTTTTAACCTTAGCTAAGGTTGTTTTGTGAAAGGAGACGTCAACCTCAGTAAAGGTCTAAGGTTGAAATCTTAGAGATAAGGTTAACCTTAGAGATAAGGTTGTTTTGTGAAAGGAGGGTTAGTGATCACGGTCTTCTGCCATTGGTTCCCAGAGGGGAGTTTTTCAACCCAAGAAAATATATTTGCCTACGGTTAGGTCTACTTCTGCCAACAGTGCATTTGCCTACATTCAATATAGTCTGACTTTGCCTACAGTATCGACACTTCGATAGCTTTAATTTGGGATTGCTAAGGTGATCAGTTAGTCGATGGTATCCGCACACATTACTTATTCAAGGTAACCAAATTCAACCTTCACCACGCTCATGTATGTATTAATTATGTATTGTCTTATCTTGTACCACCGACGGTGACTGAATGAAAAATGAAGACATTGAAATTGAATTGTTAGCTAGAGAAGGGGTGTGGTTGTCTTGCTGTTTGATATTTCACTTTCCTTCCTATACTTGGTGTCACGCTGTTCGCTTGCTGCAGTTTCTACGCCCATTAAAGGTGCATCCATTGTGTTTCATAAAGTTTTATTTGGCTTTAATACGTTCCAACTCACCACATGTGCTGTCTTCAATACAAATGAATTCACTCAGCTCGCATATATCCCCAAACGCTAAATATATCATGATTACATGTTTCCAATTAAACTTGAGTAACATCATTATGCATGCAATGGATGCACCTTTAAAGGGGCACTATAAAGCTAATTTACACGGCCGAAGATTAATTATCACCACAGCTGGCGAGCCGGAAATCTCACCTAGTGTTCTGTCTGCTATGTGCGTCCTGCGTTTGCGCGAAGACAGGTGGGCATCTTACTGAACCGAATATATATAAGCCTACTACTATAAATATCTGTTTTGTTAAACATGCTTATGCTTTTAATAAATATTTGCTGATCCTTCTCAACGAAAAACAAGACTTATGCAACGAATATCTATATCATTTTATAAATTAAAAGAAATACATATCAACAAATTGTTTTACTTTGTGATGGTTGTCCAAAAAAACAATGTACGATGACTTCAATGATTTAAATAACGAACCTGTTGTCAGCATGTGATTGCTTATCCATGTACATTGGTGTACATCATACATAACCGCGAATGACTGACTACGATCACCGACGAAACAACAGAAAAACAAAGCTTACATCATGTTTCTAAATTTCATTGGTTGAATATAATTTACTTTACTTCAATTGGCTCACTATATCTAGACTGAATGTCGCCTATATGTGTGTTTTTAATTTGCTAACGGCCAGTTTAGTGTCACCAGTTACGTCATATGACAGGACGTTGGCAATAAACGTGATGCGCCACCTCTTGTGTAATTGAACCAGCCCAGTGACAGATATGCGGCATCAAAGAAAAGGTGTTAATGCATTAGGCACAATTAGAGACTGTTAATTTCAGGACTAACTTCTCAACAATATAGGATGAAATTCAAAACTACCATTTCTTTTCGTCGATTTTACTCAAATAACATGATAATGATAGAACATAATCTGAAAGAAAATATGTATCGAAAAAGCAAACGCCCTTTTCATTTCAATTTGAAAAAAAAAAATGTTTATCATAAATCATTGCAGGCTTTAAAATATTTTGACTTTTCTACCTGTCACATTTTTCTTGTAAATTAAACTAACTTACAGAAACTAAGCTGAACTGGTGAATCCTGATACATGACTAAATGTGAAATACCGAAAATACCGAATTACTGAATACTGGAAATGTGTTTATTTCGTAAAGGGGCCACAGGCCCATGATGCAGATATTATGCAGACATTTGTTGTATTACAGGGAGCGATGATAATGTAAAATATAAATTATATAAAAGGGACATTTTAAAGGACTTACATGTACGCCTAAACGTGGAACAGAAATATACATACATGTAGGCAGCAATGGCATTGAATTCGTGTATTTTGAAACATATGTTTTTCATTGTGACATTTATATAGGAATCACCTTGTCCGAAATCGTCTAATGCGTCTGGTTATAAATTCTTGCATTCGATCTTATTTGTTGTTTATTAATTTATATAAGTATATATTTGCGCACACATGTACTCTACACTAGTACACTCTTCATGTAAATTTTACTGAGTTTGTTGAAAATTACAGTTCATGTATTTGATCATGAAATATATATTCTTAAATCCTGTAAGAGCGGTGAATATGGTTTTCAAAAATTACATTACATGCTATGTAAAACGTTTTAATGGGAAACATTACATTAAAGTAATGTTTTTTATTACACATGTGGTGAACATACAACTAATGACATATTAATCTCGTACGTCACGCGTGTGTCGTATCACGTTGACCTGTGTCTTAACAACGTGACCCTAAATTCCAACGATCTGATTGGATAACCAATGACCTCTCAGTTAGGGTCAAGTTGAAACGGAACTACTTTTGAATTAAAAAGAAACACGTAACATTTCATTTTCACATCTTTATATGCTAGATATATACCTCAACAGAGTTTGTCAATGCTTTAGAATGTTCCACATTTGACCAGTATATGCAATATTGATATCGTGGATAGCTGTACTGAGTAACTATCGGCGAACCCATTATATTTACTTACAGTTCAAGGGTTGTATAGAAATCCGGACATATATCACATTCATTGTCGGTGTCAAAAGGTTATCCAATGCGACGAATTTTAAACGTAAACATCATGTAACCATCACCAAGAACGTAATGAACCGCTTGCAAGTCTACAGTAGTCATAGTCAAACAAATTCACTCTGCGTTGACCTTGCCCTTCGATGTTGACAGCATGCCAATCGCGAGTGGACAACGTCACTGTCTGACTGTTTTCTCCCTATCGTAGGCCAAGATTACAGTCACAATGCGTCGGTTGTATGCTGTTCACCCGAACTTAAAACCTTGGCTCTGCTGCTTCATTTGGTACTGGCAATATCTAATAACATTCCCTCACAAAGAACCAACGTCAGTTGTCGCTAGCCTCAAGGTCACTAACAGCCTTGACTCTTCAGTGGCGAGTCGACCGACTGCGAGGCGAGGCGATGCGAGTTGACTATAAGATTAATGTGAATGTTTGCATTAAGAATAATACCTTGCATAACATAACAAAGCAAAAACAGTTCATTTGCATAAACTGTTTTGTCCATTTTTACAGTCCATTTTTTATTTATTCAACTGTATCTCATGAACTATACATTATACATTAAGTATTAAAATTAGGCGGTGTGACCAATCCACGTATGAAAAACGTGTGTAATAAATAAAATACCACACTCGGTCTCATTAGATACGAATTATACAAAACTCGTGACCTTCCTATGGTATCTGACCTCACTTCCGCTTGATCAGATACCGTCGGAAGGACACTCGTTTCGTATAATTCGTATCTAATCAGACCTTGTGTAGTATTATCTATATACGACACAATGTCACGATCACATATACTGTATGAATATTTTTTTCCACAGCTTTCAAATGTGACAAAAACAAATAAAAAACACTGAATGAAATGTGAGTGAATGTTTTGTATGGGTTCGTTTTGATTACGAATTCCCGATTGAGACAAGGTCGCTTTGGGTAAGGATTTACCCACAGCTGCAGTCTGGTCAGCCAGCCCAGTACCCAGTTGCGTCACGTGACCTCGTTACCCGTCTCGTTCGGGCCTCGCCACCCTGCGGTCGTAACCAAATTAACTAAGCGTCATAGTACCCCTTTAATAACTCCTAAATAAATCTATGACAAAAATAATTGTATATCCATGTAGCTTTGAACATGCATTTTCATTATATATATATATATATATATACAGTGGACTCTCTATAAACCGGCACTGCTTCTGACCATTTATTTGTGCCGGTTTGACGAGAGGTCAGATCTACACAGTTTAGAGTGTCATGAAGAAAGAACTTACCTCATTCCCAATGGCACAATCTCTTACCACATTCACAACTGACTTCGATTGCACATGGCGTTCATAAATTACCTAAATGGGAAATATTCCATTTAAATGGGGTTATGCTTACATTATTCAGATCTGTAATATGATAATGATTTAAAATGATGTTACAACGTTTTTCGTTGATAAATTGACAAAAGAAAATCCATGATAGCTTTATTTGACATTGAAGTCACACAAATTAAACAAATACACCCACATAACCTTCATAAAACAATACGAGTGAGTACATGTACAATTACTTTGATTTCATTTGATGAAATAGTCATTAGGTGTAACCCACTTAGTTGGTGATCAATCGAGAATAAACCTATCTAAAGAAACACAAATTACCCCCTTGTTAAGCTAACTTGTCTCCAAGGATCTCCACTTGATAGGGTGTCTTCTCCTACGTCCGAACTATTAGTATAAATAGTGGCACCAGTTCTAATCTCAGCAGTTCACAAAAAGTTCAGGGACTCCAGCCAAACTGGCTGTCTGTGACAAACTGGGACCTTTCTATGGGACACTCTGGCAGGATTTGGTGAGACTATTTTTCTCTTTTCATGTTATGTTAGGAAGTGCTGAATTACTTACCTTGCTTTATCAATCCTTACCTTTGTCCTATGTCCCATTGTCATAAGTTTAGCTGTCTATCTAGCTGCTTATTCAAGATTGACTACTGGTGTGTCTTTTGGCAGTACCGTGTCCTGACCTTCAAAGTCTAGTCTTAGTCCTTGGGGGTCTAAAGCCTGATCACCTTGCTGTCATTACACAATCAGAGTTCGTCTCCAGCTGTGCTTATCTATTTTAGTGCTATTTAGCTCTTCGCTGTCAATTAGCAGTTTGAGGCACGATCGGATTGTACTTCTGATTGTTCTTCTTCTGATTGCCTTAGTTTGCTTTGAGTATCTTATGCGAGGGATTGTATCATGTAAATAAAACGTTTATTCACTTTTATAGCTTTCCTACTCTGTCGTTATTTTGGGTTTTTAAACACCTTTAACAAGGATTGCTGATCTCACGAAATAGAGAGAGCGCCCTCAGGACACTTGGTAATGAAAGTTTTTGTTTCTATGATTTGTTGTGATTTCTACTAGCAACAGAGTCTGGTGCACAGATCCCATGAACACTGGGAGTTGGCTTAATTATAACATCACCAGAGGATAACACCAAACAAAATACCAGCCACCTTCAGAATAGGAGAAGGTCTATTACTTTTCCACCTCTATCAAATCTGACAACATAAAAGAAAAAACGCTGAATGAGATGTGAGTGAATGTTTCGTATGAGTTCGTTCTGATGAAGAATTCCCGATTGGCACAAGGTCACTTTTGGTACGGATTTACCGACAGTAGCAGTCCAAACAGCCCACCCACTACCCAGTTTGCTACCTGGCTCGCTCGGTCATAACACAAATATTCAACAGAAATATCCCCCCTTAATAAGAACATTCTGTTGAAGATATACAATGCAGGCAGAACATTTAAAATGATCCATTGATTCTGAGGCTCCGCGGTCTTTGTTTGATTCATTATCTAAGGTTACAGTCTTACATTTGACATACACAATTGATGATACAAACTCAAGGGCAAAAGAAACTAAACTAAAATGATCAATTTTCCAAAAGTATCAAATTAGTGTTTCCATTAGGAATTTTATTTTTCAACAACGTCACGTATACACATCTTTCAATGTACCCAATGAAACATCATGTATCTTCTCAAATATCGACTATAAAAAGACACACCAGTTAACATGTTAAGCACCTCTGCCGTAATGACCACAATTATTGACATTCCAAGATTGCACGCACAAGAGTGAGAGATTGTGTACCTGCATTTAGGAGCATCATATAACCAGGCTGCTTGTAACTTCGACTGCGCCCAAAACAACAATAACTAGACTGCAGTCATGGTAGAAACAAACATGCCTGACTAATGTCAGGCCATGAACTGGAAAACAGAGGGTCATTACCATTCGAGCACTTGTTAAAACACCAGCATTGACAAATAAGGAGGAGAAAAAGACAGTATCGCCAAGTGAAATAAACACTTATTAAAACACTCTATTGAGACATCCCAATAACGTATTATTACGGTCAGTGAACCCTGTGTATCTACTGCAAGTTTTATCAGATTTGTTGTTGTTGAAATTACATCCTCCTGTTCCGTTTTTTGTTCTGCAAATTGAAGTTTACACAAAGTTCCATTTGTAACGTTACACTGCGCATACTGTACATGGTACTTTTGGGGAATTGTGAACAATACGTGGTCAAATGAATCGTCTGTTAAAAGTATAGTACTTCATTCATCTGATAGATCCGTGAACGTAAAAATTCCAGTGAAATGTTGGCAGAGTTTCTTCTGCCTGTGAATTTACAATGAATTGTCACCTAACGTAGACCTACTAGTTCTCTTCGCTCATTAGATGTAAAGTCACCTCGCACATTGTGACTCAATTCTTCAGGCTCTCATACATTGGCTCTCAAATCTTAAGTTTCCATCCACAAAAGGGGATAATGCTGGTTTGCTGGAAGATGTCACAGTATGTTAATAGGGACTCTTACTATGGAAACATTCGATAGTCGGGCTATTGATACTGTCAACTGTTTTATTCAATTGCTATCGTTCGGCACATATTGGCACAACAACTTTCCCAATAAGTCTATCGTTCTATCCCTATTCACAGAATTTGTTGTCTTTCAACTTGAGATAAGTTAACCATTTTTCTAAATCCTTATTTGATTTTTAAAAAGAAAGAAAAAAACCGAAGTGTTTATATAACTGACGTTTATCCCTCCACAAACCTGTAAATCTATAGTAACTATAGAGAGTAGAGTACTCACAAGCACAGAGCAGATGGGTCCACTCCCAGACACCGGTCTCCATATCACAGATCGACACATGACTACCGCTTAATAAATATGTACTTGAGGTCAGCACGACACTTGTTCGTCACGTTTACCTTCTGACCAATCAGCTTGAATTCGTCCTGAGAGCAGGGGCAACATTTAACAGTAGAGGACATTACATCTTAGTTCTGAAAAACATGTTGCAAACCTGTTGGTGAAACAAATGTGTGAAATTTGTGAACTATCCTGGATGTGTCGATGATCTCATGGTTGACTTTCTTTAAGGTTTTATCATGATATTTACCTCGGAATACATAAGACCTAAGTCAGTTACTACCATAGTTTCAGAGTTGTACCAGAAAATACATTTCTCCTAACCCCACCGTTCCACAACATCACAACACAACGCAATTTAGTGGAATACGCTCGTGGTAAGTGCGACCGTTATATTTATTATTATTATTAGAAACATTTATAGAGCGCTAGAATCCAGCAGGAGCTGCTCAAAAGCGCATCAGTTCCGGGGAAACACCACAAGCAACAGTCACAGATTGAATGCTTCTCTGTATAGGTGTGTCTTAAGCTGGGCTTTAAAAGTGGAGAGCTGTTGTTCTGATCTCAGGTGATCAGGTAGTCTGTTCCAGAGAACTGGGCCTGCTTTTGAGAAACATCTGTCTCCAAACATCTTTGTCCTTGTCCGTGGCACCACAAGTAAATTCTGTTCAGCTGATCTTAATTGACGGACTGGTTGATAGATTTCAATCATGCTTGATAGGTATGGTGGAGCTAGACCCTTCAGACATTTAAAAACCTGAACAAGGATCTTGTATTGGATCCTGTGGCTGACAGGGAGCCAGTGAAGGTCTCGAAGCACTGGTTTGATATGGTCCCACTTCGCTGTCCTAGTGATAACTCTTGCTGCCGTATTTTGGACTTTTTGGAGTTTGCAAATTTGTTGTTCTGGAATGCCATACAGGAGCGAGTTACAGTAGTCAATTCTAGATGTAACAAAGGCTTGAACTAGCGCTCGTGTGGTATCCACATCAAGGTACCTCCTAATCAAACCAATGTTTCTTATGTGGAAATATGCCTTCTTGCAGACAGAGTTGATATGATTCTCCAGGCTGAGTGATGAGTCAAATATAACCCCTAGATTCCTGGCATGTGAACTTCTAGGTATTGTGTGCTCGCCAATTTGGAACTGTGGCAGATGGATCCTCGTCATAGCTTGCTTGGGGCAGATGACCAACAACTCAGTTTTGTCGTCGTTTAATTTCAGGAAATTTGACGTCATCCATTACTTGATGTCCCCTACACAGTGTTGGATTCGATGAAAAGAGAGTGTTGCTGTTAGTGGTTTGAAGGCTAGATAGATCTGACTGTCATCAGCATAGAAATGAAAGGCAAGGTTGTGTGCTCTGGCAATGTCGCCAACTGGTAGTGTGTACACAGTGAACAGGATCGGCCCAAGAACCGACCCCTATGGAACACCATATAGTAGATCTTTCTTCTGCGAATTCACACCATCAATACAAACAACCTGTGATCTGTTGGACAGGTACGATCTGATCCATGTTAAAGCTGAACCCTGGACGCCGACCCGGTTGTCAAGCACATTAAGAAGCACATTATGATCGACAGTGTCGAATGCCGCAGACAAGTCAAGTAGCACTAAGATGGCTGCTCCGTCTTTGTCAACTGCTTTCAGGAGGTCATTCTGTACTCTTGTCAGGGCAGTCTCTGTGCTATGGCGGGTCCGATAGGCCGATTGGTAGACCTCGTAACATCCACTTTCCTTCATGTGCTCTTTTAAACGGGAGGCCACAACACGTTCGATCAACTTTGAGATGTATGAAAGATTTGACACGGGCCGATAGTTCTTCAACACCTCGGGATCCAGATCTCAGATTACAAGCACTCAACGTACCTTTACAGAACTTGGTATCATACCAATCTCAATCACAAATGGTAGCCGTATACTCATATATGCAGTGAAATGATAAAATACATGCTGAAACTCGACACGTAAAACCGGAGATAAAAAACTTTTACAGAAAACACTCTGGAAGCGTGTTCCCTCTACGAATGTAACAGCATCATACTGGAGGGTTTACAGTACATTACATTGCATACGACAGATCATGCGATCTAATTGTTAAACACAAGAATATACAAAATTCAAACTGAAACACGCTACCAGATTGTATTGAGATATGACATTTTATCAACACATTACGTGTTCCTTTCCTACAGGAATGTGCAATATTCTAAAGGATTGCCAGCCAAAGAGAATGTCCTCATATGAGAATATATAATATTTGGTAATCAGCAATATTCTAATGGCTTGCCAGCCAAGGAGATTGTCCTCAACTGAGGATATATAATATATGACAATCAGCAATATTCTAATGGCTTGCCAGCCAAGGAGATTATACACATGTAAGCATTATTATAATGGCTTGCCAGCCAAACAACAAACATGAAGGAGACAACGTATGTCCCTTCATACGCTCATCAATGTCCCAGCCACACTGATAACCTGAAACAATAATTTGTTATTTGGTCATTATTTATATAAACTACATGAACTTTTAAGATTTAAAGATAAACGGTCTTGGTTGCACAAGCGAGAGAACGAATTCAAATTCGTCAACCCCTTATAAACACCCTTAAACCACACCACCTAGCGGAGTGACCAATCATGTGACTATAGTTACACGCCGCTAAGAGACAGTAATTTCCCACTGCTTCATACTTCAAATGTTTGAAATTTCATATAGGGAGACTTGTCCTTGAATAAATAAGACCTAAGTCAGTTACTACCATAGTTTCCGAGTTGTACCGGAAAATACATGTTTAAGGGCACTTGTCCTTGAGGGTGCATCCACGGCTATCTCATTGGACGGGCCTCACAGACGAAGTGTCCTTATACATGAATTTCCCGATACAGCTTGGAAACAATTAAAGTAACTTTTACTTATTTACTCAACAAATATAGCGAACTGACGACTATTTTCAATACAGGGTATCAAAAGGCTCCTATTAATTTCTACAAGAAACTTCAGATATTGAAGTTGGTTAGTGACAAATGCATTAAACAATTACTAATTTACATGCAAATGGCAAATCATGATCGTTTGGAATTTTACGCTTATAGTTACACATGTTCACGCATTCATCAACAACAAGTCAGAGTGATTTATAGTGATATTTGTAAATCAAAGAGTTTATAACAAAGAGTATAGAAATCATAGCGACTCAAGGTGACTCTCATCAAGTGTAGATGTAGATGTAGGTAGAGATTGTAAATTTTCTGTGTGAACAAACGCCTTATTGTATTGAGTGTGTTTGTAGATGTTATTTGTAGATATTGTTATAGGGCTGATGTGTTACATGGAATATATACGATACTGGTTTAGCCATACCATGTTTTGAATGCACGAAAGAAGATGAAAATTTTAAAAATCACTTTGAACAGAAATAACCAAAAGACAATTAAGGTCACAAGCTATTAACCTTTGAATGAAAATGTCCTTGAATCAGGCCAAGCTGTCAAGCTGCCAAGCTGGTAAAATAATGAATTAGAAAGAAACATAATTATAACGAAAGGTCTTCATGGCCCTCGTCTTAAAGGGGCAGTAGCACGTTTTTTGCAAAATTTATTTTTTCAAATATACCATTTATAATGATAGTTTATGTCATTTAAATTAATTTTAGAGGGTAAAACATCTTATTACACAAACCAATTATCTGTAGTGGTAAAAAACTAGGTTGCGTATAAAGCAAAAATTGCATGGCGGCCATTTTATTGTGAACTCAATTTATTATTTTGTATTACAAAAACGATTCCCATGGCTTTACCGAAATATGTACACTCATTTTAAACTTTATTTTCCGAAGAGAGAAGGATGTTTTTTTGCTATTGGTGAAGTTATTTTTCAAATACATTTCATCAACTTATTTGAGCGAAAAAAAGTTGTACTGCCCCTTTAAAATCCTCTAGGTGGATGACATCTGATCTGGTATCATGGAGATGAGTTCTACAGAGAATCAGCAGTAGAACTGAATGAGCGCAAGCAAGGCTTCTCGTAACATATAGGTGTCTTCAGAAGTTCAACATTTGTTTATAATGTTATATGTAGAATATATCTTGTTCTTTGTAGAATAATCTTTCCCAAGGATATCTGCATCCGAAATATGCATTCATCGCCTCGTAATAATTCTAGCAAAACCCTGTATCTCACCTTCTAATCTTATGAACCCCTGGTGGCCAAAAGTTTCCATTCTATAGAAAAGCCTCACGGGAAGATATTCAAATCTGACCAATCACAGAGTAGGTTTGTAGATGTGTCTGTTTTTCCTTACAATGTACTGGTTCATTAAGATATGTTATGGTTGTTTAAACAACAAAAACTTATTAGAAAGCTGTGTGCACATAGAACTTGATGCAACACAGCCACTCATAAATGGTATTTAAGTTGTAGTGTTTCCTAATGTCATGAGACGAACCATTGTGTTTGCGTGGATTAAAAAATTGTAAACTCCAATTTGATTGGACTATTTGTTTTACCGATAGCCAAATAGTGTTTTAATTTGTGGGTAAATGCGACAGGGCCTACTATGGCGTTTCTATTTGTGTACACTTAACAGTGTTATAATATTATGTCACATAGATGAATTAACACATTAATAGCTCAGCCATTTGCTTCAAAACAAGAGTGACATGAGGGGTTGTATATGGTTTACCGAGGGTCCTAGATGTTTGTCAACATTGACGTGTTTTCTTAGTTATATTATTTATTTGTATTTTTCAGTGTTTCAAATATTCATCTTCAAGTTGTAAGAAGTCAGCATGTTTTTATTAGAAAGGACGTTGTGTATTTCCATAAATTTTTAGTTCGTTATGTACATTGATAAACATTACATATACAGTACATTGAACATTTGAACTAAAATATTTGAATGCAAAATACATATGAAAATTACTGCTTTAAATGAGAACAGAGCAACAGCATTATATATTGTCAGAGGCCAAAATCCAGAACCTCTAAATTATACAGAAAAGCAAGAGACTATTATACAGGATTTGTTCCCACTGAGCTTCTGTATAAGCAAGAGTGCAGCTATAAAACACAACAATAGCCGTCACCGTTACATATGTGTTGCTGTTGAGTCCCAGGATGGGAAGTCTAAACTTCGCCTCATGGCTCTTGCTCACAGCATGCAGTGAAAATGGTTTCAAGAGTTGCAGAGGATTTCAAGCTTTCAATCCCTCGTCATTGTTAAGGGCTGACTCGGATTCAGATTTCTCTCCACTTCAGGAAAACACTATGACAGATCTCGGTCTGAAACTTGCAAAGGATAATATATAATATAATATATAAAAGCGATAATATATTTGTTTTGTTTCAGTCCATCCCATTGAAAGTGGTGCACACGCGAACGTGACAGTAGTTCCCTCATCCCACAGGAACCAGCCAAGTCAGAGACCTTGTCAATGGGCGCTGATGAAGAATCGGAGAATGTAAGTGCAAATACTCTCGCATCAGGTCCTTTCCAGTTTAACTTATACATGCACTACATTTGTTCTCGCAATAAATGTGTGTATTTATTTGTGCAATGTAAAAATAATATGTTACAGGCTCATTTAATGTCCTTGTTGTAAAGATACAAATAGATTTCTTTCATAAAATTTACAATAATATATTTAGAGGTGAAATATTTAATAGTCACCAACATCAGACTACATGCACAGGACCGGAAATATCGGATTATAAGAGCAGCAGTCCAAGTGTAGCCTAAACATGGACACTGGCAACATATGAGCAGGCTACACGGAACATGTCTTGAAGTGAAGTTAAAACTGATAATTTGTAACATCACGGTGTGTAACAGTACTTTTCCTTTGTCTGTTCAGTGCTAAAGATTTTGCTTATTGGACTTTCAATAAGTGTATGCATCATATAACGTAACAATGATGACATGTTATTTTGTTCAACAATGCAAATTTTCATTTAACACTTCGATCTATTTTGCTTCTAAGACAATTCGCCAAAGGACTTAAAGTCTATACCTTTTCTAAAATATGTCGTGTCCAATAACAATCATTTTGAAATTATATTGAGATTAACTGTGCGACGAATGAAATCATTTCAGTTTTTTAATGAAATCGATTTGCTACATATCTAGCCTAAAGATACAGTAATGCATGTTCCTTAGAAGTTAGAGTTTTTTTCATAAACTTTTATTTGACTTCATATTCTGATTTAAGTTCAAATCATCCACCTGTATATATATATATATCCCTTACGACTCTCAAGTATGTGCAAAAGCTCAAATTGCACGCCCAATGCCATGTACAATTATATATATATATATAAAGTTATATTGCCTATTATTTAGGTTATAGTTATGGTTTAGCTATACCAAGCCAAACTTGTATCTTTATCTGCTATATCTATAGTCTATCTAAAGTGTAATTGGTGTGCGTCAGTCGTGTTATATGGTCCGGTTTTCGATATAAAGAAAGACTTTCACCTTTATATTGTCATTGGTCTGAATTTGTTAGTATCAAAATGAAGAGTTTCAGCAACTACTAGTTCTCTTCGGTAAATGAAAACTTAAAAAAAAAATATACTATCAACATAAAAATGTTATTATGAAGTTCTTTCGAGTGTAACAATTTCTTTATTATAGTCCGGCAGCCAAACCCCGATTTTCACCCTAGGTGGGAAAGTGCGTCCATAGAAAATGTTTTTACAGAAATTGAACCTTGTGGGTATATACTATAGGAAACTGAATGATGACACTTTGTCATCATTGAGCATTTTGAATAATTAATGTTTTAATTAGACAGGGTACACTCCTGATTTCAGTTATCCAGACACATCAAGTAACTATATTTTAGTATTCAAGGCGCAGTTATATATCAATTGTTGTCTATTTATAAGATAAATAGTTGCGTTTGTAAAATTTCCGGGATTCATTGCTATTCAACACCCGCAAATTTAGTTTAAAACCACCTGTCAAATTTGAGTAAGGAGCACATATTAAGATAAATAGAAAAAATATATTTTGTGTAGAGCCGAATCTTGTGAACACGATGTATATGTTCGCGGTGATTCGCCCCAAGTAATTTGCGGGTATTCATTGTAATTCAACATAGGCAAATCAACCAATCAGAATCAAGGATACACCGAAATCATGTTACAATAGTATTATGAAAATAAGTACACTTTTTCAACTTTTTTTGTTAAAAAATCCCGAAAAGCCAAAATGTTGATAATGTGACTGGATAAACGATGTTTCTGAGCAAATTTGGTTTTTCTTACAGTAAAATTTGATTTGTTTGGTGTAATATTTTACTTTTGATTATAATTACGATTATCGAATCATAATCAAAAGAAATGGTGATCAAGTTTCAGTTAGTGTTTATATTTGTTTACTTTTGCCAAATTATGAAATAGGCCTTCGTGTAACAATGTCACTTCTTGTGGTGAGAAAATGGTGATTTTTTACGATTTTATGGTGTTTTATAAAAAACACAATTACCATTTTTATTTTGTATTGAAATTAATTTTTTTTTATTCAACAAGCAACACATTTATCACAAAGAGGCTTAATTTGCAATAGTCAATTTCAAAGTATAGACCCAAGATTCGAACACGAAGCGGGCACTGAAATTTGGCAATTTGAAGGTTAAATTATTTGTTGACAAAAGTAGTCTCTCTAGAAGTAAAAGCTAGAATGTTTCTAAAAATGTAAACGTATAACTGCAATGACCTGAAAAGTGACATAAAAAAGTTTGGGCGTCCACATATTCAAACCCTTATTCAGATAACATGGTGTAGGCGAGACGTTGCAACACATTTTTGAATCAGGAACACCAAAAACCTTGTTATTTCATAGGTCATATGAATCTATGTATACATAAAAACAAAACAGCAAATACAAGGATAACAGAGACAACGAAAACGACAAACAAAAACAGTTGCTCGGCTTCTCCAAAGAAATTGCGCAGTTGTACGGACAATAATGTGTTTCATTTTACAAACACTGTATTGTATTTCTGTCGAATCAACGGAGCATTGAGTGATTAACATTGCTGCAGATGCAATATATGATCACGTTGATTTCAAGTATTAATTAATGTCCAAAGGGTATCGTTTTTGCAGCACGGTTGGCACAAGATGGTGAGTCAATGATGTACGTAGGACTCGTTTCACAGACACCATGGTCAGCTACGATGTTGTCGATTTCTTCACCAACATATCCCTCAACAGAAAACCCTAGAAGCCATCAAGCTCCACATCCGCATTGAACAGCTCGACACCAAGTTAACGATCAGCTTCTTCTATTTTATCTTTACTGACACGATCCAATGAGCTCACAACTATCTTCCCTAATAACAGAGATTTTCATTACATCCTTCCAAGAACCAGCACTCTCTAAGGCTCCTTTTCAGTAGCTTTATTGGTTCCACAAGGTTGATGACACCTTCACCACCATAGCCATTATCTCCTACAACATCTGAACGCCAAGCATCCAATAATCAGGTTGACCATGGAAACAGAAACTAACCACCATCTCCCCTTCTCATATGTCTCCCAAACTACTGGGCATGGACTGAGAATATCTGTCTATCGCACGCCAACACACACACACACTGACCATTACACACAATACAGTTTATGTTATCATCCACTAATCAAATAAAGCCACACTCAAAAGACGTGATAAAAATCCATCTGTCAACCTGATGCCCTCAATAAAGAACCAAAACATCGAAAGGACACATTTATCCCCACTCTATGGATATCTAGCAAGCCTAGTCATCAAGACTACCGTGAAAACACTCACCATAAGAGCTACCACCCACAAGCCTTAACCGAGATATTCGAGTAACCATTCCCTAGATACTTCGGCTATCTCAGCTACAAGATCGCCCGCCTCATCAAGAACAAAGACAACATTTATGTCCCTGTGCAAGATCCTCAAGCAGCTACTCAAAGCCAACAGCAGAGGAACCAGCACTACAAGAGGATGCATCTTCAAAATGCCATGCCACTGTGGACAAGAGTACATCAGAGAAATGCTGCAGCCTATCAACACAAGGATCAAGGAACATAAAGCGTATGTCAACACACTTGACCAGAAATCCTCCCTATCTGAGCAACTCTGAACAAGGATCACCAATTTGAAGGCTACCACAGTCTTGTCAACAAATAACAACTGGCGTCAAAGTAAACTCCAATAAGCGATTGACATTACAAGGGAACAACCTGCAATAAACCAAACAATCTTCCTAACATGTACTTGGGGATTCACTCATCTCGAACATCTATATTCTGTCGGAGGCAAATCCGAGGAGCACCCACCCTACCATCCATTGACTTTTGTCAGAGCTTATCCGAGGAGTCTACACCTATCAGAACCATTCACAGCCCAACCACTTTACAACCACGCCACAATCACTGGCCTCTCCTAATACTCTCAATCACCATGTCTTCTGCATTTCTCATCCAATCAACTGTTCTTGTATCTACAATAAAGGCAATTCGCTTTCCTCCTTTTACCAGTGTATTACTGTTGTCCAATCGCTACTTCAATAAAGCCCACAGGCCATTGCTGATTTAACAATCAACTATCAATGCTCCTCATGTTTGTATAAAAAAAACTTCAATGTATACCAGTCGCATGCTCTTAAAAATTAAATTTAATCTATCTCATTGAGTTTTCTCGCCATTGGTTTCTTTACTATATAAATGTATACACAAAGTGTCATCATTCAGTTTCCTAAAGTATATACCCATAGGGTTCACCATGAACAAAAATATTTTCTATGGACGCACTTTTCCGGTCACAAGGGCTGGCTGCCGGACTATTACTCATTCTATTCCATTTGAATCACGTAAAAATAGTCAGTATTGGGCCAACTTCTCTTGCGATGTCAAACTAAAGTGACGTCAAGAACAACTGTTTTATGACGTCACAGTTGACAAAATACGGGAAATCGCTGAAACAATGATTGCAAGGCAAAATGTGCACATGTATATATAACACCACTGCCTATAGAGTCTCATACATATTATCACTCAGCCATGCCAATTACGGAGAGCAACATCATTCTGTACATAATTTCTTAAATGTGGCTTTCCCGGGATACAACTGTTGAGTGTATATATATGAAAATAAAATATTCAACTTTTTAGAAAAAGGCGAAGAAGAGAATAAACAAAGAAGGTCTCAATTTGGTTGCCCAGAATCATGAAAGTGGTTTTCACATTCAGAAGAAGATAATTCTTGAAAACCAAGAAACACCGAATCTCATGAAGATGCAAGAAAGTCTCAGCTCGGACGTGAAGCAGCATGTAAGTATACTCATCACATACGGAGGTGATGCAAGATAAAGTACCTCAACCTGTGAGTATACATATACCACAACATGTGAGTATATATATTTACCTCAACATGTGAGTATACATATACCTCAACATGTGAGTATACATATATCTCAAAATGTGAGTATACATATACCTCAACATGTGAGTACACATATACCTCAACATGTGAGTATACATATACCACAACATGTTAGTATACATATACCTCAACATGTGAGTATACATATACCTCAACATGTGAGTATACATATACCTCAACATGTGAGTATACATATATCTCAAAATGTGAGTATACATATACCTCAACATGTGAGTACACATATACCTCAACATGTGAGTATACATATACCTCAACATGTGAGTATACATATAAATCTCAACATGTGAGTATACATATATCTCAACATGTGAGTATACATATACCTCAACATGTGAGTATACATATACCTCAACATGTGAGTATACATATACCTCAACATGTGAGTATACATATACCTCAACATGTGAGTATACATATATCTCAACATGTGAGTATACATATACCTCAACATGTGAGTATACATATATCTCAACATGTGAGTATACATATATCTCAACATGTGAGTATACATATATCTCAACATGTGAGTATACATATACCTCAACATGTGAGTATACATATACCACAACATGTGAGTATACATATACCTCAACATGTGAGTATACATATACCTCAACATGTGAGTATACATATATATCTCAACATGTGAGTATACATATACCTCAACATGTGAGTACACATATACCTCAACATGTGAGTATACATATACCTCAACATGTGAGTATACATATATATCTCAACATGTGAGTATACATATACCTCAACATGTGAGTACACATATACCTCAACATGTGAGTATACATATACCTCAACATGTGAGTATACATATACCTCAACATGTGAGTATACATCTACCTCAACATGTGAGTATACATATATCTCAACATGTGAGTATACATATATCTCAACATGTGAGTATACATATACCTCAACATGTGAGTATACATATACCTCAACATGTGAGTATACATATATCTCAACATGTGAGTATACCAATACCTCAACATGTGAGTATACATATACCTCAACATGTGAGTATACATATACCTCAACATGTGAGTATACATATACCTCAACATGTGAGTATACATATATCTCAACATGTGAGTATACCAATACCTCACCATGTGAGTATACATATACCTCAACATGTGAGTATACATATACCTCAACATGTGAGTATACATATACCTCAACATGTAAGTATACATATATCTCAACATGTGAGTATACATATACCTCAACATGTGAGTATACATATACCTCAACATGTGAGTATACATTTACCTCAACATGTGAGTATACATATACCTCAACATGTGAGTATACATATATCTCAACATGTGAGTATACCAATACCTCACAATGTGAGTATACATATACCTCAACATGTGAGTATACATATACCTCAACATGTGAGTATACATATATCTCAACATGTGAGTATACCAATACCTCAACATGTGAGTATACATATATCTCAACATGTGAGTATACATATATCTCAACATGTGAGTATACATATACCTCAACATGTGAGTATACATATACCACAACATGTGAGTATACATATACCTCAACATGTGAGTATACATATACCTCAACATGTGAGTATACATATATATCTCAACATGTGAGTATACATATACCTCAACATGTGAGTACACATATACCTCAACATGTGAGTATACATATACCTCAACATGTGAGTATACATATATATCTCAACATGTGAGTATACATATACCTCAACATGTGAGTACACATATACCTCAACATGTGAGTATACATATACCTCAACATGTGAGTATACATATACCTCAACATGTGAGTATACATCTACCTCAACATGTGAGTATACATATATCTCAACATGTGAGTATACAAATATCTCAACATGTGAGTATACATATACCTCAACATGTGAGTATACATATACCTCAACATGTGAGTATACATATATCTCAACATGTGAGTATACCAATACCTCAACATGTGAGTATACATATACCTCAACATGTGAGTATACATATACCTCAACATGTGAGTATACATATACCTCAACATGTGAGTATACATATATCTCAACATGTGAGTATACCAATACCTCACCATGTGAGTATACATATACCTCAACATGTGAGTATACATATACCTCAACATGTGAGTATACATATACCTCAACATGTAAGTATACATATATCTCAACATGTGAGTATACATATACCTCAACATGTGAGTATACATATACCTCAACATGTGAGTATACATATACCTCAACATGTGAGTATACATATACCTCAACATGTGAGTATACATATATCTCAACATGTGAGTATACCAATACCTCACAATGTGAGTATACATATACCTCAACATGTGAGTATACATATACCTCAACATGTGAGTATACATATATCTCAACATGTGAGTATACCAATACCTCAACATGTGAGTATACATATACCTCAACATGTGAGTATACATATACCTCAACATGTGAGTATACATATACCTCAACATGTGAGTATACATATATCTCAACATGTGAGTATACCAATACCTCACCATGTGAGTATACATATACCTCAACATGTGAGTATACATATACCTCAACATGTGAGTATACATATACCTCAACATGTAAGTATACATATATCTCAACATGTGAGTATACATATACCTCAACATGTGAGTATACATATACCTCAACATGTGAGTATACATATACCTCAACATGTGAGTATACATATATCTCAACATGTGAGTATACATATACCTCAACATGTGAGTATACATATACCTCAACATGTAAGTATACATATACCTCAACATGTGAGTATATATATATACCTCAACATGTGAGTATACATATACAACAACATGTGAGTATATATATATACCTCAACATGTGAGTATACATATACCTCAACATGTGAGTATACATATATCTCAACATGTGAGTATACATATATCTCAACATGTGAGTATACATATACCTCAACATGTGAGTATACATATATCTCAACATGTGAGTATACATATACCTCAACATGTGAGTATACATATACCACAACATGTGAGTATACATATACCTCAACATGTGAGTATACATATACCTCAACATGTGAGTATACATATACCTCAACATGTAAGTATACATATACCTCAACATGTGAGTATACATATACCTCAACATGTAAGTATACATATACCTCAACATGTGAGTATATACATATACCTCAACATGTGAGTATACATATACCTCAACATGTGAGTATACATATATCTCAACATGTGAGTATACATATATCTCAACATGTGAGTATACATATATCTCAACATGTGAGTACACATATACCTCAACATGTGGGTAAACATATACCTCAACATGTGAGTATATATATACCTCAACATGTGAGTATACATATATCTCAACATGTGAGTATACATATACCTCAACATGTAAGTATACATAAACCTCAACATGTGAGTATACATATACCTCAACATGTGAGTATATACATATACCTCAACATGTGAGTATACATATACCACAACATGTGAGTATATATATATACCTCAACATGTGAGTATACATATACCTCAACATGTGAGATACATATACCACAACATGTGAGTATACATATACCTCAACATGTAAGTATACATATACCAAAACATGTGAGTATACATATACCTCAACATGTGAGTATACATATACCTCAACATGTGAGTATACATATACCACAACATGTGAGTATACATATACCTCAACATGTGAGTATACATATACCTCAACATGTGAGTATACATATATATATCTCAACATGTGAGTATACATATACCTCAACATGTGAGTACACATATACCTCAACATGTGAGTATACATATACCTCAACATGTGAGTATACATATATATCTCAACATGTGAGTATACATATACCTCAACATGTGAGTACACATATACCTCAACATGTGAGTATACATATACCTCAACATGTGAGTATACATATACCTCAACATGTGAGTATACATCTACCTCAACATGTGAGTATACATATATCTCAACATGTGAGTATACATATATCTCAACATGTGAGTATACATATACCTCAACATGTGAGTATACATATACCTCAACATGTGAGTATACATATATCTCAACATGTGAGTATACCAATACCTCAACATGTGAGTATACATATACCTCAACATGTGAGTATACATATACCTCAACATGTGAGTATACATATACCTCAACATGTGAGTATACATATATCTCAACATGTGAGTATACCAATACCTCACAATGTGAGTATACATATACCTCAACATGTGAGTATACATATACCTCAACATGTGAGTATACATATACCTCAACATGTAAGTATACATATATCTCAACATGTGAGTATACATATACCTCAACATGTGAGTATACATATACCTCAACATGTGAGTATACATATACCTCAACATGTGAGTATACATATATCTCAACATGTGAGTATACATATACCTCAACATGTGAGTATACATATACCTCAACATGTAAGTATACATATACCTCAACATGTGAGTATATATATATACCTCAACATGTGAGTATACATATACAACAACATGTGAGTATATATATATACCTCAACATGTGAGTATACATATACCTCAACATGTGAGTATACATATATCTCAACATGTGAGTATACATATATCTCAACATGTGAGTATACATATACCTCAACATGTGAGTATACATATATCTCAACATGTGAGTATACATATACCTCAACATGTGAGTATACATATACCACAACATGTGAGTATACATATGCCTCAACATGTGAGTATACATATACCTCAACATGTGAGTATACATATACCTCAACATGTCAGTATACATATACCTCAACATGTGAGTATACATATACCTCAACATGTAAGTATACATATACCTCAACATGTGAGTATATACATATACCTCAACATGTGAGTATACATATACCTCAACATGTGAGTATACATTTATCTCAACATGTGAGTATACATATATCTCAACATGTGAGTATACATATATCTCAACATGTGAGTACACATATACCTCAACATGTGGGTAAACATATACCTCAACATGTGAGTATACATATACCTCAACATGTGAGTATACATATATCTCAACATGTGAGTATACATATACCTCAACATGTAAGTATACATAAACCTCAACATGTGAGTATACATATACCTCAACATGTGAGTATATACATATACCTCAACATGTGAGTATACATATACCACAACATGTGAGTATATATATATACCTCAACATGTGAGTATACATATACCTCAACATGTGAGATACATATACCACAACATGTGAGTATACATATACCTCAACATGTAAGTATACATATACCAAAACATGTGAGTATACATATATCTCAACATGTGAGTATACATATACCTCAACATGTGAGTATACATATACCACAACATGTGAGTATACATATACCTCAACATGTGAGTATACATATATCTCAACATGTGAGTATACATATACCTCACCATGTGAGTATACATATACCTCAACATGTGAGTATACATATACCTCAACATGTGAGTATACATATACCTCAACATGTGAGTATACATATATCTCAACATGTGAGTATACATATACCTCAACATGTGAGTATACATATATCTCAACATGTGAGTATACATATATCTCAACATGTGAGTATACATATATCTCAACATGTGAGTATACATATATCACAACATGTTAGTATACATATACCTCAACATGTGAGTATACATTTATCTCAACATGTGAGTATACATATACCTCAACATGTGAGTATACATATACCTCAACATGTGAGTATACATATACCTCAACATGTGAGTATACATATACCTCACCATGTGAGTATACATATACCTCAACATGTGAGTATACATATACCTCACCATGTGAGTATACATATATCTCAACATGTGAGTATACATATACCTCAACATGTGAGTATACATATACCTCAACATGTGAGTATACATATATCTCAACATATGAGTATACATATATCTCAACATGTAAGTATACATATATCTCAACATGTGAGTATACATATATCACAACATGTTAGTATACATATACCTCAACATGTGAGTATACATATATCTCAACATGTGAGTATACATATACCTCAACATGTGAGTATACATATACCTCAACATGTGAGTTTACATATATCTCAACATGTGAGTATACATATATCTCAACATGTGAGTATACATATACCTCAACATGTGAGTATACATATACCTCAACATGTGAGTATACATATATCTCAACATGTGAGTATACATATACCTCAACATGTGAGTATACATTTACCTCAACATGTGAGTATAAAAGTACTGTCGACCCTTTGAATCAAACACACAACGTGACATTGGTGTCAAATAACCAATCCCTAACCCGAATCCAAGTATCATTGTTTTGTTAAGCAATGTTACCTCATTGTCCGACTGGCTTTAGATATCTGCATGTAACAATCCTTTACTTCGTAACTTGTTTTAGTTGGCGTCATGCTCTTGTCTGATTGGTCAATGTTGAAAATTATGACTGTATCCATTGGTAATACAATGTTTCCTGTAATGCTAACGGAAATAGAAAGCCAAATGCAATTGATAACAATACTTCCTCGGTGAATGTCACTTTCAAAGGTTGCATTACATCTCATTCAGAAATTGGACACACTTGGTACTGAAGGTGACTCAGACAATGAAATTAAGGCCGATTTACTGGCTTTAGTAGGAGCGTTAGGAGGCATATCATCAAACCAACCCAAAACTATCAACAATGATCTTTCTTCTATTTCTGAAAATTCATTGCAAAATCAATCAATCGATCTCAACGTGGATGTGAAAAGCATTTCTAAAAGCACAATACACGATAAAACCAACATTTTAAAAAGGAAAAGAAAGACACATATGGAACCAAGAGACTAAAAGAGTCTCGAATTCCCAAGGGGTGTAAGGAAGAGCCGACCTATTTAAACCAGGGAGCGGTGAGAAAGCGGAAGTTGAGCAGACCTGGATATCCGGTTGTCATCGAGTACCAGTGTGATCAGAATGCAGAGGAGAAATACAAGTACTTCTCCGGACCAAGGGAAGCGTTGTGTGATGATAAGGGGACCTGGACACTCCCAGCTATGTACTGTATCCGTGAGTACTTGTCCTTCTCTGGTCTGTAACTGTGAGCTCTAATCCTTCACTGGTCTTGTCCTTCACTGTTCTGTAACTGTCAGTAGTCGTCCTTCACTGGTCTGTAACTGTCAGTTCTTGTCCTTCACAGGGTGCCGTTCCACTAACCAATCTTAGCCCTAAGATCAATTGTAAGTCCATCCTTTGACATTGGCTAAGATTGATCTTAGGTCTAAGGTCGGTTAGGGAACGGCACCCTGGTCTGTAACTGTCAGTAGTTGTCCTTCACTGGGGTGTAACTGTCAGTACTTGTCCTTCACTGGTCTGTAACTGTCAGTACTTGTCCTTCACTGGCCTGTAACTGTCAGTACTCGTCCTTCACTGGTCTGTAACTGTCAGTACTTGTCCTTCACTGGCCTGTAACTGTCAGTACTTGTCCTTCACTGGTCTGTAACTGTCAGTACTTGTCCTTCACTGGTCTGTAAATGTTAGTTCTTCTCCTTCACAAGTCTGTGTTCATAAGTACTTGTCATTCACTGTACTGTATCCGTGAGTTCCTCTCGCAACGGTCTATCAATCCATATGTTGGGTTGTACTTGAAATCGATGTTTCAAAACTAATTATTTTCGATTTCCGATTTCCGATTTCGAGAAGTGTCTTTCTAAATGTTTGGTTGTCTTATTGATATTTTTAATAATCGGTGTACATATTTCTGCAGTGACAAGTTGTTATAGCAAATTTGCTGACAGTTCTGGAAGCGCCACGGTTCTGTATAGTGGTGACACACATCGGGACATAGAGGGACGGGAGTGTCAGGCCTGGAAGGAGGATAGTCCACACAGTCATTCATTTAGTAACAAGGTGGTCGGCGCCTGTACAGCGTGTCGGTCTGTGTAGGATATCAGCAACAAGTGTCGGGACACGGACGATGAAGGCAAACCCTGGTGTTACACGATGGATCCGGAGGTGCGCTGGGAGTTCTGTGACATCAAAGAGTGTAAGGAGGGTATGTGTAATCAGTTGTAACCCCACCTATCCTAGCAGCTTTGTTTCAGAGAACTACAAAACTACTGCAACTACAGGGAATCTAACATATTTTAAAGGCACTGTAGCACGCTTTTTCCATCATTTATTATTATAGTTAATACAATAAAGCGCTACGTCAATTGGTAAAACAACTTATTACACGACCTTGTAAGCTGTATCCACAGAAATCGGTTATCCATATTGGTAGAAAATGGTGCGACCTATACAGCAACAACTTTGTGGAAATAATCAGTGCGATATTTAGTTTTGTACATCTTATGCGATGTTGAGAGTTCTGATAGCAAGATGGTTGACAATTCCATGATTGTACCATTTTAAAACTCTATTCTGAGTGTTCAGGTATTGCCACATCAGTCAGCCCACTTGAGATAACTATGAGCTGCCATTTTAATGTGAACACTTTGAAATCGCCGCTCGTTGGGAAATGGACTCGCATGGCTAACCGAACCATGTACATTTATTTTAGAAATCTTGTTATTGATCCAGGAGTATGATGTAGCCATCGTTAACACGTATTTATATTTGTGTGAGAGCACTTTATTTAAGTAAGAAAATCGTGCTACAGCGCCTTTATGACAACCGTTTTCCCCATTTGTAACCATTAAACAACGGTAAGCCAAAAGGTTAATGATGGTAGCTTATTTTCAGAGTTGTTTTGATATCGATTTGCGGAAGCTCGTTTTGTAAAGTTGCAATGCGATCTTCGATTCCCAAATTGTTCACAAAAACTTTCAAAAAGTAATGATGGTATATTTGTTCTGAGATGCATAAAAAAAGAAAGGTTAGTAGTGATAGTCGACGCAGGAAGAATGTGGATGCTGGAAGGAATGACATCAACAATCTCAATGTTTATTTAAGAACATCATTTAGATCGCAGGTACCAACAGACCAATAGTAGCATCATTGACTGCCAACGAAATACTTGGTAGCGCAGCAAGAAATTGTTGTGCTTTTTTCCGAATGGTATGCAATTGGTATCGCATGGCAGTAGTGATGTACGCTTCTTTTATTTGCAGAACAAAGATGTGGCCGTCCTCCACTGCTACGTGGTGCCCCTGCTCTCAGGACGGAGCTGATTGGTCAGAAGGTTCACGTGACCTACGGGTGTCATGCTGACCTCAAGTACATAAGTGGTAGGAACGTGTCCATCTGTGATATGCAGACCGGTGTCTGGGAGTGGCCCAATCTGCTCTGTGCTGGTGAGTAATTTGTTAAAATCAAATCATTTTGAAGTCACCTTCACTTCCCAAGTAAGCTGACAAACGTATTTAAATGATGTTCCTCTCCGTGAAGAGTGTTGAGTCGTATTGTAAAGGGATCGTTTGTGATCAAAGTAGCAATGTGGTTATAATCCACTGGGAGCTTAACAAATAATTAACTAGTGAATGAGAGACTCGAAACAGTGAGAAAGAGTTGATGCAGCTTTCGTTTTAATTTTCACAAGATAATGTTATGTTGCATGTGTCATGGCACCTGTCTTGCAAAATCAACTCAACCCACAGTCAATTGTTCTAAATACTTTTTGCCTACACATGCTTTTGATATAAAATTACGTTTCAACACCCCAAGTGTATTTGAACATACACAGAATATGTGTTTCCCATGTTGTAAGGGATTCCAATAAAGACATATCATTTTAGTTTCTGACCTTGACCTCGGTTCCAAAATACAATAGGTGCTTGAGGTCTTTGAAGGGCATTTAGAAGTGGTATACATAAGAACAGAAAGATTTTCTGGATAACAGCTTCCAAGAATCAAGTTTACCATGGAAACAGAAACTGATCACCACCTCCCCCTCTTAGATGTCTCCCTGCAAGCCACAGAGCATGGACTTAAAGGCGCTGTAGCACGTTTTTGGCAAAATTTATTTTTTCAAATTTCCCATTTATAATGATAGTTTATGTCATTTAAATTAACTTAAGAGGGTAAAACATCTTATTACACAAACCAATTATCTGTAGTGGTAATAACTTTCTTGCGTATAAAGCAAAAATTGCATGGCGGCCATTTTATTGTGAACACAATTTATTATTTTGTATTACAAAAACGCTTCCCATGGCTTTACCGAAACATGTACACTAATTTTAAACTTTATTTTCCGAAGAGAGAATGATGTTTTACTGTTGGTGAAATTTTTTTTCAAATACATTTCATCAACTTTTTTGAGTGAAAAAACGTGCTACTGCCCCTTTAAACAACCTTCTACCGCAAGCCAACACACACCGACCAATACATCCGCTACATTTCCTGCCATCACCCTCAAATCAAACAAGCCATTATAGCCACACTCACAAGACGTGCCCAATCCATTTGTCATCCCGACGCCCTCAATCAAGAGCTACAACATTTGAAGAACACATTCACCTCACTCAATGGATATCCTGCAGGCCTAGTCACCAAGACCATCAACAAAACACTCACCATCAGAGACACCACCCACAAGCCTGAACCATCGCCAATCCGGGTCACAATTCGCTACAGCCACAGCCCCTCAGCCACAAGATCTCTCGCCTCATCAAGAACAAAGCCAGCATTGATGTAACATTCACAAGCGGCAAGACCGTCAATCAACTACTGCCAACGGCAGAGGAACCAGCATTGCAAGCCCCAACCCAAGAGGATACATCTACAAAATTCCATGTCATTGTGGCCAAGAGTACATCGGAGAAACGCTACGACCTATCAACACAAGGATAAAGGAACACCAAGCGTCCGTCAACAAACTTGACCAGAAATCCGCCCTATCTGAGCATACCATGAAAAACAAGGATCACATCATCGATTGGGAAGCTACCAAAGTCCTGTCAACCAACAACAACAACTGGCGCCAAAGAAAACTCCAAGAAACGATTGACATTCGAAGGGAACAACCTGCAATAAACCGCGATCAAGGCATCTTCCTACCATGTGCTTGAGATTCACTCATCTAGAACTTTTATCTCCTGTCGGAGGAAATATCCGAGGAGCACCAAACCAAAACCAAGTATCCCTACCTCCATCCACTCCTGTCGGAGCAAATTATCCGAGGAGTCCCCACCAATCAACACCTATCAGCTCCAATCACCATGCAACAACTTCAAAGCCACCCACATCAACAATTGGCCTCTCTTCCAATTAACTGTAATTATTGTTTGTTTTACAATTTCAATAAAGCCAATTAGCCTCCCTCGTTTCATCATGTGTGTTAATTTACATCTTCAATAAAGCCTACAGGCCATTGTTTATCTACTTACTCCCCCTCATGTTTGTATTGCAAATCCTCATTGTATACCATTCTCATGCTTCACCCCCCTCTTGTTTGTATCACAAATCCCCATTGCATACTATTCTCATGCATGTTAATCTCCCTGATTGAGTTTCCTCACCATTGTTTTGTTTGCTATATAAAATATATTTTGTTATTTCCTTACATTCCACCTGATGAAGGAGTGAGTATGTACTCCGAAACGTCGTGTATTTTCACATTAAAGAAGTTGTTTTCCAGAAAATCTTCCTGTTAATAGGCGCTCGTTAAGGTTATATCTTCTTACTCGACTTTCATATTCACCCCAAACGCTAAATATCAATTATGTATGTGTTTCAATGAAAACCAAGAAAGTGTTTTTTGCATGTGTAGTAGCAGACAAGTATGGCTCTATCTCACGTATGTCCTCGTTAAAAGACCTATTAAACGCTATAGAAGCAATTCTATCTTCCTATATATCTACTTTATTAAAGTTTCCTAAATAATGTTTGTCTTAATGGCTGCAGCAAGCCAAGGTCCATTGTCCAGTTTTTTTTTATCATGACCACGACTTTGAATGGTTGTACCTTTGTTATACTGAACCGATTGACCTTAAACTAGTTATTTTCGGTTAAAGTTGATAATTCTCAATTAAAAAACACAAATTATAACAAGTGACATATATATGTGACCTCACCAACATGATTATGTTCGTTTATCTGCTTATTTAGAGGATGGAGCTACAACAAGCGGTACCACGGAAGGTATTGTACTTTCAGAGCACTCCTGTCCAATTTGGGCTGGTGAGAATGTCAATTGAACAATTCATTTTCTAAACGCCCATGAATCGGAATTACTCATTAAATACAAAAAATCAGCTGTGGAAGAATGACATAGTCAAAATGGCGACCGATCATGTTAGTGTTTTTTGTTTTATTTGTGGACTTACAACTTTTTGTTAATACCATTGCTTTCAGCACACAAAAAATTACTCTAGTACCGTGCAAAGGTTCTAAACCGAAAGCAGTGATTTCAAAAATTATCACAACAGTAGCTGAAACGGGGATTTCTCATATCCGTTGCAACGGTTACGTGATCTTGCTTACATATTCCACCTTCAGATTTCTCGAAATGAGTGTAGTTTAGAAAAAAAACAGGGTTTCGGAGTATTAGCATAGACTTGAAAATACCGGATTTGGGACAATATAGAAGATGCTATTTTAAATAATAACACTTTTTGTTAATGTATTTCAAATGTTGTTGAAAACCTTTTGAAAAACTATTTCATTTCAAAAAGGTAACATTAAAGGTTAAATGTCGTACCCATGGTCATTTTCGGGATTCGTTGAAGAGGGGTTTCAATTTGACAACTATGTAAACTCGACTTTAAATTTCTTAAATTGGCCCGTAAAGTATTTATATACAATGTACAGCTTTTAAAAAATTGCCTAATTAAGCCCCGGCGACTAGAATGAAAGTGGGCGGGGCGGTGGTCACTGAAGCGTATCTAGCTGTGACGTAGGTTAGGTGGAGGAATCTCATTATGGCCGCTAATCTTAATTTGACGCGTTTTCCCAACTTTTAAACTGCTTATATAAGACTGAAATCTTCATCAAAACAACCCAGATATTCGATAAATGGATTACTTAACTATTCAACTACCGATTTCATATGGTTACAACGGCCGGGCCCTGCTTAATTGGAGTGCATTTTGCGCTAATGATAGTATGTTTGTAGCAATCAACCGTGAGACTGCTGTCATTACATATAGATTTAGGCCGTACGCAAAATCACGGAAGAGTTGATCGTTTTCAACCCTGCTCTATCCAAACTCACCATTCATGGTACGTTATGTAAACAGTGCGATGTACGGTAAGTTATGTACCTATATGAGTTCATTTACACAAAGTATGTCTTTCAGCGATTCAGAAAATGAAATATATATACTTTCCATGTAGTGTTTGTTTGTCATTTGGAGTGATTTAGCCGATGTCTTGCCATACCTGTACGAACCAAATGACAGTTCAAATGACATTGAAACAAGGGAAGACTCAAGGGAAACGGGGCGGAGATAGATTAAGAAGCACCAATTGTTATGATTTTAGTGAGATATTTCATATTCTGTGCATAGCCTTATTCCAATTCAGTTCCAATTTCAATATAGTTTATTGGTGTTACAAAACGAAGATGTTGGCGTGGTTTTGACAGGAGAACCGGTTCGTTGGAGTACATTTCGGTAGAGTATCAAACGGTGTATTTGAAGGAATTGATCGAATTATGTTGAATAATCAGCAGGAAATATTTTGTTTTGTTTGTATTAATAAATAAAGTAATCTGGTAGGTATTATTTTATATACACTGAACGATTGGTTGTTCTGGTTGTTCAAACAAGCGAGACAACATTGCAGATTTATAAATAACATTGTGTATGTAATATAATAGATTACTGTTATTTGAAGTTTGTCAATTAAAATATTCTATATATGACGTAATGTAATGCAAACCATTTTCACTTCACTTTCATGAATAATACATCAACTGGATTGGTCAACAAGCTCAGTGAAATGTACATGAAGATTGCTCCATTGTACACGCACATATCTACATTATGGTTATACAAATTTATAGAAAACCAACCATATCGAATGAAAGAATTATGTTACCAGTAGCGTTTTAATGCACATCTCGTAAATGAAAAATAAATGGATTAGTAAAAAGGCTGATAGCCTTTACGTGTCGCTTTAACACACAAACTCATAATTCTCAGTTTAGCGTACCATATAGATGTTTCTTCCAGATCAAAGGGGAGAAGTGCTGTTACAGCAAATTAATTTATATAATTAAGTTGACCAAAGTCAAAGAAGCTAAGAAGGTAAGAATGAATTTGGAGATCTCAGTGTAATAATGTATTTAGAGATAACAAGTTTACTGGACAGATTCAATTATATAACAAATTGCATGTCGGTGACCGACATGTCATATATGTGTATTGTCAAACGTCCTGTCTTGGTGACACAAAGCTGATCATACTGGGAAATACATATTATATATTGTCAGCCAATGAAGTAAGGAACATATATTAAACCAATGGAATTGAGGAATAGGATATTAGCTTTGTATTCTGTAGGGTATTCTTTGTCGATGGCACTCATTAGAAAAAAACACATTGTTGCACGATTACTGAGGATATATGGTGATATACATGGGTTTATCAAGTTCATGATATAAACTGGTTCGTTATTCTAATCATTGGTCACATTGTAGATTGCTATTCGCATGCGAAATACTTGCACTATCATTAAAATGTATAAAACTGATTATAATAGTAATGCCAGTCTTCAGGGAAGTGATCTGAGCACAGACCCGAGGCTGACGTTGGTTGTGCTACCATAACGCTCTCTTCGCTCGAACAAAATCAGTGCATTTAGCAGAACAACGGTGTGTTAGATACAACAGATGGACTGACTAATTCGCCAGTGTTAGCCATGATAAGTAAGCGGATGTTTACATGAAAATGTATGAGAATAATGCTCAGACAAGAAAACATTGCAGCGAATCACTAATACCACTAGTATTAACCGGGTTTTTTTTGTCTAAAAGTAATTTATTTTATTTTATTTTACAAACATCATTATGTATTTCTGATCATATTGAACTACAGCTGATAAATGCTTCTACTACGACCACGACGAGTGGATGAAAGCAGTTTACCAAGGCAACATCTCAACTACAAAGACAGGAAGGTCCTGTCAGAGATGGGACTCTCAGACGCCACATGAGCACACGATGACGGTGCGTGAAACTTGCTGCCCCATCCACATAACCACATTGGGAATATAGTTTAGGTCTATAAACAATTCCAAAATGACTAACATTTAGCAGATAAATGGTTGTGTTTGTAAAATATCCGCGAATCGTTGTTATTAACACCCGCAAATCTACTTTGAAACTGACACCGTTGGCCAAAAGTTTTTAACTCTCAAATTTGCGGGTTTTGAATAACAATGAATCCCGGAAGTTTTACAAATGGAGCTATTTATCAATACTGTAACATAACTGTTTATTAGCAGGCGTTTTCTAAAGTGAACTCTGCTTTTACGTACGTATATTTGAGTTAAAAGGACTTTGCATTTGTTCCATTTTTGTAAGAGGTGTGGTCAGGTCAAAAAAATGTGAATACTCGACGTAATATGTTCAGTAGCAACAATTTACAAGTGACCCCGAAAAGTGTTACTCAACTATAGTCACTTAGGAGATAGCGAGTAAATTTATAATTGAAACCTCACGGTATTTTCAATTTTCAATTGACTTCCTATCAATCCAGTATAACATGTCTCTGATTTTCAAACACATCTCCATTCTACCATGACCGTTTTATCACGGAACTCTTTTTGTCGGATGCTGACAAGTGCGTACAATGGCAACTCGCGAGTTCCAAATTACGTTAGAAAAATCCACTGTTGATAACAGCAGCGATTTCGTACGAAAACTTCTTTCCCATAAAAGTTATTTAACTATTTACAAAAATCTAATATATGTGTCATTTATTACGGGAGTTTTAATTCTGTTTCCCCAACATTTACGTTCATACACTCAGGATTCGTTTTGCCTGAATTTCGAATTTTTGGAATAACCCGCATAAGCATATCACGCGACATTCAAAATGGCTACCGTTTGGCAGTCGTTCTGAATGACGAGCTTGAGGTTTGTATTTACTAAAATGAAGTGTTCCAGGTGAGGGTAATTCTCTCATTTTGGTAAGGAATGCACATTGTCGACGTAGCTGTGCAGATGATATGACATGTAGATCTATGTATTTCTTATTTTGCATTAAAACGTTACGCTCGGTTTTTAGAACCGGCTGACCATTGCGTCATTGACATTGCGTTTGCTCTCCTACTTAACTGCATTAAGTGTCGCTATTTGTATAACTCTTGATACTGACGAAGTTTGTCTTGCTAATCTATCATTTAATGTAGCTCTAAAACACGCTACAGGAAAGATTGATTTGATAAGCATCAGTTATTTTGATTTCCGCAAGTAGAGCGTTTGATTCATCTGGAGAATCAATCAGAATCGAGTATCCAGCAATGTCATGGTAGAATTCACAAAATTCAGTATCTTTTTAGATGGCGATAAACACTTATCTACGACATCAACACGTAAAACCCCTGGGAACAAAAATCTTAAACTTGATCAAAACCACTGTGACAATGACGCTAACATTGTGAGGTCAAAACGGTTGATCTCTATGACGTCATGCCATGGCAACGGCATTCGGTAAAACAGCCGCGTGGAGGAAGGCGTCAAACTTGGACAAATTTAACAAGTTGTGATTTGTGAACCATACGGGTATATAAAATACCCACGGCAATAAAAAAAAAGACGGTCAATGGGACCGACAGCATGCTTTATGAGACAATAAAACATGCTCATGATTTTAGACGTCAGTTAGAGCATCACTTATGATGTCATATATTAGGTCAATTTGATTGTTCAATGCTAGTGAATGTGTTCTACAACGGGAGGCATTTATATTTTCAAAATATAGTTTATACAAACAACGTCAAATCTTCACGTTTTTTTTATATAAAAGCGAGTAACTGTTAAATGGATCTCATATAAGAAATAGGGGACTTGTTGTTGCGCTTTATCGTGAATAAAACATAGCAGGGAGCATAAAACTCTCAGGGCTGCACCATTTGTGTTTTATGCTCGCTGCTATGTTTTAGTCAACGATATAAACCTAAGGCGTCATATTTGTGTAATTTTGGCGGTAATTCTTTTCTCAGGTAAACCTCCTTTCAAGGCCATACAGAACACCCTTGGGCATTCTATGGAATATCCCTGGGGCATTCTTAGAATCACCTTTGGGCATTCTTAGAATATACCTGGGACATTCTATAGAATATCCCTGGCCCTGAAAGTAGACTTCAACGTGAATAGTAAATTCCGGAATAACCTCATTTGATGTTTTAATTTCACAGAACAAATTTGAAAATGAATCTAAGTTAAAATTTCACACTTGACATGATGAGATTCGAACGTGCATCCCTTCGCTCCTTAAACTGGACTCTCTACCACAGAGCCACAAAAGACCTGGCAATGAAACGTTTAATAACTCTATCTATAGTCACGTTTCCTTAACCTCAATATAACGAAAGTAAGGGAAACATGCTTTTTGTAGAGCGCGAGCTTCACAAACTTTTCGTGAAAGGCGAACAGTCCCCGGCTTCGTTTGAGCGATACTTTTTTCGTTCACGGCATGGCTATGTCATTTCATAGGAACCTTCGGCCCGCGAGTTTTCCCTCTCCCTCATGTTTACATTTTCAACCAAAACCTCGGGAGAGTGTTATGTCCTTTACATAAAGCACACAAAGCACACAAGCACACACATCTATAAAATGACAATGACGCCTGTAAATTTTGAGTAAGGCATACATATTAAGAGAAATATAATTTTTTTAATTTGCTCCGGCCGAATCTTGTGAACATGTGTATCAGTTCTCGGTGATTCGCCCCAGGTAATTTGCAGGTATTAATTGTCATTCAACACAGGGAAATCAACCAATCAGATTCAAGGATACATTGAAGTCATGTTACAATGCCCTTTTAACAATAGTAATGATCGAATCCAAAAGTGACCACCAGGTCTAAATTTAGTTGTGGACAAACTGTGATGTCTTTACAATCTAAAGCTAGCATTAAGGTCAAGATCGATCCACAAGTGACCACATATATATTTGACATTTTCAGGTTGACATGTTCTTTGGTGTCTCCAGTCTGACTGAGATGGGTAATGTGTGCCGAGATCCGGACGAGGAGGGGGCACCTTGGTGTTACACAACAGACCCGGACTCGAGATGGGAGTACTGTCCTGTACCTGAGTGTACCCTATAATTTGTACCAACAGAGCTTCAGGTTTCCATCAAAGCAAATTCCTCGCAAGGCACACCAGTTTCCAACAAAGGCTAGATCTAGTCTTGCTGCATTTTGTTTACTTCCCTGTGCTAGCGTAACAGCGCTGCATCTGAACTTAGTTCTCCGCCAGCAGAGAAAATGAACGAAATGCACCAAGTCTTCAATTAGCCAGTGATAGAGACTGACGCGAGTTATGAAAGTTGTATTCGTTGATGATCCTTCGATTCCATGTGTATGAATGCTTTTGAATTGGACACAAGATATCAAGGCTATACATGCAGGTGTGATGCACATAGAGCCAAATTTATATGATCTTATAGTTTTCTTTCCATATGACGATTCCATATCAGGAAGAATTCTTGTTAAGTTTTTGTCTGCAAGTTACTTTGCATCTTTAACATTGGTTGGGTTTTATTCTCACATAACTCTTGGGACCAAAGATTTTTAAGCGTATCTTTGTCATTCTTTTAAGTTTAATCCATTAACTAAAGGCTTTTCGTTGCTATAGAGGAATAATTACAGTTAATACCAAAAGGATCTCGGATAGGTATCTTGTACTCGATTTATCACTCTCAAAGCTTGTGATTGTGAAGGTCCATGCTGCCTATTGCCCTGTCAGTACTCACGGTATCCTGCCTTTGGTTTCCAGAGGTGAGCATATGTCTTTAGAGTTTTCAGTCCAAGTAAAATATGTAAATGTGGTGTGTTCGAATCAGATCCACGCAAAGCAATTGTTATTTATTTATGTATTTAATTGCTATCACATTCATTTGAAGAGACTATACGTTCTGTGTTTTTAGATGTGAAGCTCGAAACCATTATAGTCCCAATAAAGCAGATAAGTACCAAAATATGTATACAGATAATTCTTTATTTTCGTCCAAAACATTTTCTAGAAACTTTCTAGATTTATACCTTTAATCTGTTAAAGAAACTAAATCCACTGTAACAACATTCAACCTTCGTCACGCTCATGTATATATTAAGTATTATTGTCTTATCTTGTACCACCGACGGTGACTGAATGAAAAATGAAGACATTGAAATTGAATTGTTAGCTAGGGAAGGGGTGTGATTGTTTTGCCATTTGGGATTTCACTATTCTTTCCCACTTGGTAAATACAATTTTGGTTTGTATGCTTTGTTGTGATTTCTTCTAGCAACAGTCTGGTGCACAGATCCCATGCACACTGGAATTTGGTTAAATTATAACATGTCACATGAGAATTACACCAAACAACATATTAGCCAGCTTCAGATTAGGCCGAGGTTTATCATATAGCAATAAGAACATTCTGGTTAAGATATACAATGCAGTCAGAATATTTAAAATGATCCATTGATTCTGAGGCTCCTCGGTCTCTGTTTGATTCATTATCTAAGGTTACAGTTTTACATTTGACATACAGGATTGATGATACAAACTCAAGGGCAACAGAAACTATACTAAAATGATCAAAGAATCAAATTGGTGTTTCCATTAGGAATGTTATTATTCAACAACGTCACTTGTACACATCTCTCAATGTACCCAGTGAAACATCATGTATCTTCTCAAATATCGCCTTTGAAGAACTTTTTTCATAAAAAATGTGATACGCCTTATTAAGGACAAAATGTGGGCAAAACAGTATTAAAAACACACCACTGCCGTAATTAGATGGACAGTCACCTCGCACATTGTGACTCAATTGTTCAGGCTCTAATACATTTGCTCTCAAATCTTAAGTCTCCATCCACAAAAGGGGATAATGCTGGTTTGCTGGAAGATGTCACAGTACGTTAATAGGGACTCTTACTAAACTATGGAAACATTCGATAGTCGCGCTATTGATACTGTCAACTGTTTTATACAATTGCTATCGTTCGGCGCATATTGGCACAGCAACTTTCCCAATAAGTCTATCGTTCTATCCCTATTCACAGAATTTGTTGTCTTTCAACTTGAGATAAGATAATCATTTTTCTAAATCTTTATTTGATTTTTAAAAAGAAAGAAAAAGCCGAAGTGTTTATATAACTGACGTTCATCCCTCCACAAACCTGAAAAATTATAGTAACTATAGATTAGAGAACTCACAAGCACAGAGCAGATTGGGCCACTCCCAGACTCTAGTCTCCATATCACAAATCGACACATGACTGACGCTTATGTACTTGAGGTCAGCACGACACTTGTAGGTCACATTTACCTTCTGACCAATCAGCTTCGTCCTGAGAGCAGGGGCATCATGTAGCAGTGGAGGACATTACATCTTAGTTCTGAAAAACATGTTGCAAACCTGTTGGTGAATAAAATGTGTGAAATTTAACGAAATTTGTGAACAATCCTGGATGTGTCGATGATCTCATGGTTGACTTTCTTTAAGGTTTTATTATGATATTTATCTCGGAATAAATAAGACCTCAGTCAGTTACTACCATAGTTTCCGAGTTGTACCGGAAAATACATTTCTCCTAACCCCACCGTTCCACAACATCACAACCCAACACAATTTAGTGGAATACGCTCGTGGTTAGTGCGACCGTTTTATTTACAAGCACTCAACATACCTTTACAGAACTTGGTATCATACCAATCTCAATCACAAATGGTTGCTGTATAGTCATATATGAAGTGAAATGATAAAATACATGCTGAAACCTGACACCTAAAACCGGAGATAAAAGACTTTTACAGAAAACACTCTGGAATCGTGTTCCCTCTACGAATGTAATATGATCATACTGGAGGGTTTGCAGTAGATGACATTGCATATGACAGATCATGCAATCTAATTGTTAAACACAAGAATATACAAAATTCAAACTGAAACACGCTACCAGATTGTATTGAGATACGACATTTTATCAACACATAACGTTTTCCTTTCATACAGGAATGTGCAATATTCTAAAGGATTGCCAGCCAAAGAGAATGTCCTCATATGAGAATATATAATACATGGTAATCAGCAATATTCTAATGGCTTGCCAGCCAAGGAGATTGTCCTCGACTGAGGATATATAATGGATAGCAATCCGCAATATTCTAATGGTTTGCCAGCCAAGAAACATATATACACATGTAAGCATTATTACAATGGCTTGCCAGCCAAACAACAAACATGAAGGAGACAACGTATGTCCCTTCATACGTTCATCAATGTCCCAACCACACTGATAACCTGAAACAATAATTTGTTATTTGGTCATTATTTATATTAACTATATGAACTTTTAAGATTTAAAGATAAACGGTCTTGGTTGCACAAGCGAGAGAACGAATTAAAATTCGGCAACCCTTTATATATACCCTTAAACCACGCCACCTAGCGGAGTGACTAATCATGTGACTGTAGTTACACGCCGCTAGGAGAAAGCAATTTCCCACTGATTCATACTTCAAATGTTGGAAATTTCATATAGGGACACTTGTCCTTGAGGGTGCATCCACGGCTATCGAATTGGAGGAGCCTCACAGACGAAGTGTCCTTGTACATGTATTTTCCGATACAGCTTGGAAACAATTAAAGTAACCTTTACTTATTTACTCAACAAATGTAACGAACTGACGACTATTTTCAATACAAGGTATCATTAAGCTCCTATTAATTTCTACAAGAAACTTAAGACATTGAAGTTGGTTGGTGACAAATGCATTAAACAATTACTACTTTACATGCAAATGGCAAATCATGATCGTTTGGAATTTTACGCTTATAGTTAAACATGTTCACACATTCATCAACAACATGTCAGTTGTTATTTGCATAGAGGGATTTATAGTGATATTTGTATATCAAAGAGTTTATGAACAAAGACTATAGAAATCATAGCGACTCAAGGTGACTCTCACCAAGTGTAGATGTAGATGTAGGTAGAGATTATAAATTTTCTGTGTGAACAAACGCCCTATTGTATTGAGTGTGTTTGTAGATGTTATTTGTAGATATCGGTACGTATAGGGCTGATGTTGTGTTTCATGGCATATATACGATACTGGTTTAGCGGTACCATGTTTTGAATGCACGAAAGAAGAGGAAATTTTTTTAAATCACGTTGAACAGAAATAACCAAAAGACAATTAAGGTCACAAGCTATTAACCTTTGAATATAAATGTCTTTGAATCAGATCAAGCTTTCAAGCATGAATTTGATGAACAAAAAGGTAAAATAATGAATTAGAAAGAAACATGATTATGACGAAAGGTCTTCATGGCCCTCGTCTTAAAGTCCTCTAGGTGGATGACATCTGATCTGGCATCATGGAGATGAGTTCTACAGAGAATCAGCAGTAGAACTGAATGAGCGCAAGCAAGGCTTCTAGTAACATATAGGTGTCTTCACACAAGTTCAAGATTTGTTTATAATGTTATATGTAGAATATATCTTGTTCTATGCAGAATAATCTTTCCCAAGGATATCTGCATCCGAAATATGCATTCATCGCCTCGTCATAATTCTAGCAAAAACCTGTATCTCACCTTCTACTCTTATGAACCCCTGGTGGCCAAAAGTTTTCATTCCATAGAAAAGGCTCTCGGGAAGATATTCAAATCTGACCAATCGCAGAGAAGGTTTGTAGATGTGTCTGCTTTTCCTTACAATGTACTGGTTCATTAAGATATGTTCTGGTTGTTTATACAACAAAAACGGATGTGCACATAAAACTTGATGAAATAAATTCAGTGTTTCAATATTCATCTTCAAGTTGTAAGAAGTCAGCATGTTTTTATAATAAAAGACGTTGTATAAATGAACATTTTATTTTGTTACATTCATCAATATACATTATATGTACATCACGTTAAATATACGTTACGAGTTAATTGACTTGCATATTGGATGCAAAATACATACGAAAATTACTGTTTAAAATGAGAATCGAGCAACAGCATTATATAACCTCAGAAGCCGAAATCCAGAACCTCTAAATTATACAGAAAAACAAGGGACTATTATACAGGATTTGTTCCCACTGAGCTTCTGTATAAGCAAGAGTGCAGCTATAAAACACAACAATAGCCGTCACCGTTACATATGTGTTGCTGTTGAGTCCCAGGATGGGAAATCTAAACTAAACTAAAGATGAATTAACACATTAATAGCTCAGCCATTTGCTTCAAAACAAGAGTGACATGAGGGGTTGTATGTGGTTGACCGAGGGTCCTAGATGTTTGTCAACATTCACGTGTTTCTTAGTTATATTATTTATTAGTATTTTTCAATGTTTCAAATATTCATCTTCAAGTTGTAAGAAGTCAGCATGTTTTTATTAGAAAGGACGTTGTGTATTTCCATAAATTTCGTTATGTACATTGATAAACATTACATATACAGTACATTGAACATTTGATTCGAGTTCAAATCATTTCACTCAACTAAAATATTTGAATGCAAAATACATATGAAAATTACTGCTTTAAATGAGAATAGAGCAACAGCATTATATATTGTCAGAGGCCAAAATCCAGAACCTCTAAATTATACAGAAAAACAAGAGACTATTATACAGGATTTGTTCCCACTGAGCTTCTGTATAAGCAAGAGTGCAGCTATAAAACACAACAATAGCCGTCACCGTTACATATGTGTTGCTGTTGAGTCCCAGGATGGGAAGTCTAAACTTCGTCTCATGGCTCTTGCTCACAGCATGCAGTGCAAATGGTTTCAAGAGTTTCAGAGGATTCCAAGCTTCCAATCCCTCGTCATTGTTAAGAGCTGACTCGGATTCAGATTTCTCTCCACTTCAGGAAAACACTATGACAGATCTCGGTCTGAAACTTGTAAAGGATAAAACTCACATCAGCCAGAAGGAATGTTTGAAGACTTGTGAGAAAAGAGAAGGATGTTTGAGAGCAGTCCACTGCAAGGACAAGCCAAGGTGTGCTCCTGGAACCTTCTGTCTTATTGAAGAAACAAACAGATGCTACATCGCTGTAAACACTGGAGAGATTCTTCAACCGGCGGGAATCTGCACGTTTTCCAAAGAAGGTAATACTATATAATTAAAGTATATAGATTTCTTTAGATTGAATACTGCATGCAACTAATTTCAATGAGAATAATGATAAATCAGGGTATTTGGAGTGATAGTAAAAATATTAACGTTAAAACGATGATATATTTGTTTTGTTTCAGTCCATCCTATTGAAAATAGTGTACACGCCAGTAGCAGGAGTTCCCTCATCCCACAGGAACCAGGTAAGTTGGTAACGTTGTCAATGGGCGCTGATGAAGAATCGCAGAATGTAAGTGCAAATACTCTCGCATCAGGTCCTTTCCAGTTGAACTTATACATGCACTACATTGGTTCTCGCAAAAAATGTGTGACTTTATTTGTGCAATGTAAAAATAATATGTTACAGGCTCATTTAATGACCTTGTTGGAAAGATACACATAGATTTCTTTCATATAATTGACAATAATAAATAATCCTACGATCTATTTTGCTCCTAAGACAATTCGCCATATGGCTTGGAGTCTATAACTTTTCTTCAGTATGTTGTTTCTATTAACACTCATTTGGAAATATACACCTAAATGTTCATGGAAATGTAGGCTACGTCACCATTTTTAGGTGACGGAGATTAGGATTATTGATTTGCTGTTTGTACGTGTTTGGTACGTGTTCACAAACAGCAAATCAATAATCCTAATCTCTGTCACCTAAAAATTAGTAAACATATAGCAGACTGCAACAATGGAAACTTTCTTATTTTTCCATTTTATAAATTATTCTCCAATTCACAAATTACAAATTTAACTTTAGAGACTAAAGAAACATTTTTCATACATAAATAGTGCCCATCACTGAACAGTTAATTCAAACGAGAAATTGATTGATTACGACTCCATTGTTTTACATGTAATCAAGGACACACAATGAACTCGTTAACCCTCAGAGACCTCATTGTCCTGGAGTGACACCCAATTGAAGACCTCGAGGCAATTCACGAACATGATTGAAAGACAATGACTGATTTGGATGTCAATACACTGACGTGTTAAGATGTTGAGCATTACAACATGCTATTGTTTTTGTTCATACATAAATATGCAATCTTCCGAATGTTAACCATACTTGAAAAGACCGATACACTGGTCGAAATGAGCTCATCGTATTGTATTAAAGAAGATTAATCCAGTCAAAACCATCTGATGTTTACTATTATATATATATATATATATATATATATATATATATATATATATAGGTAGTTGAAAGAAGAACTAGTGATATGTGCACATGTGCTCGTATTGAAAATATTAACTTGGTTATTTTCTAACATGTGGGTAATAAACAGGTGTTATCACCACTGCCTAGAGAGCCACATAGATATTATCTCTCAGCCATGCTCACCCCTACTACACTGAGTTGGGTAACTACAGTTACCCACTCCAAAAATGGCGGCTGGTCAAAACATGGCTGATCGTGATCGCAGATTTCTTTTGATCCATTTCACATCTATACTAGGGTACTTTCCTAAATATTATTAATGCCCATACCTTGGGCATTCACCAAGGAATCTGTACATGTCATGTTTACCTTTAAGGAGTGTGTAAATACATCATAATCTGGGTTTGAAAAATTGAAGCGGGAGAAGGGTAACTTGAGAAAAAAATTCTGATATGAGAAGGGTAACTCAAATATTTGAGAAGGGTAACTTAGATGTTTGTTACAGTTCAAGAGACAAATGAAGACGATATCAAAGTAGTAAAACCGATATGAGGTACTGAATTACACCAAGTACGTGACAGAATTCATCAAATATGCAATGTGGCATCTCAAGCTCAATATCAAGAAGTTTGTTCTTTGTACGTTGCGTGATTTAAACCAACACGAGACGATATAAAATGCATGTGTTGACTGTTTGCTCATGACATATATTTACAGAAAGAAGTTTCTACTACTGCGTATATTATCATCAAATACGTTATGCTGATAGTTGTGCTCCATTTGTGGAGATGGATGGTCCTAAATTAGTATGTTTTTTCTTAGAAACTTAAACACTATTTTTATATGTAATTTAACTGAACAATATACTCACGAGCAAAAGAAACGTGCCCACATTTTTAAAAGAGTATAAAAATTTAAATTGCTGTCGGATAGATGATAGTCACATGCTTTGTAGTGATGTACTCACAATTTCATACAATTTCATGATACCTTTATTTTCATGTCTGTTCAAATACACTTGGGGTGCCAAATACACTTGGCCACACTTTTTAGTATTAGAAATTAGAAATTTAATCAATATAAGTTGTCGTGGACCTATATAAACTTCTTTAAATTTAAATTTGTGACAATACTTTATTGTTTTATACCGATGATCAGATTGAAAATGCGTCATTTAGAACTAAACGTTCATATAGATCGTTAAAAAACTAGAAGGTGTCTATACAAGTAAAAAAAAGATGTCCCCCTCTTCCCCCAATTGACCTTATATAAAAACCTCATCAAACAAATGCATTTTTAGATTTATTAACTTATTACCTTCAAAGTCCAAATTGTTACCATGGGAACAAATAAAATAGAACTACAACGAAGCTGAAACTCCCGAAAAGCGCATATATGATATAGAGAGACAGTACACTCAACCACATAAGAAACGTCGCCACATTTTCAACACCGTAAAGCACGAAATACTGTTGACGGTGACATGATTAGTACAGAGATACCTGCAATTTCATACATCAGATTATAATAATTTCATTTTATGTCTGTTCAAATACAAATAATCTCCAAACACCAGGTTTGTCTGAAGAGATAAAGATGTGTAGAAATATCAAGTCCATTGATAAACTGAAGTTTTCTGATGATCTTCGCTCATCTGAACTACAAGAGAATTCAAGCCATGATGCTGATTATCTCACTGAGAAATACAACAGTGTTCTTAGTGAACTGATGGACCTCCATGCACCTTTAGGTTATTTGAAACAAGTGTTGTGTAACCAGTTGAAAGTTATTCAACGAATGTTGTGTAACCAAAACAAGTTTTTTAAATATAGTGACGTCGTAATGTCATACTACTTTCGCCATCAGCTGATGTACAGCCGAACCCTCTCGTCACTTCAATGTTTCAGTCTATCATATCTTTTTTCTGTACGTATTTTTTGCTATAAATAAACTTGCAGCATAGTAAAAATAGATGTGTGAAATTTAAATTAGAAAATTCGTGTTCCTATCTAGAATATTTTATGATTATATCACAATATTTTGCTTGAATTTAGTCTAGGAAGAGTTATCTCCCTTTTGTTTACAACGGCCGTGTTTTTGTCAACACGAATTCCGTGTTTTAGGAGTGAGAGAAGATTAGAATCTGTTTAGAATCACCATGCTTAATCAGTTTTTGATATGATCACCGTCCAGATATACACATCTGAAATTCAAAATAAGCAGCCTTCATATAGTAATGTTCAGCAAGGATGGTTGTATTAAAACCAGCCGGTCAACTAATGACGATCTCTGTCGACATCAACAGCATCAGTGGTTGCTGTTAAAGTGCTTCCTGACAACTTGATTTAGGACACTGATGACGACAAACATTCTGAGAATAATTATGTAAATGTGATATTTTATGTAGATGCAAACGAGAGCATAACGAAAAACGGGACTACATTTTTACTGTTTTACGGCTTAAAATTGACTCCATGGAGACTAATTACCAAGTATTGATATTGTTACGCGGTAATGTCATGTATACTAATAGTTTGATGCTTGTCTCACATGAATATCGACTTTCGTATTTAATGAATAGATTAAAAATAATCCATCCCTAACCCGAATCCAATTACCATTGGTTCGTTAAGCAATGTGTCTGTCTGGCTTTAGATATATGCATGTAACAATCCTTCACTTATTAGTAACTTGTTTAAATTTGCGTCATACTCTTGTCTGATTGGGCGAAACTATGACGGTATCCAATGGTTATACAATATTTCATATAATGAGCAATATAACATTTCTTTCCTATAATACTCACGGAAATAGAAAGCCAAATGCAATTGATAAAAAATACTTCCTCGGTGACTGTCACTTTCAAAGGTTGCATTACATCTCATTCAGAACTTGGACACACTTGGTGCTAAAGGTGACTCAGGCGATGAAATTCAGGCTGATTTACTGGCTTTAGTAGGAGCGTTAGGAGACATCTCATCAAACCAACCCAAAACTATCAACAATGACCTTTCTTCTAATTCTGAAAATTCATTGCAAAATAAATCCATCGATCTCAACGTGGATGTGAAAATCATTTCTAAAAGCACATTACAAGACAAAACCAACATTTTAAAGAAGGAAAAGAAAGACACCTATGGAACCATGAGACCAAAAGAGTCTCGAATTCCCCAGGGGTGTAAGGAAGAGCCGACCTATTTAAACCAGGGAGCAGTGAGAAAGCGGAAGTTGAGCAGACCCGGATATCCAGTTGTCATCGAGTACGAGTGTGATCAGAATGCAGAGGAGAAATACAAGTACTTCTCCGGACCAAGGGAAGCGTTGTGTGATGATAAGGGGACCTGGACACTCCCAGCTATGTACTGTATCCGTGAGTACTTGTCCTTCACTGGTCTGTAACTGTGAGCTCTAATCCTTCACTGGTCTTATCCTTCACCAGTTTGTAACTGTCAGTACTCGTCCTTCACTAATCCGCAGGTGTGAGTACTTGTCCTTCACTGGTCTGTAACTGTGAGGTCTTATCCGTCACTGGTCTTATCCTTCACTGGTTTGTAACTGTCAGTACTCGTCCTTCACTAATCCGCAGGTGTGAGTACTACATTGCTCAGTGTCAGTGACTTCTTGTCACCCATTCATCTGTTTGGTTGTACTTGAAATAGATGTATGAAAATAAAGATTATCTATTTCTGAATGATGTTGTTGTACTAATGAATTTTGTGCAAATATTGTATACATATTTTTGCAGCTACAAGTTGTTATAACAAAGTTGCTGACAGTTCTGGACAGACCGTGGCTCTGTATAATGGAGACACACATCGAGACAAAGAGGGACGGGAGTGTCAGGCCTGGAAAGAGGATAGTCCACACATTCATTCATTTGGTTACAAGGTGGTCGGCGCGTGTACAGCATGTGGATCTGTGGAGGATATCGGCAACAAGTGTCGGGACACGAACCATGATGGCAAACCCTGGTGTTACACGATGGATCCGCAGGTGCGCTGGAAGTTCTGTGACGTCAAAGAGTGTAAGGAGGGTATGTGTAATCAGTTGTAACCCCACCTATCCTAGCAGTTTTGTTTCAGAGAACTACACAACTACTGTAACTACAGGGAATCTAACATATTTTAAAGGCACTGTAGTACGCTTTTTCCATCATTTATTATTAAAATTAATACAATAAAGTGCTACGTCAATTGGTAAAACAACTTATTACACGACCTTGTAAGCTGTATCCACAGAAATCGGTTATCCATATTGGTAGAAAATGGTGAGACCTCTACAACAACGACTTTGTGGAAATAGTCAGGGCAATATTTAGTTTTGTACATCTTATGCGATGTTGAGAGTTCTGATAGCAAGATGGTTGACAATTCCATGATTGTACCATTTTAAAACTCTATTCTGAGTGTTTAGGTATAGCTACATTAGTCAGGCCACTTGAGCTAACTATGAGCGGCCATTTTAATGTGAACACTTTGAAATCGCCGCTCGTTGGGAAATGTATGTATGTATGTATGTATTTATGTATGTATGTATGTATGTATGTATGTATGTATGTATTTATGTATGTATGTATGTATGTATGTATGTGCTTTTCCCTTACATGCCAATGAGCATATGTTCAATATATCGGAGTTTACTTTACATGTTTTCAGAATATATGAACAGTTTTCAAATGCATCAACTATGATCAAATAAGAAAGAATTTTTTTTAAATGACCATAGAAGCTTCACACAATGGTGCACCCTCTTCCTAGCCAGAGTGTTGATGCACAGAAGTTCTACAAATACGATTTATTTTAAATTATAGTTAGTGTGTTTCTCTTTTTTTTTATTGACAAAATATCGTTTAAAATCCTGCCTCTCACTAATCGAAATCGTCTATATGCACGAATATCAAATCTTAATATAAAATCTGCCCCCAAAAAACTATCATGCTTTTACAAGGTGAATAGTGATAGCTTATTTCCAGATATGTTTCATATCGATTGGAATAATGTTATGGCAATAGTTCTTTTATTTGCAGAACGAAGATGTGCCCGTCCTCCACTGCTACGTGGTGCCCCTGCTCTCAGGACGGAGCTGATTGGTCAGAAGGTGCACGTGACCTACGGGTGTCATGCTGACCTCAAGTACATAAGTGGTAGGAACGTGTCCATCTGTGATGTGCAAAGCGGTGTCTGGGAGTGGTCCAATCTGCTCTGTGCTTGTGAGTAATGTTTTAAATCAAACAATCAAAGTCACTTTAACTTCCCAAGCAAGCTGATAAACGTATTAAGTTTGAATGATTTTTTTCTCCTTGAAGAGTGCTGAGACAAAGTAGATCAAAGTAGCAATGTAGTTATAATGGAGTGAGAGCTTAACATATAACTAATTTGACCAAAGCAATGAATCGCAATATTGCCATAAAAGACCCGATGCGTTAATAATATGTTGATGCAAGTTTAAGATACTCCTTTTAATTTTCACAAGAGAATGTTATGTTGCATGTCCAAATGGGGACACCTGTGTTGCAAAATAAACTAAACCCACAGTCAATCTTTTAAAAAACTATTGGCCTATAAAAGCTTTTGATATAAACTTACGTGCAAAAGAAACTTTTTCAATCCACAAGCAAAATAAAAGTTTCCATACAAAATAAAAGATTTTTCTATCCGAGATTGTCCATACCATTGAAACAGAGTTACATCATATCTAACCTGATTTTGAATTTAGTGTCTGTTCAAGAAACACACGTTTTAAGAAATCATCATTTTGGTTTCTCCTTAACTAGATGAGATAGGAGAATCAAAAGTGACTTTTTGGCTTGTTTTATGGCGTCCCTCAATACATGTACTTGTTGAAAAAGTGATTTCAGCAACCAATGTGTATTTGAACAGAAATAAAGGTATCATTCTCTGTTGTATGAAATTGTGAGTATTTCTTTGTAAAACATGTTTCTACAATATATGAAAATGTATGAGAATATCGCTCAGATAAGAAAACATTGCAGTGAGTCACTCATACCACTAGGATTAACAGGGTTTTTTGTCTCGAAAAGTAATTTATTTTATTTTATTTTATTTTATTTTACAAACATCATTATGTCTTTCTGATCATATTGAACTACAGCTGAGAAATGCTTCTACTACGACTACGACCAGTGGATGAGAGCAATTTACAATGGCAACATCTCAACTACAAAGACAGGAAGGTCCTGTCAGAGATGGGACTCGCAGACGCCGCATGAACACACAGAGACGGTATGTGAAACTTGCTGCCCCATCCACATACCCACATTGGGAATATAGTTTAGGTCTATAAACATTTCCAAAATGACCAGCATTGTCCTTTAACAATTGTAAAAATGATACACTAGAAAACAAACATTTTATCTAATGGTAATTTGGTGACATGTATCTATTCAAAAAGGGTATTTCACTATGCATGGTGTAAATTGTGAGTAAAATATACTTGATCAAATGTATAATAATCAAACATGTATAGCTTTTTGTGAGGTATTTTAGTATTTGATAAAAAATGTATACATTCGGTTCGAACTACTAACTGTGTATATTACAAAGACGTTGAAAAGTAAGTTAATGAACGAATATTCGTTTTACGGAGGAAGTAGGTAATACATATTATTCCTTCACGTTCATTCAGGATCCTATCAGATCGGGAAGTAGTTCTGGCCCGGTCTCATAAGCTAGCATTTAGATCAAGATCGAATCCACAAGTGACCACCAGGTCTGACTATAGATGTGGACAGACTCTGCCATGTCTTTACAACCTAAATTAGATTTGCATTCTTGTTTATTTTTATTAGTAATGTTATTTGTTGTTCTTTTCATTATCATATTTCCTATATCTGTTTGGAAATGGATTAGTGTTTCTTCTATAGTTACATGAACTTATATATCTGACATTTTCAGGTTGACATGTTCCTTGGTGTCTCCAGTCTAACCGAGTTGGGTAATGTGTTCCGCGATCCGGGCAAGGCGGGGGCAACTTGGTGTTACACAACAGACCCGGACTCGAAATGGGAGCACTGTCCTGTTCCTGATTGTAACCTATAATCTGTACCAACAGAGCTACAGATTTCCATCATAGCAACTTCCTCGCAAGGCATAACTCAAACCACTTTCCACAACTGGATAATTTAAGTCGCTTTCTTCCCTGTGCTAGCGTAACAGCGCTGCGTCTGAACTTTGTTCTCCGCCAGCAGAGAAAATGAACGAAATGCACCAAGTCTTCAATTAGCCAGTGATAGAGACTGATGCGAGTTATGACTTGAGGAGGAAGTTGTATTCGGTGATGATCCTTCGATTCTGAACTGAACTGAACTTTATTTACACACAGCGGCATATGAGGATACATTTTTACATTATATACATATATACAAACATGGAATGAGAAACAGATACATGATTAACTTGAAAAATTATAATTGAGGTTACAATTAGCGACATGTTTTAAAAACACTTATAATTACGTCACAAAACAAGGCTAGCCTTCTTAGTGTACCTATCTTTTTACTGTTAAATAATGTCTTCATTTTAGGAAAATTTGGTCTGGTATAAAAATGGGGCTTTAGATATTTAATTCTTGTATTTGTAAAATGGGAACAGATAAATAAATAATGAAACTCATCACCAATGGCATTACAATTACAAAGTTGGCAAGTTCTATCATACTTTGGGATATTATCCCAGCGGCCTGTTTCAATGGGTAAGTTATTGTTAGCTGTTATAAAATATAATAATGCTCTTGAAAGTTTATCATCTAAAATATCCAAATATCTACTAAACCTTAAATCTACATGAGATAAAGAGCTGTAAATGATACCTTTTGATGATTGAACGACCGTAGAAAACCACACTTGCTTAAATGAATCTTCCAGCTTAAGTTTTACTAAATATTTAAGTTTACTGAGATCTTCGAAGTTTTGGAAATTCCAAATATATCTTAGTCCAATTTCGTCAAAAATGTTTTTAATATTCATAATCCATTTATGCTTACTTTTCCCAAGAAGAGTATCGTTAACAATCAATTTTAAAATGATTAAGGATAATTTTGAAGTTTTTCCAGTCAAAAGTCGACCCCAAAATGAAATAATTCTTAATTTAATATTAATTGCAAGTGGGTATCTACCAAATTTACCAAACATAAAAGTTGGGGTACTTTTCCTTAAGGGCACTAATAGCTTAAGAACATTTATGTGTACTTTTTCAAGTGATGTTACATTTTAAAAACCCCAAACCTCACAGCCATACAACAGAATAGGTAATACCATGGAATCAAATAAACGCAGTTGTAATTCATATGTTAGATGCAGTTTTCGGCCCTTGCTGAGAACAAAATACATTGCTTTTGTTGCTTTTTCAATAGCTTTTTCTTTCGTTAATGACAATCTCCTGCTCTTTTGAAACTCTGTGCCTAAATATGTGTAGAACTGAACATTTTCCAGAATATTAGTTCTAATTTTGAATGGTATTTTATAATCTTTCTTCGATCCACCAAATATTAATACTTTTGTTTAAGAATTATTGACATTAAGTTTCCATGTGGAACAATACTTATTAAAAGAATCCAACATCTGTTGAAGATCGTTTGGATTTGAAGCCAAAAGAACTGGGTCATCTGCATATAATAGTATAAACATTTTGATCATATTTTCTAATCTATCATTAAAGTCATCAGGATTGAGCTCTACGCCCTTACAAAGATCTTTCTCAAAGCACATTTCAATATCATTCATAAAAATAGCAAAAAAGGTGGGTGATAGGTTCTCGCCTTGGAGAACCCGGATCCACATGGGAAGAAATCAGTATAACCATCTTTACATAAAATACATGATTTTATATTATTGTACATATTATGTATAACCTGGAAACATTTACCTGATATATTATTTGCAAGAAGTTTTTGCCAAAGTCCCACACGCCAGATGTTATCAAACGCTTTTTGAAAATCAACAAATGCACAGAATAATTTCTTTTTTCTGCATTTTAAAAGTTCTGAAAGGTTAAACAACGTGAATATGTGTAGGAATGATTTTGAATTGGACACAAAATATCAAGGCTATACATGCAGGTGTGATACACACAATTTATATGATCTTATAGTTTTAATGTGGTTTCTTGAACGAAGAATGAAGAACAAATTAGTATCTATGCCGAAACGTTGCCTATACAGAAGTAAAGCAGTTGTGTATCTATAAAATTGTTTTTCATTCTTCATCACCTCAACTTCTTGAATGCCAATCAAAGATGTTTCTTTAACGATTGTCACATGTCAAAGTTTCCTTTCAGGAATAGTTGTATAACTTTGTCTTCAACTTTCTTTGCACCATTAAATTTGGTTGGGTTTTATTCTCACAGAACACTTCGGACCAAAGATTCCCATGCTGCCTATTGCCCTGGGCCTCCTTTCACAAAACAACCTTTACTAAGGCTAACCTTATCTCTAAGGTTGGCAGTTAAGGTTACCTTAAAAACAACAACCTTACGGCAACCTTATCTCTGAATGATTTTACGCCGCAACCTTAGCTAAGGTTGGAACTCTTCAGTGCTGGAGATAGTTGTTTACATTGGTTACGACAGAGAGTAACCTCCCTTGGTCAGACGAGCGATCGGCCAGACGACAACAATCGTCATGTCACAATCGAACGCTGGGTCGCCCTCTCCAACGCAGGTCACACTAACTCGACAAGGGACAGGATCGTGAGTCGTGGCATCCGATACCTCATTATGAGGTCACCGTCATTGAGACAATATAACTGTTGGGTTCGGTCCCGAAATATTCTGTTTCTTCTAATATTGGTTTCGTCCTCTATATTGCACAACAGAGCCGCCATATTGTAGTCAATTTCTAAACTTAGAGGAGCTAAGGTTGCCTCTACCCAACCTCAGTGTTTTAACCTTAGCTAAGGTTGTTTTGTGAAAGGAGACGTCAACCTTAGTAAAGGTCTAAGGTTGAATTCTTAGAGATAAGGTTTACCTTAGAGATAAAGTTGTTTTGTGAAAGGAGGGTTACTGATCACGGTCTTCTGCCATTGGTTCCCAGAGGTGAGTTTTTCAACCCAAGAAAAAATATTTGCCTACGGTTAGGTCTACTTCTGCCAACAGTGCATTTGCCTACATTCAATATAGTCTGACTTTGCTAACAGAATCCACACCTCGTTAGCTTTAATTTGGGATTGATAGGATGATCAGTTAGTCGATGGTATCCGCACACATTACTTATTCAAGCTAACCAAATTCAACCTTCACCACGCTCATGTATGTATTAATTATGTATTGTCTTATCTTGTACCACCGACGGTGACTGAATGAAAAATGAAGACATTGAAATTGAATTGTTAGCTAGGGAAGGGGTGTGGTTGTCTTGCTGTTTGAGATTTCACTTTCCTTCCTATACTTGGTGTCACGCTGTTCGCTTGCTGCAGTTTCTACGCCCATTAAAGGTGCATCCATTGTGTTTCATAAAATTTTATTTGGCTTTAATACGTTCCAACTCACCACATGTGCTGTCTACAATACAAATGAATTCACTCAGCTCGCATAGTTATCCCTAAACGCCAAATATATCATGATTACATGTTTCCAATTAAACTTGAGTAACATCATTATGCATGCAATGGATACACCTTTAAAGGGGCACTATAAAGCTAATTTAAGCGACTGAAGATTAATTATCACCACAACAGGCGAGCCGGAAATCTCACCTAGTGTTCTGTCTGCTATGCGCGCCCTGTGTTTGCGCGAAGACAGGCGGGCATCTTACTGAACCGAATATATATAAGCCTAATACTATAAATGTCTGTTTTGTTATACATGCTTATGCTTTTAATAAATATTTGCTGATCCTTCTCAACGAAAAACAAGACTTATGCAATGAATATCTATATCATTTTATAAATTAAAAGAAATACATATCAATAAATTGTTTACATTGTGATGGTTGTCCAAAAAAACAATGTATGATGACTTCAATGATTTAAATAACGAACCTGTTGTCAGCATGTGATTGCTTATCCATGTACATTGGTGTACATCATACATAACTGCGAATGACTGACTACGATCACCGACGAAACAACAGAAAAACAAAGCTTACCTCATGTTTCTAAATTTCATTGGTTGAATATAATGTTCTTTACTTCGATTGGCTCACTATATCTAGACTGAATGTCGCCAATATGTGTATCTTTAATTTGCTTACGGCCAGTTAAGTGTCAACAGTTATGTCATATGACAGGACATTGGCAATAAACGTGACGCGCAACCTCTTGTGTAATTGAACCGGCCCAGTGACAGATATACGGCATCAAAGAAAGGTGTTAATGCATTAGGCGTAATTAGAGACTGTTAATTTCAGGACTAACTTCTCAACAATATAGAATGAAATTCAAAACTACCATTTCTTTTCGTTGATTTTACTCAAATAACATGATAATGATAGAACATAATCTGAAAGAAAATATGTGTTGAAAAAGCAAACGCCCTTTTCATTTCGATTTGAAATAAATACAATTTTTTTTTTCATAAATCATTGCAGGCTTTAAAATATTTGGACTTTTCTACCCGTCACATTTTTCTTGTAAATTAAACTAACTTACAGAAACTTAGCTGAACTGGTGAATCCTGATACATGACTAAACGTGAAATACCGAAAATACCGAATTACTGAATACTGAAAATGTGTTTATTTCGTAAAGGGGCCACAGGCCCATGATACAGATATTATGCAGACATTTGTTGTATTACAGGGAGCGATGATAATGTAAAATATAAATTATATAAAAAGGACATTTTAAAGGACTTACATGTACGCCTAAACGTGGAATAGAAATATACATACATGTAGGCAGCATTGGCATTGAATTCGTGTATTTTGAAACATATATATGTTTTTCATTGTGACATTTATATAGGAATCACCTTGTCCGAAATTGTCTAAAGCGTCTGGTTATAAATTCTTGCATTCGATCTTATTTGTTGTTTATTAATTTATATAAGTATATATTTGCGCGCACATGTACTCTACACTAGTACAGTCTTCATGTACATTTGACTGAGTTTGTTGAAAATTCCAGTTCATGTATTTGATCATGAAATATATATTCTTAAATCCTGAAAGAGCGGTGAATATGGTTTTAAAAAATTACATTACATGCTATATAAAACGTTTTAATGGGAAAAATTAGATTAAAGTAATGTTTTTTATTACACACATGGTTTATGTACAACTTATGACATATTAATCTCGTACGTCACACGTGTGTCGTATCACGTTGACCTGTGTCGTAACAACGTGACCCTAAATTCCAACGATCTGATTGGATAACCAATGACCTCTCAGTTAGGGTCAAGTTGAAACGGAACTACTTTGAATTAAAAACAAACACGTAACATTTCATTTTCACAACTTTATATGCTAGATATATACCTCAACAGAGTTTGTCAATGCTTTAGAATGTTTCACATTTGACCAGTATATCCAATATTGATATCGTGAATAGCTGTACTGAGTTACTATCGGCGAACGCACTGTATTTACTTACAGTTCAAGGGTTGTATAGAAATTCGGATATATACTACATTCATTGTCGGTGTCAAAAGGTTATCCAATGCGACGAATTTTAAACGTAAACATCATGTAACCATCACCAAGAACGTAATGAACCGCTTGCAAGTCTACAGTAGTCATAGTCAAACAAATTCACTCTCCGTTGACCTTGCCCTTCGATGTTGACATCATGCCGATCGCGAGTGGACAACGTCACTGTCTGACTGTTTTCTCCCTATCGTAGGCCACGATTACAGTCACAATGCGTCGGTTGTATGCTGTTCACCCGAACTTAAAACCTTGGCTCTGCTGCTTCATTTTGTACTGGCAATATCTAATAACATTCCCTCACAAAGAACCAACGTCAGTTGTCGCTAGCCTCAAGGTCACTAACAGCCTTGACTCTTCAGTGGCGAGTCGACCGACTGCGAGGCGAGGCGATGCGAGTTGACTATAAGATTAATGTGAATGTTTGCATTAAGAATAATACCTTGCATAACATAACAAAGCAAAAACAGTTTTGTCCATTTTGACAGTCCATTTTTTATTTATTCAACTGTATCTCATAAACTATACATTATTGTGTCGAAGGTATACGCAATAGATGGTGCAAATAAGCGTTCAGCCCAGTTTACATCAATAATTACGCACTTGGTTATTGAAACTGGTTTCGGTTAGGTAGAATTGTTTCCCTTATCCCAAGTATTAAAATTAGCCGGTGTGACCAATCCACGTATGAAAAACGTGTGTAATAAATAAAATACCACACTCGGTCTCATTAGATACGAATTATACGAAACTCGTGACCTTCCTATGGTATCTGACCTCGCTTTCGCTTGATCAGATACCGTCGGAAGGACACTCGTTTCGTACAATTCGTATCTAATCAGACCTTGTGTAGTATTCTCTATATACGACACAATGTCACGATCACATATACTGTGTGAATATTTTTTTCAACTGCTTTCAAATGTGACAAAAACAAATAAAAAACACTGAATGAAATGTGAGTGAATGTTTTGTATGGGTTCGTTTTGATTACGAATTCTTGATTGAGACAAGGTCGCTTTGGGTAAGGATTTACCCACAGCTGCAGTCTGGTCAGCCAGCCCAGTACCCAGTTGCGTCACGTGACCTCGTTACCCGTCTCGTTCGGGCCACGCCAAGCTGCGGTCGTAACCAGAATAACTAAGCGTCATAGTACCCCTTTAATAACTCCAAAATAAATCTATGACAAAAATAAGTGTATGTCCATGTAGCTTTGAACATGTATCTGCTTCGGACCATTTATTTGTGCCGGTTTGACGAGAGGTCAGATCTGCACAGTTTAGGGTGTCATGAAGAAAGAACTGTACCTCATTCCCAATGGCTCGATCTCTTACCACATTCACAACTGACTTCGATTGCACATGGCGTTCATAAATTACCTAAATGGGAAATATTCCATTTAAATGGGGTTATGCTTACATTATTCAGATCTGTAATATGATAATGATTTAAAATGATGTTACAACGTTTTTCGTTGATAAATTAACAAAAGAAAATCCATGATAGCTTTATTTGACATTGAAGTCACACAAATTAAACAAATACACCCACATAACCTTCATAAAACAATACGAAGGAGTACATGTACAATTACTTTGATTTCATTTGATGAAACAGTCATTAGGTGTAACCAACTTAGTTGGTGATCAATCGAGAATAAACCTATCTAAAGAAACACAAATTACCCCCTTGTTAAGCTAACTTGTCTCCAAGGGTCTCCACTTGATAGGGTGTCTTCTCCTACGTCCGAACTATTAGTATAAATAGTGGCACCAGTTCTAATCTCAGCAGTTCACAAAACGTTCAGGGACTCCAGCCAAACTGGCTGTCTGTGACAAACTGGGACCTTTCTATGGGACACTCTGGCAGGATTTGGTGAGACTATTTTTCTCTTTTTATGTTATGTTAGGAAGTGCTGAATTACTTACCTTGCTTTACCAATCCTTACCTTTGTCCTATGTCCCATTGTCATAAGTTTAGCTGTCTAGTTAGCTGCTTATTCAAGATTGACTACTGGTGTGTCTTTTGGCAGTACCGTGTCCTGACCTTCAAAGTCCAGTCCTAGTCCTTGGGGGTCTAACGGCTGATCACCTTGCTGTCATTACACAATCAGAGTTCGTCTCCAGCTGTGCTTATCTATTTTAGTGCTATTTAGCTCTTCGCTGTCAATTAGCAGTTTGAGGCACGATCGGATTGTACTTCTGATTGTTCTTCTTCTGATTGCATTAGTTTGCTTTGAGTATCTTATGCGAGGGATTGTATCATGTAAATAAAACGTTTATTCACTTTTATAGCTTTCCTACTCTGTCGTTATTTTGGGTTTTTAAAAACCTTTATCAGGGATTGCTGATCTCACGAAATAGAGAGAGCGCCCTCGGGACACTTTGTAATGAAAATTTTTGTTTCTATGATTTGTTGTGATTTCTACTAGCAACAGAGTCTGGTGCACAAATCCCATGTACACTGGGAGTTGGCTAAATTATAACATCACCAGCGAAAAACACCAAACAAAATACCAGCCACCTTCAGAATAGGAGAAGGTCTATTACTTTTCCACCTCTATCAAATCTGACAACATAAAAGAAAAAACGCTGAATGAAATGTGAGTGAATGTGTCGTATGAGTTCGTTCTGATGAAGAATTCCCGATTGGCACAAGGTCACTTTTGGTACGGATTTACCGACAGTAGCAGTCCAAACAGCCCACCCACTACTCAGTTTGCTACCTGGCTCGCTCGGTCATAACACAAATATTCCACAGAAATATCCCCCCTTAATAAGAACATTCTGTTGAAGATATACAATGCAGGCAGAACATTAAAAATGATCCATTGATTCTGAGGCTCCTCGGTCTCTGTTTGATTCATTATCTAAGGTTACAGTCTTACATTTGACATACACAATTGTTGATACAAATTCAAGGGCAACAGAAACTAAACTAAAATGATCAATTTTCCAAAAGTATCAAATTAGTGTTTCCATTAGAAATTGTATTTTTCAACAACGTCACGTATACACATCTTTCAATGTACCCAATGAAACATCATGTATCTTCTCAAATATCGACTATAAAAAGACACACCAGTTAACATGTTAAGCCCCACTGCCGTAATGACCACAATTATTGACATTCCTAGATTGCACGCACAAGAGTGAGAGATTGTGTACCTGTATTTAGGAGCACGATATATCCAGGTTGCTTGTAACTTCGACTGCGCCCAAAACAACAATAACTAGACTGCAGTCATGGTAGAAACAAACATGCCTGACTAATGTCAGGCCATGAACTGGAAAACAGAGGGTCATTACCCTTCGAGCACTTGTTAAAACACCAATATTGACAAATAAGGAGGAGAAAAAGACACTATCGCCAAATGAAATAAACACTTATTAGAACACTCTATTGAGACATTCCAATAACGTATTATTACGGTCAGTGAACCCTGTGTATCTACTGCAAGTTTTATCAGATTTGTTGTTGTTGAAATTATATCCTTCTGTTCCGTTTTTTGTTCTGCAAAATGAACTTTAAACAAAGTTCCATTTGTAACGTTACACTGCGCATACTGTACATGGTACTTTTGGGGAATTGTGAACAATACGTGGTCAAATGAATCGTCTGTCAAAAGTATAGTACTTCATTTATCTGATAGACTCGTGAACGTAAAAATTCCAGTGAACTGTTGGCAGAGTTTCTTCTGCCTGTGAATTTACAATGAATTGTCACCTAACGTAGACCTACTAGTTCTCTTCGCTCATTAGATGTAAAGTCACCTCGCACATTGTGACTCAATTCTTCAGGCTCTCATACATTTGTTCTCAAATCTTAAGTCTCCATCCAGAAAAGGGGATAATGCTGGTATGCTGGAAGATGTCACATTATGTTAATAGGGACTCTTACTAAAATATGGAAACATTCGATAGTCGCGCTATTGATACTGTCAACTGTTTAATTCAATTGCTATCGTTCGGCACATATTGGCACAACAACTTTCCCAATAAGTCCATCGTTCTATCCCTATTCACAGAATTTATTGTCTTTCAACTTGAGATAAGTTCATCATTTTTCTAAATCCTTATTTTATTTTTAAAAAGAAAGAAAAAAACCGAAGTGTTTATATAACTGACGTTCATCCCTCCACAAACCTGAAAATGTATAGTAACTATAGAGAGTAGAGTACTCACAAGCACAGAGCAGATTGGGCCACTCCCAGACACCCGTCTCCATATCACAGATCGACACATGACTACCGCTTAATAAATATGTACTTGAGGTCAGCACGACACTTGTTCGTCACGTTTACCTTTTGACCAATCAGCTTGAATTCGTCCTGAGAGCAGGGGCAACATTTAACAGTAGAGGACATTACATCTTAGTTCTGAAAAAGATGTTGCAAACCTGTTGGTGAAACAAATGTTTGAAATTTAACGAATTTAAAAGTTGTGAACTATCCTGGATGTGTCGATGATCTCATGGTTGACTTTCTTTAAGGTTTTACCATGATATTTACCTCGGAATACATAAGACCTAAGTCAGTTACTACCATAGTTTCAGAGTTATACCAGAAAATACATTTCTCCTAACCCCACCGTTCCACAACATCACAACACAACGCAATTTAGTGGAATACGCTCGTGGTTAGTGCGACCGTTATATTTACAAGCACTCAACATACCTTTACAGAACTTGGTATCATACCAATCTCAATCACAAATGGTAGCTGTATACTCATATATGCAGTGAAATGATAAAATACATGCTGAAACTCGACACGTAAAACCGGAGATAAAAAACTTTTACAGAAAACACTCTGGAACCGTGTTCCCTCTACGAATGTAACAGCATCATACTGGAGGGTTTACAGTACATTTTATTGCATATGACAGATCATGCGATCTAATTGTTAAACACAAGAATATACAAAATTCAAACTGAAACATGCTACCAGATTGTATTGAGATATGACATTTTATCAACACATAACGTGTTCCTTTCCTACAGGAATGTGCAATATTCTAAAGGATTGCCAGCCAAAGAGAATGTCCTCATATGAGAATATATAATATATGGTAATCAGCAATAATCTAATGGCTTGCCAGCCAAGGAGATCATACACATGTAAGCATTATTATAATGGCTTGCCAGCCAAACAACAAACATGAAGGAGACAACGTATGTCCCTTCATACGCTCATCAATGTCCTAGCCACACTGATAACCTGAAACAATAATTTGTTATTTGGTCATTATTTATATAAACTACATGAACTTTTAAGATTTAAAGATAAACGGTCTTGGTTGCACAAGCGAGAGAACGAATTCAAATTCGTCAACCCTTTATATACACCCTTAAACCACACCACCTAGCGAAGTGACCAATCATGTGACTATAGTTACACGCCGCTAGGAGACAGCAATTTCCCACTGCTTCATACTTCAAGTGTTGGAAATTTCATATAGGGAGACTTGTCCTTGAATAAATAAGACCTAAGTCAGTTACTACCATAGTTTCCGAGTTGTACCGGAAAATACATGTATAAGGGCACTTGTCCTTGAGGGTGCATCCACGGCTATCGCATTGAACGGGCCTCACAGACGAAGTGTCCCTATACATGTATTTCCCGATACAGCTTGGAAACAATTAAAGTAACTTTTACTTATTTACTCAACAAATGTAACGAATTGACGACTATTTTCAATACAGGGTATCAAAAGGCTCCTATTAATTTCTACAAGAAACTTCAGATATTGAAGTTGGTTGGTGACAAATGCATTACACAATTACTAATTTACATGCAAATGGCAAATCATGATCGTTTGGAATTTCACGCTTATAGTTACACATGTTCACGCTTTCATCAACAACAAGTCAGAGTGATTTATAGTGATATTTGTATATCAAAGAGTTTATAACAAAGAGTATAGAAATCATAGCGACTCAAGGTGACTCTCATCAAGTGTAGATGTAGATGTAGGTAGAGATTCTGTGTGAACAAACGCCTTATTGTATTGAGTGTGTTTGTAGATGTTATTTGTAGATATTGTTATAGGGCTGATGTTGTGTTACATGGAATATATACGATACTGGTTTAGCCATACCATGTTTTGAATGCACGAAAGAAGATGAAAATTTTAAAAATCACGTTGAACAGAAATAACCAAAAGACAATTAAGGTCACAAGCTATTAACCTTTGAATGAAAATGTCTTTGAATCAGGCCAAGCTGTCAAGCATAAATTTGATGAACAAAAAGGTAAAATAATGAATTAGCAAGAAACATGATTATAACGAAAGGTCTTCATGGCCCTCGTCTTAAAGGGGCAGTAGCACGTTTTTGCAAAATTTATTTTTTAAAATTTCCCATTTATAATGATAGTTTATGTCATTTAAATTAACTTTAGAGGGTAAAACATCTTATTACACAAACCAATTATCTGTAGTGGTAAAAAACTAGGGTTGCGTATAAAGCAAAAATTGCATGGCGGCCATTTTATTGTGAACACAATTTATTATTTTGTATTACAAAAACGATTCCCATGGCTTTACCGAAATATGTACACTCATTTTAAACTTTATTTTCCGAAGAGAGAAGGATGTTTTTTTACTATTGGTGAAGTTATTTTTCAAATACATTTCATCAACTTATTTGTGCTACTGCCCCTTTAAAATCCTCTAGGTGGATGACATCTGATTTGGTATCATGGAGATGAGTTCTACAGAGAATCAGCAGTAGAACTGAATGAGCGCACGCAAGGCTTCTCGTAACATATAGGTGTCTTCAGAAGTTCAACATTTGTTTATAATGTTATATGTAGAATACATCTTGTTCTATGTAGAATAATCCTTCCCAAGGATATCTGCATCCGAAATATGCATTCATTGCCTCGTCATAATTCTAGCAAAAACCTGTTTCTCACCTTCTACTCTTATGAACCCCTGGTGGCAAAAAGTTTCCATTCTATAGAAAAGGTTCACGGGAAGATATTCAAATCTGACCAATCACAGAGTAGGTTTGCAGATGTGTCTGCTTTTCCTTACAATTTAAGTTGTAGTGTTTCCTAATGTCATGAGACGCACCATTGTGTTTGCGTGAATTAAACAATTGTAAACTCCAATTTGATTGGACTATTTGTTTTACCGTGGCCCAATAGTGTTTTAATTTGTGGGTAAATGCGACAGGGCCTACTATGACGTTTCTATTTGTGTACACTTAACAGTGTTAGAATAATATGTCACATAGATGAATTAACACATTAATAGCTCAGCCATTTGCTTCAAAACAAGAGTGACATGAGGGGTTGTATGTGGTTGACCGAGGGTCCTAGATGTTTGTCAACATTCACGTGTTTTCTTAGTTATATTATTTATTAGTATTTTTCAATGTTTCAAATATTCATCTTCAAGTTGTAAGAAGTCAGCATGTTTTTATTAGAAAGGACGTTGTGTATTTCCATAAATTTCGTTATGTACATTGATAAACATTACATATACAGTACATTGAACATTTGATTCGAGTTCAAATCATTTCATTCAACTAAAATATTTGAATGCAAAATACATATGAAAATTACTGTTTTGAATGAGAATAGAGCAACATCATTATATATTGTCAGAGGCCAAAATTCCAGAACCTCTAAATTATACAGAAAAACAAGAGACTATTATACAGGATTTGTTCCCACTGAGCTTCTGTATAAGCAAGAGTGCAGCTATAAAACACAACAATAGCCGTCACCGTTACATATGTGTTGCTGTTGAGTCCCAGGATGGGAAGTCTAAACTTCGTCTCATGGCTCTTGCTCACAGCATGCAGTGCAAATGGTTTCAAGAGTTTCAGAGGATTTCAAGCTTTCAATCCCTCGTCATTGTTAAGAGCTGACTCGGATTCAGATTTCTCTCCACTTGAGGAAAACACTATGACAGATCTCGGTCTGAAACTTGTAAAGTATAAAACTCACATCAGCCAGAAGGAATGTTTGAAGACGTGTGAGAAAAGAGAAGGATGTTTGAGAGCCGTGCACTGCAAGGATAAGCCAAGGTGTGCTCCTGGAACCTTCTGTTCTCTTCAAGAAACAAGCAGATGTTACATCGCTGCAAACACTGGAGAGATTCTTCAACCGGCGGGAATCTGCACGTTTTCCAAAGAAGGTAATACTGTATAAATTATAGTATATATAGATTTATATTAGATTGAATTTCAATGAGAATAATGATAATGATAAATCAAGGTATTTGGAGTTATAAGTAAACATTTTAACGTTAAAGCGATAATATATTTGTTTTGTTTCAGTCCATCCCATTGAAAGTGGTGTACACGCGAGTGACAGCAGTTCCCTCATCCCACAGGAACCAGCCAAGTCAGAGACCTTGTCAATGGGCACTGATGAAGAATCGGAGAATGTAAGTGCAAATACTCTCGCATCAGGTCCTTTCCAGTTGAACTCATACATGCGCTACATTGGTTCAATGTGTGTATTTATTAGTGCAATGTAAAAATAATATGTTACAGGCTCATTTAATGTCCTTGTTGGAAAGATACACATAGATTTCTTTCATAAAATTTACAATAATAAATTTAGAGGTGAAATATTTAATAGTCACCAACATCAGACTACATGCACAGGACCGGAAATAACGGATGATAAGAGCAGCAGTCCAAGTGTAGCCTAAACATGGACACTGGCAACATATGAGCAGGCTACACGGAACATGTCTTGAAGTGAAGTTAAAACTGATAATTTGTAACATCACGGTGTGTAACAGTACTTTTCCTTTTTCTGTTCAGTGCTAAAGTTTTTGCTTATTGGACTTTCAATAAGTGTATGCATCATATAACGTAACAATGATGACATGTTATTTTGTTCAACAATGCAAATTTTCATTTAACACTTCGATCTATTTTGCTTCTAAGACAATTCTCCAAAGGACTTAAAGTCTATAGCTTTTCTAAAATATGTCGTGTCCAATAACAATCATTTTGAAATTATATTGAGATTAACTGTGCGGGCGAATGAAATCATTTCAGTTTTTTAATGAAATCGATTTGCTACATATCTAGCCTAGAGATAAAGTAATGCATGTTCCTTAGAGTTTTTTTCATAAACTTTTATTTGACTTCATATTCTGATTTAAGTTCAAATCATCCACCTGTATATATATATATATATATATATATATATATATATCCCTTACGACTCTCAAGTATGTGCAAAAGCTCAAATTGCACGCCCAATGCCATGTACAATTATAAAAGTTATATTGCCTATTATTTAGGTTATAGTTATGGTTTAGCTATACCAAGCCAAACTTGTATCTTTATCTTCTATATCTATAGTCTATCTAAAGTGTAATTGGTGTGCGTCAGTCGTAATATATCGTCTGGTTTTCGATATAAAAAAAGACTTTCACCTTTATATTTCCCGGGATACAACTGTTGAGTGTACATATATGAAAATAAAATATTCAACTTTTTAGAAAAAGGCGAAGAAGAGAATAAACAAAGAAGGTCTCAATTTGGTTGCCCAGAATCATGAAAGTGGTTTTCACATTCAGAAGAAGATAATTCTTGAAAACCAAGAAACACCGAATCTCATGAAGATGCAAGAAAGTCTCAGCTCGGACGTGATGCAGCATGTAAGTATACTCATCACATACGGAGGTGATGCAAGATGAAGTACCTCAACCTGTGAGTATACATATACCACAACATGTGAGTATATATATATATACCTCAACATGTGAGTATACATATACCTCAATATGTGAGTATACATATACCTCAACATGTGAGTATACATATACCTCAACATGTGAGTATACATATTCCTCAACATGTGAGTATACATATACCTCAACATGTGAGTATACATATACCTCAACATGTGAGTATACATATACCTCAACATGTGAGTATACATATACCACAACATGTTAGTATACATATACCTCAACATGTGAGTATACATATACCTCAACATGTGAGTATATATATTTACCTCAACATGTGAGTATACATATATCTCAACATGTTAGTATACATATACCTCAACCTGTGAGTATACATATACCACAACATGTGAGAATATATATTTACCTCAACATGTGAGTATACATATATCTCAACATGTTAGTATACATATACCTCAACCTGTGAGTATACATATACCACAACATGTGAGTATATATATTTACCTCAACATGTGAGTATACATATATCTCAACATGTTAGTATACATATACCTCAACCTGTGAGTATACATATACCACAACATGTGAGTATATATATTTACCTCAACATGTGAGTATACATATACCTCAACATGTGAGTATACATATATCTCAAAATGTGAGTATACATATACCTCAACATGTGAGTACACATATACCTCAACATGTGAGTATACATATACCACAACATGTTAGTATACATATACCTCAACATGTGAGTATACATATACCTCAACATGTGAGTATACATATACCTCAACATGTGAGTATACATATATCTCAAAATGTGAGTATACATATACCTCAACATGTGAGTACACATATACCTCAACATGTGAGTATACATATACCTCAACATGTGAGTATACATATATATCTCAACATGTGAGTATACATATATCTCAACATGTGAGTATACATATACCTCAACATGTGAGTATACATATACCTCAACATGTGAGTATACATATACCTCAACATGTGAGTATACATATACCTCAACCTGTGAGTATACATATACCACAACATGTGAGTATATATATATACCTCAACATGTGAGTATACATATATCTCAACATGTTAGTATACATATATTTCAACATGTGAGTATATATATATACCTCAACATGTGAGTATACATATACCTCAACATGTGAGTATACATATATCTCAACATGTGAGTATACATATACCTCAACATGTGAGTATATATACTAATACCTCAACATGTGAGTATACATATACCTCAACATGTGAGTATACATATATCTCAACATGTTAGTATACATATATCTCAACATGTGAGTATACATATATCTCAACATGTCAGTATACATATATCTCAACATGTGAGTATACATATACCTCAACATGTGAGTATACATATACCTCAACATGTGAGTATACATATACCTCAACATGTGAGTATACATATACCTCAACATGTGAGTATACATATACCTCAACATGTGAGTATACATATACCTCAAAATATGAGTATACATATACCTCAACATGTGAGTATACATATACCACAACATGTGAGTATACATATACCTCAACATGTGAGTATACATATACATCAACATGTGAGTATACCAATACCTCAACATGTGAGTATACATATACCACAACATGTGAGTATTCATATACCTCAACATGTGAGTATACATATACCTCAACATGTGAGTATACATATATCTCAACATGTGAGTATACATATACCTCAACATGTGAGTATACATATATCTCAACATGTGAGTATACATATACCTCAACCTGTGAGTATACATATACCACAACATGTGAGTATATATATATACCTCAACATGTGAGTATACATATATCTCAACATGTTAGTATACATATATTTCAACATGTGAGTATATATATATACCTCAACATGTGAGTATACATATACCTCAACATGTGAGTATACATATATCTCAACATGTGAGTATACATATACCTCAACATGTGAGTATATATACTAATACCTCAACATGTGAGTATACATATACCTCAACATGTGAGTATACATATATCTCAACATGTTAGTATACATATATCTCAACATGTGAGTATACATATATCTCAACATGTGAGTATACATATATCTCAACATGTGAGTATACATATACCTCAACATGTGAGTATACATATACCTCAACATGTGAGTATACATATACCTCAACATGTGAGTATACATATACCTCAACATGTGAGTATACATATACCACAACATGTGAGTATACATATACCTCAACATGTGAGTATACATATACCTCAAAATGTGAGTATACATATACCTCAACATGTGAGTATACATATACCACAACATGTGAGTATACATATACCTCAACATGTGAGTATACATATACCTCAACATGTGAGTATACCAATACCTCAACATGTGAGTATACATATACCACAACATGTGAGTATACATATACCTCAACATGTGAGTATACATATACCTCAACATGTGAGTATACATATACCTCAACATGTGAGTATACATATACCACAACATGTGAGTATACATATACCTCAACATGTGAGTATACATATACCTCAACATGTGAGTATACCAATACCTCAACATGTGAGTATACATATACCTCAACATGTGAGTATACATATACCTCAACATGTAAGTATACATATACCACAACATGTGAGTATACATATATCTCAACATGTGAGTATACATATATCTCAACATGTGAGTATACATATACCTCAACATGTGAGTATACATATACCTCAACATGTGAGTATACATATACCTCAACATGTTAGTATACATATACCTCAACATGTGAGTATACATATACCTCAACATGTGAGTATACATATACCTCAACATGTTAGTATACATAAACCTCAACATGTGAGTATACATATATCTCAACATGTGAGTATACATATACCTCAACATGTGAGTATACCAATACCTCAACATATGAGTACACATATACAACAACATGTGAGTATACATATATCTCAACATGTGAGTATACATATACCTCAACATGTGAGTATACATTTACCTCAACATGTGAGTATAAAAGTACTGCCGACCCTTGTATCAAACACACAACGTGACATTGGTGTCAAATAATCCATCCCTAACCCGAATCCAAGTACCATTGTTTTGTTAAGCAATGTTACCTCATTGTCCGACTGGCTTTAGATATCTGCATGTAACAATCCTTTACTTCGTAACTTGTTTAAGTTGGCGTCATGCTCTTGTCTGATTGGTCAATTTTGAAAATTATGACGGTATCCATTGGTAATACAATGTTTCCTGTAATGCTTACGGAAATAGAAAGCCAAATGCAATTGATAAAAATACTTCCTCGGTGACTGTCACTTTCAAAGGTTGCATAACATCTCATTCAGAAATTGGACACACTTGGTACTGAAGGTGACTCAGACAATGAAATTAAGGCCGATTTACTGGCTTTAGTAGGAGCGTTAGGAGGCATATCATCAAACCAACCCAAAACTATCAACAATGATCTTTCTTCTATTTCTGAAAATACATTGCAAAATCAATCAATCGATCTCAACGTGGATGTGAAAAGCATTTCTAAAAGCACAATACACGACAAAACCAACATTTTAAAAAAGGAAAAGAAAGACACCTATGGAACCAAGAGACCAAAAGAGTCTCGAATTCCCAAGGGGTGTAAGGAAGAGCCGACCTATTTAAACCAGGGAGCGGTGAGAAAGCGGAAGTTGAGCAGACCCGGATATCCGGTTGTCATCGAGTACGAGTGTGATCAGAATACAGAGGAGAAATACAAGTACTTCTCAGGACCAAGGGAAGCGTTGTGTGATGATAAGGGGACCTGGACACTCCCAGCTATGTACTGTATCCGTGAGTACTTGTCCTTCACCGGTCTGTAACTGTGAGCTCTAATCCTTCACTGGTCTTGTCCTTCACTGTTCTGTAACTGTCAGTACTCGTCCTTCACTGGTCTGTAACTGTCAGTACTCGTCCTTCACCGGTCTGTAACTGTCAGTACTTGTCCTTCACCGGCCTGTAACTGTCAGTACTCGTCCTTCACCGGTCTGTAAATGTCAGTACTCGTCCTTCACTGTTCTGTAACTGTCAGTATTTGTCCTTCACTGGTCTGTAACTGTCAGTGCTCGTCCTTCACTGGTCTGTAACTGTGAGCTCTAATCCTTCACAGGTCTTGTCCTTCACTGGTCTGTAAATGTGACTACTCGTCCTTCACCGGTCTGTAACTGTCAGTACTCGTCCTTCACTGGTCTGTAACTGTCAGTACTTGTCCTTCACTGTTCTGTAACTGTCAGTACTCGACCTTCACTGGTCTGTAACTGTCAGTACTCGTCCTTCACTGGTCTGTAACTGTGAGCTCTAATCCTTCACTGGTCTTGATCTTCACTGGTCTGTAACTGTCAGTACTCGTCCTTCACTTGTCTGTAACTGTCAGTACTTGTCCTTCACTGTTCTGTAACTGTCAGTACTCGTCCTTCACTGGTCTGTAACTGTGAGCTCTAATCCTTCACTGGTCTTGTCCTTCACTGGTCTGTAACTGTCAGTACTCGTCCTTCACTGGTCTGTAACTGTCAGTACTTGTCCTTCACTGCTCTGTAACTGTCAGTGCTCGTCCTTCACTGGTCTGTAACTGTGAGCTCTAATCCTTCACTGGTCTTGTCCTTCACTGGTCTGTAACTGTGACTACTCGTCCTTCACCGGTCTGTAACTGTCAGTACTCGTCCTTCACTGGTCTGTAACTGTCAGTGCTCGTCCTTCACTGGTCTGTAACTGTGAGCTCTAATCCTTCACTGGTCTTGTCCTTCACTGGTCTGTAACTGTGACTACTCGTCCTTCATCGGTCTGTAACTGTCAGTACTCGTCCTTCACTGGTCTGTAACTGTCAGTTCTTGTCCTTCACTGTTCTGTAACTGTCAGTACTCGTCCTTCACTGGTCTGTAACTGTCAGTACTCGTCCTTCACTGGTCTGTAACTGTCAGCTCTAATCCTTCACTGGTCTTGATCTTCACTGGTCTGTAACTGTCAGTACTCGTCCTTCACTGGTCTGTAACTGTCAGTACTTGTCCTTCACTGTTCTGTAACTGTCAGTACTCGTCCTTCACTGGTCTGTAACTGTCAGTACTCGTCCTTCACTGGTCTGTAACTGTCAGCTCTAATCCTTCACTGGTCTTGTCCTTCACTGGTCTGTAACTGTCAGTACTCGTCCTTCACTTGTCTGTAACTGTTAGTACTTATCCTTCACTGTTCTGTAACTGTCAGTGCTCGTCCTTCACTGGTCTGTAACTGTGAGCTCTAATCCTTCACAGGTCTTGTCCTTCACTGGTCTGTAACTGTGACTACTCGTCCTTCACCAGTCTGTAACTGTCAGTACTCGTCCTTCACTGGTCTGTAACTGTCAGTACTTGTCCTTCACTGTTCTGTAACTGTAAGTACTTGTCCTTCACTGGTCTGTAACTGTCAGTGCTCGTCCTTCACTGGTCTGTAACTGTCAGTACTCGTCCTTCACTGGTCTGTAACTGTGAGCTCTAATCCGTCACTGGTCTTGTCCTTCACTGGTCTGTAACTGTCAGTACTCGTCCTTCACTGGTCTGTAACTGTGACTAATCGTCCTTCACCGGTCTGTAACTGTCAGTAATCGTCCTTCACTGGTCTGTAACTGTCAGTATTTGTCCTTCACTGTTCTGTAACTGTCAGTGCTCGTCCTTCACTGGTCTGTAACTGTCAGTACTCGTCCTTCACCGGTCTGTAACTGTCAGTACTTGTCCTTCACCGGCCTGTAACTGTCAGTACTCGTCCTTCACCGGTCTGTAACTGTCAGTACTCGTCCTTCACTGTTCTGTAACTGTCAGTACTTGTCCTTCACTGGTCTGTAACTGTCAGTGCTCGTCCTTCAATGGTCTGTAACTGTCAGTACTTGTCCTTCACTGGTCTTGTCCTTCACTGGTCTGTAACTGAGACTACTCGTCCTTCACCGGTCTGTAACTGTCAGTACTCGTCCTTCACTGGTCTGTAACTGTCAGTACTTGTCCTTCACTGTTCTGTAACTGTCAGTACTCGTCCTTCACTGGTCTGTAACTGTCAGTACTCGTCCTTCACTGGTCTGTAACTGTGAGCTCTAATCCTTCACTGGTCTTGATCTTCACTGGTCTGTAACTGTCAGTACTCGTCCTTCACTTGTCTGTAGCTGTCAGTACTTGTCCTTCACTGTTCTGTAACTGTCAGTACTCGTCCTTCACTGGTCTGTAACTGTCAGTACTTGTCCTTCACTGTTCTGTAACTGTCAGTACTCGTCCTTCACTGGTCTGTAACTGTCAGTACTCGTCCTTCACTGGTCTGTAACTGTGAGCTCTAATCCTTCACTGGTCTTGTCCTTCACTGGTCTGTAACTGTCAGTACTCGTCCTTCACTTGTCTGTAACTGTTAGTACTTATCCTTCACTGTTCTGTTACTGTCAGTGCTCGTCCTTCACTGGTCTGTAACTGTGAGCTCTAATCCTTCACTGGCCTTGTCCTTCACTGGTCTGTAACTGTGACTACTCGTCCTTCACCAGTCTGTAACTGTCAGTACTCGTCCTTCACTGGTCTGTAACTGTCAGTACTTGTCCTTCACTGTTCTGTAACTGTCAGTACTCGTCCTTCACTGGTCTGTAACTGTCAGTACTCGTCCTTCACTGGTCTGTAACTGTGAGCTCTAATCCTTCACTGGTCTTGTCCTTCACTGGTCTGTAACTGTCAGTACTCGTCCTTCACTTGTCTGTAACTGTTAGTACTTATCCTTCACTGTTCTGTTACTGTCAGTGCTCGTCCTTCACTGGTCTGTAACTGTGAGCTCTAATCCTTCACTGGTCTTGTCCTTCACTGGTCTGTAACTGTGACTACTCGTCCTTCACCAGTCTGTAACTGTCAGTACTCGTCCTTCACTGGTCTGTAACTGTCAGTACTTGTCCTTCACTGTTCTGTAACTGTCAGTACTCGTCCTTCACTGGTCTGTAACTGTCAGTACTTGTCCTTCACTGGTCTGTAACTGTCAGTACTCGTCCTTCACTGGTCTGTAACTGTCAGTACTCGTCCTTCACTGGTCTGTAACTGTGACTACTCGTCCTTCACCAGTCTGTAACTGTCAGTACTCGTCCTTCACTGGTCTGTAACTGTCAGTACTTGTCCTTCACTGTTCTGCAACTGTCAGTACTCGTCCTTCACTGGTCTGTAACTGTCAGTACTTGTCCTTCATTGTTCTGTAACTCTCAGTACTCGTCCTTCACTGGTCTGTAACTGTCAGTACTCGTCCTTCACTGGTCTGTAACTGTGAGCTCTAATCCGTCACTGGTCTTGTCCTTCACTGGTCTGTAACTGTCAGTACTCGTCCTTCACTGGTCTGTAACTGTGACCACTCGTCCTTCACCGGTCTGTAACTGTCAATACTCGTCCTTCACTGGTATGTAACTGTCAGTACTTGTCCTTCACTGTTCTGTAACTGTCAGTGCTCGTCCTTCACTGGTCTGTAACTGTCAGTGCTCGTCCTTCACTGGTCTGTAACTGTCAGTACTCGTCCTTCACCGGTCTGTAACTGTGAGCTCTAATCCTTCACTGGTCTTGTCCTTCACTGGTCTGTTACTGTCAGTACTCGTCCTTCACTGGTTTGTAACTTTCAGTACTCGTCCTTCACTGGTCTGTAACTGTCAGTGCTCGTCCTTCACTGGTCTGTATCTGTGAGCTCTAATCCTTTACTGGTCTTGTCCTTCACTGGTCTGTAACTGTGACTAGTCGTCCTTCACCGGTCTGTAACTGTCAGTACTCGTCCTTCACTGGTCTGTAACTGTCAGTACTTGTCCTTCACTGTTCTGTAACTGTCAGTACTCGTCCTTCACTGGTCTCTAACTGTCAGTGCTCGTCCTTCACTGATCTGTAACTGTCAGTACTCGTCCTTCACTGGTCTGTAACTGTGAGCTCTAATCCTTCACTGGTCTTGTCCTTCACTGGTCTGTAACTGTCAGTACTCGTCCTTCACTGGTCTGTAACTGTGACTACTCGTCCTTCACCGGTCTGTAACTGTCAGTACTCGTCCTTCACTGGTCTGTTACTGTCAGTAATTGTCCTTCACTGTTTTGTAACTGTCAGTGCTCGTCCTTCACTGGTCTGTAACTGTCAGTACTCGTCCTTCACCGGTTTGTAAATGTGAGCTCTAATCCTTCACTGGTCTTGTCCTTCACTTATCTGTTGCTGTCAGTACTCGTCCTTCACTGGTCTGTAACCGTGAGCTCTAATCCTTCACTGGTCTTGATCTTCACTGGTCTGTAACTGTCAGTACTCGTCCTTCACTGGTCTGTAACTGTCAGTACTTGTCCTTCACTGTTCTGTAACTGTCAGTACTCGTCCTTCACTGGTCTGTAACTGTCAGTACTCGTCCTTCACTGGTCTGTAACTGTGAGCTCTAATCCTTCACTGGTCTTGTCCTTCACTGGTCTGTAACTGTCAGTACTCGTCCTTCACTGGTCTGTAATTGTCAGTACTTGTCCTTCACTGTTCTGTAACTGTCAGTGCTCGTCCTTCACTGGTCTGTAACTGTGAGCTCTAATCCTTCACTGGTCTTGCCCGTTACTGGTCTGTAACTGTGACTACTCGTCCTTCACCAGTCTGTAACTGTCAGTACTCGTCCATCACTGGTCTGTAACTGTCAGTACTTGTCCTTCACTGTTCTGTAACTGTCAGTACTCGTCCTTCACTGGTCTGTAGCTGTCAGTACTTGTCCTTCACTGGTCTGTAACTGTGAGCTCTAATCCTTCACTGGTCTTGCCCGTTACTGGTCTGTAACTGTGACTACTCGTCCTTCACCAGTCTGTAACTGTCAGTACTCGTCCTTCACTGGTCTGTAACTGTCAGTACTTGTCCTTCACTGTTCTGTAACTGTCAGTACTCGTCCTTCACTGGTCTGTAACTGTCAGTACTTGTCCTTCACTGGTCTGCAACTGTCAGTGCTCGTCCTTCACTGGTCTGTAACTGTCAGTACTCGTCCTTCACTGGTCTGTATCTGTGAGCTCTAATCCTTCACTGGTCTTGTCCTTCACTGGTCTGTAACTGTCAGTACTCGTCCTTCACTGGTCTGTAACTGTGACTACTCGTCCTTCACCGGTCTGTAACTGTCAGTACTCGCCCTTCACTGGTCTGTAACTGTCAGTACTTGTCCTTCACTGTTCTGTAACTGTCAGTGCTCGTCCTTCACTGGTCTGTAACTGTCAGTGCTCGTCCTTCACTGGTCTGTAACTGTCAGTACTCGTCCTTCACCGGTCTGTAACTGTGAGGTCTAATCCTTCACTGGTCTTGTCCTTCACTGGTCTGTTGCTGTCAGTACTCGTCCTTCACTGGTTTGTAACTGTCAGTACTCGTCCTTCACTGTTCTGTAACTGTCAGTGCTCGTCCTTCACTGGTCTGTAACTGTGAGCTCTAATCCTTCACTTGTCTTGTCCTTCACTGGTCTGTAACTGTGACTACTCGTCCTTCACCGGTCTGTAACTGTCAGTACTCGTCCTTCACTGGTCTGTAACTGTCAGTACTTGTCCTTCACTGTTCTGTAACGGTCAGTACTCGTCCTTCACTGGTCTGTAACTGTCAGTACTTGTCCTTCACTGGTCTGTAACTGTCAGTGCTCGTCCTTCACTGGTCTGTAACTGTCAGTACTCGTCCTTCACTGGTCTGTAACTGTGACTACTCGTCCTTCACCGGTCTGTAACTGTCAGTAATTGTCCTTCACTGGTCTGTAACTGTCAGTGCTCGTCCTTCACTGGTATGTAACTGTCAGTGCTCGTCCTTCACTGGTCTGTAACTGTCAGTACTCGTCCTTCACCGGTCTGTAACTGTGAGCTCTAATCCTTCACTGGTCTTGTCCTTCACTGGTCTGTTGCTGTCAGTACTCGTCCTTCACTGGTTTGTAACTGTCAGTACTCGTCCTTCACTGGTCTGTAACTGTCAGTGCTCGTCCTTCACTGGTCTGTATCTGTGAGCTCTAATCCTTTACTGGTGTTGTCCTTCACTGGTCTGTAACTGTGACTACTCGTCCTTCACCGGTCTGTAACTGTCAGTACTCGTCCTTCACTGGTCTGTAACTGTCAGTTCTTGTCCTTCACTGGTCTGTAACTGTCAGTTCTTGTCCTTCACTGGTCTGTAACTGTCAGTACTCGTCCTTCACTGGTCTGTAACTGTCAGTACTTGTCCTTCACTGGTTTGTAACTGTTAGTACTCGTCCTTCACCGGTCTGTAACTGTCAGTACTTGTCCATCACTGTTCTGTAACTGTCAGTGCTCGTCCTTCACTGGTCTGTAACTGTGAGCTCTAATCCTTCACTGGTCTTGTCCTTCACTGGTCTGTAACTGTGACTACTCGTCCTTCACCGGTCTCTAACTGTCAGTACTCGTCCTTCACTGGTCTGTAACTGTCAGTACTCGTCCTTCACTGGTCTGTAACTGTCAGTACTTGTCCTTCACTGTTATGTAACTGTCAGTGCTCGTCCTTCACTGGTCTGTAACTGTGAGCTCTAATCCTTCACTGGTCTTGTCCTTCACTGGTCTGTAACTGTGACTACTCGTCCTTCACCGGTCTGTAACTGTCAGTAATCGTCCTTCACTGGTCTGTAACTGTCAGTACTTGTCCTTCACTGTTCTGTAACTGTCAGTACTCGTCCTTCACTGGTCTGTAACTGTCAGTGCTCGTCCTTCACTGGTCTGTAACTGTCAGTACTCGTCCTTCACTGGTCTGTAACTGTGAGCTCTAATCCTTCACTGGTCTTGTCCTTCACTGTTCTGTAACTGTCAGTACTCGTCCTTCACTGGTCTGTAACTGTCAGTACTCGTCCTTCACCGGTCTGTAACTGTGAGCTCTAATCCTTCACTGGTCTGTAACTGTCACTACTCGTCCTTCACTGGTCTGTAACTGTGACTACTCGTCCTTCACCGGTCCGTAACTGTCAGTACTCGTCCTTCACTGGTCTGTTACTGTCAGTACTTATCCTTCACTGGTCTGTAACTGTCAGTACTTGTCCTTCACTGTTCTGTAACTGTCAGTACTCGTCCTTCACTGGTCTGTAACTGTCAGTACTTGTCCTTCACTGGTCTGTAACTGTCAGTGCTCGTCCTTCACTGGTCTGTAACTGTCAGTACTCGTCCTTCACTGGTCTGTAACCGTGAGCTCTAATCCTTCACTGGTCTTGTCCTTCACTGGTCTGTAACTGTCAGTACTCGTCCTTCACTGGTCTGTAACTGTCAGTACTCGTCCTTCACTGTTCTGTAACTGTCAGTACTCGTCCTTCACTGGTCTGTAACTGTCAGTACTTGTCCTTCACTGTTCTGTAACTGTCAGTACTCGTCCTTCACTGGTCTGTAACTGTCAGTATTCGTCCTTCACTGGTCTGTAACTGTGAGCTCTAATCCTTCACTGGTCTTGTCCTTCACTGGTCTGTAACTCTCAGTACTCGTCCTTCACTGGTCTGTAACTGTGTCTACTCGTCCTTCACCGGTCTGTAACTGTCAGTACTCGTTCTTCACTGGTCTGTAACTGTCAGTAATTGTCCTTCACTGTTCTGTAACTGTCAGTACTTGTCCTTCACTGGTATGTAACTGTCAGTGCTCGTCCTTCACTGGTCTGTAACTGTCAGTACTCGTCCTTCACCGGTCTGTAACTGTGAGCTCTAATCCTTCACTGGTCTTGTCCTTCACTGGTCTGTTGCTGTCAGTACTCGTCCTTCACTGGTTTGTAACTGTCAGTACTCGTCCTTCACTGTTCTGTAACTGTCAGTGCTCGTCCTTCACTGGTCTGTATCTGTGAGCTCTAATCCTTTACTGGTCTTGTCCTTCACTGGTCTGTAACTGTGACTACTCGTCCTTCACCGGTCTGTAACTGTCAGTACTCGTCCTTCACTGGTCTGTAACTGTCAGTACTTGTCCTTCACTGTTCTGTAACTGTCAGTACTCGTCCTTCACTGGTCTGTAACTGTCAGTGCTCCTCCTTCACTGATCTGTAACTGTCAGTACTCGTCCTTCACTGGTCTGTAACTGTGAGCTCTAATCCTTCACTGGTCTTGTCCTTCACTGGTCTGTAACTGTCAGTACTCGTCCTTCACTGGTCTGTAACTGTGACTACTCGTCCTTCACCGGTCTGTAACTGTCAGTACTCGTCCTTCACTGGTCTGTTACTGTCAGTACTTGTCCTTCACTGGTCTGTAACTGTCAGTACTTGTCCTTCACTGGTCTGTAACTGTCAGTACTTGTCTTCACTGGTCTGTAACTGTCAGTGTTCGTCCTTCACTGGTCTGTAACTGTCAGTACTCGTCCTTCACTGGTCTGTAACTGTGAGCTCTAATCCTTCACTGGTCTTGTCCTTCACTGGTCTGTAACTGTCAGTACTCGTCCTTCACTGGTCTGTAACTGTGACTACTCGTCCTTCACCGGTCTGTAACTGTCAGTACTCGTCCTTCACTTGTCTGTAACTGTCAGTACTTGTCCTTCACTGTTCTGTAACTGTCAGTGCTCGTCCTTCACTGGTATGTAACTGTCAGTGCTCGTCCTTCACTGGTCTGTAACTGTCAGTACTCGTCCTTCACCGGTCTGTAACTGTGAGCTCTACTCCTTCACTGGTCTTGTCCTTCACTGGTCTGTTGCTGTCAGTCCTCGTCCTTCACTGGTTTGTAACTGTCAGTACTCGTCCTTCACTGTTCTGTAACTGTCAGTGCTCGTCCTTCACTGGTCTGTATATGTGAGCTCTAATCCTTTACTGGTCTTGTCCTTCACTGGTCTGTAACTGTGACTACTCGTCCTTCACCGGTCTGTAACTGTCAGTACTCGTCCTTCACTGGTCTGTAACTGTCAGTACTTGTCCTTCACTGTTCTGTAACTGTCAGTACTCGTCCTTCACTGGTCTGTAACTGTCAGTGCTCGTCCTTCACTGATCTGTAACTGTCAGTACTCGTCCTTCACTGGTCTGTAACTGTGAGCTCTAATCCTTCACTGGTCTTGTCCTTCACTGGTCTGTAACTGTCAGTCCTCGTCCTTCACTTGTCTGTAACTGTGTCTACTCGTCCTTCACCGGTCTGTAACTGTCAGTACTCGTCCTTCACTGGTCTGTTACTGTCAGTACTTGTCCTTCACTGTTCTGTAACTGTCAGTGCTCGTCCTTCACTGGTCTGTAACTGTCAGTACTCGTCCTTCACCGGTCTGTAACTGTGAGCTCTAATCCTTCACTGGTCTTGTACTTCACTGGTCTGTTGCTGTCAGTACTCGTCCTTCACTGGTTTGTAACTGTCAGTACTCGTCCTTCACTGTTCTGTAACTGTCAGTACTTGTCCTTCACTGTTCTGTAACTGTCAGTGCTCGTCCTTCACTGGTCTGTAACTGTCAGTACTCGTCCTTCACCGGTCTGTAACTGTGAGCTCTAATCCTTCACTGGTCTTGTCCTTCACTGGTCTGTTGCTGTCAGTACTCATCCTTCACAAGTCTGTGTTCATAAGTACTTGTCATTCACTGTACTGTATCCGTGAGTTCCTCTCGCAACGGTCTATCAATCCATATGTTGGGTTGTACTTGAAATCAATGTTTCAAAACTAATTATTTTCGATTTCCGATTTCGAGAAGTGTCTTTTTAAATGTTTGCTTGTCTTATTGATATTTTTAATAATCGGTGTACATATTTCTGCAGCGACAAGTTGTTATAGCAAATTTGCTGACAGTTCTGGAAGCGCTACGGTTCTGTATAGTGGTGACACACATCGGGACATAGAGGGACGGGAGTGTCAGGCCTGGAAGGAGGATAGTCCACACAGTCATTCATTTAGTAACAAGGTGGTCGGCGCCTGTACAGCGTGTCGGTCTGTGGAGGATATCGGCAACAAGTGTCGGGACACGGACGATGAAGGCAAACCCTGGTGTTACACGATGGATCCGGAGGTGCGCTGGGAGTTCTGTGACATCAAAGAGTGTAAGGAGGGTATGTGTAATCAGTTGTAACCCCACCTATCCTAGCAGCTTTGTTTCAGAGAACTACAAAACTACTGCAACTACAGGGAATCTAACATATTTTAAAGGCACTGTAGCACGCTTTTTCCATCATTTATTATTATAGTTAATACAATAAAGTGCTACGTCAATTGGTAAAACAACTTATTACACGACCTTGTAAGCTGTATCCACAGAAATCGGTTATCCATATTGGTAGAAAATGGTGCGACCTATACAGCAACAACTTTGTGGAAATAATCAGTGCGATATTTAGTTTTGTACATCTTATGCGATGTTGAGAGTTCTGATAGCAAGATGGTTGACAATTCCATGATTGTACCATTTTAAAACTCTATTCTGAGTGTTCAGGTATTGCCACATCAGTCAGCCCACTTGAGATAACTATGAGCTGCCATTTTAATGTGAACACTTTGAAATCGCCGCTCGTTGGGAAATGGACTCGCATGGCTAACCGAACCATGTACATTTATTTTAGAAATCTTGTTATTGATCCAGGAGTATGATGTAGCCATCGTTAACACGTATTTATATTTGTGTGAGAGCACTTTATTTAAGTAAGAAAATCGTGCTACAGCGCCTTTATGACAACCGTTTTCCCCATTTGTAACCATTAAACAACGGTAAGCCAAAAGGCTAATGATGGTAGCTTATTTTCAGAGTTCTTTTGATATCGATTTGCGGAAGCTCGTTTTGTAAAGTTGCAATGCGATCTTCGATTCCCAAATTGTTCACAAAAACTTTCAAAAAGTAATGATGGTATATTTGTTCTGAGATGCATACAAAAAGAAAGGTTAGTAGTGATAGTCGACGCAGGAAGAATGTGGATGCTGGAAGGAATGACATCAACAATCTCAATGTTCATTTAAGAACATCATTTAGATCGCAGGTACCAACAGACCAATAGTAGCATCATTGACTGCCAACGAAATACTGGGTAGCGCAGCAAGAAATTGTTGTGCTTTTTTCCGAATGGTATGCAATTGGTATCGCATGGCAGTAGTGATGTACGCTTCTTTTATTTGCAGAACAAAGATGTGGCCGTCCTCCACTGCTACGTGGTGCCCCTGCTCTCAGGACGGAGCTGATTGGTCAGAAGGTTCACGTGACCTACGGGTGTCATGCTGACCTCAAGTACATAAGTGGTAGGAACGTGTCCATCTGTGATATGCAGACCGGTGTCTGGGAGTGGCCCAATCTGCTCTGTGCTGGTGAGTAATTTGTTAAAATCAAATCATTTTGAAGTCACCTTCACTTCCCAAGTAAGCTGACAAACGTATTTAAATGATGTTCCTCTCCGTGAAGAGTGTTGAGTCGTATTGAAAAGGGAACGTTTGTGATCAAAGTAGCAATGTGGTTATAATCCACTGGGAGCTTAACAAATAATTAACTAGTGAATGAGAGACTCGAAACAGTGAAAAAGAGTTGATGCAGCTTTCGTTTTAATTTTCACAAGATAATGTTATGTTGCATGTGTCATGGCACCTGTCTTGCAAAATCAACTCAACCCACAGTCAATTGTTCTAAATACTTTTTGCCAACACATGCTTTTGATATAAAATTACGTTTCAACACCCCAAGTGTATTTGAACATACACAGAATATGTGTTTCCCATGTTGTAAGAGCATTCCAATAAAGACATATCATTTTAGTTTCTGACCTTGACCTCGGTTCCAAAATACAATAGGTGCTTGAGGTCTTTGAAGGGCATTTAGAAGTGGTATACATAAGAACAGAAAGATTTTCTGGATAACAGCTTCCAAGAATCAAGTTTACCATGGAAACAGAAACTGATCACCACCTCCCCCTCTTAGATGTCTCCCTGCAAGCCACAGAGCATGGACTTAAAGGCGCTGTAGCACGTTTTTGGCAAAATTTATTTTTTCAAATTTCCCATTTATAATGATAGTTTATGTCATTTAAATTAACTTAAGAGGGTAAAACATCTTATTACACAAACCAATTATCTGTAGTGGTAATAACTTTCTTGCGTATAAAGCAAAAATTGCATGGCGGCCATTTTATTGTGAACACGATTTATTATTTTGTATTACAAAAACGCTTCCCATGGCTTTACCGAAACATGTACACTAATTTTAAACTTTATTTTCCGAAGAGAGAATGATGTTTTACTGTTGGTGAAATTATTTTTCAAATACATTTCATCAACTTTTTTGAGTGAAAAAACGTGCTACTGCCCCTTTAAACAACCTTCTACCGCAAGCCAACACACACCGACCAATACATCCGCTACATTTCCTGCCATCACCCTCAAATCAAACAAGCCATTATAGCCACACTCACAAGACGTGCCCAATCCATTTGTCATCCCGACGCCCTCAATCAAGAGCTACAACATTTGAAGAACACATTCACCTCACTCAATGGATATCCTGCAGGCCTAGTCACCAAGACCATCAACAAAACACTCACCATCAGAGACACCACCCACAAGCCTGAACCATCGCCAATCCGGGTCACAATTCCCTACAGCCACAGCCCCTCAGCCACAAGATCTCTCGCCTCATCAAGAACAAAGCCAGCATTGATGTAACATTCACAAGCGGCAAGACCGTCAATCAACTACTGCCAACGGCAGAGGAACCAGCATTGCAAGCCCCAACCCAAGAGGATACATCTACAAAATTCCATGTCATTGTGGCCAAGAGTACATCGGAGAAACGCTACGACCTATCAACACAAGGATAAAGGAACACCAAGCGTCCGTCAACAAACTTGACCAGAAATCCGCCCTATCTGAGCATACCATGAAAAACAAGGATCACATCATCGATTGGGAAGCTACCAAAGTCCTGTCAACCAACAACAACAACTGGCGCCAAAGAAAACTCCAAGAAACGATTGACATTCGAAGGGAACAACCTGCAATAAACCGCGATCAAGGCATCTTCCTACCATGTGCTTGAGATTCACTCATCTAGAACTTTTATCTCCTGTCGGAGGAAATATCCGAGGAGCACCAAACCAAAACCAAGTATCCCTACCTCCATCCACTCCTGTCGGAGCAAATTATCCGAGGAGTCCCCACCAATCAACACCTATCAGCTCCAATCACCATGCAACAACTTCAAAGCCACCCACATCAACAATTGGCCTCTCTTCCAATCAACTGTAATTATTGTTTGTTTTACAATTTCAATAAAGCCATTTAGCCGCCCTCGTTTCATCATGTGTGTTAATTTACATCTTCAATAAAGCCTACAGGCCATTGTTTATCTACTTACTCCCCCTCATGTTTGTATTGCAAATCCTCATTGTATACCATTCTCATGCTTCACCCCCCTCTTGTTTGTATCACAAATCCCCATTGCATACTATTCCCATGCATGTTAATCTCCCTGATTGAGTTTCCTCACCATTGTTTTGTTTGCTATATAAAATGTACCATATTTTGTTATTTCCTTACATTCCACCTGATGAAGGAGTGAGTATGTACTCCGAAACGTCGTGTATTTTCACATTAAAGAAGTTGTTTTCCAGAAAATCTTCCTGTTAATAGGTGCTCGTTAAGGTTATATCTTCTTACTCGACTTTCATATTCACCCCAAACGCTAAATATCAATTATGTATGTGTTTCAATGAAAACCAAGAAAGTGTTTTTTGCATGTGTAGTAGCAGACAAGTATGGCTCTATCTCACGTATGTCCTCGTTAAAAGACCTATTAAACGCTATAGAAGCAATTCTATCTTCCTATATATCTACTTTATTAAAGTTTCCTAAATAATGTTTGTCTTAATGGCTGCAGCAAGCCAAGGTCCATTGTCCAGTTTTTTTTTATCATGACCACGACTTTGAATGGTTGTACCTTTGTTATACTGAACCGATTGACCTTAAACTAGTTATTTTCGGTTAAAGTTGATAATTCTCAATTAAAAAACACAAATTATAACAAGTGACATATATATGTGACCTCACCAACATGATTATGTTCGTTTATCTGCTTATTTAGAGGATGGAGCTACAACAAGCGGTACCACGGAAGGTATTGTACTTTCAGAGCACTCCTGTCCAATTTGGGCTGGTGAGAATGTCAATTGAACAATTCATTTTCTAAACGCCCATGAATCGGAATTACTCATTAAATACAAAAAATCAGCTGTGGAAGAATGACATAGTCAAAATGGCGACCGATCATGTTAGTGTTTTTTGTTTTATTTGTGGACTTACAACTTTTTGTTAATACCATTGCCTTCAGCACACAAAAAATTACTCTAGTACCGTGCAAAGGTTCTAAACCGAAAGCAGTGATTTCAAAAATTATCACAACAGTAGCTGAAACGGGGATTTCTCATATCCGTTGCAACGGTTACGTGATCTTGCTTACATATTCCACCTTCAGATTTCTCGAAATGAGTGTAGTTTAGAAAAAAAACAGGGTTTCGGAGTATTAGCATAGACTTGAAAATACCGGATTTGGGACAATATAGAAGATGCTATTTTAAATAATAACACTTTTTGTTAATGTATTTCAAATGTTGTTGAAAACCTTTTGAAAAACTATTTCATTTCAAAAAGGTAACATTAAAGGTTAAATGTCGTACCCATGGTCATTTTCGGGATTCGTTGAAGAGGGGTTTCAATTTGACAACTATGTAAACTCGACTTTAAATTTCTTAAATTGGCCCGTAAAGTATTTATATACAATGTACAGCTTTTAAAAAATTGCCTAATTAAGCCCCGGCGACTAGAATGAAAGTGGGCGGGGCGGTGGTCACTGAAGCGTATCTAGCTGTGACGTAGGTTAGGTGGAGGAATCTCATTATGGCCGCTAATCTTAAATTGACGCGTTTTCCCAACTTTTAAACTGCTTATATAAGACTGAAATGTTCATCAAAACAACCCAGATATTCGATAAATGGATTACTTAACTATTCAACTACCGATTTCATATGGTTACAACGGCCGGGCCCTGCTTAATTGGAGTGCATTTTGCGCTAATGATAGTATGTTTGTAGCAATCAACCGTGAGACTGCTGTCATTACATATAGATTTAGGCCGTACGCAAAATCACGGAAGAGTTGATCGTTTTCAACCCTGCTCTATCCAAACTCACCATTCATGGTACGTTATGTAAACAGTGCGATGTACGGTAAGTTATGTACCTATATGAGTTCATTTACACAAAGTATGTCTTTCAGCGATTCAGAAAATGAAATATATATACTTTCCATGTAGTGTTTGTTTGTCATTTGGAGTGATTTAGCCGATGTCTTGCCATACCTGTACGAACCAATTGACAGTTCAAGTGACATTGAAACAAGGGAAGACTCAAGGGAAACGGGGCGGAGATAGATTAAGAAGCACCAATTGTTATGATTTTAGTGAGATATTTAATATTCTGTGCATAGCCTTATTCCAATTCAGTTCCAATTTCAATATAGTTTATTGGTGTTACAAAACGAAGATGTTGGCGTGGTTTTGACAGGAGAACCGGTTCGTTGGAGTACATTTCGGTAGAGTATCAAACGGTGTATTTGAAGGAATTGATCGAATTATGTTGAATAATCAGCAGGAAATATTTAGTTTTGTTTGTATTAATAAATAAAGTAATCTGGTAGGTATTATTTTATATACACTGAACGATTGGTTGTTCTGGTTGTTCAAACAAGCGAGACAACATTGCAGATTTATAAATAACATTGTGTATGTAATATAATAGATTACTGTTATTTGAAGTTTGTCAATTAAAATATTCTATATATGACGTAATGTAATGCAAACCATTTTCACTTCACTTTCATGAATAATACATCAACTGGATTGGTCAACAAGCTCAGTGAAATGTACATGAAGATTGCTCCATTGTACACGCACATATATACATTATGGTTATACAAATTTATAGAAAACCAACCATATCGAATGAAAGAATTATGTTACCAGTAGCGTTTTAATGCACATCTCGTAAATGAAAAATAAATGGATTAGTAAAAAGGCTGATAGCCTTTACGTGTCGCTTTAACACACAAACTCATAATTCTCAGTTTAGCGTACCATATAGATGTTTCTTCCAGATCAAAGGGGAGAAGTGCTGTTACAGCAAATTAATTTATATAATTAAGTTGACCAAAGTCAAAGAAGCTAAGAAGGTAAGAATGAATTTGGAGATCTCAGTGTAATAATGTATTTAGAGATAAAAAGTTTACTGGACAGATTCAATTATATAACAAAGTGCATGTCGGTGACCAACATGTCATATATGTGTATTGTCAAACGTCCTGTCTTGGTGACACAAAGCTGATCATACTGGGAAATACATATTATATATTGTCAGCCAATGAAGTAAGGAACATATATTAAACCAATGGAATTGAGGAATAGGATATTAGCTTTGTATTCTGTAGGGTATTCTTTGTCGATGGCACTCATTAGAAAAAAACACATTGTTGCACGATTACTAAGGATATATGGTGATATACATGGGTTTATCAAGTTCATGATATAAACTGGTTCGTTATTCTAATCATTGGTCACATTGTAGATTGCTATTCGCATGCGAAATACTTGCACTATCATTAAAATGTATAAAACTGATTATAATAGTAATGCCAGTCTTCAGGGAAGTGATCTGAGCACAGACCCGAGGCTGACGTTGGTTGTGCTACCATAACGCTCTCTTCGCTCGAACAAAATCAGTGCATTTAGCAGAACAACGGTGTGTTAGATACAACAGATGGACTGACTAATTCGCCAGTGTTAGCCATGATAAGTAAGCGGATGTTTACATGAAAATGTATGAGAATAATGCTCAGACAAGAAAACATTGCAGCGAATCACTAATACCACTAGTATTAACCGGTTTTTTTTTGTCTAAAAGTAATTTATTTTATTTTATTTTACAAACATCATTATGTATTTCTGATCATATTGAACTACAGCTGAGAAATGCTTCTACTACGACCACGACGAGTGGATGAAAGCAGTTTACCAAGGCAACATCTCAACTACAAAGACAGGAAGGTCCTGTCAGAGATGGGACTCTCAGACGCCACATGAGCACACGATGACGGTGCGTGAAACTTGCTGCCCCATCCACATAACCACATTGGGAATATAGTTTAGGTCTATAAACAATTCCAAAATGACTAACATTTAGCAGATAAATGGTTGTGTTTGTAAAATATCCGCGAATCGTTGTTATTAACACCCGCAAATCTACTTTGAAACTGACACCGTTGGCCAAAAGTTTTTAACTCTCAAATTTGCGGGTTTTGAATAACAATGAATCCCGGAAGTTTTACAAATGGAGCTATTTATCAATACTGTAACATAACTGTTTATTAGCAGGCGTTTTCTAAAGTGAACTCTGCTTTTACGTACGTATATTTGAGTTAAAAGGACTTTGCATTTGTTCCATTTTTGTAAGAGGTGTGGTCAGGTCAAAAAAATGTGAATACTCGACGTCATATGTTCAGTAGCAACAATTTACAAGTGACCCCGAAAAGTGTTACTCAACTATAGTCACTTAGGAGATAGCGAGTAAATTTATAATTGAAACCTCACGGTATTTTCAATTTTCAATTGACTTCCTATCAATCCAGTATAACATGTCTCTGATTTTCAAACACAGTAGGTTTATCTCCATTCTACCATGACCGTTTTATCACGGAACTCTTTTTGTCGGATGCTGACAAGTGCGTACAATGGCAACTCGCGAGTTCCAAATTACGTTAGAAAAATCCACTGTTGATAACAGCAGCGATTTCGTACGAAAACTTCTTTCCCATAAAAGTTATTTAACTATTTACAAAAATCTAATATATGTGTCATTTATTACGGGAGTTTTAATTCTGTATCCCCAACATTTACGTTCATACAATCAGGATTCGTTTTGCCTGAATTTCGAATTTTTGGAATAACCCGCATAAGCATATCACGCGACATTCAAAATGGCTAGCGTTTGGCAGTCGTTCTGAATGACGAGCTTGAGGTTTGTATTTACTAAAATGAAGTGTTCCAGGTGAGGGTAATTCTCTCATTTTGGTAAGGAATGCACATTGTCGACGTAGCTGTGCAGATGATATGACATGTAGATCTATGTATTTCTTATTTTGCATTAAAACGTTACGCTCGGTTTTTAGAACCGGCTGACCATTGCGTCATTGACATTGCGTTTGCTCTCCTACTTAACTGCATTAAGTGTCGCTATTTGTATAACTCTTGATACTGACGAAGTTTGTCTTGCTAATCTATCATTTAATGTAGCTCTAAAACACGCTACAGGAAAGATTGATTTGATTAGCATCAGTTATTTTGATTTCCGCAAGTAGAGCGTTTGATTCATCTGGAGAATCAATCAGAATCGAGTATCCACCAATGTCATGGTAGAATTCACAAAATTCAGTATCTTTTTAGATGGCGATAAACACTTATCTACGACATCAACACGTAAAACCCCTGGGAAAAAAAATCTTAAACTTGACCAAAACCACTGTGACAATGACGCTAACATTGTGAGGTCAAAACGGTTGATCTCTATGATGTCATGGCATGGCAACGGCATTCGGTAAAACAGCCGCGTGGAGGAAGGCGTCAAACTTGGACAAATTTAACAAGTTGTGATTTGTGAACCATACGGGTATATGAAATACCCACGGCAATGCAAAAAAAAGACGGTCAATGGGACTGACAGCATGCTTTATGAGACAATAAAACATGCTCATGATTTTAGACGTCAGTTAGAGCATCACTTATGATGTCATATATTAGGTCAATTTGATTGTTCAATGCTAGTGAATGTGTTCTACAACGGGAGGCATTAATATTTTCAAAATATAGTTTATACAAACAACGTCAAATCTTCACGTTTTTTTATATAAAAGCGAGTAACTGTTAAATGGATCTCATATAAGAAATAGGGGACTTGTTGTTGCGCTTTATCGTGAATAAAACATAGCAGGGAGCATAAAACTCTCAGGACTGCACCATTTGTGTTTTATGCTCGCTGCTATGTTTTAGTCAACGATATAAACCTAAGGCGTCATATTTGTGTAATTTTGGCGGTAATTCTTTTCTCAGGTAAACCTCCTTTCAAGGCCATACAGAACACCCTTGGGCATTCTATGGAATATCCCTGGGGCATTCTTAGAATCACCTTTGGGCATTCTTAGAATATACCTGGGACATTCTATAGAATATCCCTGGCCCTGAAAGTAGACTTCAACGTGAATAGTAAATTCCGGAATAACCTCATTTGATGTTTTAATTTCACAGAACAAATTTGAAAATGAATCTAAGTTAAAATTTCACACTTGACATGATGAGATTCGAACGTGCATCCCTTCGCTCCTTAAACTGGACTCTGTACCACAGAGCCACAAAAGACCTGGCAATGAAACGTTTAATAACTCTATCTATAGTCACGTTTCCTTAACCTCAATATAACGAAAGTAAGGGAAACATGCTTTTTGTAGAGCGCGAGCTTCACGAACTTTTCGTGAAAGGCGAACAGTCCCCAGCTTCATTTGAGCGATACTTTTTTCGTTCACGGCATGGCTATGTCATTCGCGAGTTTTCCCTCTCCCTCATGTTTACATTTTCAACCAAAACCTCGGGAGAGTGTTATGTCCTTTACATAAAGCACACAAAGCACACAAGCACACAAATCTATAAAATGACAATGACGCCTGTAAATTTTGAGTAAGGCATACATATTAAGAGAAATATAATTTTTTTAATTTGCTCCGGCCGAATCTTGTGAACATGTGTATCAGTTCTCGGTGATTCGCCCCTGGTAATTTGCAGGTATTAATTGTCATTCAACACAGGGAAATCAACCAATCAGATTCAAGGATTCATTGAAGTCATGTTACAATGCCCTTTTAACAATAGTCATGATCGAATCCAAAAGTGACCACCAGGTCTAAATTTAGTTGTGGACAAACTGTGATGTCTTTACAATCTAAAGCTAGCATTAAGGTCAAGATCGATCCACAAGTGACCACATATATATTTGACATTTTCAGGTTGACATGTTCTTTGGTGTCTCCAGTCTGACTGAGATGGGTAATGTGTGCCGAGATCCGGACGAGGAGGGGGCACCTTGGTGTTACACAACAGACCCGGACTCGAGATGGGAGTACTGTCCTGTACCTGAGTGTACCCTATAATTTGTACCAACAGAGCTACAGGTTTCCATCAAAGCAACTTCCTCGCAAGGCACACCAGTTTCCAACAAAGGCTAGATCTAGTCTTGCTGCATTTTGTTTACTTCCCTGTGCTAGCGTAACAGCGCTGCATCTGAACTTAGTTCTCCGCCAGCAGAGAAAGTGAACGAAATGCACCAAGTCTTCAATTAGCCAGTGATAGAGACTGACGCGAGTTATGAAAGTTGTATTCGTTGATGATCCTTCGATTCACAGTGTATGAATGCTTTTGAATTGGACACAAGATATCAAGGCTATACATGCAGGTGTGATGCACATAGAGCCAAATTTATATGATCTTATAGTTTTCTTTCCATATGACGATTCCATATCAGGAAGAATTCTTGTTAAGTTTTTGTCTGCAAGTTACTTTGCATCTTTAACATTGGTTGGGTTTTATTCTCACATAACTCTTGGGACCAAAGATTTTAAAGCGTATCTTTGTCATTCTTTTAAGTTTAATCCATTAACTAAAGGCTTTTCGTTGCTATAGAGGAATAATTACAGTTAATACCAAAAGGATCTCGGATAGGTATCTTGTACTCGATTTATCACTCTCAAAGCTTGTGATTGTGAAGGTCCATGCTGCCTATTGCCCTGTCAGTACTCACGGTATCCTGCCTTTGGTTTCCAGAGGTGAGCATATGTCTTTAGAGTTTTCAGTCCAAGTAAAATATGTAAATGTGGTGTGAATTGCTGCGTGTTCAGCGAATCAGATCCACGCAAAGCAATTGTTATTTATTTATGTATTTAATTGCTATCACTTTCATTTGAAGAGACTATACGTTCTGTGTTTTTAGATGTGAAGCTCGAAACCATTATAGTCCCAATAAAGCCAATAAGTACCAAAATATGTATACAGATAATTCTTTATTTTCGTCCAAAACATGTTCTAGAAACTTTCTAGATTTATACCTTTAATCTGTTAAAGAAACTAAATCCACTGTAACAACATTCAACCTTCGTCACGCTCATGTATATATAAAGTATTATTGTCTTATCTTGTACCACCGACGGTGACTGAATGAAAAATGAAGACATTGAAATTGAATTGTTAGCTAGGGAAGGGGTGTGATTGTTTTGCCATTTGGGATTTCACTATTCTTTCCCACTTGGTAAATACAATTTTGGTTTGTATGCTTTGTTGTGATTTCTTCTAGCAACAGTCTGGTGCACAGATCCCATGCACACTGGAATTTGGTTAAATTATAACATGTCACATGAGAATTACACCAAACAACATATTAGCCAGCTTCAGATTAGGCCGAGGTTTATCATATAGCAATAAGAACATTCTGGTTAAGATATACAATGCAGTCAGAATATTTAAAATGATCCATTGATTCTGAGGCTCCTCGGTCTCTGTTTGATTCATTATCTAAGGTTACAGTTTTACATTTGACATACAGGATTGATGATACAAACTCAAGGGCAACAGAAACTATACTAAAATGATCAAAGAATCAAATTGGTGTTTCCATTAGGAATGTTATTATTCAACAACGTCACTTGTACACATCTCTCAATGTACCCAGTGAAACATCATGTATCTTCTCAAATATCGCCTTTGAAGAATTTTTTTCATAAAAAATGTGATACGCCTTATTAAGGACAAAATGTGGGCAAAACAGTATTAAAAACACACCACTGCCGTAATTAGATGGACAGTCACCTCGCACATTGTGACTCAATTTTTCAGGCTCTAATACATTTGCTCTCAAATCTTAAGTCTCCATCCAGAAAAGGGGATATTGCTGATTTGCTGGAAGATGTCACAGTACGTTAATAGGGACTCTTACTAAACTATGGAAACATTCGATAGTTGCGCTATTGATACTGTCAACTGTTTTATACAATTGCTATCGTTCGGCGCATATTGGCACAGCAACTTTCCCAATAAGTCTATCGTTCTATCCCTATTCACATAATTTGTTGTCTTTCAACTTGAGATAAGATAATCATTTTTCTAAATCTTTATTTGATTTTTAAAAAGAAAGAAAAAGCCGAAGTGTTTATATAACTGACGTTCATCCCTCCACAAACCTGAAAATTTATAGTAACTATAGATTAGAGTACTCACAAGCACAGAGCAGATTGGGCCACTCCCAGACTCTAGTCTCCATATCACAAATCGACACATGACTGACGCTTATGTACTTGAGGTCAGCACGACACTTGTAGGTCACGTTTACCTTCTGACCAATCAGCTTCGTCCTGAGAGCAGGGGCATCATGTAGCAGTGGAGGACATTACATCTTAGTTCTGAAAAACATGTTGCAAACCTGTTGGTGAATATTTAACTTTAAACTTTAAATTTAACGAAATTTTTGAACAATCCTGGATGTGTCGATGATCTCATGGTTGACTTTCTTTAAGGTTTTATCATGAAATTTATCTTGGAATAAATAAGACCTAAGTCAGTTACTACCATGGTTTCCGAGTTGTACCGGAAAATACATTTCTCCTAACCCCACCGTTCCACAACACCACAACACAACACAATTTAGTGGAATACGCTCGTGGTTAGTGCGACCGTTTTATTTACAAGCACTCAACATACCTTTACAGAACTTGGTATCATACCAATCTCAATCACAAATGGTTGCTTTATAGTCATATATGAAGGGAAATGATAAAATACATGCTGAAACCTGACACCTAAAACCGGAGATTGCCAGCCAAAGAGAATGTCCTCATATGAGAATATATAATATATGGTAATCAGCAATATTCTAATGGCTTGCCAGCCAAGGAGATTGTCCTCAACTGAGGATATATAATGGATAGCAATCAGCAATATTCTAATGGTTTGCCAGCCAAGAAACATATATACACATGTAAGCATTATTACAATGGCTTGCCAGCCAAACAACAAACATGAAGGAGACAACGTATGTCCCTTCATACGTTCATCAATGTCCCAACCACACTGATAACCTGAAACAATAATTTGTTATTTGGTCATTATTTATATTAACTACATGAACTTTTAAGATTTAAAGATAAACGGTCTTGGTTGCACAAGCGAGAGAACGAATTCAAATTCGGCAACCCTTTATATATACCCTTAAACCACGCCACCTAGTGGAGTGACTAATCATGTGACTGTAGTTACACGCCGCTAGGAGAAAGCAATTTCCCACTGATTCATACTTCAAATGTTGGAAATTTCATATAGGGACACTTGTCCTTGAGGGTGCTTCCACGGCTATCGAATTGGAGGAGCCTCACAGACGAAGTGTCCTTGTACATGTATTTCCCGATACAGCTTGGAAACAATTAAAGTAACCTTTACTTATTTACTCAACAAATGTAACGAACTGACGACTATTTTCAATACAAGGTATCATTAAGCTCCTATTAATTTCTACAAGAAACTTAAGACATTGAAGTTGGTTGGTGACAAATGCATTAAACAATTACTACTTATCATGCAAATGGCAAATCTTCATGGCCCTCGTCTTAAAGTCCTCTAGGTGGATGACATCTGATCTGGCATCATGGAGATGAGTTCTACAGAGAATCAGCAGTAGAACTGAATGAGCGCAAGCAAGGCTTCTAGTAACATATAGCTGTCTTCACACAAGTTCAAGATTTGTTTATAATGTTATATGTAGAATATATCTTGTTCTATGCAGAATAATCTTTCCCAAGGATATCTGCATCCGAAATATGCATTCATCGCCTCGTCATAATTCTAGCAAAAACCTGTATCTCACCTTCTACTCTTATGAACCCCTGGTGGCCAAAAGTTTTCATTCCATAGAAAAGGCTCTCGGGAAGATATTCAAATCTGACCAATCGCAGAGAAGGTTTTAAGATGTGTCTGCTTTTCCTTACAATGTACTGGTTCATTAAGATATGTTCTGGTTGTTTATACAACAAAAACGGATGTGCACATAAAACTTGATGAAATAAATTCAGTGTTTCAATATTCATCTTCAAGTTGTAAGAAGTCAGCATGTTTTTATAATAAAAGACGTTGTATAAATGAACATTTTATTTTGTTACATTCATCAATATACATTATATGTACATCACGTTAAATATACGTTTCGAGTTAATTGACTTGCATATTGGATGCAAAATACATACGAAAATTACTGTTTAAAATGAGAATCGAGCAACAGCATTATATATACTCAGAAGCCGAAATCCAGAACCTCTAAATTATACAGAAAAACAAGGGACTATTATACAGGATTTGTTCCCACTGAGCTTCTGTATAAGCAAGAGTGCAGCTATAAAACACAACAATAGCCGTCACCGTTACATATGTGTTGCTGTTGAGTCCCAGGATGGGAAGTCTAAACTTCGTTTCATGGCTCTTGCTCACAGCATGCAGTGCAAATGGTTTCAAGAGTTTCAGAGGATTCCAAGCTTCCAATCCCTCGTCATTGTTAAGAGCTGACTCGGATTCAGATTTCTCTCCACTTCAGGAAAACACTATGACAGATCTCGGTCTGAAACTTGTAAAGGATAAAACTCACATCAGCCAGAAGGAATGTTTGAAGACTTGTGAGAAAAGAGAAGGATGTTTGAGAGCAGTCCACTGCAAGGACAAGCCAAGGTGTGCTCCTGGAACCTTCTGTCTTATTGAAGAAACAAACAGATGCTACATCGCTGTAAACACTGGAGAGATTCTTCAACCGGCGGGAATCTGCACGTTTTCCAAAGAAGGTAATACTATATAATTAAAGTATATAGATTTCTTTAGATTGAATACTGCATGCAACTAATTTCAATGAGAATAATGATAAATCAGGGTATTTGGAGTGATAGTAAAAATATTAACGTTAAAACGATGATATATTTGTTTTGTTTCAGTCCATCCTATTGAAAATAGTGTACACGCCAGTAGCAGGAGTTCCCTCATCCCACAGGAACCAGATAAGTTGGTAACGTTGTCAATGGGCGCTGATGAAGAATCGCAGAATGTAAGTACAAATACTCTCGCATCAGGTCCTTTCCAGTTGAACTTATACATGCACTACATTGGTTCTCGCAAAAAATGTGTGACTTTATTTGTGCAATGTAAAAATAATATGTTACAGGCTCATTTAATGACCTTGTTGGAAAGATACACATAGATTTCTTTCATATAATTGACAATAATAAATAATCCTACGATCTATTTTGCTCCTAAGACAATTCGCCATATGGCTTGGAGTCTATAACTTTTCTTCAGTATGTCGTTTCTATTAACACTCATTTGGAAATATACACCTAAATGTTCATGGAAATGTAGGCTACGTCACCATTTTAAGGTGACGGAGATTAGGATTATTGATTTGCTGTTTGTACGTGTTTGGTACGTGTTCACAAACAGCAAATCAATAATCCTAATCTCCGTCACCTAAAAATTAGTAAACATATAGCAGACTGCAACAATGGAAACTTTCTTATTTTTCCATTTTATAAATTATTCTCCAATTCACAAATTACAAATTTAACTTTAGAGACTAAAGAAACATTTTTCATAAATAAATACTGCCCATCACTGAACAGTTAATTCAAACGAGAAATTGATTGATTACGACTCCATTGTTTTACATGTAATCAAGGACACACAATGAACTCGTTAACCCTCAGAGACCTCATTGTCCTGGAGTGACACCCAATTGAACACCTCGAGGCAATTCACGAACATGATTGAAAGACAATGACTGATTTGGATGTCAATACGCTGACGTGTTAAGATGTTGAGCATTACAACATGCTATTGTTTTTGTTCATACATAAATATGCAATCTTCCGAATGTTAACTATACTTGAAAAGACCGATACACTGGTCGAAATGAGCTCATCGTATTGTATTAAAGAAGATTGATCCAGTCAAAACCATCTGATGTTTACTATTTTCTATATATATATATATATATATATATATATATAGGTAGTTGAAAGAAGAACTAGTGATATGTGCACATGTGCTCGTATTGAAAATTTTAACTTGGTTATTTTCTAACATGTGGGTAATAAACAGGTGTTATCACCACTGCCTAGAGAGCCACATAGATATTATCTCTCAGCCATGCCCACCCCTACTACACTGAGTTGGGTAACTGCAGTTACCCACTCCAAAAATGGCGGCTGGTCAAAACATGGCTGATCGTGATCGCAGATTTCTTTTTATCCATTTCACATCTACACTAGGGTACTTTCCTAAATATTATTAATGCCCATACCTTGGGCATTCACCAAGGAATCTGTACATGTCATGTTTACCTTTAAGGAGTGTGTAAATACATCATAATCTGGGTTTGAAAAATTGAAGCGGGAGAAGGGTAACTTGAGAAAAAAATTCTGATATGAGAAGGGTAACTCAAATATTTGAGAAGGGTTACTTAGATGTTTGTTACAGTTCAAGAGACAAATGAAGACGATATCAAAGTAGTAAAACCGATATGAGGTACTGAATTACACCAAGTACGTGACAGAATTCATCAAATACGCAATGTGGCATCTCAAGCTCAATATCAAGAAGTTTGTTCTTTGTACGTTGCGTGATATAAACCAACAGGAGACGATATAAAATGCATGTGTTGACTGTTTGCTCATGACATATATTTACAGAAAGAAGTTTCTACTACTGCGTATATTATCATCAAATACGTTATGCTGATAGTTGTGCTCCATTTGTGGAGATGGATGGTCCGAAATTAGTATGTTTTTTCTTAGAAACTTAAACACTATTTTTATATGTAATTTAACTGTACAATATACTCACGAGCAAAAGAAACGTGCCCACATTTTTAAAAGAGTATAAAAATTTAAATTGCTGTCGGATAGATGATAGTCACATGCTTTGTAGTGATGTACTCACAATTTCATACAATTTCATGATACCTTTATTTTCATGTCTGTTCAAATACACTTGGGGTGCCAAATACACTTGGCCACACTTTTTAGTATTAGAAATTAGAAATTTAATCAATATAAGTTGTCGTGGACCTATATAAACTTCTTTAAATTTAAATTTGTGACAATACTTCATTGTTTTATACCGATGATCAGATTGAAAATGCGTCATTTAGAACTAAACGTTCATATAGATCGTTAAAAAACTAGAAGTTGTCTATACAAGTAAAAAAAAGTTGTCCCCCTCTTCCCCCAATTGACCTTATATAAAAACCTCATCAAACAAATGCATTTTTAGATTTATTAACTTATTACCTTCAAAGTCCAAATTGTTACCATGGGAACAAATAAAATAGAACTACAACGAAGCTGAAACTCCCGAAAAGCACATATATGATATAGAGAGACAGTACACTCAACCACATAAGAAACGTCGCCACATTTTCAACACCGTAAAGCACGAAATACTGTTGACGGTGACATGATCAGTACAGAGATACCTGCAATTTCATACATCAGATTATAATAATTTCATTTTATGTCTGTTCAAATACAAATAATCTCCAAACACCAGGTTTGTCTGAAGAGATAAAGATGTGTAGAAATATCAAGTCCATTGATAAACTGAAGTTTTCTGATGATCTTCGCTCATCTGAACTACAAGAGAATTCAAGCCATGATGCTGATTATCTCACTGAGAAATACAACAGTGTTCTTAGTGAACTGATGGACCTCCATGCACCTTTAGGTTATTTGAAACAAGTGTTGTGTAACCAGTTGAAAGTTATTCAACGAATGTTGTGTAACCAAAACAAGTTTTTTAAATATAGTGACGTCGTAATGTCATACTACTTTCGCCATCAGCTGATGTACAGCCGAACCCTCTCGTCACTTCAATGTTTCAGTCTATCATATCTTTTTTCTGTACGTATTTTTTGCTATAAATAAACTTGCAGCATAGTAAAAATAGATGTGTGAAATTTAAATTAGAAAATTCGTGTTCCTATCTCGAATATTTTATGATTATATCACAATATTTTGCTTGAATTTAGTCTAGGAAGAGTTATCTCCCTTTTGTTTACAACGGCCGTGTTTTTGTCAACACGAATTCCGTGTTTTAGGAGTGAGAGAAGATTAGAATCTGTTTAGAATCACCATGCTTAATCAGTTTTTGATATGATCACCGTCCAGATATACACATCTGGAATTCAAAATAAGCAGCCTTCATGTAGTAATGTTCAGCAAGGATGGTTGTATTAATAACAGCCGGTCAACTAATGACGATCTCTGTCGACATCAACAGCATCAGTGGTTGCTGTTAAAGTGCTTCCTGACAACTTGATTTAGGACACTGATGACGACAAACATTCTGAGAATAATTATGTAAATGTGATATTTTATGTAGATGCAAACGAGAGCATAACGAAAAACGGGACTACATTTTTACTGTTTTACGGCTTAAAATTGACTCCATGGAGACTAATTACCAAGTATTGATATTGTTACGCGGTAATGTCATGTATACTAATAGTTTGATGCTTGTCTCACATGAATATCGACTTTCGTATTTAATGAATAGATTAAAAATAATCCATCCCTAACCCGAATCCAATTACCATTGGTTCGTTAAGCAATGTGTCTGTCTGGCTTTAGATATATGCATGTAACAATCCTTCACTTATTAGTAACTTGTTTAAATTTGCGTCATACTCTTGTCTGATTGGGCGAAACTATGACGGTATCCAATGTTTATACAATATTTCATATAATGAGCAATATAACATTTCTTTCCTATAATACTCACGGAAATAGAAAGCCAAATGCAATTGATAAAAAATACTTCCTCGGTGACTGTCACTTTCAAAGGTTGCATTACATCTCATTCAGAACTTGGACACACTTGGTGCTAAAGGTGACTCAGGCGATGAAATTCAGGCTGATTTACTGGCTTTAGTAGGAGCGTTAGGAGACATCTCATCAAACCAACCCAAAACTATCAACAATGACCTTTCTTCTAATTCTGAAAATTCATTGCAAAATAAATCCATCGATCTCAACGTGGATGTGAAAATCGTTTCTAAAAGCACATTACAAGACAAAACCAACATTTTAAAGAAGGAAAAGAAAGACACTTATGGAACCAAGATACCAAAAGAGTCTCGAATTCCTCAAGGGTGTAAGGAAGAGCCGACCTATTTAAACCAGGGTGCTGTGAGAAAGCGGAAGTTGAGCAGACCCGGATATCCGGTTGTCATCGAGTACGAGTGTGATCAGAATGCAGAGGAGAAATACAAGTACTTCTCCGGACCAAGGGAAGCGTTGTGTGATGATAAGGGGACCTGGACACTCCCAGCTATGTACTGTATCCGTGAGTACTTGTCCTTCACTGGTCTGTAACTGTGAGGTCTTATCCGTCACTGGTCTTATCCGTCACTGGTCTGTAACTGTCAGTACTTGTCCTTCACTGGTCTGTAACTGTCAGTACTTGTCCTTCACTGGTCTGTAACTGTCAGTACTTGTCCTTCACTGTTCTGTAACTGTCAGTACTCGCTCTTCACTGTATTGTAACTGTCAGTACTTGTCCTTCACTGGTCTGTAACTGTCAGTACTTGTCCTTCACTGGTCTGTAACTGTGAGGTCTTATCCTTCACTGGTTTGTTAACTGTCAGTACTTGTCCTTCACTAATCCGCAGGTGTGAGTACTACATTGCTCAGTGTCAGTGACTTCTTGTCACCCATTCATCTGTTTGGTTGTACTTGAAATAGATGTATTAAAATAAAGATTATCTATTTCTGAATGATGTTGTTGTACTAATAAATGTTGTGCAAATATTGTATACATATTTTTGCAGCTACAAGTTGTTATAACAAAGTTGCTGACAGTTCTGGACAGACCGTGGCTCTGTATAATGGAGACACACATCGAGACAAAGAGGGACGGGAGTGCCAGGCCTGGAAAGAGGATAGTCCACACATTCATTCATTTGGTTACAAGGTGGTCGGCGCGTGTACAGCATGTGGATCTGTGGAGGATATCGGCAACAAGTGTCGGGACACGGACCATGATGGCAAACCCTGGTGTTACACGATGGATCCGCAGGTGCGCTGGAAGTTCTGTGACGTCAAAGAGTGTAAGGAGGGTATGTGTAATCAGTTGTAACCCCACCTATCCTAGCAGCTTTGTTTCAGAGAACTACACAACTACTGCAACTACAGGGTATCTAACATATTTTAAAGGCACTGTAGCACGCTTTTTCCATCATTTATTATTGTAGTTAATACAATAAAGTGCTACGTCAATTGGTAAAACAACTTATTACACGACCTTGTAAGCTGTATCCACAGAAATCGGTTATCCATATTGGTAGAAAATGGTGAAACCTCTACAGCAACAACTTTATGGAAATAGTCAGGGCGATATTTAGTTTTGTACATCTTATGCGATTTTGAGAGTTATGATAGCAAGATGGTTGACAATTCCATGATTGTACCATTTTAAAACTTTATTCTGAGTGTTTAGGTATAGCTACATCAGCAGGCCACTTGAGCTAACTATGAGCTGCCATTTTAATGTGAACACTTTGAAATCGCCGCTCGTTGGGAAATGTATGTATGTATGTATGTGTGTATCTTTGTATGTATGTATGTATGTATGTATGTATGTATTTATTTATTTATGTATTTATGTATGTATGTATGTATGTATGTATGTATGTATGTATGTATGTATGTATGTGCTTTTCCCTTACATGCCAATGAGCATATGTTCAATATATCGGAGTTTACTTTACATGTTTTCAGAATATATGAACAGTTTTCAAATGCATCAACTATGATCAAATAAGAAAGAATTTTTTTTAAATGACCATAGAAGCTTCATACAATGGTGCACCCTCTTCCTAGCCAGAGTGTTGATGCACAGAAGTTCTACAAATACGATTTATTTTAAATTATAGTTAGTGTGTTTCTCTTTTTTTTTTATTGACAAAATATCGTTTAAAATCCTGCCTCTCACTAATCGAAATCGTATATATGCACGAATATCAAATCTTAATATAAAATCTGCCCCAAAAAAACTATCATGCTTTTACAAGGTGAACAGTGATAGCTTATTTCCAGATATGTTTCATATCGATTGGAATAATGTTATGGCAATAGTGATGTACATGTACGCTTCTTTTATTTGCAGAACGAAGATGTGCCCGTCCTCCACTGCTACGTGGTGCCCCTGCTCTCAGGACGGAGCTGATTGGTCAGAAGGTGCACGTGACCTACGGGTGTCATGCTGACCTCAAGTACATAAGTGGTAGGAACGTGTCCATCTGTGATGTGCAAAGCGGTGTCTGGGAGTGGTCCAATCTGCTCTGTGCTTGTGAGTAATGTTTTAAATCAAACAATCAAAGTCACTTTAACTTCCCAAGCAAGCTGATAAACGTATTAAGTTTGAATGATTTTCTTCTCCTTGAAGAGTGCTGAGACAAAGTAGATCAAAGTAGCAATGTAGTTATAATGGAGTGAGAGCTTAACATATAAGTAATTTGACCAAAGCAATGAATCGCAATATTGCCATAAAAGACCCGATGCGTTAATAATATGTTGATGCAAGTTTAAGATACTCCTTTTAATTTTCACAAGAGAATGTTATGTTGCATGTCCAAATGGGGACACCTGTGTTGCAAAATAAACTAAACCCACAGTCAATCTTTTAAAAAACTATTGGCCTATAAAAGCTGTTGATATAAACTTACGTGCAAAAGAAACTTTTTCAATCCACAAGCAAAATAAAAGTTTCCATACAAAATAAAAGATTTTTCTATCCGAGATTGTCCATACCACTGAAACAGAGTTACATCATATCTAACCTAATTTTGAATTTAGTGTCTGTTCAAGAAACACACGTTTTAAGAAATCATCATTTTGGTTTCTCCTTAACTAGATGAGATAGGAGAATCAAAAGTGACTTTTTGGCTTGTTTTATGGCGTCCCTCAATACATGTACTTGTTGAAAAAGTGATTTCAGCAACCATTGTGTATTTGAACAGAAATAAAAGTATCATTCTCTGTTGTATGAAATTGTGAGTATTTCTTTGTAAAACATGTTTCTACAATATATGAAAATGTATGAGAATATCGCTCAGATAAGAAAACATTGCAGTGAGTCACTCATACCACTAGGATTAACAGGGCTTTTTGTCTCGAAAAGTAATGTATTTTATTTTATTTTATTTTATTTTACAAACATCATTATGTCTTTCTGATCATATTAAACTACAGCTGAGAAATGCTTCTACTACGACTACGACCAGTGGATGAGAGCAATTTACAATGGCAACATCTCAACTACAAAGACAGGAAGGTCCTGTCAGAGATGGGACTCGCAGACGCCGCATGAACACACAGAGACGGTACGTGAAACTTGCTGCCCCATCCACATACCCACATTGGGAATATAGTTTAGGTCTATAAACATTTCCAAAATGACCAGCATTGTCCTTTAACAATTGTGAAAATGATACACTAGAAAAAAAACATTTTATCTAATGGTAATTTGGTGACATGTATCGATTCAAAAAGGGTATTTCACTATGCATGGTGTAAATTGTGAGTAAAATATACTTGATCAAATGTATAATAATCAAACATGTATAGCTTTTTGTGAGGTATTTTAGTATTTGATAAAAAATGTATACATTCGGTTCGAACTACCAACTGTGTATATTACAAAGACGTTGAAAAGTAAGTTAATGAACGAATATTCGTTTTACGGAGGAAGTAGGTAATACATATTATTCCTTCACGTTCATTCAGGATCCTATCAGATCGGGAAGTAGTTCTGGCCCGGTCTCATAAGCTAGCATTTAGATCAAGATCGAATCCACAAGTGACCACCAGGTCTGACTATAAATGTGGACAGACTCTGCCATGTCTTTACAACCTAAATTAGATTTGCATTCTTGTTTATTTTTATTAGTAATGTTATTTGTTGTTCTTTTCATGATCATATTTCCTATATATGTTTGGAAATGGATTAGTGTTTCTTCTATAGTTACATGAACTTATATATCTGACATTTTCAGGTTGACATGTTCCTTGGTGTCTCCAGTCTAACTGAGTTGGGTAATGTGTGCCGCGATCCGGGCAAGGCGGGGGCAACTTGGTGTTACACAACAGACCCGGACTCGAAATGGGAGCACTGTCCTGTTCCTGATTGTAACCTATAATTTGTACCAACAGAGCTACAGATTTCCATCATAGCAACTTCCTCGCAAGGCATAACTCAAACCACTTTCCACAACTGGATAATTTAAGTTGCTTTCTTCCCTGTGCTAGCGTAACAGCGCTGCGTCTGAACTTTGTTCTCCGCCAGCAGAGAAAATGAACAAAATGCAAAAAGTCTTCAATTAGCCAGTGATAGAGACTGATGCGAGTTATGACTTGAGGAGGAAGTTGTATTCGGTGATGATCCTTTGATTCTGAACTGAACTGAACTTTATTTACACTCAGGCCGTAGGCAGCGGCATATGAGGATACATTTTTACATTATATACATATATACAAACATGGAATGAGAAACAGATACATGATTAACTTGAAAAATTATAATTGAAGTTACAATTAGCGACATGTTTTAAAAACACTTATAATTACGTCACAAAACAAGGCTAGCCTTCTTAGTGTACCTATCTTTTTACTGTTAAATAATGTCTTCATTTTAGGAAAATTTGGTCTGGTATAAAAATGGGGCTTTAGATATTTAATTCTTGTATTTGTAAAATGGGAACAGATAAATTAATAATGAAACTCATCACCAATGGCATTACAATTACAAAGTTGGCAAGTTCTATCATACTTTGGGATATTATTCCAGCGGCCTGTTTCAATGGGTAAGTTATTGTTAGCTGTTATAAGATATAATAATGCTCTTGAAAGTTTATCATCTAAAATATCCAAATATCTACTAAACCTTAAATCTACATGAGATAAAGAGATAAATGATACCTTTTGATGATTGAACGACCGTAGAAAACCACACTTGCTTAAATGAATCTTCCAGCTTAAGTTTTACTAAATATTTCAGTTTACTGAGATCTTCGAAGTTTTGGAAATTCCAAATATATCTTAGTCCAATTTCGTCAAAAATGTTTTTAATATTCATAATCCATTTATGCTTACTTTTCCCAAGAAGAGTATCGTTAACAATCAATTTTAAAATGATTAAGGATAATTTTGAAGTTTTTCCAGTCAAAAGTCGACCCCAAAATGAAATAATTCTTAATTTAATATTAATTGCAAGTGGGTATCTACCAAATTCCCCGTATAACATAAAAGTTGGGGTACTTTTCCTTAAGGGCACTAATAGCTTAAGAACATTTATGTGTACTTTTTCAAGTGATGTTACATTTTCAAAACCCCAAACCTCACAGCCATACAACAGAATAGGTAATACCATGGAATCAAATAAACGCAGTTGTAATTCATATGTTAGATGCAGTTTTCGGCCCTTGCTGAGAACAAAATACATTGCTTTTGTGGCTTTTTCAATAGCTTTTTTTTCGTCAATGACAATCTCCTGCTCTTTTGAAACTCTGTGCCTAAATATGTGTAGGACTGAACATTTTCCAGAATATTAGTTCCAATTTTGAATGGTATTTTATAATCTTTCTTCGATCCGCCAAATATTAATACTTTTGTTTAAGAAATATTGACATTAAGTTTCCATGTGGAAAAATACTTATTAAAAGAATCCAACATCTGTTGAAGATCGTTTGGATTTGAAGCCAAAAGAACTGTGTCATCTGCATATAATAGTATAAACATTTTGATAATATTTTCTAATCTATCATTAAAGTCATCAGGATTGAGCTCTACGCCCGTACAAAGATCTTTCTCAAAGCACATTTCAATATCATTCATAAAAATAGCAAACAAGGTGGGTGATAGGTTCTCGCCTTGGAGAACCCGGATCTACATGGGAAGAAATCAGTATAACCATCTTTACATAAAATACATGATTTTATATTATTGAACATATTATGTATAACCTGGAAACATTTACCTGATATATTATTTGCAAGAAGTTTTTGCCAAAGTCCCACACGCCAGATGTTATCAAACGCTTTTTGAAAATCAACAAATGCACAGAATAATTTCTTTTTTCTGCATTTTAAAAGTTCTGAAAGGTTAAACAACGTGAATATGTGTAGGAATGATTTGGAATTGGACACAAAATATCAAGGCTATACATGCAGGTGTGATACACACAATTTATATGATCTTATAGTTTTAATGTGGTTTCTTGAACGAAGAATGAAGAACAAATTAGTATCTATGCCGAAACGTTGCCTATACAGAAGTAAAGCAGTTGTGTATCTATAAAATTGTTTTTCATTCTTCATCACCTCAACTTCTTGAATGCCAATCAAAGATGTTTCTTTAACGATTGTCACATGTCAAAGTTTCCTTTCAGGAATAGTTGTATAACTTTGTCTTCAACTTACTTTGCACCATTAAATTTGGTTGGGTTTTATTCTCACAGAACACTTCGGACCAAAGATTCCCATGCTGCCTATTGCCCTGGGCCTCCTTTCACAAAACAACCTTTACTAAGGCTAACCTTATCTCTAAGGTTGGCAGTTAAGGTTACCTTAAAAATAAGTAACGCCCGTTTCACGAAACAACCTTACGGCAACCTTATCTCTGAATGATTTTACGCCGCAACCTTAGCTATGGTTGGAACTCTTCAGTGCTGGAGATAGTTGTTTACATTGGTTAAGACAGAGAGTAACCTCCCTTGGTCAGACGAGCGATCGGCCAGACGACAACAATCGTCATGTCACAATCGAACGCTGGGTCGCCCTCTCCAACGCAGGTTTCACTAACTCGACAAGGGACAGGATCGTGAGTCGTGGCATCCGATACCTCATTATGAGGTCACCGTCATTGAGACAATATAACTGTTGGGTTCGGTCCCGAAATATTCTGTTTCTTCTAATATTGGTTTCGTCCTCTATATTGCACAACAGAGCCGCCATATTGTAGTCAATTTCTAAACTTAGAGGAGCTAAGGTTGCCTCTACCCAACCTTAGTGTTTTAACCTTACCTAAGGTTAACCTTAGCTAAGGTTGTTTTGTGAAAGGAGACGTCAACCTTAGTAAAGGTCTAAGGTTGAAATCTTAGAGATAAGGTTGTTTTGTGAAAGGAGGGTCAGTGATCACGGTCTTCTGCCATTGGTTCCCAGAGGTGAGTTTTTCAACCCAAGAAAAAATATTTGCCTACGGTTAGGTCTACTTCTGCCAACAGTGCATTTGCCTACATTCAATATAGTCTGACTTTGCTAACAGAATCCACACCTCGTTAGCTTTAATTTGGGATTGCTAGGGTGATCAGTTAGTCGATGGTATCCGCACACATTACTTATTCAAGCTAACCAAATTCAACCTTCACCACGCTCATGTATGTATTAATTATGTATTGTCTTATCTTGTACCACCGACGGTGACTGAATGAAAAATGAAGACATTGAAATTGAATTGTTAGCTAGGGAAGGGGTGTGGTTGTCTTGCTGTTTGAGATTTCACTTTCCTTCCTATACTTGGTGTCACGCTGTTCGCTTGCTGCAGTTTCTACGCCCATTAAAGGTGCATCCATTGTGTTTCATAAAATTTTATTTGGCTTTAATACGTTCCAACTCACCACATGTGCTGTCTACAATACAAATGAATTCACTCAGCTCGCATAGTTATCCCTAAACGCCAAATATATCATGATCACATGTTTCCAATTAAACTTGAGTAACATCATTATGCATGCAATGGATACACCTTTAAAGGGGCACTATAAAGCTAATTTAAGCGACTGAAGATTAATTATCACCACAACTGGCGAGCCGGAAATCTCACCTAGTGTTCTGTCTGCTATGCGCGCCCTGTGTTTGCGCGAAGACAGGCGGGCATCTTACTGAACCTAATACATATAAGCCTAATACTATAAATGTCTGTTTTGTTATACATGCTTATGCTTTTAATAAATATTTGCTGATCCTTCTCAACGAAAAACAAGACTAATGCAACGAATATCTATATCATTTTATAAATTAAAAGAAATACATATCAACAAATTGTTTTACATTGTGATGGTTGTCCAAAAAAACAATGTACGATGACTTCAATGATTTAAATAACGAACCTGTTGTCAGCATGTGATTGCTTATCCATGTACATTGGTGTACATCATACATAACCGCGAATGACTGACTACGATCACCGACGAAACAACAGAAAAACAAAGCTTACATCATGTTTCTAAATTTCATTGGTTGAATATAATGTTCTTTACTTCGATTGGCTCACTATATCTAGACTGAATGTCGCCAATATGTGTATCTTTAATTTGCTTACGGCCAGTTAAGTGTCACCAGTTACGTCATATGACAGGACGTTGGCAATAAACGTGACGCGCAACCTCTTGTGTAATTGAACCGGCCCAGTGACAGATATACGGCATCAAAGAAAGGTGTTAATGCATTAGGCGTAATTAGAGACTGTTAATTTCAGGACTAACTTCTCAACAATATAGAATGAAATTCAAAACTACTATTTCTTTTCGTTGATTTTACTCAAATAACATGATAATGATAGAACATAATCTGAAAGAAAATATGTGTTGAAAAAGCAAACGCCCTTTTCATTTCGATTTGAAATAAATACAAATTTTTTTTTTCATAAATCATTGCAGGCTTTAACATATTTTGACTTTTCTACCCGTCAGATTTTTCTTGTCAATTAAACTTACTTACAGAAACTTAGCTGAACTGGTGAATCCTGATACATGACTAAACGTGAAATACCGAAAATACCGAATTACTGAATACTGAAAATGTGTTTATTTCGTAAAGGGGCCACAGGCCCATGATACAGATATTATGCAGACATTTGTTGTATTACAGGGAGCGATGATAATGTTAAATATACATTATTACATGTACTTACATGTACGCCTAAACGTGGAATAGAAATATACATACATGTAGGCAGCATTGGCATTGAATTCGTGTATTTTGAAACATATATATGTTTTTCATTGTGACATTTATATAGGAATCACCTTGTCCGAAATCGTCTAAAGCGTCTGGATATAAATTCTTGCATTCGATCTTATTTGTTGTTTATTAATTTATATAAGTATATATTTGCGCGCACATGTACTCTACACTAATACAGTCTTCATGTACATTTTACTGAGTTTGTTGAAAATTCCAGTTCATGTATTTGATCATGAAATATATATTCTTAAATCCTGAAAGAGCGGTGAATATGGTTTTAAAAAATTACATTACATGCTATATAAAACGTTTTAATGGGAAAAATTAGATTAAAGTAATGTTTTTTATTACACACATGGTTTATGTACAACTAATGACATATTAATCTCGTACGTCACACGTGTGTCGTATCACGTTGACCTGTGTCGTAACAACGTGACCCTAAATTCCAACGATCTGATTGGATAACCAATGACCTCTCAGTTAGGGTCAAGTTGAAACGGAACTACTTTTGAATTAAAAACAAACACGTAACATTTCATTTTCACAACTTTATATGCTAGATATATACCTCAACAGAGTTTGTCAATGCTTTAGAATGTTTCACATTTGACAAGTAAATGCAATATTGATATCGTGAATAGCTGTACTTAGTTACTATCGGCGAACCCACTGTATTTACTTACAGTTCAAGGGTTGTATAGAAATTCGGATATATACTACATTCATTGTCAGTGTCAAAAGGTTATCCAATGCGACGAATTTTAAATGTAAACATCATGTAACCATCACCAAGAACGTAATGAACCGCTTGCAAGTCTACAGTAGTCATAGTCAAACAAATTCACTCTGCGTTGACCTTGCCCTTCGATGTTGACATCATGCCGATCGCGAGTGGACAACGTCACTTTCTGACTGTTTTCTCCCTATCGTAGGCCACGATTACAGTCACAATGCGTCGGTTGTATGCTGTTCACCCGAACTTAAAACCTTGGCTCTGCTGCTTCATTTGGTACTGGCAATATCTAATAACATTCCCTCACAAAGAACCAACGTCAGTTGTCGCTAGCCTCAAGGTCACTAACAGCCTTGACTCTTCAGTGGCGAGTCGACCGACTGCGAGGCGAGTTGACTATAAGATTAATGTGAATGTTTGCATTAAGAATAATACCTTGCATAACATAACAAAGCAAAAACAGTTCATTTGCATAAACTGTTTTGTCCATTTTGACAGTCCATTTTTTATTTATTCGACTGTATCTCATGAACTATACATTATTCTGTCGAAGGTATACGCAATAGATGGTGCAAATAAGCGTTCAGCCCAGTTTACATCAATTAATAAACACTTGGTTAATGAAACTGGTAGAATTGTATTCTTTATCCCAAGTATTAAAATTAGGCGGTGTGACCAATCCACGTATGAAAAACGTGTGTAATAAATAAAATACCACACTCGGTCTCATTAGATACGAATTATACGAAACTCGTGACCTTCCTATGGTATCTGACCTCGCTTTCGCTTGATCAGATACCGTCGGAAGGACACTCGTTTCGTATAATTCGTATCTAATCAGACCTTGTGTAGTATTCTCTATATACGACACAATGTCACGATCACATATACTGTGTGAATATTTTTTTCAACTGCTTTCAAATGTGACAAAAACAAATAAAAAACACTGAATGAAATGTGAGTGAATGTTTTGTATGGGTTCGTTTTGATTACGAATTCCTGATTGAGACAAGGTCGCTTTGGGTAAGGATTTACCCACAGCTGCAGTCTGGTCAGCCAGCCCAGTACCCAGTTGCGTCACGTGACCTCGTTACCCGTCTCGTTCGGGCCACGCCAAGCTGCGGTCGTAACCAAAATAACTAAGCGTCATAGTACCCCTTTAATAACTCCTAAATAAATCTATGACAAAAATAATTGTATGTCCATGTAGCTTTGAACATGCATTTTCATTATATAAATATATATACAGTGGACTCTCTATAGACCGGCACTGCTTCCGACCATTTATTTGTGCCGGTTTGATTAGAGGTCAGATCTGCACAGTTTAGGGTGTCATGAAGAAAGAACTGTACCTCATTCCCAATGGCACGATCTCTTACCACATTCACAACTGACTTCGATTGCACATGGCGTTCATAAATTACCTAAATGGGAAATATTCCATTTAAATGGGGTTATGCTTACATTATTCAGATCTGTAATATGATAATGATTTAAAATGATGTTACAACGTTTTTCGTTGATAAATTAACAAAAGAAAATCCATGATAGCTTTATTTGACATTGAAGTCACACAAATTAAACAAATACACCCACATAACCTTCATAAAACAATACGAAGGAGTACATGTACAATTATTTTGATTTCATTTGATGAAATAGTCATTAGGTGTAACCCACTTAGTTGGTGATCAATCGAGAATAAACCTATCTAAAGAAACACAAATTACCCCCTTGTTAAGCTAACTTGTCTCCAAGGGTCTCCACTTGATAGGGTGTCTTCTCCTACGTCCGAACTATTAGTATAAATAGTGGCACCAGTTCTAATCTCAGCAGTTCACAAAACGTTCAGGGACTCCAGCCAAACTGGCTGTCTGTGACAAACTGGGACCTTTCTATGGGACACTCTGGCAGGATTTGGTGAGACTATTTTTCTCTTTTTATGTTATGTTAGGAAGTGCTGAATTACTTACCTTGCTTTACCAATCCTTACCTTTGTCCTATGTCCCATTGTCATAAGTTTAGCTGTCTAGTTAGCTGCTTATTCAAGATTGACTACTGGTGTGTCTTTTGGCAGTACCGTGTCCTGGCCTTCAAAGTCCAGTCTTAGTCCTTGGGGGTCTAACGGCTGATCACCTTGCTGTCATTACACAATCAGAGTTCGTCTCCAGCTGTGCTTATCTATTTTAGTGCTATTTAGCTCTTCGCTGTCAATTAGCAGTTTGAGGCACGATCGGATTGTACTTCTGATTGTTCTTCTTCTGATTGCCTTAGTTTGCTTTGAGTATCTTATGCGAGGGATTGTATCATGTAAATAAAACGTTTATTCACTTTTATAGCTTTCCTACTCTGTCGTTATTTTGGGGATGTTAAACACCTTTATCAGGGATTGCTGATCTCACGAAATAGAGAGAGCGCCCTCGGGACACTTTGTAATGAAAAATTTTGTTTCTATGATTTGTTGTGATTTCTACTAGCAGCAGAGTCTGGTGCACAAATCCCATGTACACTGGGAGTTGGCTAAATTATAACATCACCAGCGAAAAACACCAAACAAAATACCAGCCACCTTCAGAATAGGAGAAGGTCTATTACTTTTCCACCTCTATCAAATCTGACAACAACGCTGAATTAAATGTGAGTGAATGTGTCGTATGAGTTCGTTCTGATGAAGAATTCCCGATTGGCACAAGGTCACTTTTGGTACGGATTTACCGACAGTAGCAGTCCAAACAGCCAACCCACTACCCATGCCACCTGGCTCGCTCGGTCATAACACAAATATTCCACAGAAATATCCCCCCTTAATAAGAACATTCTGTTGAAGATATACAATGCAGTCAGAACATTTAAAATGATCCATTGATTCTGAGGCTCCGCGGTCTCTGTTTGATTCATTATCTAAGGTTACAGTCTTACATTTGACATACACAATTGATGATACAAACTCAAACCTGAAAATTTATAGTAACTATAGAGAGTAGAGTACTCACAAGCACAGAGCAGATTGGGCCACTCCCAGACACCCGTCTCCATATCACAGATCGACACATGACTACCGCTTAATAAATATGTACTTGAGGTCAGCACGACACTTGTTCGTCACGTTTACCTTCTGACCAATCAGCTTGAATTCGTCCTGAGAGCAGGGGCAACATTTAACAGTAGAGGACATTACATCTTAGTTCTGAAAAAGATGTTGCAAACCTGTTGGTGAAACAAATGTGTGAAATTTAACGAATTTAAAAGTTGTGAACTATCCTGGATGTGTCGATGATCTCATGGTTGACTTTCTTTAAGGTTTTACCATGATATTTACCTCGGAATACATAAGACCTAAGTCAGTTACTGTCATAGTTTCAGAGTTGTACCAGAAAATACATTTCTCCTAACCCCACCGTTCCACAACATCACAACACACCGCAATTTAGTGGAATACGCTCGTGGTTAGTGCGACCGTTATATTTACAAGCACTCAACATACCTTTACAGAACTTGGTATCATACCAATCTCAATCACAAATGGTAGCTGTATACTCATATATGCAGTGAAATGATAAAATACATGCTGAAACTCGTCACGTAAAACCGGAGATAAAAAACTTTTACAGAAAACACTCTGGAACCGTGTTCCCTCTACGAATGTAACAGCATCATACTTGAGGGTTTACAGTACATTATATTGCATATGACAGATCATGCGATCTAATTGTTAAACACAAGAATATACAAAATTCAAACTGAAACATGCTACCAGATTGTATTGAGATATGACATTTTATCAACAGATAACGTGTTCCTTTCCTACAGGAATGTGCAATATTCTAAAGGATTGCCAGCCAAAGAGAATGTCCTCATATGAGAATATATAATATATGGTAATCAGCAATATTCTAATGGCTTGCCAGCCAAGGAGATTATACACATGTAAGCATTATTATAATGGCTTGCCAGCCAAACAACAAACATGAAGGAGACAACGTATGTCCCTTCATACGCTCATCAATGTCCTAGCCACACTGATAACCTGAAACAATAATTTGTTATTTGGTCATTATTTATATAAACTACATGAACTTTTAAGATTTAAAGATAAACGGTCTTGGTTGCACAAGCGAGAGAACGAATTCAAATTCGTCAACCCTTTATATACACCCTTAAACCACACCACCTAGCGGAGTGACCAATCATGTGACTATAGTTACACGCCGCTAGGAGACAGCAATTTCCCACTGCTTCATACTTCAAATGTTGGAAATTTCATATAGGGAGACTTGTCCTTGAATAAATAAGACCTAAGTCAGTTACTACCATAGTTTCCGAGTTGTACCGGAAAATACATGTATACGGGCACTTGTCCTTGAGGGTGCATCCACGGCTATCGCATTGGACGGGCCTCACAGACGAAGTGTCCTTATACATGTATTTCCCGATACAGCTTGGAAACAATTAAACAATTAACTTTTACTTATTTACTCAACAAATGTATCGAACTGAGGACTATTTTCAATACAGGGTATCAAAAGGCTCCTATTAATTTCTACAAGAAACTTCAGATATTGAAGTTGGTTGGTGACAAATGCATTACACAATTACTAATTTACATGCAAATGGCAAATCATGATCGTTTGGAATTTCACGCTTATAGTTACACATGTTCACGCTTTCATCAACAACAAGTCAGAGTGAGTTATAGTGATATTTGTATATCAAAGAGTTTATAACAAAGAGTATAGAAATCATAGCGACTCAAGGTGACTCTCATCAAGTGTAGATGTAGATGTAGGTAGAGATTCTGTGTGAACAAACGCCTTATTGTATTGAGTGTGTTTGTAGATGTTATTTGTAGATATTGTTATAGGGCTGATGTTGTGTTACATGGAATATATACGATACTGGTTTAGCCATACCATGTTTTGAATGCACGAAAGAAGATGAAAATTATAAAAATCACGTTGAACAGAAATAACCAAAAGACAATTAAGGTCACAAGCTATTAACCTTTGAATGAAAATGTTTTTTAATCAGGCCAAGCTGTCAAGCATAAATTTGATGAACAAAAAGATAAAATAATGAATTAGAAAGAAACATGATTATAACGAAAGGTCTTCATGGCCCTCGTCTTAAAGGGGCAGTAGCACGTTTTTGCAAAATTTATTTTTTAAAATTTCCCATTTATAATGATAGTTTATGTCATTTAAATTAACTTTAGAGGGTAAAACATCTTATTACACAAACCAATTATCTGTAGTTGTAAAAAACTAGGGTTGCGTATAAAGCAAAAATTGCATGGCGGCCATTTTATTGTGAACACAATTTATTATTTTGTATTACAAAAACGATTCCCATAGCTTTACCGAAATATGTACACTCATTTTAAACTTTATTTTCCGAAGAGAGAAGGATGTTTTACTATTGGTGAAGTTATTTTTCAAATACATTTCATCAACTTATTTGTGCTACTGCCCCTTTAAAATCTTCTAGGTGGATGACATCTGATCTGGTATCATGGAGATGAGTTCTACAGAGAATCAGCAGTAGAACTGAATGAGCAAGGCTTCTCGTAACATATAGGTGTCTTCAGAAGTTCAACATTTGTTTATAATGTTATATGTAGAATACATCTTGTTCTATGTAGAATAATCTTTCCCAAGGATATCTGCATCCGAAATATGCATTCATTGCCTCGTCATAATTCTAGCAAAAACCTGTTTCTCACCTTCTACTCTTATGAACCCCTGGTGGCAAAAAGTTTCCATTCTATAGAAAAGGCTCACGGGAAGATATTCAAATCTGACCAATCACAGAGTAGGTTTGCAGATGTGTCTGCTTTTCCTTAAAATTTAAGTTGTAGTGTTTCCTAATGTCATGAGACGCACCATTGTGTTTGCGTGAATTAAACAATTGTAAACTCCATTTTGATTGGACTATTTGTTTTACCGATAGCCCAATAGTGTTTTAATTTGTGGGTAAATGCGACAGGGCCTACTATGACGTTTCTATTTGTGTACACTTAACAGTGTTAGAATAATATGTCACATAGATGAATTAACACATTAATAGCTCAGCCATTTGCTTCAAAACAAGAGTGACATGAGGGGTTGTATGTGGTTGACCGAGGGTCCTAGATGTTTGTCAACATTCACGTGTTTTCTTAGTTATATTATTTATTAGTATTTTTCAATGTTTCAAATATTCATCTTCAAGTTGTAAGAAGTCAGCATGTTTTTATTAGAAAGGACGTTGTGTATTTCCATAAATTTCGTTATGTACATTGATAAACATTACATATACAGTACATTGAACATTTGATTCGAGTTCAAATCATTTCACTCAACTAAAATATTTGAATGCAAAATACATATGAAAATTACTGCTTTAAATGAGAATAGAGCAACAGCATTATATATTGTCAGAGGCCAAAATCCAGAACCTCTAAATTATACAGAAAAACAAGAGACTATTATACAGGATTTGTTCCCACTGAGCTTCTGTATAAGCAAGAGTGCAGCTATAAAACACAACAATAGCCGTCACCGTTACATATGTGTTGCTGTTGAGTCCCAGGATGGGAAGTCTAAACTTCGTCTCATGGCTCTTGCTCACAGCATGCAGTGCAAATGGTTTCAAGAGTTTCAGAGGATTTCAAGCTTTCAATCCCTCGTCATTGTTAAGAGCTGACTCGGATTCAGATTTCTCTCCACTTCAGGAAAACACTATGACAGATCTCGGTCTGAAACTTGCAAAGTATAAAACTCACATCAGCCAGAAGGAATGTTTGAAGACGTGTGAGAAAAGAGAAGGATGTTTGAGAGCCGTGCACTGCAAGGATAAGCCAAGGTGTGCTCCTGGAACCTTCTGTTCTCTTCAAGAAACAAGCAGATGTTACATCGCTGCAAACACTGGAGAGATTCTTCAACCGGCGGGAATCTGCACGTTTTCCAAAGAAGGTAATACTGTATAAATTATAGTATATATAGATTTTTTTTAGATTGAATTTCAATGAGAATAATGATAATGATAAATCAAGGTATTTGGAGTTATTAGTAAACATTTTAACGTTAAAGCGATAATATATTTGTTTTGTTTCAGTCCATCCCATTGAAAGTGGTGTACACGCGAGTGACAGCAGTTCCCTCATCCCACAGGAACCAGCCAAGTCAGAGACCTTGTCAATGGGCGCTGATGAAGAATCGGAGAATGTAAGTGCAAATACTCTCGCATCAGGTCCTTTCCAGTTGAACTCATACATGCGCTACATTGGTTCTCGCAATAAATGTGTGTATTAATTTGTGCAATGTAAAAATAATATGTTACAGGCTCATTTAATGTCCTTGTTGGAAAGATACACATAGATTTCTTTCATAAAATTTACAATAATAAATTTAGAGGTGAAATATTTAATAGTCACCAACATCAGACTACATGCACAGGACCGGAAATATCGGATTATAAGAGCAGCAGTCCAAGTGTAGCCTAAACATGGACACTGGCAACATATGAGCAGGCTACACGGAACATGTCTTGAAGTGAAGTTAAAACTGATAATTTGTAACATCACGGTGTGTAACAGTACTTTTCCTTTTTCTGTTCAGTGCTAAAGATTTTGCTTATTGGACTTTCAATAAGTATATGCATCATATAACGTTACAATGATGACATGTTATTTTGTTCAACAATGCAAATTTTCATTTAACACTTCGATCTATTTTGCTTCTAAGACAATTCTCCAAAGGACTTAAAGTCTATTCCTTTTCTAAAATATGTCGTGTCCAATAACAATCATTTTGAAATTATATTGAGATTAACTGTGCGGGCGAATGAAATCATTTCAGTTTTTTAATGAAATCGATTTGCTACATATCTAGCCTAGAGATAAAGTAATGCATGTTCCTTAGAAGTTAGAGTTTTTTTCATAAACTTTTATTTGACTTCATATTCTGATTTAAGTTCAAATCATCCACATGTATATATATATATATATATATATATATATATATATATCCCTTACGACTCTCAAGTATGTGCAAAAGCTCAAATTGCACGCCCAATGCCATGTACAATTATAAAAGTTATATTGCCTATTATTTAGGTTATAGTTATGGTTTAGCTATACCAAGCCAAACTTGTATCTTTATCTTCTATATCTATAGTCTATCTAAAGTGTAATTGGTGTGCGTCAGTCGTGATATATGGTCTGGTTTTCGATATAAAAAAAGACTTTCACCTTTATATTGTCATTGGTCTGAATTGGTTAGTATCAAAATGAAGAGTTTCAGCAACTACTAGTACTCTTCGGTAAATGAAAACTTTTTTTAAAAACATACTTTGAACATAAAAATGTCAAAGTTCTTTCGAGTGTAACAGTTTCTTTATTACTCATTCTATTCCATTTGAATCGCGTAAAAATAGCCAGTATTGGGCCAACTTCTCTTGCGATGTCAAGCTAAAGTGACGTCAAGAACAACTGTTTTATACGGGAAATCGCTGAAACAATGGTTGCAAGGCAAAATATGCACATGTATATATAACCCCACTGCCTATAGAGCCACATACATATTATCACTCAGCCATGCCAATTACGGAGAGCAACATCATTCTGTACATAATTTCTTAAATGTGGCTTTCCCGGGATACAACTGTTGAGTGTATATATATGAAAATAAAATATTCAACTTTTTAGAAAAAGGCGAAGAAGAGAATAAACAAAGAAGGTCTCAATTTGGTTGCCCAGAATCATGAAAGTGGTTTTCACATTCAGAAGAAGATAATTCTTGAAAACCAAGAAACACCGAATCTCATGAAGATGCAAGAAAGTCTCAGCTCGGACGTGATGCAGCATGTAAGTATACTCATCACATACGGAGGTGATGCAAGATGAAGTACCTCAACCTGTGAGTATACATATACCACAACATGTGAGTATATATATATACCTCAACATGTGAGTATACATATACCTCAACATGTGAGTATACATATATTTCAACATGTGAGTATATATATATACCTCAACATGTGAGTATACATATACCTCAACATGTGAGTATACATATATCTCAACATGTGAGTATACATATACCTCAACATGTGAGTATACATATATCTCAACATATGAGTATACATATACCTCAACATGTGAGTATACATATACCTCAACATGTGAGTATACATATATCTCAACATGTGAGTATACATATACCTCAACATGTGAGTATACATATATCTCAACATGTGAGTATACATATACCTCAACATGTGAGTATACATATACCTCAACATGTGAGTATACATATATCTCAACATATGAGTATACATATACCTCAACATGTGAGTATACATATATCTCAACATGTTAGTATACATATATTTCAACATGTGAGTATACATATACCTCAACATGTGAGTATACATATACCTCAACATGTTAGTATACATATATCTCACCATGTGAGTATACTAATACCTCACCATGTGAGTATACATATACCTCAACATGTGAGTATACATATATCTCAACATGTTAGTATACATATACCTCAACATGTGAGTATACATATATCTCAACATGTGAGTATACATATATCTCAACATGTGAGTATACATATACCTCAACATGTGAGTATACTAATACCTCACCATGTGAGTATACATATACCTCAACATGTGAGTATACATATATCTCAACATGTGAGTATACATATACCTCAACATGTGAGTATACATATATCTCAACATGTGAGTATACATATATCTCAACATGTGAGTATACATATATATCAACATGTGAGTATACATATACCTCAACATGTTAGTATACATATATCTCAACATGTGAGTATACATATACCTCAACATGTGAGTATACATATACCTCAACATGTGATTATACATATATCTCAACATGTGAGTATACATATATCTCAACATGTGAGTATACATATACCTCAACATGTGAGTATACATATACCTCAACATGTGAGTATATATATACCTCAACATGTGAGTATACATATACCTCAACATGTGAGTATACATATACCTCAACATGTGAGTATACATATATCTCAACATGTGAGTATACATATACCTCAACATGTGAGTATACATATATCTCACCATGTGAGTATACATATACCTCAACATGTGAGTATACATATATCTCAACATGTGAGTATACATATACCTCAACATGTGAGTATACACATACCACAACATGTGAGTATACCAATACCTCAACATGTGAGTATACATATACCTCAACATGTGATTATACATATACCTCAACATGTGAGTATACATATACCTCAACATGTGAGTATACATATACCTCAACATGTAAGTATACATATATCTCAACATGTGAGTATACATATATCTCAACATGTGAGTATACATATACCTCAACATGTGAGTATAAATATATCTCAACATGTGAGTATACATATATCTCAACATGTGAGTATACATATACCTCAACATGTGAGTATACATATACAACAACATGTGAGTATACATATATATCTCAACATGTGAGTATACATATACCTCAACATGTGAGTATACATATATATCTCAACATGTGAGTATAAAAGTACTGCCGACCCTTGAATCAAACACACAACGTGACATTGGTGTCAAATAACCCATCCCTAACCCGAATCCAAGTACCATTGTTTTGTTAAAGCAATGTTACCTCATTGTCCGACTGGCTTTAGATATCTGCATGTAACAATCCTTTACTTCGTAACTTGTTTAAGTTGGCGTCATGCTCTTGTCTGATTGGTCAATGTTGAAAATTATGACGGTATCCATTGGTAATACAATGTTTCCTGTAATGCTTACGGAAATAGAAAGCCAAATGCAATTGATAAAAATACTTCCTCGGTGACTGTCACTTTCAAAGGTTGCATTACATCTCATTCAGAAATTGGACACACTTGGTACTGAAGGGGACTCGGACAATGAAATTAAGGCCGATTTACTGGCTTTAGTAGGATCGTTAGGAGGCATATCATCAAACCAACCAAAAACTATCAACAATGATCTTTCTTCTATTTCTGAAAATTCATTGCAAAATCAATCAATCGATCTCAACGTGGATGTGAAAAGCATTTCTAAAAGCACAATACGCGACAAAACCAACATTTTAAAAAAGGAAAAGAAAGACACCTATGGAACCAAGAGACCAAAAGAGTCTCGAATTCCCAAGGGGTGTAAGGAAGAGCCGACCTATTTAAACCAGGGAGTGGTGAGAAAGCGGAAGTTGAGCAGACCCGGATATCCGGTTGTCATCGAGTACGAGTGTGATCAGAATACAGAGGAGAAATACAAGTACTTCTCCGGACCAAAGGAAGGGTTGTGTGATGATAAGGGGACCTGGACACTCCCAGCTATGTACTGTATCCGTGAGTACTTGTCCTTCACCGGTCTGTAACTGTGAGCTCTAATCCTTCACTGGTCTTGTCCTTCACTGTTCTGTAACTGTCAGTACTCGTCCTTCACCGGTCTGTAACTGTGAGCTCTAATCCTTCACTGGTCTTGTCCTTCACTGTTCTGTAACTGTCAGTACTCGTCCTTCACTGGTCTGTAACTGTCAGTACTCGTCCTTCACCGGTCTGTAACTGTCAGTACTTGTCCTTCACCGGTCTGTAACTGTCAGTACTCGTCCTTCACTGGTCTGTAACTGTCAGTACTCGTCCTTACTGTTCTGTAACTGTCAGTACTTGTCCTTCACTGGTCTGTAACTGTCAGTACTCGTCCTTCACCGGTCTGTAACTCTGAGGTATTATCCTTCACTGGTCTGTAACTGTCAGTAGTTGAGCTCCAATCCTTCACTGCTCTTGTCATTCACTGGTCTGTTGCTGTCAGTACTCGTCCTTCACCGGTCTGTAACTGTGAGCTCTAATCCTTCATTGGTCTTGTCCTTCACTGTTCTGTAACTGTCAGTACTCGTCCTTCACTGGTCTGCAACTGTCAGTACTCGTCCTTCACCGGTCTGTAACTGTCAGTACTTGTCCTTCACCGGTCTGTAACTGTCAGTACTCGTCCTTCACCGGTCTGTAACTGTCAGTACTCGTCCTTCACTGTTCTGTAACTGTCAGTACTTGTCCTTCACTGGTCTGTAACTGTCAGTACTCGTCCTTCACCGGTCTGTAACTGTGAGGTCTTATCCTTCACTGGTCTGTAACTGTCTGTAGTTGAGCTCTAATCCTTCCCTGCTCTTGTCATTCACTGGTCTGTTGCTGTCAGTACTCGTCCTTCACCGGTCTGTAACTGTGAGCTCTAATTCTTCATTGGTCTTTTCCTTCACTGTTCTGTAACTGTCAGTACTCGTCCTTCACTCTTCTGTAACTGTCAGTACTCGTCCTTCACCGGTCTGTAACTGTCAGTACTTGTCCTTCACCGGTCTGTAACTGTCAGAACTCGTCCTTCACCGGTCTGTAACTGTCAGTACTCGTCCTTCACTGTTCTGTAACTGTCAGTACTTGTCCTTCACTGGTCTGTAACTGTCAGTACTCGTCCTTCACCGGTCTGTAACTGTGAGGTCTTATCCTTCACTGGTCTGTAACTGTCAGTAGTTGAGCTCTAATCCTTCACTGCTCTTGTCATTCACTGGTCTGTTGCTGTCAGTACTCGTCCTTCACTGGTCAGTAACTGCTAGTACTCGTCCTTCACTGGTCTGTAACTGTGAGCTCTAATCCTTCACTGGTCTGGTGCTGTCAGTACTCGTCCTTCACTGTTCTGTAACTGTCAGTACTCGTCCTTCACTGGTCAGTAACTGTCAGTACTCGTCCTTCACCGGTCTGTAACTGTGAGCTCTAATCCTTCACTGGTCTTGTCCTTCACTGGTCTGTAACTGTCAGTACTCGTCCTTCACCGGTCTGTAACTGTGAGCTCTAATCCTTCACTGGTCTTGTCCTTCACTGTTCTGTTACTGTCAGTACTCGTCCTTCACTGGTCAGTAACTGTCAGTACTCGTCCTTCACTGGTCTGTAACTGTGAGCTCTAATCCTTCACTGGTCTGTTGCTGTCAGTACTCGTCCTTCACTGTTCTGTAACTGTCAGTACTCGTCCTTCACCGGTCTGTAACTGTGAGCTCTAATCCTTCACTGGTCTTGTCCTTCACTGGTCTGTTGCTGTCAGTCCTCGTCCTTCACTGGTCAGTAACTGTCAGTACTCGTCCTTCACTGGTCAGTAACTGTCAGTACTTATCCTTCACTGGTCTGTAACTGTCAGTACTCGTCCTTCACCGGTCTGTAACTGTGAGCTCTAATCCTTCACTGGTCTTGTCCTTCACTGGTCTGTTGCTGTCAGTACTCGTCCTTCACTGGTCAGTAACTATCAGTACTCGTCCTTCACTGGTCTGTAACTATGAGCTCTAATCCTTCACTGGTCTTGTCCTTCACTGGTTTGTAACTGTCAGTACTCGTCCTTCACTGGTCTGTAACTGTCAGTTCTTGTCCTTCACTGGCCTGTAACTGTCAGTTCTTGTCCTTCACTGGTCTGTAACTGTCAGTACTCGTCCTTCACTGGTCTGTAACTGTCAGTACTTGTCCTTCACTGGTTTGTAACTGTCAGTACTCGTCCTTCACTGGTCTGTAACTGTCAGTACTTGTCCATCACTGTTCTGTAACTGTCAGTGCTCGTCCTTCACTGGTCTGTAACTGTGAGCTCTAATCCTTCACTGGTCTTGTCCTTCACTGGTCTGTAACTGTGACTACTCGTCCTTCACCGGTCTCTAACTGTCAGTACTCGTCCTTCACTGGTCTGTAACTGTCAGTACTCGTCCTTCACTGGTCTGTAACTGTCAGTACTTGTCCTTCACTGTTCTGTAACTGTCAGTGCTCGTCCTTCACTGGTCTGTAACTGTGAGCTCTAATCCTTCACTGGTCTTGTCCTTCACTGGTCTGTAACTGTGACTACTCGTCCTTCACCGGTCTGTAACTGTCAGTAATCGTCCTTCACTGGTCTGTAACTGTCAGTACTTGTCCTTCACTGTTCTGTAACTGTCAGTACTCGTCCTTCACTGGTCTGTAACTGTCAGTGCTCGTCCTTCACTGGTCTGTAACTGTGAGCTCTAATCCTTCACTGGTCTGTTGCTGTCAGTACTCGTCCTTCACTGTTCTGTAACTGTCAGTACTCGTCCTTCACCGGTCTGTAACTGTGAGCTCTAATCCTTCACTGGTCTTGTCCTTCACTGGTCTGTTGCTGTCAGTCCTCGTCCTTCACTGGTCAGTAACTGTCAGTACTCGTCCTTCACTGGTCAGTAACTGTCAGTACTTATCCTTCACTGGTCTGTAACTGTCAGTACTCGTCCTTCACCGGTCTGTAACTGTGAGCTCTAATCCTTCACTGGTCTTGTCCTTCACTGGTCTGTTGCTGTCAGTACTCGTCCTTCACTGGTCAGTAACTATCAGTACTCGTCCTTCACTGATCTGTAACTATGAGCTCTAATCCTTCACTGGTCTTGTCCTTCACTGGTTTGTAACTGTCAGTACTCGTCCTTCACTGGTCTGTAACTGTCAGTTCTTGTCCTTCACTGGCCTGTAACTGTCAGTTCTTGTCCTTCACTGGTCTGTAACTGTCAGTACTCGTCCTTCACTGGTCTGTAACTGTCAGTACTTGTCCTTCACTGGTTTGTAACTGTCAGTGCTCGTCCTTCACTGGTCTGTAACTGTGAGCTCTAATCCTTCACTGGTCTTGTCCTTCACTGGTCTGTAACTGTGACTACTCGTCCTTCACCGGTCTCTAACTGTCAGTACTCGTCCTTCACTGGTCTGTAACTGTCAGTACTCGTCCTTCACTGGTCTGTAACTGTCAGTACTTGTCCTTCACTGTTCTGTAACTGTCAGTGCTCGTCCTTCACTGGTCTGTAACTGTGAGCTCTAATCCTTCACTGGTCTTGTCCTTCACTGGTTTGTAACTGTGACTACTCGTCCTTCACCGGTCTGTAACTGTCAGTAATCGTCCTTCACTGGTCTGTAACTGTCAGTACTTGTCCTTCACTGTTCTGTAACTGTCAGTACTCGTCCTTCACTGGTCTGTAACTGTCAGTGCTCGTCCTTCACTGGTCTGTAACTGTGAGCTCTAATCCTTCACTGGTCTTTTGCTGTCAGTACTCGTCCTTCACTGTTCTGTAACTGTCAGTACTCGTCCTTCACCGGTCTGTAACTGTGAGCTCTAATCCTTCACTGGTCTTGTCCTTCACTGGTCTGTTGCTGTCAGTCCTCGTCCTTCACTGGTCAGTAACTGTCAGTACTCGTCCTTCACTGGTCAGTAACTGTCAGTACTTATCCTTCACTGGTCTGTAACTGTCAGTACTCGTCCTTCACCGGTCTGTAACTGTGAGCTCTAATCCTTCACTGGTCTTGTCCTTCACTGGTCTGTTGCTGTCAGTACTCGTCCTTCACTGGTCAGTAACTATCAGTACTCGTCCTTCACTGGTCTGTAACTATGAGCTCTAATCCTTCACTGGTCTTGTCCTTCACTGGTTTGTAACTGTCAGTACTCGTCCTTCACTGGTCTGTAACTGTCAGTTCTTGTCCTTCACTGGCCTGTAACTGTCAGTTCTTGTCCTTCACTGGTCTGTAACTGTCAGTACTCGTCCTTCACTGGTCTGTAACTGTCAGTACTTGTCCTTCACTGGTTTGTAACTGTCAGTACTCGTCCTTCATTGGTCTGTAACTGTCAGTACTTGTCCATCACTGTTCTGTAACTGTCAGTGCTCGTCCTTCACTGGTCTGTAACTGTGAGCTCTAATCCTTCACTGGTCTTGTCCTTCACTGGTCTGTAACTGTGACTACTCGTCCTTCACCGGTCTCTAACTGTCAGTACTCGTCCTTCACTGGTCTGTAACTGTCAGTACTCGTCCTTCACTGGTCTGTAACTGTCAGTACTTGTCCTTTACTGTTCTGTAACTGTCAGTGCTCGTCCTTCACTGGTCTGTAACTGTGAGCTCTAATCCTTCACTGGTCTTGTCCTTCACTGGTCTGTAACTGTGACTACTCGTCCTTCACCGGTCTGTAACTGTCAGTAATCGTCCTTCACTGGTCTGTAACTGTCAGTACTTGTCCTTCACTGTTCTGTAACTGTCAGTACTCGTCCTTCACTGGTCTGTAACTGTCAGTGCTCGTCCTTCACTGGTCTGTAACTGTCAGTACTCGTCCTTCACTGGTCTGTAACTGTGAGCTCTAATCCTTCACTGGTCTTGTCCTTCACTGTTCTGTAACTGTCAGTGCTCGTCCTTCACTGGTCTGTAACTGTCAGTACTCGTCCTTCACCGGTCTGTAACTGTGAGCTCTAATCCTTCACTGGTCTTGTCCTTCACTGTTCTGTAACTGTCAGTACTCGTCCTTCACTGGTTTGTAACTGTCAGTACTTGTCCTTCACCGGTCTGTAACTGTCAGTACTCGTCCTTCACTGTTCTGTAACTGTCAGTACTTGTCCTTCACTGGTCAGTAACTGTGAGAACTTGTCCTTCACTGGTCTGTAACTGTCAGTACTCGTCCTTCACTGTTCTGTAACTGTCAGTACTTGTCCTTCACTGGTCAGTAACTGTGAGTACTTGTCCTTCACTGGTCTGTAACTGTCAGTACTTGTCCTTCACTGGTTTGTAACTGTCAATACTCGTCCTTCACTGGTCTGTAACTGTGAGTTCTTGTCCCTCACAGGGTGCCGTTCCACTAACCAATATTAGCCCTAAGATCAATTGTAAGTCCATCCTTTGACATTGGCTAAGATTGATCTTAGGGCTAAGGTCGGATAGGGGAACGGCACCCTGGTCTGTAACTGTCAGTAGTTGTCCTTCACTGGTCTGTAACTGTCAGTACTCGTCCTTCACTGGTCAGTAACTGTCAGTACTCGTCCTTCACTGGCCTGTAACTGTCAGTGCTCGTCCTTCACTGGTCTGTAACTGTGAGCTCTAATCCTTCACTGGTCTTTTGCTGTCAGTACTCGTCCTTCACTGTTCTGTAACTGTCAGTACTCGTCCTTCACCGGTCTGTAACTGTGAGCTCTAATCCTTCACTGGTCTTGTCCTTCACTGGTCTGTTGCTGTCAGTCCTCGTCCTTCACTGGTCAGTAACTGTCAGTACTCGTCCTTCACTGGTCAGTAACTGTCAGTACTTATCCTTCACTGGTCTGTAACTGTCAGTACTCGTCCTTCACCGGTCTGTAACTGTGAGCTCTAATCCTTCACTGGTCTTGTCCTTCACTGGTCTGTTGCTGTCAGTACTCGTCCTTCACTGGTCAGTAACTATCAGTACTCGTCCTTCACTGGTCTGTAACTATGAGCTCTAATCCTTCACTGGTCTTGTCCTTCACTGGTTTGTAACTGTCAGTACTCGTCCTTCACTGGTCTGTAACTGTCAGTTCTTGTCCTTCACTGGCCTGTAACTGTCAGTTCTTGTCCTTCACTGGTCTGTAACTGTCAGTACTCGTCCTTCACTGGTCTGTAACTGTCAGTACTTGTCCTTCACTGGTTTGTAACTGTCAGTACTCGTCCTTCATTGGTCTGTAACTGTCAGTACTTGTCCATCACTGTTCTGTAACTGTCAGTGCTCGTCCTTCACTGGTCTGTAACTGTGAGCTCTAATCCTTCACTGGTCTTGTCCTTCACTGGTCTGTAACTGTGACTACTCGTCCTTCACCGGTCTCTAACTGTCAGTACTCGTCCTTCACTGGTCTGTAACTGTCAGTACTCGTCCTTCACTGGTCTGTAACTGTCAGTACTTGTCCTTTACTGTTCTGTAACTGTCAGTGCTCGTCCTTCACTGGTCTGTAACTGTGAGCTCTAATCCTTCACTGGTCTTGTCCTTCACTGGTCTGTAACTGTGACTACTCGTCCTTCACCGGTCTGTAACTGTCAGTAATCGTCCTTCACTGGTCTGTAACTGTCAGTACTTGTCCTTCACTGTTCTGTAACTGTCAGTACTCGTCCTTCACTGGTCTGTAACTGTCAGTGCTCGTCCTTCACTGGTCTGTAACTGTCAGTACTCGTCCTTCACTGGTCTGTAACTGTGAGCTCTAATCCTTCACTGGTCTTGTCCTTCACTGTTCTGTAACTGTCAGTGCTCGTCCTTCACTGGTCTGTAACTGTCAGTACTCGTCCTTCACCGGTCTGTAACTGTGAGCTCTAATCCTTCACTGGTCTTGTCCTTCACTGTTCTGTAACTGTCAGTACTCGTCCTTCACTGGTTTGTAACTGTCAGTACTTGTCCTTCACCGGTCTGTAACTGTCAGTACTCGTCCTTCACTGTTCTGTAACTGTCAGTACTTGTCCTTCACTGGTCAGTAACTGTGAGAACTTGTCCTTCACTGGTCTGTAACTGTCAGTACTCGTCCTTCACTGTTCTGTAACTGTCAGTACTTGTCCTTCACTGGTCAGTAACTGTGAGTACTTGTCCTTCACTGGTCTGTAACTGTCAGTACTTGTCCTTCACTGGTTTGTAACTGTCAATACTCGTCCTTCACTGGTCTGTAACTGTGAGTTCTTGTCCCTCACAGGGTGCCGTTCCACTAACCAATATTAGCCCTAAGATCAATTGTAAGTCCATCCTTTGACATTGGCTAAGATTGATCTTAGGGCTAAGGTCGGATAGGGGAACGGCACCCTGGTCTGTAACTGTCAGTAGTTGTCCTTCACTGGTCTGTAACTGTCAGTACTCGTCCTTCACTGGTCAGTAACTGTCAGTACTCGTCCTTCACTGGCCTGTAACTGTCAGTACTTGTCCTTCACTGGTCTGTAACTGTCAGTACTCGTCCTTCACTGGCCTGTAACTGTCAGTACTTGTCCTTCACTGGTCTGTAACTGTCAGTACTCGTCCTTCACTGGTCTGTAAATGTTAGTTCTTCTCCTTCACAAGTCTGTGTTCATAAGTACTTGTCATTCACTGTACTGTATCCGTGAGTTCCTCTCGCAACGGTCTATCAATCCATATGTTGGGTTGTACTTGAAATCAATGTTTCAAAACTAATTATTTTCGATTTCCGATTTCGAGAAGTGTCTTTCTAAATGTTTGCTTGTCTTATTGATATTCTTAATAATCGGTGTACATATTTCTGCAGCGACAAGTTGTTATAGCAAATTTGCTGACAGTTCTGGAAGCGCCACGGTTCTGTATAGTGGTGACACACATCGGGACATAGAGGGACGGGAGTGTCAGGCCTGGAAGGAGGATAGTCCACACAGTCATTCATTTAGTAACAAGGTGGTCGGCGCCTGTACAGCGTGTGGGTCTGTGGAGGATATCGGCAACAAGTGTCGGGACACGGACGATGAAGGCAAACCCTGGTGTTACACGATGGATCCGGAGGTGCGCTGGGAGTTCTGTGACATCAAAGAGTGTAAGGAGGGTATGTGTAATCAGTTGTAACCCCACCTATCCTAGCAGCTTTGTTTCAGAGAACTACAAAACTACTGCAACTACAGGGAATCTAACATATTTTAAAGGCACTGTAGCACGCTTTTTCCATCATTCATTATTATAGTTAATACAATAAAGCGCTACGTCAATTGGTAAAACAACTTATTACACGACCTTGTAAGCTGTATCCACAGAAATCGGTTATCCATATTGGTAGAAAATGGTGCGACCTATACAGCAACAACTTTGTGGAAATAATCAGTGCGATATTTAGTTTTGTACATCTTATGCGATGTTGAGAGTTCTGATAGCAAGATGGTTGACAATTCCATGATTGTACCATTTTAAAACTCTATTCTGAGTGTTCAGGTATTGCCACATCAGTCAGCCCACTTGAGATAACTATGAGCTGCCATTTTAATGTGAACACTTTGAAATCGCCGCTCGTTGGGAAATGGACTCGCATGGCTAACCGAACCATGTACATTTATTTTAGAAATCTTGTTATTGATCCAGGAGTATGATGTAGCCATCGTTAACACGTATTTATATTTGTGTGAGAGCACTTTATTTAAGTAAGAAAATCGTGCTACAGCGCCTTTATGACAACCGTTTTCCCCATTTGTAACCATTAAACAACGGTAAGCCAAAAGGCTAATGATGGTAGCTTATTTTCAGAGTTGTTTTGATATCGATTTGCGGAAGCTCGTTTTGTAAAGTTGCAATGCGATCTTCGATTCCCAAATTGTTCACTAAAACTTTCAAAAAGTAATGATGGTATATTTGTTCTGAGATGCATAAAAAAAGAAAGCCAAAAGGTTAGTAGTGATAGTCGACGCAGGAAGAATGTGGATGCTGGAAGGAATGACATCAACAATCTCAATGTTCATTTAAGAACATCATTTAGATCGCAGGTACCAACAGACCAATAGTAGCATCATTGACTGCCAACGAAATACTGGGTAGCGCAGCAAGAAATTGTTGTGCTTTTTTCCGAATGGTATGCAATTGGTATCGCATGGCAGTAGTGATGTACGCTTCTTTTATTTGCAGAACGAAGATGTGGCCGTCCTCCACTGCTACGTGGTGCCCCTGCTCTCAGGACGGAGCTGATTGGTCAGAAGGTGCACGTGACCTACGGGTGTCATGCTGACCTCAAGTACATAAGTGGTAGGAACGTGTCCATCTGTGATATGCAGACCGGTGTCTGGGAGTGGCCCAATCTGCTCTGTGCTGGTGAGTAATTTGTTAAAATCAAATCATTTTGAAGTCACCTTCACTTCCCAAGTAAGCTGACAAACGTATTTAAATGATGTTCCTCTCCGTGAAGAGTGTTGAGTCGTATTGTAAAGGGAACGTTTGTGATCAAAGTAGCAATGTGGTTATAATCCACTGGGAGCTTAACAAATAATTAACCAGTGAATGAGAGACTCGAAACAGTGAGAAAGAGTTGATGCAGCTTTCGTTTTAATTTTCACAAGATAATGTTATGTTGCATGTGTCATGGCACCTGTCTTGCAAAATCAACTCAACCCACAGTCAATTGTTCTAAATACTTTTTGCCTACACATGCTTTTGATATAAAATTACGTTTCAACACCCCAAGTGTATTTGAACATACACAGAATATGTGTTTCCCATGTTGTAAGGGATTCCAATAAAGACATATCATTTTAGTTTCTGACCTTGACCTCGGTTCCAAAATACAATAGGTGCATGAGGTCTTTGAAGGGCATTTAGAAGTGGTATACATAAGAACAGGAAGTTTTCTTGATAACAGCTTCCAAGAATCAAGTTTACCATGGAAACAGAAACTGATCACCACCTCCCCCTCTTAGATGTCTCCCTGCAAGCCACAGAGCATGGACTTAAAGGCGCTGTAGCACTTTTTTGCAAAATTTATTTTTTCAAATTTCCCATTTATAATGATAGTTTATGTCATTTAAATTAACTTTAGAGGGTAAAACATCTTATTACACAAACCAATTATCTGTAGTGGTAATAACTTTCTTGCGTATAAAGCAAAAATTGCATGGCGGCCATTTTATTGTGAACACAATCTATTATTTTGTATTACAAAAACGCTTCCCATGACTTTACCGAAACATGTACACTAATTTTAAACTTTATTTTCCGAAGAGAGAATGATGTTTTACTGTTGGTGAAATTATTTTTCAAATATATTTCATCAACTTTTTTGAGTGAAAAAACGTGCTACTGCCCCTTTAAACAACCGTCTAGCGCAAGCCAACACACACCGACCAATACATCCGCTACATTTCCTGCCATCACCCTCAAATCAAACAAGCCATTATAGCCACACTCACAAGACGTGCCCAATCCATTTGTCATCCTGACGCCCTCAATCAAGAGCTACAACATCTGAAGAACACATTCACCTCACTCAATGGATATCCTGCAGGCCTAGTCACCAAGACCATCAACAAAACACTCACCATCAGAGACACCACTCACAAGCCTGAACCATCGCCAATCCGGGTCACAATTCCCTACAGCCACAGCCCCTCAGCCACAAGATCTCTCGCCTCATCAAGAACAAAGCCAGCATTGATGTAACATTCACAAGCGGCAAGACCGTCAATCAACTTCTGCCAACGGCAGAGGAACCAGCATTGCAAGCCCCAACCCAAGAGGATACATCTACAAAATTCCATGTCATTGTGGCCAAGAGTACATCGGAGAAACGCTACGACCTATCAACACAAGGATAAAGGAACACCAAGCGTCCGTCAACAAACTTGACCAGAAATTCGCCCTATCTGAGCATACCATGAAAAACAAGGATCACATCATCGATTGGGAAGCTACCAAAGTCCTGTCAACCAACAACAACAACTGGCGCCAAAGAAAACTCCAAGAAACTATTGACATTCGAAGGGAACAACCTGCAATAAACCGCGATCAAGGCATCTTCCTACCATGTGCTTGAGATTCACTCATCTAGAACTTTTATCTCCTGTCGGAGGAAATATCCGAGGAGCACCAAACCAAAACCAAGTATCCCTACCTCCATCCACTCCTGTCGGAGCAAATTATCCGAGGAGTCCCCACCAATCAACACCTATCAGCTCCAATCACCATGCAACAACTTCAAAGCCACCCACATCAACAATTGGCCTCTCTTCCAATTAACTGTAATTATTGTTTGTTTTACAATTTCAATAAAGCCAATTAGCCTCCCTCGTTTCATCATGTGTGTTAATTTACATCTTCAATAAAGCCTACAGGCCATTGTTTATCTACTTACTCCCCCTCATGTTTGTATTGCAAATCCTCATTGTATACCATTCTCATGCTTCACCCCCCTCTTGTTTGTATCACAAATCCCCATTGCATACTATTCTCATGCATGTTAATCTCCCTGATTGAGTTTCCTCACCATTGTTTTGTTTGCTATATAAAATATATTTTGTTATTTCCTTACATTCCACCTGATGAAGGAGTGAGTATGTACTCCGAAACGTCGTGTATTTTCACATTAAAGAAGTTGTTTTCCAGAAAATCTTCCTGTTAATAGGCGCTCGTTAAGGTTATATCTTCTTACTCGACTTTCATATTCACCCCAAACGCTAAATATCAATTATGTATGTGTTTCAATGAAAACCAAGAAAGTGTTTTTTGCATGTGTAGTAGCAGACAAGTATGGCTCTATCTCACGTATGTCCTCGTTAAAAGACCTATTAAACGCTATAGAAGCAATTCTATCTTCCTATATATCTACTTTATTAAAGTTTCCTAAATAATGTTTGTCTTAATGGCTGCAGCAAGCCAAGGTCCATTGTCCAGTTTTTTTTTATCATGACCACGACTTTGAATGGTTGTACCTGGGATTTCTCATATCCGTTGCAACGGTTACGTGATCTTGCTTACATATTCCACCTTCAGATTTCTCGAAATGAGTGTAGTTTAGAAAAAAAACTGGGTTTCGGAGTATTAGCATAGACTTGAAAATACCGGATTTGGGACAATATAGAAGATGCTATTTTAGATAATAACACTTTTTGTTAATGTATTTCAAATGTTGTTGAAAACCTTTTGAAAAACTATTTCATTTCAAAAAGGTAACATTAAAGGTTAAATGTCGTACCCATGGTCATTTTCGGGATTCGTTGAAGAGGGGTTTCAATTTGACAACTTTGTAAACTCGACTTTAAATTTCTTAAATTGGCCCGTAAAGTATTTATATACAATGTACAGCTTTTAAAAAAGTGCCTAATTAAGCCCCGGCGACTAGAATGAAAGTGGGCGGGGCGGTGGTCACTGAAGCGTATCTAGCTGTGACGTAGTTTAGGTGGAGGAATCTCATTATGGCCGCTAATCTTAATTTGACGCGTTTTCCCAACTTTTAAACTGCTTATATAAGACTGAAATCTTCATCAAAACAACCCAGATATTCGATAAATGGATCACTTAACTATTCAACTACCGATTTCATATGGTTACAACGGCCGGGCCCTGCTTAATTGGAGTGCATTTTGCGCTAATGATAGTATGTTTGTAGCAATCAACCGTGAGACTGCTGTCATTACATATAGATTTAGGCCGTACCCAAAATCACGGAAGAGTTGATCGTTTTCAACCCTGCTCTATCCAAACTCACCATTCATGGTACGTTATGTAAACAGTGCGATGTACGGTAAGTTATGTACCTATATGAGTTCATTTACACAAAGTATGTCTTTCAGCGATTCAGAAAATGAAATATATATACTTTCCATGTAGTGTTTGTTTGTCATTTGGAGTGATTTAGCCGATGTCTTGCCATACCTGTACGAACCAAATGACAGTTCAAGTGACATTGAAACAAGGGAAGACTCAAGGGAAACGGGGCGGAGATAGATTAAGAAGCACCAATTGTTATGATTTTAGTGAGATATTTCATATTCTGTGCATAGCCTTATTCCAATTCAGTTCCAATTTCAATATAGTTTATTGGTGTTACAAAACGAAGATGTTGGCGTGGTTTTGACAGGGGATTTCAGTATGGAGAACCGGTTCGTTGGAGTACATTTCGGTAGAGTATCAAACGGTGTATTTGAAGGAATTGATCGAATTATGTTGAATAATCAGCAGGAAATTTTTTGTTTTGTTTGTATTAATAAATAACGTAATCTGGTAGGTATTATTTTATATACACTGAACGATTGGTTGTTCTGGTTGTTCAAACAAGCGAGACAACATTGCAGATTTATAAATAACATTGTGTATGTAATATAATAGATTACTGTTATTTGAAGTTTGTCAATTAAAATATTCTATATATGACGTAATGTAATGCAAACCATTTTCACTTCACTTTCATGGATAATACATCAACTGGATTGGTCAACAAGCTCAGTGAAATGTACATGAAGATTGCTCCATTGTACACACATATATACATTATGATTATACAAATTTATAGAAAACCAACAATATCGAATGAAAGAATTATGTTACCAGTAGCGTTTTAATGCACATCTCGTAAATGAAAATGAAATGGATAAGTAAAAAGGCTGATAGCCTTTACGTGTCGCTTTAACACACAAACTCATAATTCTCAGTTTAGCGTACCATATAGATGTTTCTTCCAGATCAAAGGGGAGAAGTGCTGTTACAGCAAATTAATTTACATAATTAAGTTGACAAAGTCAAAGAAGCTAAGAATGTAAGAATGAATTTGGAGATCCCAGTGTAATAATGTATTTAGAGATAACAAGTTTACTGGACAGATTCAATTAGATAACAAATTGCATGTCGGTGACCGACATGTCATATATGTGTATTGTCAAACGTCCTGTCTTGGTGACACAAAGCTGATCATAATGGGAAATACATATTATATATTGTCAGCCAATGAAGTAAGGAACATATATTAAACCAATGGAATTGAGGAATAGGATATTAGCTTTGTATTCTGTAGGGTATTCTTTGTCGATGGCACTCATTAGAAGAAAACACATTGTTGCACGATTACTGAGGATATATGGTGATATACATTGGTTTATCAAGTTCATGATGAAAACTGGTTCGTTATTCTAATCATTGGTCACATTGTAGATTGCTATTCGCATGCGAAATACTTGCACTATCATTAAAATGTATAAAACTGATTATAATAGTAATGCAAGTCTTCAGGGAAGTGATCTGAGCACAGACCCGAGGCTGACATTGGTTGTGCTACCATAACGCTCTCCTCCTCGAACAAAATCAGTGCATTTAAGCAGAACAACGGTGTGTTAGATACAACAGATGGACTGACTGATTCGCCAGTCTTTGCCATGATAAATAGTAAGCGGATGTTTACATGAAAATGTATGAGAATAATGCTCAGATAAGAAAACATTGCAGCGAATCACTAATACCACTAGTATTAACCGGGTTTTTTGTGTCTAAAAGTAATTTATTTTATTTTATTTTACAAACATCATTATGTCTTTCTGATCATATTGAACTACAGCTGAGAAATGCTTCTACTACGACCACGACGAGTGGATGAAAGCAGTTTACCATGGCAACATCTCAACTACAAAGACAGGAAGGTCCTGTCAGAGATGGGACTCGCAGACTCCGCATGAGCACACGAGAACGGTACGTGAAACATGCTGCCCCATCACCATAACCACATTGGGAATATAGCTTAGGTCTATAAACATTTCCAAAATGACTAACATTTAAGGGTGCGCGGTAGTATCGGTATATCGGTATATTGCAATACAGAAACACCACAATACGTACATGTACACACTTCTATTAATATCCAATATATCGAACTTTTTAAAATAACCTTTTTCATCTAAAATTATTACAGAAAGACCCAACCAAATATAGTTATAGTGCTGACTCGCGGTGGCAAAGGGAAAAGGCTCATAACCAATCATTGAAACTTGCTCTCAGGTGACAGTTACTTGCGGCCATTTAACAGCCATTGAAGGAAATAATGTTCATGTTTATTTTCTTTGCTTTGTCTATCATAAGATAACATTACCTGCATAACGTGTGTAAATGAAATGTGAAATCATATGAAAGGCTATTGAACTAAATGTTGTTACTCTCATAACAATAAAGCTCCATTATGATATGATTGCTATACGGCCCCCCTGAAGCCAACACCATGTCACAATCTTTGTCATATTCAACCAATCGCAACGAAGGACATATTCGGCGCATGTTACACTTGTTAAGTATATCAATTTCAGAGTTTCGTCTGTATATAACAACTAATTGAAAAATGTTAAACGAAAACTCAGTAATGTAATGGGATTGAGTCATTATGACTATCTGAAGGCTTTCATAACTCACATGTATTTGATTTGTTGACAGACAAAACGAGCGTTTCATCGCCCTCGGAAATGAAATAATGTTTCTATATTCTGACTCGCTGATTGGATCGTGACGAACTAGTCTTTTCACTTGTATTACCCCGGTATTTCATGTCAAATTATTTATGGGACATTCACAATTGAAAGGTAACTTAAACTTATTGAATATTTTAGAAATAACTCGTTCCAGAAAACATGCACTTTTGGTACAGGATATTTTTTTTAGAGTACGGCGTGAATAATGCAACATATCTGAAACTAGTGAAACACACTTTTTAGCTCATCAGGCCTGAAAGGCCCGATGTACTTATGGCATGGCATGGCATGGCGTCTGGCGTCCGTCCGTAAACTTTTCGCTTTTTCGACTTCTTCTCCAGAACCAATGACTCCACAGAGCTGAAATTTTATGTGCATACTCCTTGGCAAATTTGGGATTCTAAAATTGTAGATTTCGTGACCCCGTGAACCCAAGTCGGGTCACAGAGGTCACATCCTTAAAAACCTATTTTCATCTTCACCTCCAGTTCCAAAAGGTCTAGAGAGCTGAAAAGTTGTGTGCATACTCCTTGGCCAATGGGGATTCTAAATTGTAGATTTCGTGAACCTGTGACCTCAATTGGGGTCAACGGGGTCACAGCTCTAAAAACCTATTTTCATCTTCTTCTCTATTTCCAAAAGGTGTACAAAGTTAAAAAGTTGTATGCAGACTCCTTGGCTAATGAGTATTCAAAAAAATGAGATAACATGACCCCGTGACCCCAAATGCGGTCACAGAGGTCATGACCTGAAAAGCTATTTTCATCTTGAGATTGTATGTGCTCTTCAAAGGGAGGTAATTAAACAACAGTGATGAATTAAATGTTCAAGTGTGTCTTTATTTGAAGGGGATTTTATATCTGGTCCCAGAGATAGGTCAGAGGGGAAGGACCTATTTCATCTTCTCCATTTAAAGTGCTTTCTATTTGTTGTACCTCTCACGTTGAAGTTGACATTTTGAATTAGTTAATGTATAGATCCTGATGAACTACAGAACCAGTGGCTCTAATTTTTTTTTAACTTCGACATATTACAGTGAGAAACGGTTTATTTTTACAGGCAACTGTCCATCTTTTACAGACAATAAGATAGGGTATTTAAATATCAAATACAGAATTGTTTTTAAATAATACAGTATGTTTGAATTTGAACATGGTTTCTGGGTTTTATCTTATCAATACATCGAATGACAGTATGTTTAACTTCTAGTACTTTTTTGTATTAAGTAAAGGGAACATCTAATATTTAAAATTTAAAATACACCAATATATCGCGATACGTATTGCAATACGCCTGTCTGTATCGCAATATATTGCAATACGAAAATGAGATGCAATACCCATCCCTACTAACATTTAGCAGATAAATTGTTGTGTTTGTAAAATATCCGGGATTCGTTGTTATTTAACACCCGCAAATCTTCTTTGAAACTGACACTTTAGCCAAAAGTTTTTAACTCTCAAATTTGCGGGTTTGGAATAACAATGAATCCCGGAAGTTTTACAAATGGAGCTATTTATCAATACTGTAACATAACTGTTTATTAGCAGGCGTTTTTTAAAGTGAACTCTGCTTTTACGTACGTATATTTGAGTTAAAAGGACTTTGCATTTGTTCCATTTTTGTAAGAGGTGTGGTCAGGTAAAAAAAAATGTGAATACTCTACGTAATATGTTCAGTAGCAACAATTTACAAGTGACCCCGAAAAGTGTCACTCAACTATAGTCACTTAGGAGATAGCGAGTAAATTTATAATTGAAACCTCACGGTATTTTCAATTTTCAATTTACTTGCTATCAATCCAGTATAACATGTCTCTGATTTTCAAACACAGTAGGTTTATCTCCATTCTACCATGACGGTTTTATCACGGAACTCTTTTTGTCGGATGCTGACAAGTGCGTACAATGGCAACTCGCGAGTTCCAAATTACGTTAGAAAAATCCACTGTTGATAACAGCAGCGATTTCGTATGAAAACTTTTTCCCCATAAAATTTCTTTAACTATTTACAAAAATCTATTATATGTGTCATTTATTACGGGAGTTTTAATTCTGTTTCCCCAACATTTACGTTCATACAATCAGGATTCGTTTTGCCTGAATTTCGAATTTTTGGAATAACCTGCATAAGCATATCACGCGACATTCAAAATGGCTAGCGTTTGGCAGTCGTTCTGAATTACGAGCTTGAGGTTTGTATTTACTAAAATGAAGTGTTCCAGGTGAGGGTAATTCTCTCATTTTGGTAAGGAATGCACATTGTCGACGTAGCTGTGCAGATGATATGACATGTAGATCTATGCATTTCTTATTTTGCATCAAAACGTTACGCTCGGTTTTTAGAACCGGCTGACCATTGCGTCATTGACATTGCGTTTGCTTTCCTACTTAACTGCATTAAGTGTCGTTATTTGTATAACTCTTGATACTGACGAAGTTTGTCTTGCTAATCTATCATTTAATGTAGCTCTAAAACACGCTACAGGAAAGATTGATTTGATTAGCATCAGTTATTTTGATTTCCGCAAGCAGAGCACACTTTAGAAAAGGCCGTTTGTTCGGATAGATTGTGACGTCACAAAGTAGACGCGTCAATACGCGGTGAAGCTGCTCTAAAATCAGAGGAGGTTCAATCCAGAATTGATCGCGTTTGATTGATCTGGAGAATCAATCAGAATCGAGTATCCAGTAATGTCATGGTAGAATTCACAAAATTCAGTATCTTTTTAGATGGCGATAAACACTTATCTACGACATCAACACGTAAAACCCTTAGGAACAAAAATCTTAAACTTGACCAAAACCACTGTGACAATGACGCTAACATTGTGAGGTCAAACCGGTTTATCTCTATGACATCATGCCATGGCAACGGCATCCGGTAAAACAGCCGCGTGGAGGAAGGCGTCAAACTTGGACAAATTTAACAAGTTGTGATTTGTGAACCATACCGGTATATAAAATACCCACGGCAATAAAAAAAGAAAAGACGGTCAATGGGACTGACAGCATGCTTTATGAGACAATAAAACATGCTCATGATTTTAGACGTCAGTTAGAGCATCACTTATGATGTCATATATTAGGTCAATTTGATTGTTCAATGCTAGTGAATGTGTTCTACAACGGGAGCAATTAATATTTTCAAAATATAGTTTATACAAACAACGTCATATCTTCACGGTTTTTTATATAAAAGCGAGTAGCTGCTAAATGGATCTCATATAAGAAATAGAGGACTTGTTGTTGCGCTTTATCGTGAATAAAACATAGCAGGGAGCATAAAACTCTCAGGGCTGCACCATTTGTGTTTTATGCTCGCTGCTATGTTTTAGTCAACGATATAAACCTAAGGCGTCATATTTGTGTAATTTTGGCGGTAATTCTTTTCTCAGGTAAACCTCCTTTCAAGGCCATACAGAACACCCTTGGGCATTCTATGGAATATCCCTGGGGAATTCTATGGAATATCCCTGGGGCATTCTTAGAATCACCTTGGGGCATTCTTAGAATATCCCTGGGACATTCTATAGAATATCCCTGGCCCTGAAAGTAGACTTCAACGTGAATAGTAAATTCCGGAATAACCCCATTTGATGTTTTAATTTCACAGAACAAATTTGAAAATGAATCTAAGTTAAAATTTCACACTTGACATGATGAGATTCGAACGTGCATCCCTTCGCTCCTTAAACTGGACTCTCTACCACAGAGCCACACAAGACCTGGCAATGAAACGTTTAATAACTCTATCTATAGTCACGTTTCCTTAACCTCAATATAACGAAAGTAAGGGAAACATGCTTTTTGTAGAGCGCGAGCTTCACGAACTTTTCGTGAAAGGCGAACAGTCCCCGGCTTCGTTTGAGCGATACTTTTTTCGTTCACGGCATGGCTATGTCATTTCATAGGAACCTTCGGCCCGCGAGTTGTCCCTCTCCCTCATGTTCACATTTTCAACCAAAACCTCGGGAGAGTGTTATGTCCTTTACATAAAGCACACAAAGCACACAAAGCACACAAGCACACAAATCTATAAAATGACAATGACGCCTGTAAATTTCGAGTAAGGCATACATATTAAGAGAAATATAATTTTTTTAATTTGCTCCGGCCGAATCTTGTGAACATGTGTATCAGTTCTCGGTGATTCGCCCCAGGTAATTTGCAGGTATTATAATTGTCATACAACACAGGGAAATCAACCAATCAGATTCAAGGATACATTGAAGTCATGTTACAATGCCCTTTTAACAATAGTCATGATAGACTCCAAAAGTGACCACCGGGTCTAAATTTAGTTGTGGACAAACTGTGATGTCTTTACAATCTAAAGCTAGCATTTAGGTCAAGATCGATCCACAAGTGACCACATATATATTTGACATTTTCAGGTTGACATGTTCCTTGGTGTCTCCAGTCTGACTGAGATGGGTAATGTGTGCCGAGATCCGGACGAGGAAGGGGCACCTTGGTGTTACACAACAGACCCGGACTCGAGATGGGAGTACTGTCCTGTACCAGAGTGTACCCTATAATTTGTACCAACAGAGCTTCAGATTTCAATCATAGCAACTTCCTCGCATAACTCACACCAGTTTCCACAACTGGCTAATTTATGTCGTGTACTTCCCTGTGGTAACAGCGCTGCATCTGAACTTAGTTCTCCGCCAGCAGAGAAAATGAAGGAAATGTATCAAGTCTTCAATTAGCCAGTGATAGAGACTGACGCGAGTTATGACTTGAGAAGGAAGTTGTATTCGGTGATGATCCTTCGATTCCATGTGTAGGAATGCTTTTGAATTGGACACAAGATATCAAGGCTATATATGTAGGTGTGATGCAGGTGTGATGCACATAGAGCCAAATTTATATGATCTTATAGTTTTCTTTCCATATGACTATTCCATATCAGGAAGAATTCTTGTTAAGTTTTTGTCTGCAAGTTACTTTGCATCTTTAACATTGGTTTGGTTTTATTCTCACATGGGACGAAATATTTTAAAGCGTATCTCTGGCATTCTTTTAAGTTTAATCCGTTAAATAAAGGTTTCTCGTTGCTTTAGAGGAATAAGTACAGTGAATACCAAACGGATCTCGGATAGGTATCTTGTACTCGATTTGTCACTTTCAAAGCTTGTGATTGTGAAGGTCCATGCTGCCTATTGCCCTGTCAGTGCTCACGGTATCCTGCTTTTGGTTTCCAGAGGTGAGCATATGTCTAGAGTTTTCAGTCCAAGTAAAATATGTAAATGCGGCCAGTAAACTCTGGACATCAACTGTACGTTTCCTAGACGTCTAATCTTGAAAATACAGCCTTCTGTTCTGTTTTTAAAAAACTAGTTTATTCTGCAAATTGACGTTTACGCCAAGTTCCATTTGTAACGTTACACTGCGCATACTGTACACGGTACTTTTGGGGAATTGTGAACAATACGTGGTCAAATTAATCGTCTGTCAAACCTATAGTACTTCATTCATCTGATAGATCCGTGAACGTAAAAAATACCAGTGAAATGTTGGCAGAGTTTATTTTGCCTGTGAGTTTACAATGAATTGTCACCTAACGTAGACTAATAATCTGTTGATCCAGAAAAGACTAATCACCGATTTCTTTCTAGTTCTCTTCGCTCATTAGAAGAAAGTCATCTCCCACATTGTGACTCAATTCCTCAGGCTCTCATACATTTGCTCTCAAATCTTAAGTTTTCATCCAGAAAAGGGGATATTCTGAAATTGGATTGCTGGTTTGCTGGAAGATGTTTCAGTATGTTAATGGGGACTCTTACTTAACTATGGAAACATTCCATAGCCGTTTATACTGTTGGCTTTTTTTTTTAAATTGCTATCATTCGGCACATATCGGCACAGCAACTAGTATACACTCTTATAAGCTGTATTTAATCAGTGGTAAAACAACGTTAAAAGCTGCATTCCATCATATGCAAACTTCTGTATTCTATCAGTGGTATGAACTGTTAAATATGCTTTTTGTTATCAGTGGTAAACACTGATTAATGCTGCGTTTTATCAGTTTATCAGTGGAACAAATCATCAACTGCTATATTCTATCAGTGGTAAATACCGTTAAAAGCTGTATTTAATCATTAGTATCAAATGTTAAATGATGTATTCTTTCAGTGGCATAAACTGGCATAAAATTTGCTTTTAGTTATCAGTGGTAAAACTGTTTAATGCTGCGTTTTATCAGTGGTATAATCGTTAACTGCTATATTCTATCAGTGGAATAAACTGGAACCACAGCATTTCTTTGCACATTATTTTTTCTAAAATTTAGTTGCAGTTTATCATATTTTGTTTATACAATATATTGTTGCGTTCTCATTATACGACCCAATAAAAATGTTCCATCAGCCATTTTCAGAGTGGGTTATTTCAGTTACCTTCTCAGTGTGGTTGAGATGTATATAGTGTGATGTATTTACACAACATGCTATAAAAGGACTCATAAGTGAATGCCAAATACATGCATATTAATAATATATTGGAAAATACTGTCGTGTACAAGGGGAAAAGATTTAAAGAAAATTTGCGACCAGCCATTTTCAGAGTGGGTTACTGCAGTAGCCCTTCCCAGTGTAGTCGGGATGTATAGTTGGATTGCCATGGAATACCATATAAAGATAAAAAAAAAATACGAAGATCTTTGTAAAGTTTAATAGTGAACTGGTCTTAATCAAAATACAGTTTCTCCACAGCTTATCGACAAATATAAACTGACTAGCAAAACCTACGTCACCTCATTTTCAAAAAAGTGAAAAACAAAACACTGCCGCCGGCGAGTTTGATTGTCTTTGATATGCAGATGTTAAGTAAAGAATTACTTACAATTTCATACATCAGAGTATCATACTTTAATGTTTATGTCTGTTCAAATAAATTTGGTTTGGTTACAAAGATGATTTAAACATCAATAACCTTCTTGAACTTAAGTTTGTTAAGTCATCATTATTGAAGATCGCCATTAAAAAAGTGGAAAATCCCTTTTTGACTTTCTTATCTCATCTAGATTCTAAAAGTATTTTACAAAAACATGAACAGAAAAAGCTTTCAATTTTTCAAATATTTTTTTTTGATTTCTGAAGACAAGATATTATTATGTTTCACTCGCATTCAGCACCCGCGGATTGAAATATCCGCATTGTATAAGGTGACGTTTCTTTTGTTGGTGAGTTTAAATGTTCAGTGGAATTTACATTCGGGTAGAGAACAGCGGTCCTTCTCCCATCCAGGGTCTGTAGTGTAGCACCAGAGAGGTGCAGTATTGTCAGGATCCTGGCAGGTATTACCCACCTCAGACAGACTCTTCACACCAGGGATATCGAACACCTACAACATGACATAACATAGTGTTATATTGTTACAGAGTGGTAACAGACTCTTCACACCAGGGATATCGAACACCTACAGCATGACATAACATAGTGTTATATTGTTACAGAGTGGTAACAGACTCTTCACACGAGGGATATCGAACACCTACAACATGACATAACATAGTGTTATATTGTTACAGAGTGGTAACAGACTCTTCACAGCAGGGATATCGAACACCTACACCATGACATAACATAGTGTTATATTGTTACAGAGTGGTAACAGACTCTTCACACGAGGGATATCGAACACCTACACCATGACATAACATAGTGTTATATTGTTACAGAGTGGTAACAGACTCTTCACAGCAGGGATATCGAACACCTACATCATAACATAACATAGTGTTATATTGTTACAGAGTGGTAACAGACTCTTCACAGCAGGGATATCGTACACCTACATCATGACATAACATAGTGTTATATTGTTACAGAGTGGTAACAGACTCTTCACACCAGGGATATCGAACACCTACAACATGACATAACATAGTCTTACGAGGGGCGTCCAATAAGTGTTGCAACTTCAATATAAAACCAACTCGCGTAGTCAATTTTTTACTTTTATTTTTCAATATAGTTACCCTTCACCTCAATACACTTATTCCATTTCTCTTTAAGACTTTTTATGCCGCTTGTGTAGAAGTCTTCCGTTTGCCCCCCTAACCACGCCTCTGTGGCAGCTTTGACGTCTTCGTCATCCCGGAAGTGCCTTCCACGTAGGGCGGATTTCAGGTTTCTGAACAGGAAGTAGTCCCTGGGGGCTAGGTCTGGGCTGTAGGGTGAGTGGTTAAGCTGTTCGAATCCACAATCACGTATAGCGGCCTGTGCAACTCTTGACTTGTGGACTGGAGCGTTGTCATGCAAAATCAGAACACCACGTGTCAACATTCCACGGCGTTTCTGTCGAATTGTCTTTCGCAATTCTTGCATTAGGTTGGCATAATATTGACCATTCATTGTAGTTTTGGTTGGCAAGTAATCAATTAATAATATGCCTTTTGCATCCCAAAAGATTGTCGCAATAACCTTGCCAGATGATGGTTGAGTGCGAAACTTCAGGGGAGGCGGTGAACTCGGGTGCTTCCATTGCTTGGATTCCAGTTTAGTTTCCGGGTCCCAGTGGTGGATCCAGGTTTCGTCACCTGTCACCAGACGAGACAAAAATCTGACTTCATCCGCATTAAACCGATCCAGGAGCTCCATGCAACTTTCGGATCTTTTCTGGCGATCTTGTGCTGTGAGGTTTCTGGGTACCCATCTTGCAGATACCTTGGACATACCAAGATGGTCATGAATTATTTTTTCAACACTTCCAACTGATATCTGGAATTCAAAAGACAGTTCAGAAACTTTAACACGGCGGTCAGCTAAAATTCGTCTTTCGATAGCGGCAATAACTTTCGGTCGGGTGACTTCAGATGGCCTGCCTGACCGTGGGTCATCGTCTAAGGACTCCCTGCCCCGCTTGAACTGAAGAGACCAGCGACAAACTGTTGAAAAGTTAGGAGCATCCTTACCCATCACATTACACATACGATTATGTATTTCTGTAGCTTTGCATCCCTCTTTAGTAAGGAACTTGATCACAGCGCGGTGTTCATGTTTGAGAGAATCCATGATTATCGAGACCCCTAGGTCAGCGCAGCTATTATATCTAAATAATTGTTATGTCTAGAAATTGTTTTGACATGTGTCAATGTTATGTTTTGACTATAGTAACACCTGCTATAAGCTGACACTGTTTATGTAAACACCAATGCCCCGCTTGCAACACTTATTGAACGCCCCTCGTATATTGTTACATAGTGGTAACAAACTCTTCAAACCAGGGATATCGTACACCTACAACATGACATCACATAGGGTTATATTGTTATATAAGATACCCTAGGCAATAAAACACTGGCGGTCAATGAGTATGTGATTGATTTTAGACGTCAGTTAGACCGTCGCTTAGCAAATGACATCATATTTTACGTCACTTTGATTGTTCAATGCTAGCGAATGTGTTCTTCGACGGGAGAGATTAATATTTTAGAAAAATAGTTTTTACAAACAACATAGTATCTCCACGGTTTTTATATAAAAGCGAGTAACTGTTTAAGAGCATCTCATATTAGAAATAGAAGACTTGTTGTTGTGCTTTATCGTAGAATAAAACACAACACAGAGCATAAAACACTCAGGGCTGCGCCCTTCTCTTCCAACTCTTCAACGTCTTCTATTTCATAAATAGAGTGGTAACAGGCTCTTCACACCAGGGATATCGTAAACCTAACATATGACATAAACATACATGTAGTGTTATATTGTTATAGAGTGACTCTGGCCATTCACGGAAGAAATAAAAACAGTATTGACCGAGGAGTGTCTCACCCAGTTGTGCTTGTCACCACAGGAAAACAGCATGGTGATTACGAATATATTGTAAATACTTTGTAAGCTTTCAATCGTTTCAAGTATGTGTGTCACTAACATGCATAAGTAAATACCCCCTATCGCTAACATTGACTCAGGTAAGATGAATTTACTAGTTTTTATCAACAACATAAGATTGTTATGCACCAAGTTTAGAATACGATCATACGATTGTTATGCACCTAGTTTAGAATACGATCATACGATTGTTATGCACCTAGTTTAGAATACGATCATATGGTGGATATGCACCAAGTTTAGAATACGATCATACGGTGGATATGCACCAAGTTTAGAATACGATCATACGATTGTTATGCACCTAGTTTAGAATACGATCATACGATTGCTATGCACCTAGTTTAGAATACGATCATACGGTGGATATGCACCAAGTTTAGAATACGATCACATGGTGGATATGCACCAAGTTTAGAATACGATCACATGGTGGATATGCACCATGTTTAGAATACGACCACATGGTGGATATGCACCAAGTTTAGAATACGATCATACGGTGGATATGCACAAAGTTTAGAATACGATCATACGGTTGATATGCACCAAGTTTAGAATACGATCATACGGTGGATATGCACAAAGTTTAGAATACGATCATACGATTGCTATGCACCTAGTTTAGAATACGATCATACGATTGTTATGCACCTAGTTTAGAATACGATCATACGGTGGATATGCACCAAGTTTAGAATACGATCATACGGTTGATATGCACCAAGTTTAGAATACGATCATACGGTAGATATGCACCAAGTTTAGAATACGATCACATGGTGGATATGCACCAAGTTTAGAATACGATCACATGGTGGATATGCACCAAGTTTAGAATACGATCACATGGTGGATATGCACCATGTTTAGAATACGACCACATGGTGGATATGCATCAAGTTTAGAATACGATCACATGGTGGATATGCACCAAGTTTAGAATACGATCATACGGTGGATATGCACAAAGTTTAGAATACGATCATACGGTGGATATGCACCATGTTTAGAATACGATCATACGGCGGATATGCACAAAGTTTAGAATACGATCATACGGTGGATATGCACCAAGTTTAGAATACGATCATGGGGTGGATATGCACAAAGTTAAGAATACGATCATACGGTGGATATGCACCAAGTTTAGAATACGATCATACGGTGGATATGCACCATGTTTAGAATACGATCATACGGTGGATATGCACCAAGTTTAGAATACGATCACATGGTGGATATGCACCAAGTTTAGAATACGATCATGGGGTGGATATGCACAAAGTTTAGAATACGATCATACGGTGGATATGCATCGAGTTTAGAATGCGATCATACGGTGGATATGCACAAAGTTTAGAATGCGATCATACGGTGGATATGCACCAAGTTTAGAATACGATCATACGGTGGATATGCACCAAGTTTAGAATACGATCATACGGTGGATATGCATCGAGTTTAGAATGCGATCATACGGTGGATATGCACAAAGTTTAGAATACGATCATACGGTTAATATGCACCAAGTTTAGAATACTATTATGCGTTGGATATGCACCAAGTTAACTCACCGATGTTTTATGTTTATGCGGCATCTGAGCGTCCCACCTCTGGCATGTCCTCCCGGTCTTTGTGGTTGTCAGGTTGCCATGGTAAAGTAGTTTATTCCACTGGTTCCGGTCATAATAAAAGCACTTGTCAGCTTAAAGTAAAATATTGAGTAATGAGAAAAGTAACTTTTTAATTCTTGACTAGTTTCTCACTGTTGAAGACAATCAGAGATGTTCACATCATTATAATTATTGCGCTCCACCTCCAACAAACGACACGGACAGAAGGTTGGGACATTTTCTCTGAGAGGCGTTTTAGAAGCGAGTATGATGAACAAAAAGGTTTTATAGATATTCAACTTCTTTGTTGGTGTATACTATGCAACGTTTCATTGTAGATAAACCGTTTTCAAGTTGTCTACTCATAGAACTGAATCTCTTTCAACTAAGGAAAAGTTATTAATTTTCTTAATGTACCTTATTTGACATAAACAGCCCAAGTGTGTATGTAAATGACCTGTATCCCTCTACATACGAAAGTAACTTTAGAGAGACCAGTACTCACAAGCACAGAGCAGATTGGGCCACTCCCAGACACCGGTCTCCATATCACAGATGGACACGTTCCTACCACTTATGTACTTGAGGTCAGCATGACACCTGTAGGTCACGTGCACCTTCTGACCAATCAGCTCCGTCCTGAGAGCAGGGGCACCGCGTAGCAGTGGAGGACGGGCACATCTTCGTTCTGGAAAACATCTTGCAGACGTTAAACGAACTTAAAACGAAGACAGAGCACAGTTCGACACATTTTGTCTTGACGTTTGTCTTACCTCGCAGTTTTTGGTAGTAACAACGTTGGACAAGTCATTCACTTCGACCAATTTTCGCGAGACGATTGACCACGAAAGATTCCATAGAAAAATCAAGACTAACATTGGTGAGACATATCAACAACTGTACCAGGACACATATTTACAGTATTGTGTCCAAGTATATTGCACGTTACTGCATCCGACATTGGGTGTATCCCAATGGATTCATTTATTCTTTCAAGTGCATAGAATGGTTGCCGGTTTGCTTATAAATAACATCCTCGGAAGGGTGACTCCGAGTTGAGGTGCCTATACACGCAGTAGTGAGTCGGATGTAACCAGGCGGCGTCACGTGTACATAGATCAGTCGCGGATGTAACCAGGCGGCGTCACGTGTACATATATCAGTCGCGGATGTCACCATGCGGCGTCACGCGTACATAGATCAGTCGCGGATGTAACCAGGTGGCGTCACGTGTAGGCTACAAAGATCAGTCGTGGATGTCACCAGGCGGCGTCACGTGTACATAGATCAGTCGCGGATGTCACCAGGCGGCGTCACACGTACATAGATCAGTCGCAGATGTCACCAGGCGGCGTCACGTGTACATTGATCAGTCGCGGATGTAACCAGGTGGCGTCACGTGTAGGCTACATAGATCAGTCGCGGATGTCACCAGGCGGCGTCACGTGTACATAGATCAGTCCCTGATGTCACCAGGCGGCGTCACACGTACATAGATCAGTCGCAGATGTCACCAGGCGGCGTCACGTGTACATTGATCAGTCGCGGATGTAACCAGGCGGCGTCACGCATACATAGATCAGTCGCGGATGTCACCAGGCGGCGACACGTGTACATAGATCAGTCGCGGATGTAACCAGGTGGCGTCACGTGTACATAGATCAGTCGCGGATGTAACCAGGTGGCGTCACGTGTAGGCTACAAAGATCAGTCGTGGATGTCACCAGGCGGCGTCACGTGTACATAGATCAGTCGCGGATGTCACCAGGCGGCGTCACACGTACATAGATCAGTCGCAGATGTCACCAGGCGGCGTCACGTGTACATTGATCAGTCGCGGATGTAACCAGGTGGCGTCACGTGTAGGCTACATAGATCAGTCGCGGATGTCACCAGGCGGCGTCACGTGTACATAGATCAGTCCCTGATGTCACCAGGCGGCGTCACACGTACATAGATCAGTCGCAGATGTCACCAGGCGGCGTCACGTGTACATTGATCAGTCGCGGATGTAACCAGGCGGCGTCACGCATACATAGATCAGTCGCGGATGTCACCAGGCGGCGTCATGTGTACATAGATCAGTCGCGGATGTCACCAGGCGGCGTCACGCATACATAGATCAGTCGCGGATGTCACCAGGCGGCGTCACGCGTACATAGATCAGTTGACCACTAGCAGTGCCTTCATGCAATACCAGGCTCGGTTAATAAACTACATTACCGGATTCAGGGGGTTTGAAAAAATGCATTGAAATTGAACGAATTTCAAAGCTGTGAACGTGGGTCCGCTGAAGAGGGAAAGGTTAACTACTTTCTTCATGGCTTAATAATCGGAGTCTCGCTGGATGATTCAAGGACCTCAGCATGAGTTGCAGTACTTTAGGTGTCATCTAGGAGAAAAGGTTTCTTAGTGATTTCTGACCAGCAATTTCACCTTATACCGATCTAATTGAACATCAGCTCCTGCTGGGGAAGACGGGGGATCTGGACATTAAGTTTAAGGTCTTGTTCTTGATGCTTTCAACATCATCACTTTAATTACAAGTGAAAACAAAACATACCTAATCATATACCTTTTTTACACTCTGGAACGTCACATAATTCCCAGCGCACGATGTGTTTCAGGTAACACCAGGGTTTGGCATCGTAGTCCATGCCTCGACACTTGTTGCCAATATCCTCCACAGATCCACACCCAGGACACCCATCCTCCAACTTGTGATAAATTGGGTGGGGATGTGGCGTGTCCTCCTTCCAAGCCTGGCATTCCCGTCCCTTCTTGTCCTCGTGTATGTCTCTACTATACAGAATGGACTTCCGCCAAGCACCGTCCGGTACAGAACTGTAACACTGGGCAGCTGTGTTTATATGAAATCCAAAAGAAAAACATGTGTTAAACTCTTGCAAATAAAAAAAGATGAAAACATTGTATTGAAATCAAATTGAAGAATTGTAATGCTTGTTGAAAAACCTAGATGTATGAGACAAATTGAATGGCAAATAATTTGGGATTTTTTTGCATAAGTGATTATACGTGATCAAAATTTTCATTAATGACCCATATTTAATTGATTCATGGATCGGTGTTGTCAAGTACCGTCTAGATCAATGGAGTCCAATACCGCCAAGATCGCTGGATTCCAATACTGACTTGACTGATTGAGTCCAATACTGACTAGATTGATGAATTCCAATACTGACTAGATTGATGGATTCCAATACTGAGTAGATCGATGGATTCCAATACTGACTAGATTGATGGATTCCATTACTGTCTAGATCGATGGATTCCAATACTGACTAGAACAATGGAGGCCAATACCGCCGAGATCGCTGGATTCCTGACAAGATTGATAGATTCCAATACTGACTAGATTGATGGATTCCAATACTGTCTAGATTGCTGGATTCCAATACTGACTAGAACAATGGAGGCCAATACCGCCGAGATCGCTGGATTCCTGACAAGATTGATAGATTCCAATACTGACTAGATTGCTGGATTCCAATACTGTCTAGATTGATAGATTCCAATACTGTCTAGATTGATGAATTCCAATACTGTCTAGATTGATAGATTCCAATACTGTCTAGATTGATGGATTCCAATACCGCCAAGATCGCTGAATTCCAATACTGACTAGATTGATGGATTCCAATACTGACTAGATTGATGGATTCCAATACTGACCAGATCGATGCATTCCAATACTGACTTGATCGATGCATTCCAATACTGACTAGATTGATGGATTCCAATACTGACTAGAGCAATGGAGTCCAATACTGACTAGATCAATGGAGTCCAATACTGACTAGATCAATGGAGTCGAATACCGCAAAAAAATCGCTGAATTCCAATACTGACCAGATCGATGCATTCCAATACTGACTAGATTGATGGATTCCAATACTGTCTAGATTGCTGGATTCCAATACTGACTAGAACAATGGAGGCCAATACCGCCGAGATCGCTGGATTCCTGACAAGATTGATAGATTCCAATACTGACTAGATTGCTGGATTCCAATACTGTCTAGATTGATAGATTCCAATACTGTCTAGATTGATGAATTCCAATACTGTCTAGATTGATAGATTCCAATACTGTCTAGATTGATGGATTCCAATACCGCCAAGATCGCTGAATTCCAATACTGACTAGATTGATGGATTCCAATACTGACTAGATTGATGGATTCCAATACTGACTAGATTGATGGATTCCAATACTGTCCAGATCGATGCATTCCAATACTGACTTGATCGATGCATTCCAATACTGACTAGATTGATGGATTCCAATACTGACTAGAGCAATGGAGTCCAATACTGACTAGATCAATGGAGTCCAATACTGACTAGATCAATGGAGTCGAATACCGCAAAAAAATCGCTGAATTCCAATACTGACCAGATCGATGCATTCCAATACTGACTAGATTGATGGATTCCAATACTGTCTAGATTGCTGGATTCCAATACTGACTAGAACAATGGAGGCCAATACCGCCGAGATCGCTGGATTCCTGACAAGATTGATAGATTCCAATACTGACTAGATTGCTGGATTCCAATACTGTCTAGATTGATAGATTCCAATACTGTCTAGATTGATGAATTCCAATACTGTCTAGATTGATAGATTCCAATACTGTCTAGATTGATGGATTCCAATACCGCCAAGATCGCTGAATTCCAATACTGACTAGATTGATGGATTCCAATACTGACTAGATTGATGGATTCCAATACTGACCAGATCGATGCATTCCAATACTGACTTGATCGATGCATTCCAATACTGACTAGATTGATGGATTCCAATACTGACTAGAGCAATGGAGTCCAATACTGACTAGATCAATGGAGTCCAATACTGACTAGATCAATGGAGTCCAATACCGCAAAAAAATCGCTGAATTCCAATACTGACCAGATCGATGCATTCCAATACTGACTAGATTGATGGATTCCAATACTGACTAGATTGATGGATTCCAATACTGACTAGAGCAATGGAGTCCAATACTGACTAGATCAATGGAGTCGAATACCGCAAAAAAATTCGCTGGATTCCAATACTGACTAGATTGATGGATCTAATACTGACTAGAGCAATGGAGTCCAATAGTGCAGGACAAGAACTCACACTTACGAACCAGTGATGAACAAGAACTAACATTTATAGACCAGTGGAGGGCAAGAATTCGAAGTTATAGAGCAGTGAAAGATAAGAACTCACAGTTACAGACCAGTGAAGACAAGACTAGTGAAGGATAAGACCTCACAGTTATAGACCAGTGAAGGGCAAGAACTCACAGTTACAGACCAGTGAAGGACAAGTACTGACAGTTACAAACCAGTGAAGGACAAGTACCTACAGTTACAGACCAGTTAAGGACAAGACCAGTGAAGGATAAGTACCTACAGTTACAGACCAGTGAAGGACAAGTACCTTCAGTTACAGACCAGTGAAGGACAAGTACTGACAGTTTCAGAACAGTGAAGGACAAGTACTGACAGTAACAGACCAGTGAAGGACAAGTACTGACAGTTACAGACCTGTGGAGGACAAGTAGTCACAGTTACAGAACAGTGAAGGACAAATACTGACAGTTACAGACCGGTGAAGGACAAGTACTGACAGTTACAGACCAGTGAAGGACAAGTACTGACAGTTACAGACCTGTGAAGGACAAGTACTGACAGTTACAGAACAGTGAAGAACGAGTACTGACAGTTACAGAACAGTGAAGGACAAGTACTGACAGTTACAGAACAGTGAAGAACGAGTACTGACAGTTACAGAACAGTGAAGGACAAGTACTGACAGTTACAGACCAGTGAAGGAAGAGTACTGACAGTTACAGAACAGTGAAGAACGAGTACTGACAGTTACAGACCAGTGAAGGACAAGTACTGACAGTTACAGACCAGTGAAGGACAAGTACTGACAGTTACAGACCAGTAAAGGAAGAGTACTGACAGTTACAGACCAGTGAAGGACAAGTACTGACAGTTACAGACCAGTAAAGGAAGAGCACTGACAGTTACAGACCAGTGAAGGACAAGTACTGACAGTTACAGACCAGTGAAGGACGAGTACTGACAGTTACAGACCAGTGAAGGAAGAGTACTGACAGTTACAGACCAGTGAAGGACAAGTACTGACAGTTACAGACCAGTGAAGGACAAGAACTGACAGTTACAGACCAGTGAAGGAAGAGTACTGACAGTTACAGACCAGTGAAGGACAAGTACTGACAGTTACAGACCAGTGAAGGACAACTACTGACAGTTACAGAACAGTGAAGGACAAGTACTGACAGTTACAGACCAGTGAAGGACAAGTACTGACAGTTACAGACCAGTGAAGGACAAGTACTGACAGTTACAGATCAGTGAAGGAAGAGTACTGACAGTTACAGACCAGTGAAGGACAAGTACTGACAGTTACAGACCAGTGAAGGACAAGTACTGACAGTTACAGACCAGTGAAGGACAAGTACTGACAGTTACAGACCAGTGAAGGACAAGTACTGACAGTTACAGACCAGTGAAGGACAAGTACTGACAGTTACAGATCAGTGAAGGACGATTACTGACAGCTAGAGAACAGTGAAGGACAAGTACTGACAGTTACAGACCAGTGAAGGATAAGTACTGACAGTTACAGACCAGTGAAGGAAGAGTACTGACAGTTACAGACCAGTGAAGGACAAGTACTGACAGTTACAGACCAGTGAAGGATAAGTACTGACAGTTACAGACCAGTGAAGGAAGAGTACTGACAGTTACAGACCAGTGAAGGATAAGTACTGACAGTTACAGACCAGTGAAGGACGAGTACTGAAAGTTACAGACCAGTGAAGGACAAGTACTGACAGTTACAGACCAGTGAAGGACAAGTACTGACAGTTACAGAACGGTGAAGGACAAGTACTGACAGTTACAGACCAGTGAAGGATAAGTACTGACAGTTACAGACCAGTGAAGGAAGAGTAGTCACAGTTACAGACCAGTGAAGGACAAGTAGTCACAGTTACAGACCAGTGAAGGACAAGTAGTCACAGTTACAGACCAGTGAAGGACAAGTACTGACAGTAACAGACCAGTGAAGGACAAGTACTGACAGTTACAGACCAGTGAATGACAAGTACTGACAGTTACAGACCAGTGAAGGACAACTACTGACAGTTACAGACCAGTGAAGAATAACTACTGACAGTTACAGATCAGTGAAGGACGAGTACTGACAGTTACAGACCAGTGAAGGATAAGTACTGACAGTTACAGACCAGTGAAGGAAGAGTACTGACAGTTACAGACCAGTGAAGGACAAGTACTGACAGTTACAGATCAGTGAAGGACGAGTACTGACAGCTACAGAACAGTGAAGGACAAGTACTGACAGTTACAGACCTGTGAAGGACAAGTACTGACAGTTACAGAACAGTGAAGAACGAGTACTGACAGTTACAGAACAGTGAAGGACAAGTACTGACAGTTACAGAACAGTGAAGAACGAGTACTGACAGTTACAGAACAGTGAAGGACAAGTACTGACAGTTACAGACCAGTGAAGGAAGAGTACTGACAGTTACAGAACAGTGAAGAACGAGTACTGACAGTTACAGACCAGTGAAGGACAAGTACTGACAGTTACAGACCAGTGAAGGACAAGTACTGACAGTTACAGACCAGTAAAGGAAGAGTACTGACAGTTACAGACCAGTGAAGGACAAGTACTGACAGTTACAGACCAGTAAAGGAAGAGCACTGACAGTTACAGACCAGTGAAGGACAAGTACTGACAGTTACAGACCAGTGAAGGACGAGTACTGACAGTTACAGACCAGTGAAGGAAGAGTACTGACAGTTACAGACCAGTGAAGGACAAGTACTGACAGTTACAGACCAGTGAAGGACAAGAACTGACAGTTACAGACCAGTGAAGGAAGAGTACTGACAGTTACAGACCAGTGAAGGACAAGTACTGACAGTTACAGACCAGTGAAGGACAACTACTGACAGTTACAGAACAGTGAAGGACAAGTACTGACAGTTACAGACCAGTGAAGGACAACTACTGACAGTTACAGAACAGTGAAGGACAAGTACTGACAGTTACAGACCAGTGAAGGACAAGTACTGACAGTTACAGACCAGTGAAGGACAAGTACTGACAGTTACAGATCAGTGAAGGAAGAGTACTGACAGTTACAGACCAGTGAAGGACAAGTACTGACAGTTACAGACCAGTGAAGGACAAGTACTGACAGTTACAGACCAGTGAAGGACAAGTACTGACAGTTACAGACCAGTGAAGGACAAGTACTGACAGTTACAGATCAGTGAAGGACGATTACTGACAGCTAGAGAACAGTGAAGGACAAGTACTGACAGTTACAGACCAGTGAAGGATAAGTACTGACAGTTACAGACCAGTGAAGGAAGAGTACTGACAGTTACAGACCAGTGAAGGACAAGTACTGACAGTTACAGACCAGTGAAGGACAAGTACTGACAGTTACAGATCAGTGAAGGACAAGTACTGACAGCTAGAGAACAGTGAAGGACAAGTACTGACAGTTACAGACCAGTGAAGGATAAGTACTGACAGTTACAGACCAGTGAAGGACGAGTACTGAAAGTTACAGACCAGTGAAGGACAAGTACTGACAGTTACAGACCAGTGAAGGACAAGTACTGACAGTTACAGAACGTTGAAGGACAAGTACTGACAGTTACAGACCAGTGTAGGATAAGTACTGACAGTTACAGACCAGTGAAGGAAGAGTAGTCACAGTTACAGACCAGTGAAGGACAAGTAGTCACAGTTACAGACCAGTGAAGGACAAGTAGTCACAGTTACAGACCAGTGAAGGACAAGTACTGACAGTAACAGACCAGTGAAGGACAAGTACTGACAGTTACAGACCAGTGAAGGACAAGTACTGACAGTTACAGACCAGTGAAGGACAACTACTGACAGTTACAGACCAGTGAAGAATAACTACTGACAGTTACAGATCAGTGAAGGACGAGTACTGACAGTTACAGACCAGTGAAGGATAAGTACTGACAGTTACAGACCAGTGAAGGAAGAGTACTGACAGTTACAGACCAGTGAAGGACAAGTACTGACAGTTACAGATCAGTGAAGGACGAGTACTGACAGCTACAGAACAGTGAAGGACAAGTACTGACAGTTACAGACCTGTGAAGGACAAGTACTCACGGATACAGTACATAGCTGGAAGTGTCCAGGTCCCCTTATCATCACACAACGCTTCCCTTGGTCCGGAGAAGTACTTGTATTTCTCCTCTGCATTCTGATCACACTCGTACTCGATGACAACCGGATATCCGGGTCTGCTCAACTTCCGCATTCTCATCGCTCCCTGGTTTAAATAGGTCGGCTCTTCCTTACACCCCTGAGGAATTCGAGACTCTTTTGGTCTCTTGGTTCCATAGGTGTCTTTCTTTTCCTTTTTTAAAATGTTGGTTTTGTCTTGTAATGTGCTTTTAGAAATGCTTTACACATCCACGTTGAGATTATCAGTTTGCTTCCGCAATGAACTCTCAGAAATAGAAAGGAGGTCGTTGTTGATAGTTTTGGGTTGGTTTGATAATACGACTGCATTATCTCCTACCAATGTCAGTAAATCAGATATAATACCGTTGTTTGAGTCACCTTTGGTAGCAAGTGTGTCAAATTCCTGAATGAGAAATAATACAACATTTTAAAAGTTGTGAGTATTTTTCATAAAATTGTATTTGACATAGCGTATTGAAATTACTTCTTTTCAAGGGAAATCCAGTAACGAGCTTTTCAGGTGCAGTAGCTGGAATAACACGTCTCATTCACAAATATACAATACTTTTCATCTTTATAGTGTCACTGTAGTGAACCAGTTATCATTAAAATAATACTTTACAGCAATAACCAGTATATTTCAATTCAATATCATCATTGATGATGCTTGACATATGCAATAATAAAGATAATATTGGTTATTACATTGCTGTAGACTCCACACACTTACATTGCCGGTAGTCTCGTGTCGCTGTTCGGAGTTCATGTTTCTGAAGCCATCCACCTTAGAGAATTCCTGGCGCACTTTGTCCCCCTCACCAGTTCCATCGGGGTTGACCAAATCATGAGTGTCTTTAATTGTTGAACTTGCATCAATCTTTGCCATTTTCTAAATTTTGAAACAGGATATGTAAAATAGCATCATCTTCTGGCATGCATAATGATATATAATCCAATATCTTGAACTGCCTGACGACGTGTGAAGACGTATCTGTACTCATCGGTTTTGTTCAGTGATTAGAACAAGTACTCAGTTGTTGTTTGTATATATTTCTGATAACTCTATATAAGATAAGATAAGTTTACTCTTACTTACATGTTTTTCAATTTGTTCAGGTTTCTTGGAAACGATATCACCTGAAGAGACTAGCGTGTGTTCTCTCTGACCAAGGAGCGAGATGTCGTCAGTGATGTGCACTACGCTTCCAGGATGAGTCACTACCAACACAATGAGAGGCAACCTAGGCCATGTTCAAGAGAGGTTTAAAAGTAATCGCTCATTGAACTCATTGCTCTCTTGAACGCGATTGCTCAATGTAGCGCTACGTAGCCAAGCGAGCAAACCTCGAGGAATCGCACCGTGTCGTTCAGGAGAGAATGCACTACATTGAGCGCTACATCGAGCGATCAATGAACGATTATAAGCGCTCGCTGTTATGGCTCCGTTCCATAACAGCGAGCGCTTATAATCGCTCATTGATCGCTCAATGTACCGCTCAATGTACCGCTCAGCGCTACGTAGCGCTGCTTTGAGAAATCGCGTTCAAGAGAGGTTTCAAAGTAATCGCTCATTGAGCGATTACTTTGAAACCTCTCTTGAACATGGCCCAGGTTTCAGATAAATATTCCATGCTGATGCGAGTAATTCATCAGAGTTTGGCACGCATATACATAAATCATCATCATCAGTTTGATGGAGTTTTCTCGTGGAGCTACGTGTTGCGAGCTAATCTTCCCACAGTCAAATTACTTGATATCCACATTGGAAATAATATGTTTTATTTTTTTCCAAATTTAAGAGACAAGGTATTGAACTGTCTGTTGTCCGCCTTTTGTACAAAGCAAGTAGTTCCAGGTCACTGTTGTTGTTGCTGTTATAAGTGTCGTAAGAGAGATATTGTTACGGAGACAACTTGATTTTTTGGCCAATCTACTTCCTTTACCTGACATACAATTGTTCTTAATAATCTTTAATTTATATAGCATTACCTTCTTTGGAAAACGTGCAGATTCCCGCCGGTTGAAGAAGCTCTCCAGTGTTTGCAGCGATGTAGCAGGTGCTTGTTTCTTCAAGAAGACAGAAGGTTCCAGGAGCACACCTTGGCTTATCCTTGCAGTGCACGGCTCTCAAACATCCTTCTGTTTTCTCACACGTCTTCAAACATTCCTTCTGGCTTAATTGAGTTTTATCCTTTGCAAGTTTCAGACCAAGATTTGTCATAGTGTCTTCCTGAAGTGGACAGAAATCCGAGTTAACTCCAAACATTGCAGCAGGTTTGAAAGCTTGGAAACCTTTGAAACCCGAGAAACTATATGAAGCAGAAAGAGAGAGCAAAAGACATATGGTTACGGTCAGACAACCCATCCTGTGACACCTGGCATGGACGTCAAACCTAAAATACAGCAGTCACCGTCGCTGTGCAACTATTGCTGCTGGTCTGTAGATGCAGCTGGGTGTGTGACGTGTATTATATGAAAACCGAATTGGGCCGAAATTATGAAAAGATTCGGTTTCTGTATTTGGTTAGCGGATTCAACTTTTGGGTAAAGTTATGACTACTGTTCATTTGGTTACTTAATAATTTAATGATTAGGCTTAGGCTTTATTAAGTAGTTCAATATCATTGTAAAGCAAGTAATTGTCACAAACGTGATCATGTCCCCCGCCGAATTCAAGAAATGAGCTAAAAGGATGGACACACAGTTTCTACAGAGTAGTGAGTTTTTCATGTTCCATTCAATATATATATTAAGTGGTCAAAGTCTCGTAGTGACCTTGTAAATAAGGTCAAGGTCACCCAAATCAACTGGTGTCTCAGTCGTCCTCCATTGAAGACCAAATTTGAAGACTATAGGTGCAGCAGTTCGTGACATATCATGCAAACAACATTGGTAAAAATGAGGTAAAATTCACTCAAATCAACTGGTGTCTGCGTATTACCCAAATGAAGATTGGTGCCAAATTTAAAGACTCTGGGTGCAATGGTTCATGAATTATAGCGCTAACAAGAAACGGGACGGACGTACGGACGTACGGGCGTACGGAGCTGATCACCATGTCCCCCGCTCCGCGCTTCGTGACGGCAGCCATTCAGTATTTATTACCCAAATGGTTGAAAACAACTCAGCTAATATTATTTTCTATACGAGGATATGTGCACATATCATAAGCCATTGTTTCAGCGCGACTTCCCATATTGTGTCGTTCTTGACGTCATATAACAGTTGTTCCTGACGTCAATGTAACTTGCCGTCGCAAGGGTAGTCGACAGTTTCTTGGATATGTTTACGTAATACAAATGGAATACGATGGGTAATAAAGAAGTTATTACAATCTGAAGTGTACCATATGACTTTAACGGGAATCGTGCAAAGGTGTGTATATCCCTCGCTCTAGCTCGGACAATACAAAAATTCACACTCGTTTCGTAAAAATCATTTATTACTCGCCCTTGGAAGATACTGCAGTGTAATATTTATACAGCAATATTAAACTAGTGTAATACCGCTGCAAGTATGACGGCACAATAGTGTGCAGTTGTGACATCATAATGATCGTACGCGATCACAATGGTACAAAACACGCAGAAATCTTAGTTTCCGTCCACTTTCGTCTATTTCGTTTAATTTATGTGGGCGAGTAATAAACAGAATAATAAACTCTCTTCCATATAATACCATATTATTAAACTCGTGAATGATTTGGTATAAAATTCGCTTTCGCTCGTTTAATACGTAATCATAATCCTCGTGTAATGATCTCTATCTACAACATAAGATTACAAGGCTGGAAGGTAAATATGTCCCCCCTGTGGACATAAAAATTATGGTACACGCCAACAGGTAAGGTATTGGGTGATAAGTTTTATGTTTACGCAAAAGTCGGTCACAATCTCAGCATTCATCTCCCAGGCACAAAAAAATAACCTTGAGCGCATTGAATCTCTTAACCTTTGTTCATTTGATAATCCACATATGCAGAAATCACAATGTAAATACCAGTGTAGATTGGTACGTCGTGCGTGAACATGGGAATGTTTGTTAAAAATCTACGTAAAATTGAGCTCATATGACAGGTACATGTAATTCTGCTAAAATATAGTGGCACATGTAAAACTTTGTTCATACGTAATGATATGTCATAATATTTTATTCATGAAACAGATCAGTGATAAAAGTTTAGCCCACAAGATATACATCATACAACGGTTTTTCTTATTTTAAACACAGATTCCACGTGTTTCACCACACAAGCACTTTAAAAATCAAAACAGAACAGTGGTACAAAACATGTTTTAAACATTGCTTTAAATACTTTCTACCCACTTACATCTGTTCGTAAACTGTTTTACATCAGTGCCAAATATACAAGACATAAGAACTGTCTGATCGAAAATAAGAAACTACTATTTACGTCATCTTGCGGCTGTTCCAGTATTCATAAGAAACCTGCATCGACGCTTGTACATTATCGGAGGGTGTGATTTGACTCTACCGTGTCATTTGGAAACGTCTAAGAGTTGTTCAATCGGTGACAGGTCTTGAGAGTTTAACAATTTCAATAAAGCTAAAAGGTTGTGTGCAGATCCCAAAGTTTGGTATTTGCTGTCCATAACGTCATTTATACAAAACGACGACGGTTGTCTAAACGCAAGCAGATATCAGTCTTCATTTTGGAAAAGGCCAATGTTTTTTTCCTGTTCTGAGGTAATCCAGTATTCTCCTATCTTGAATGTGACAACACATGACCAATGAAAATTTAAATGCGAGAATGTTTACTTCATAGTTTTGTTTCTTTTTCAAATAAACTCACTTTCAAAAGAAACGTCTCCATACAAAATACAAGACATTTCAACCAACGAACGATGTATACTGAAATAGGGTTACATCGTGTCTTCAGAAGCCAACGAAACTAAATTTCAAATTTCAAAACATTATTTGTTTATATTTTTTAGAAACACACAATATAAGAAATCGTCGTTTTGTAATACCAGACGAAATGGGAGCGTCTAAAAGGGTGTTTTGGCTTGTTTTATAACGTCCTACAATATCGATGCGTCAATAAATGTAAGTCCATGCAGGTTATCTTTTTCGTGACGAAATCTGTTTTAAATCAAATTTCTAAATTGTATACATTTTTAACTTGAATTTCAAACATTCTGGCCAAAAACCATTTTGAACAGGCCAAGTGTATTTGACTGACATAACCATAAACGTGTCATACTCTCAATGTATGAAATTGTGAGTACTTCTTAACTAACCATGTGTCTATCGAACGCATTCAAAATCTACTTTCTCCGACAGAAGTATTTCGTTTTATACTCGCTTTAAAGGGGCAGTAGCACGTTTTTTCCCTCAAATAAGGTAATGAAATGTATTTTTTTTAAATTTTCACTAATAGTAAAAGATCTTTCTCTCTTCGGAAAATCAAGTTAAAAAAATGAGTGTATATGGTTCCGTAAAGCCATGGGACACGTTTTTGTCATTCGAAATAATAAAATGTGTTCACAATAAAATGGCCACCATGCAATTTTGCTTTATACGCAATACCGTTATTACCACTACTGATAATTGTTATGTGACTAAGTGTAATAAGATGTTTGAACCCTCTAAAGTAAATATAAATGGCATAAACTATCATTATAAATGGGAAATTTGAAAAAATTGCAAAAAACGTGATTCTGTCCCTTTAAAATGTGGCGACGTCTCTTTTGCTCGTTGGTATATACAAAGACAGGTATAAGACTTTGCATTCATGATACAAACGTTTACAATATATTCATTTATAAAACTTGTTACAGACAGACAGCAAGACACGTATTAAATAGGTAAAGTGCGTTGACCTGGTATGTGTATACATTCACAAGATTACATCTAATTATGAACAATGAACAGAAGTAGGGAAAATGAACATTGCGTGTCAGTAACGATCACACCCCACTGGTTAAGCAAGGTGACACATGACCTTGTCGTTATTCCCACGGATAAATCCACGTTCCCACCATCAAACATGCGATAAATCGTACAACAGCCATACTGCCCGCATTGTGCAATGTATTGAAACGAATATATACAAAAGATATATAGCCCTACATCGCTATTTTTCTTTTTAAAATATTCATTTAACTTATTTCAGAAGGAAAGTTTTAGATATTTCAAATTACCACTGAAAGTAACAACTTCCCCTCTGGCCTTGCTGCATTTCTCTAACTTGTCTGTGCTAGATGAAGCGCGTCACTACACTAGGACATGAAAGTTAGGGAAAAGCGACAAGGCTTAAACTAACCAGCGATGGAGACCGGTTATGCCTTGACAGAGGAAGTTGTAAAAATCTCCCAACTGCAAGTTGCTTTAAAGGCGCTGTAGCACGTTTTGCTTACTGAAATAAAGTGCTCTCACTAAAAGGTAAATAAGTGTTAGCAATGACTAAATAATACTCATGAACGTGAACGAATGTGCATGGTTCTGTTAAGCCATGCGAGTCTATTTCCCATCGAGTGGCCATTTAATGTGTTCACATTAAAATCGAAGTTTGTTCAAGTAATCTGGCTGATGGAGCGATACCCAAAAACTCAGAGTATAATTTTAGATATGGTACAATGATAGAATGGTCAACCATCGTGCTGTTTGAACTCTCAAATTCGCCTGAGACCTAAAAATAGACCTCTCACACTGAAGAGTTCAACACCACTGTCGCTTTATACGTCGCACCATTTTCTTCCAGTACGGATAACCGTTTTTTTTTATGGACACGGCTTATCGGATCGTGTAACGAGATAGTTTACCCTCTAACGTAACAATATAGTGTATAAACTATAATAATAAATGACGAAAAAGCGCCTTTAAACACACCTTATTATTCCGTTTCTTAAAGGGGCAGTAGCACGTTTTTTCCCTCAAATAAGTCGATGAAATGTATTTGAAAAATGATGTCACCAATGATAAAACATCCTTGTTACTTCGGATAATCAAGTTAAAACATGAGTGTACATGGTTCTGTAAAGCCATGGGAATAGTTTTTGTCATTCAAAATAATAAAATGTGTTCACAATAAAATGGCCGCTTTATACGCAACACCGTCATTACCACTACAGATAATTGGTTTGTGTAATAAGATGTTTTACCATCTTAAGTAAATATAAATGGGGAAATTTAAAAAAATAAAATTTGTAAAAAACGTGCTACTGCCCCTTTAAAACTCCATGAACAAATCATACTGATTTCAAAGCAGTTGGGATATGTATCAGACACAGACATAGAGTATGTTATATAGGGGGTAGGTTTGTTTTACCTACGTTTTACCTATGTTGTACTTACGATATCGAGTTCCTGTGGTATCAGATGTACCCACACTATACAGAAAAGGAAATCCATACTGCTGATTATGTGTATCCGTGAACCATGTACACTCAATTTAAGATGATTTTCCGAAGACAGAAGGGTGTTTAACTATTGATGACATTATTTTTCATTTCATACATTTCATCGACTTATTTGAGCGAAAAAACATGCTACTGTCCCTTTAAGTTCGAATGGACCACCATTGTTATTCAGTTACAGATCATCTCTGGGGACACATGATAATCAACGTTACGACATCTCTTGCTTCGATAAGGACAAACAGGCTACGTGCTATTCTGCTTGTGCATTATTGATTATTTAATTTACAGATATTGGAACCATTGGAATGTGAGGGTTATCTTCAAAACGTTACGTATCATCTTCTGGATCAACATCGAAATAACGATGCGTAACAGCGAATTGCGGATGCAGAAATTATTACACGTGTAGGCGTGTCATATTACATTCACGAAACGAGTGTAAATTTTCCCTGATTTATCTTGAATTTCGTTAATGTCGCATGATCCAATTGAATCATTTATTTACGAAACGAAACGATTTTTGCAACAAAATTCTGCGTCAGCTCTTTCTTGTTATTCTTCTTCTTTCATTTCTGTCTTGGCCAGTACTATAGCTGTCTTCTTTTTCTCGAATGTAAATATTATATATTGTAAATAACAAGGAGAGGATATCCTTGTTCCCAATCCATGTCGTTATGAATAAAATATGTTTAAACCAGCCAATTGTATATTGACCATGTTCTTATCATGAGAAGCATGGACAACATCAAACTCCTCACAGTGCTGTTACGTCAAGCCTTTATTTAAAAAAAAGGTATGATAGTTGATCAGCCCTGGGGACGAGGTTGGGACAACATGCATGGCCCGCCTCCTGGCTCCTGATCCCATCCTGTCTCAAGGTATAACGTACGCTGATGCAACTTTCATACCCTGGGTGCACAGCTAGCTTATACCTTTGCGAGGTGACGTATGTTCCAGCCAATCAAATAGTTTTCTCACCCTGTTGGAGATAAAAATTTATATTATAAACATTTTCGAGAGAAGGTCATGTGATGTAAATTTACTGGTTTGTTTCCTTTGTTCAATACATTCCATTCCAGTCAGCTGATGCTGGGGTGACAGGAAACCGTACCTTCTGTAAACAAATATAGTCATTGATGGCAGAGCCATTGGGGTACCTCGAAACAGATTGACTGTCTCAAATAGCACGTGCAGGCATGTGAACAGTTGCTAGTATTACTGACTGTGAAATATCTGGAGACATTATGTTTTCAAAATTTTGTAAAAAAAACAATATCTTAATATTTTTTTTTATAATAGCGAGTGAGGAGATGCAGCAGAACTGAGAAAGTAGTTCCGTTAACGTTCACACGACTTTGACGAGGTTCACTCACGTATAATGACTATGTCTCTTTTGATTACAAAACAATAAATCTCTTTGTATCAATTATATTACTTATTACGTATGTATAGTCGTAAATCGAATCTTGTTATGTACCATATAGAATGCATTATTATTTAACTTTTGTTCTTTATGATATGTGAATTGTAAGAATATATATTTTATCTGTTCTGTTTGGTATGTGATGTGATGTTTTCAAGACATTATCCCTTCAACATTCCTAGAAATAAGCTAATAACAAATGCTTGTGGGCATGTTGTTTTAACTTAAAGTCGATCATGATGGGGAAAAAACATGTTGATGAACTGAACTGAACTGAACTTTTATTTACACTCAGGCCGCAGGCAGCGGCATATGAGGATACATTTTTACATTACATACATACATACAAACATACATACATGTATGTCTAAGTGTTGCTATTTCAAAATATTAAATTATGGGTGTCACTGAGATTTGAAGTCGGGTAGGGAAATGAAAACAAATGTATGCTCGAGATATTTTCACCTACCGACATATGAAAATGTTAGTTAATGAGTTCATGCTTAAACTACAATTGCTTATCTGTGATGGTTTCTATCAAACCGTTTTAAACTTCCTTAGCACAATGAATATTATACCAATTTTATCGGAGATGCGGCCTAAAGAAATCGTCAAAGGAAGGGGTCGTCAGAAGACCTAGAAGCTAAACAAATTCGAAGCTTTCAAAAGGATCGTGTATGATATCGTATCACCAATTACTTCATTTCTGGCAATTTTGTTTATTTTATAGAGGTTGCGAACGACCATTCGTTGACGGTGACAAACAATAATTACTCTAATCTTTCGTATCCAAATAGAATATGTATGTTTAAGGAGGTTCATCACAAATTTATGAAAGTTTGTCATAAGATAGATTGAATACTGGCTCTTATAAAGAAAATGAAAAAAGGTACCTCACCATTGAAATAATTCTACTGGAAGGCGACGCAAGCTGACGGGGACCCTACAATTGGCATACTTTTCGTCTTACACAATTATAAATTTTCAAAATATGCAATTTGTGTTTCCTAATTAGATCTAAATTTAACGAGTATCAATTACAAATTGAAATAAAAGGCTTTTCCGTGTGGATTAATTATGTTTAAAACCGAAAAGAATACGCGTATAAAGAAAGTTTCTCTTAATATTTAGGACTTCTGGGGGTAGGTTTTGTAAATACAGGGTCACGATTAAATCCAAAGGGAGATAACACCAAAGCTCAGTACTACTTAAATACATTTTTCTAATTTGATTCTGATACATAATGCACATATAAACTCACGTGCAAAAGAATCGTCCCCACATTTTGAAAACAGTATAAAATGAAATATTGATGTCGGAGAAAGTAGATTTTGAATGTATTTGGTAGCCACGTGTTTTGTATAGAAGTATTCACAATTTCATACGTCAGAGTATGCTTCTTTTATTTTTACATCTGTTCAAATACACATGGGGTGCTAAACTCGCTTTTTAAAGATGTTTTTGGCCCACAATATTTGGTATTTAAGTTTAAAACATTGAAAAAATAGAAATTTAATTAATTAAAGATATCCCCGACATAAATAACCTTCTTTGGTTTAAATTTGTTGACGAGTCCTTACTGTAGGACGTCTCAAAACAAGCCAAAAGTGGCTTTTTTTAGGCTTCTATCTCGTCTAGTTAAGGAGATTCCAAATCGACCATTTCTTAAAACTTGTGTTTCTCCGACTTATGAATAGATAATGTTTTAAAAATTCATATTTAGTATTGTTGGGTTCTGAAGACATGATGTAACGCTGTTTCAGTCGCATTTATCGCCCGTCGATTGAAATATCTTGTATTTTGTATGGGGACGTTTCTTTTGCACGTGAGTTTTGATACTAATATGTCCTTCGTTATAAAAATGCATTACAATCGACCTTTAAATATATTATAGACACACTAAACAAGTGTATTTCGATTAGTTATAACAAAATGATTCCATTCCTATAGAATGTACATGTGTATTTACAAATCCAATGTACATGTATGACACTGCTACTGAAAATGGACACAGAAACTACAAGGCTATGTACTTATCAATCTGACAACTGAGAGTGTGCAGAAACAAGATTTGTTGAACCTCTTTAAACAGAAACACGCCCTGCAACCATTCATAACAGTGTCCTGTTCATGTACGAAGTCAAGAATAAAGTCCAGAGACCCAACGTAGTATTTTAATTGAAGTCAATATATAGAGAACAATAACATTTTGCATTTTCATTCTGATTAAATAGTTTAAACTGACTCTGTATATTTCCGCTGTTCCAGGCACTGTGCATACCCCTTGTCATACAAACCAACAGCAGCTGTTTCACAGTTTGGCTGTTTGACAACTCATTTCTTGAGTTAAATAAAATTCTTAATTCTAAAAGTCCAGTTGACTAGGAAAATATGATGATGCGTACTGTCCATTCATGTACTAGTTACAAACTGAAACCGCGGTGTTCAATTTAGATGAACCCTCGAGCTTGTGAAATATGAACGACGAGGCCATTTAGCCATTTAATACACTGACGGGCAATAGAAAGTATATGGATCAGTTGTATTTTTTATATGTATAATATTCAAAGTCAAATATCTCGAGTTTTCGACGTCGTATTAAAAAACGGACTAGTTTGTGAAATTAGTCCAAAACATTAAATCAGTCAAAGAATACCTCTAAGCGGTTTGAATGTTTAAATTTAAAAAATTTAAATTTAAATTTAGCAATTCCCCCAAATTAATTTTGATAAAACACAACTGTTCATCGACATATAACACATACTCTGTGTGAAATCAATAAATGTGCTTCGTCCTGCACATATTTACAACATTTTGAACATGGTATGGGTCATGTTGGTGTAAATTTCATTTCTTACCCCTGTCTACTTTAAATAATGATATTTTAGTTAGAAAATAAAACAGTCACCAATTAAGTCATTCAAACTACTGCCGAAAGGTGTTATTGTATCGTGCCATAATCAAATGCATCTCGTTTCTTTAAAATATTGAATAATCGAAAACAAGTGAGTGTTATACTTTTTTTACCCGTCAGTTTAGTTCACAGAATGTTCAGACATTATTAGAACAAGCGAATGTAATAAACATACGTTTTGGTTAAATACTCGCGGTTAATGGTTTGTGAAATGATTTATGTTGCATTGGGTATTAACTGCCGGCGGTTCAACAAAATGAAGCGCTTCGTAGCGCTCAATGAGCGCATTTTCTCTCTTGAACGACGCAAATTCCTCGAAGTTTGCTCGCCTTGCTACGTAGCGCTACATTGAGCAATCGCGTTCAAGAGAGGTTTAAAAGTAATCGCTAATTGAGCGATTACTTTGAAACCTCTCTTGAACACGGCCCAGGTCTCCTACATGCAGTTAGCCAGAGGTAGACGGTATCAAAATAGGTACTGTACACCACAAGTCATATCTTATGTTACAACAAACTAGAAAATGGACTTCGTCCTCAACGATGTGAAATTGACAGATTCGTTCATTTAAAGATAATCCCCCAAATTCAATTTGTAAAGTTAAGTGCGACTGCTAATGCCCTTAGATACATCCTGGAAAAAAGGGTACTGTGTTTCGCTCGCTTCACTTTGAAACTGAAGTGAAGCGAGTGATACAATGTACCCTTGTTGCCAGGATGCCTTTGTTATAGAACTGGGTTTACTGGGTGCAGTTACTCCAACACATCTAAACTTTCAATTTTATTTAGACTGACAAGGTTCTATCACAGTGGTATGTTATCCGAGCAGCAACTGTGGTTAGATGTACTATGTTTAGTAATAGAATAGAGGTATATTCGCTTTTGGAAGCATAGATTAGTGACACAAAGTGGAAAATGATTAAAAGTATTGATATAAAAATCGTCTTGATCTTAAAGCATCAAGAAAGTCCTTTTCACATGGACACATTTGCTTATGTGAGTAAACATACACATGTAAGTAACTTGACTTAGGGTGGCATGAAAACATGCAAGTGTACTTTAGACAATTAGATTAGGTCAATTTATTACAATTCTCTTTACAGACAATTGGTTTATTGACAATTTGGTATTGATACAGGGCAACAACATTTACAAATCTTAGTCTCCATCCAACAAAGTTGATATTCTTCAAATTTTAGCTTCCTAGTTATACTAGTGCCTGAACAAAAGTCAAAAGAAAGTTTCAGTGTGGACCCTCTGCCACGCCAATAAAGGGGGATCAAGACCAAATGAACAAACGTTAGTCTCCATGTAACAAAGAAGTTATTCAGAAAATATCAGTTACCTATGTCAACTGGTTTCGGAGAAGACTGTTTTAGGTAAAATGCTAGTCTAACATTTAGACTCCGAAATGAATATGTTTTAAAAATTTAAAATATAATTTTAAAAAAGTGCCTCTGAGATGTGTTCATTTTTATAATACCGGATAAGTAAAACATTTTGATAAGTCCCTTGATATTTTACTAATCAGGCTTCCACTGTACATAACATATTTACGACCAAAATATGTTGGATGCTTACATGTATATATAACAGTTTGATGTTTAACTGTTTGAGGTTTAAGTCTGCCTCTTTTCGTAAAGAGCATATATATACTCAGATTTATATATATATACATATATACTCAGATTTATGATGATGTTTCACCCGTTTCATCCTCGAAAGGAGAAAGTTGAAATTCACGACATTAATATTTCGACAAATGTATTTCCAACTTATGCCAACACTCGGGACAGTTCCCAGAGAACCGACGCCGATTTGTAACTCCCGGGAAAACATGCATGGTCTTATCCAGCACATCGGCATGTTTGATCTTTTGAACGGCATGCTTATTCCGTGCACGTGCGCGGTCGCACGTGGAAGTTTGTTTACAGGGCTGTCAATTACCTCGTCAATCGACGTGAGTCACCAAATCACCTGTCAAATTCTCACCAAAGTGCGGGTTCGTGGACAAATGGACATATTTGTAAGCGTGCATGTAAGTCTGGGGTGAAATAATGGTGAACCCTATTGGATTGTGTTCTTCTCGGCAGTTGGGAGGTTATAAAGTCAGATTTATTGCTGTATTACCATGTCAATGATGATTAACTCAACAGGAAGTCAATCGACGGCACCGATATCACTTGCACGCGCAGCACGCCGAAATTAACAACGCTCGTGCTTCTCATGATTTATTCAGAGAAGCACGTGTGGTTTTCGAGGTAGATTTAATCACATTTACTTGCACGGTCATTTATTGGAAGTTGATAACCTGCGCCCCGTTCAATAGCAGCGAGCGCTTAAATTGCTCAATGTAGCGCTCAATGTAGCGCTCAATGAGCGCTTCTTCTCTCTTGAACGACACAGTGCAAATTCCTCAAAGTTTGCTCGCCTTGCTACGTAGCGCTACATTGAGCAATCGCGTTCAAGATAGGTTTCAAAGTAATCGCTCTTTGAGCGATTACTTTGAAACCTATCTTGAACACGGCACCGGTTTGTCGAAAATAAGTCGACCCTGACCAAAGCGGATATAGTCTATAGACTTTTCAATTTGGCGTTCTGAGAATATTTCAGAACATAATGTAACGTATCAATTTTTAATATGTGAATATGTATTGTTCTGTTCTTCAATCTCAAAGCTTACAGATTTCTAATTGGCATTTACAAAGTCCACCACTGTTTTCTTATGGAAGAAGGCGAGTCCAGATGATAAGTCCTACTGACTTACCTCCCTTAGGTTGAACTTCTTTGGAAATGACTGAAGACGGACTGGGTGATGAATGGTCTGTTAAGTTGTTCACACGTTTATTTGCTTGAGTTTGACACAGTTTGACTGGAGTTGACACTGAAAAGTCTACATGTTCCAATCACGACATTCCACTCATATGGTTTCATATCATTTGCTACACACTTGGAGAATCTGTATCCCAAGTTAATGATTAATGATTTAAGGCAATCAAAGCAACCATTAGCTATATAATATACTGAACAATTCCTTAAAAGAGGAAAATATACCATACCATTGAATAATGCTGTAGTTTGGAAAATGACTAGCCTTTGACTTCATCATGTGAATACTACACAAGAAGGTTTTCCATATTTGGTCTTAATTTTTAAACCAAAAAAATGGGAAAAGAAACTGCAGTCACAGTCATTTTCTCTCTATTATAATTAACTTTTGGCTGTAACAAATAAATTATAATGGCACCACACTTGGGGGGGGGGGGGGGGGGGGGGGTGCATGGGTGAAATGTGGCCTGGTACCTTCTTGAATACCCAAGTACCTGGGTTAATTGGCTAGTACCTTATTGAATACCCACGTACCTGGGTTAATTGGATAGTACCTTATTGAATACCCAAGTACCTGGGTGCAAAGTGGGCTAGTACCTTATTGAATACCAAAGTATCTGGGTGAAATGTTGGCTTGTATCTAATTGAATACCCAAGTACCTGGGTGAAATGTTGGCTAATACCTTATTGAATACCCAAGTACCTGGGTGCAATGTGGGCTAATACCTTATTGAACACCCCAGTACCTGGGTGAAATGTTGGCTAGTTCCTTATTGAATAGCCAAGTGCCTGGGTGAAATGTGGGCTAATACCTTATTGAATACCCACGTACCTGGGTGAAATATTGGCTAGTTCCTTATTGAATAGCCAAGTGCCTGGGTGAAATGTTGGCTTGTATCTAATTGAATACCCAAGTACCTGGATGACATGTTGGCTAGAACCTAATTGAATACCCAAATGCCTGGATGAAATGTTGGCTAGTACCTTGATGATTACCCAATTTCCTGAGTGAAATGTGGGCTAGTACCTTATTGAATACCAACGTACCTTGGTGAAATGTGTTAGTATCTTATTGAATACCCAAGTACCTGAGTGAAATGTGTTAGTACCTTATTGAACACCCAAGTACCTGGGTGAAATGTTGGCTTGTATCTAATTGAACACCCCAGTACCTTGGTGAAACGTGGGCTAGTACCTTATTGAATAACCAAGTGCCTGGGTGAAAGGTGGGCTAGTACCTTATTGAATACCCAAGTGCCTGGGTGAAATGTTGGCTTGTATCTAATTGAATACCAAAGTACCTGGATGACATGTTGGCTAGAACCTAATTGAATACCCAAATGCCTGGGTGAAATGTTGGCTAGTACCTTGATGATTACCCAATTTCCTGAGTGAAATGTGGGCTAGTACCTTATTGAATACCAAAGTACCTTGGTGAAATGTGTTAGTACCTTATTGAATACCCAAGTACCTGAGTGAAATGTGTTAGTACCTTATTGAACACCCAAGTACCTGGGTGAAATGTTGGCTTGTATCTAATTGAACACCCCAGTACCTTGGTGAAACGTGGGCTAGTACCTTATTGAATAACCAAGTGCCTGGGTGAAAGGTGGGCTAGTACCTTATTGAATACCCAAGTGCCTGGGTGAAATGTGGGCTAGTACCTTAATGAATACCCAAGTGCCTGGGTGAAATGTTGGCTTGTATCTAATTGAACACCCCAGTACCTTGGTGAAACGTGGGCTAGTACCTTATTGAATACCCAAGTGCCTTTGTGAAATGTGTTAGTACCTTAATGAATACCCAAGTACCTGGGTGAAATGTTTGCTAGAACCTAATTGAATACCCAATTTCCTGAGTGAATTGTTGGCTAGTACCTTATTGAATACCGAAGTACCTTGGTGCAATGTTGGCTAGTACCTTATTGAATACCCAAGTACCTGGGTGAAATGTGGGCTAGTACCTTGTTGAATACCCAAGTACCTGGGTGAAATGTTTGCTAGAACCTAATTGAATACCCAAGTGCCTGGGTGAAATGTTGGCTAGTACCGTAATGAATACCCAATTTCCTGAGTGAAATGTGGACTAGTACCTTATTGAATACCCAAGTACCTGGTTGAATTGGCTAGTACCTTATTGAATACCCAAGTGCCTGGGTGAAATGTGGGCTAGAACCTTATTGAATACCCAAGTACCTGGTTGAATTGGCTAGTACTTTATTGAATAGCCAAGTGCCTGGGTGAAATGTGCTAGTACCTTATTGAATACCCAAGTACCTGGGTAAATTGGCTAGTACCTTATTGAACACCCAAGTACCTGGGTGCAATGTGCTAGTACCTTATTGAATACCCAAGTGCCTGGGTAAATTGGCTAGTACCTTACTGAATATCAAAGTGCCTGGTGAATGTGCTAGTAGCTTATTGAACACCCAAGTACCTGGGTGCAATGTGCTAGTACATTTATAAGATAAATAGTTTCGTTTGTAAAATTTCCAGGATTCATTGCTATTCAACACCCGCAAATTTAGTTTAAAACCGTCGGTGTTGGCTAGTACCTTATTGAACACCCAAGTACCTGGGTGAAATGTTGGCTAGTAGCGTATCGAATACCCAAGTGCCTGGGTAAATTGGCTAGTACCTTATTGAACACCCAAGTACCTGAGTGAATTGTGGGCTCGTACCTTATTGAATATCCAAGTGCCTGGGTGAAATGTTTGCTAGTAGCTTATTGAATACCCAATTTCCTGAGTGAAATGTGGGCTAGTACCGTATTGAATACCCAAGTGCCTGGGTGAAATGTGCTAGTAGCTTATTGAATACCCAAGTACATGGGTGTAATGTTGGCTAGTAGCTTATTGAATACCCAAGTACCTGGGTGTAATGTTGGCTAGTAGCTTATTGAATACCCAAGTACATGGGTGTAATGTTGGCTAGTAGCTTATTGAATACCCAAGTACATGGGTGTAATGTTGGCTAGTAGCTTATTGAATACCCAAGTACCGGGGTGTAATGTTGGCTAGTAGCTTATTGAATATCCAAGTGCCTGGGTGTAATGTGGGCTGGTACCTTATTGAATACCCAAGTGCCTGGGTGAAATGTGGGCTGGTACCTTATTGAATACCCAAGTGCCTGGGTGAAATGTGGGCTGGTACCTTATTGAATACCGAAGTACCTGAGAGAAATGTGGGCTGGTAACTTATTGAATACCCAAGTACCAGTCTGATTAAAATCGACCTTGTTCCGAGGAATAAAATTTGCAAAATAATATATCTACCGGGATACGAACAGGTTCTTCAGATTCCTCGCCACAAGGTCTGAGAACATCCCGTATAGGCGTGTGTTCCGAACCAGTTTAGCGCAGCCAAAGCCCAGTCAAAAAGCTGACCAGTCACATCATAGTTTTTAAACGGTCGCTGTTTTGAAAGCATTTGGAACAGACAAAAGGATAGCTGTTTGGAGTTATCTGCCCCTAACTTCTCGCATCGAAAGCATTTGTTAGGCATCTTTTGATTGGCTACCTGAATTGCGCTCGAACACGCTAGTCTACGGACTGTTTCCAGACAGTTTGGCGTGGAAATCTCCGAACGATATGAGTTCGTATCCCGGTAGATGCACTATTTTGCACATTTTTTCCGTGGAATACCGTCGGTTTTAATCAGACTGACCCAAGTACCTGAGAGAAATGTGGGCTGATAGCTTATTGAATACCCAAGTGCCTTGGTGAAATGTGGGCTGGTAGCTTAGTGAATACCCAAGTACTGGGGTGAAATATGGGCTGGTAGCTTATTGAATACCCAAGTACCTGAGAGAAATGTGGGCTGGTACCTTATTGAATACCCAAGTGCCTGGGAGAATGTTGGCTAGTACCTTATTGAGGGGGTCTGGAGTTCAATCGTGTAGTCAAGAAGTGTTCTAAACTTAAAAGTTTGGAACAATTCCCCAACGCATTTCAGTACAAGACCAGTCAAAGCTTACAGGCTTCAATGCATATTTACAGTGTTATTGCATGCTTTCTTCCTGCAATATTAGTATAGAAATAGTGAATGGTACAAAGAAATTGACCAAGAGAAAGTTCAACACTTCAGTACTAAATCATCCAGTAACATTCTGCTGGGAAAGTTGGCTCCAAGTTTAAACATCTTCAATTTGCTTTTTATTTCTGTCATTCACATAGATTCATTATATATTCTTTTTTCATTTCCCAGGATGCCAGAATGTTTGGGTCATAATGATCAGAGCACTTGTTTCCCGTTCTTGGTTCATAAAAAGGTAAGAAAATTTATGTTTTCAATCTCCAGTGAAATTCAAATTACAAACAGATATGACATGAAAAGAATACTTTTAATGTCAACTCCAAAAGTAAGGCAAATTTGACATATAATCCATCAAAGATTTGCGGTTGCATTGTCTAACAAAATCGCTAACAAATTTGTCCTTAACATAACCTTTAAATAAAAAGCAAAAACATTTTTGAAAAATGTCAAACAATTTCCTTTAAATTATTTGCCAAAATCTCCTTTTTTTTGCCAAATATGCATTCCATGAAACATTAAAATATTATTCAATGATAAAAAATTGTTATTGTTACGACTTTACTTAAAGTTTGTAAGACAGAACTGTCTAACCTGTATTGATTTTCCCTGATAACATTCAAGACTCAATCTCCAAGAAAGGCTTTCATGTTCTAATCTGTTTTACGCAGAGAAAGACATGAATATTTTACATGTTTTATGAAGATGAGTAATCCTATAGTGTGCCATTCATCTTTCCCATAGAACCTTAACTATAAAGCCTGGTGTGAATAGAGTGTTTCTAACTCATGTAACTATGAAAAGTTTTGTTCACAATTGAATTCTCTCAGCCTTAAATGAATCACTCTGTCCATGATGTCAGACTGCTTGGTAATTGCTAAAATATGGTCCTGTTTTTCTGTAATTAGTGAAATTAGAAATGATATAATTCTTCATTGTGAGAAGGAAGTTGACATTTCCCAGACATACAACATAGTTCATGACAACTTTCTCCTCTATAACTTCACGCTTTCTTCTTTCTCAATGAAATATCGACACAATTAAATACCTTTCATTTTTGTGTCATTTTTGCTAATTGGCAAAATCTTTTTTTAATGTATTATGCATAGATACACAATTAGGTTGTTATGAGTTTTTGTTGGTTTATATACATTAATAAGAGATTGCTTTGAAGGTCATAAATACCAAAAAGACAATGTTTTAGCATTTTAAGATTTTATAATTTTAAATCAAATTTGTTTTAAATGAGAGGTTAATTATCTTTAAATTTAGTGATACAAAATGCAAACAAAAAATTGTTTAAAGCAGAATAACTTATTTATTTGTCCTTTTCGAGTAAAATATACTATAGTAGGTGTGATATATGTTAAGTCATGAAACATCAGTTTTAAAGGCGCTGTAGCACACCGTTCTTACTGAAATAAAGTGCTCTCACATTAAGGTAAATTAGTGTTACTAATGACTAAATAATACCCCTCCATCAATAAGAAGAGTTCTAAAAATGAATGTTCATTGTTCATTTAAGTCATGAGAGTTCATTCCCCATCAAGCGGCCATTTCAAAGTGTTCACATTAAAATGGTCGCTCGAAAGTAGTTCAAGTGATCTCACTGATGTAGTTATACCTCAAAGAGTTTTGACTACGGAACAATGATGGAATGGTCAACCATCTTGCTTCCTGAGCTCTAACAGTCAGCTGAAACCTACTAATCTTATCTCTCACACTAAAGAGTTCCACAATTGTTGCTTTATACACACCATTTCTCTGGATGCAGCTTAACAGGTCATGTAATGAAATGTGTTACCCTCTAACATAACAATTTATTGTATTAACTTTAATAATGAACGGCAAATTTGAGAAATAAATATCCAAAAATGTTTCATCACCTTTAAACAAACTCAAATAAAAAGGTATCCATGCATATATTTGAAAACAATTTAATAACAAATCATGTTTATGTTTTTTAGAATAAAAACTTTAATGAATATAAATAATTTCTCTTTACTCCTTACATAGCAAGAGGATTTTACAAATGTGTCAATTATTTATTTATGGAACGAACAAGCTAAAAGATAATACTAAAGAATTTTTGTCTTAATTTTGCAGTGATTGAAAAACATTAGAGTAAATTAGAAAGAATGTGCATAGCGTTGAAGATGACTGTGACTGGTAGAATAACCTGGTTACAAGAAAACATGTCAACCAAGGACATGCATAATTAAAATGTCATTTGGAGGCGTGCTGGGGAAATTAGTCTTTTTCTCTTCATTACATGATAAAGTTCTTTCAGAGAGATAGTGAAAATAGTGAACTTAGCAGAAGGGAATGCCACAATGGAAGAAAAGTTCATTGAAATAACTAATTTGAAAACAATTTAATATATTTATTTGCATCTTTTTTTAATATTTGCATTCTTAGAATATCGAGTTTGATAAATTTTGACAAAAAAAACCGCCATGGCACAGTTTGAACAAGAGATGAGAGTATTATCTATTAAGAATGTAGAACGCCCTTGGCAAAAAATTTTTTTTAAGGAGTTTGCTAATTTGTTATATGATATTTCATTTCTTTATTACATAGTAATGAGAAGATTGTCCTCTGAGAAAAAAACAATTGCACTTTTAAGCAAGTTTTCATCCATTTTACTATATAGCAGCTCCGACTGAGTCGGAGCTGAGTCGAAGCTGCTATCAGTTTTTGCGCAGTTTCCGCCGCCACCGCGTTTTGTATTGGCTATACATTTTTTCCTAGAAGGTTTTGAGAACTCATATACATAACTTCTTACTTATACCCCTGGGGAATTTTTGGGACATGATCACATTCAAGGTCAAAGGTCAAGGTCACAAGTTCTGAAATTCCTAAAATAATCCTTGTAAACACGATAACTTGAAAAATTTTGTGCTATCAGGCTCTTCTTTGGTGTATATCAACTATGGAGAAAGGCCAAGATTTGAAAAGGTTTTCGCTATGGTCCGTCAAAGGTCAAGGTCACAACAAGGTCACAACTTAAGCATGATTTTGCAAAAATGTCCTATTTCAACTACTAACTCTTTTATTTCACAGATAGAACTAAGTATCTCACTCCAAATTATATACAAGGTGTAATTACTACAATCTTCAGGTCATCCATAATCCTTGATACCCTCCAGATTCTTCACTCCGTGCAATCTTAGAGGTCATTGTATAATCATCACTGCCTCTCAGGACAATTGTAGTAATTATAGCATATCATATCCATAACAATTGGAGTAATTATAGCATATCGTATCCATACCGTACCACTCCCAGCAACATCCTATTAGTCCTCCAGTATCAGAGATTAAAGAAACTCAAGTTTCTTCTCTGTTATACAAAATGTGCTGACTTCAGCAGTTTCTCACTGGCTCATGCTTGACCAGAGATTGCAGAATCAAATACAACGACAATCCAGTCCATGGCAGCATTCATTCTTCCCTTATCTTATCTCTAGAGATAATGTTTGGAAATAATTGGATGATGGCTTCAGCATGGTTCTAAATGATCATCGCTGACATGTACTATTTGCAAGGATTTGTGTCTGATGACTTTGTAACTTTATTGCTTGTTCTGAGATTGGCTACAAGAGATTGTGTCCCAGTGATCAGATCAAACTGGTTCAAAGTTTCCAAAGTTTAATCTAAAGTTCATGGTTATGTAATATAAATTCAGTTGGATTTCTTTCACAACATTGTTTTATAATGATTAATTTCATGAACGACCAAATCCATGTCCAAAAAGTAAAATTTTGAAATGATTAATAAATAAAATCCTTTTGAATTGAGTCTCTTTCCATTATTCTTGCAAAAAAATATTGTTTCAATTTTTTAAGGGGTTGGGATAGCACAGTGGTTAGCACGTTCGGCTTGAATCAAGAGGTCCGGCTTGAATCAAGAGGTTCGGCTTTAATCAAGAGGTTCGGCTTGAATCAAGAGGTTCAGTTTGAATCAAGAAGTTCGGCTTGAATCAAGAGGTTCAGTTTGAATCAAGAGGTCCGGCTTGAATCAAGAGGTTCGGCTTGAATCAAGAGGTTCGGCTTGAATCAAGAGGTTCGGCTTGAATCAAGAGGTTCGGCTTGAATCAAGAGGTTTAGTTTGAATCAACAGGTTCGGCTTGAATCAAGAGGTTCGGCTTGAATCAAGAGGTTCGGCTTGAATCAAGAGGTTCAGCTTGAATCAAGAGGTTCGGCTTGAATCAAGAGGTTCAGTTTGAATCAAGAGGTTCGGCTTGAATCAAGAGGTTCGGCTTGCATCAAGAGGTCCGGTTTGAATCAAGAGGTCCGGCTTGAATCAAGAGGTTCGGTTTGAATCAAGAGGTCCGGCTTGAATCAAGAGGTTCGGCTTGAATCAAGAGGTTCGGCTTGAATCAAGAGGTTCGGCTTGAATCAAGAGGTCCGGGCTTTCTCCTTGCAATGTATTTAAGGATGTTCGCTCCTCAAATTTATAGAATTAAACTTTTTTTCTAACTTATATTTTTTAAAAGATCAAAGTATATGGTTAAAAAATCAGCATTAAAAAATAGGGGGTAGTGTGGGTTTTTTCGAGATATGACGACTGAAAGATAGTGGGGTAAAGTACAATTTTTACATGGGAGTCTATGGGAAAATGAGAAAAAAACTACTAAAAACTTTAAAATACTACATTTGTAGTATTAAACTTGTTTTCCTTTTTCAATATGTTACAAAGTTCATTTTACCCTACCGAAATCAATGAAAAAATATATATGGTAGTGTGGGTTTTTTTAAGCTTTGACACAAAATGTACCTGAAAACCCCCTTTTTTAGTCACATTTAGGCCATTTATGCTGTTTAAGCACTTTTTAGAGGTTCTAAAGTCACATTTTCTTTATTTCATTTGTTTTTTAAAAGTATGTAGATGATGTAGAACATCATGAAGTAAATAAAGTTGAGAAAAAATCTTTACTTAATCATATTTCATTTTTGAAGGTCAACTGGAAGGAGCGGACATCCTTAAGTAATATAATCTTGAAAGAAGCATTGAACCACAACTCACCTCACCTCAATTTTTAAATAATATCAGATATAATGACATATGCATTGAAATCCAAATTTATACAAGTCCTGATTGTGGCATTTAATTTTTTTGATTGAATGAATGAAGAACAAAATGAACAAAGCTTCCCCCTTTTCCCGAGTAATTAAGTCACTTTATAGATACAATCTGCTCCTCCTCGTATCCAATTTTCCAGCAAATTAGAGAAATAGGACTTTTTGTAACAACATTGATTCAAGTCTGGAGCCCCAATCAGCAACTGCGTGAACACCCACCAAACACTCTCACTTGTTAAAACCTTCTTAAATCAATGCTGAAAATGGAAAATAGCTGAGTCTGATTTGAGGCATTTTTGTACAAAGCTCTAAAAGATTTCAATCTAAGTGTTTCTGAACTTTACAGCGAACCAACGGAAATTGAATTTGTATTTCATCAAGACTACAGCCCCATCCCGAGTTGAGATGATTTGATGTCCCGCAAGTCTGGTGGGTTAATGAAGACGTACTGGTTATACTGTGTGTTAGACGGCCACTAGGTTAGCTGATAGATCTATATACCCAGCTCTGTCTTGTTGTGATTCGATTGCAATCCTAGTCAGTTCATCAATCTCACACCTCAATCCTAGTCTTGTCGTCAGTTCATCAATCTCACACCACAATCACAGTCTTGTCATCAGTTCATCAATTTCACACTACAATCTTAGTTTTGTTTTAAGTTCATCAATCTCACACCACAATCCTAGTCTTGTCGTAGGTTCATCAATTTCACACTACAATCTTAGTTTTGTTTTCAGTTCATCAATCTCACACCACAATCCTAGTCTTGTCGTAGGTTCATCAATCTCACACCACAATCTTAGTCTTGTCGTCAGTTCATCAATCTCACACCACAATCCTAGTTTTGTCGTCAGTTCATCAATCTCACACCACAATCCTAGTCTTGTCGCAGGTTCATCAATCTCACACCACAATCCTAGTCTTGTCGTCAGTTCATCAATCTCACACCACAATCCTAGTCTTGTCATCAGTTCATCAATCTCACACCACAATCCTAGTCTTGTCGTCAGTTCATCAATCTCACACCACAATCTTTGTCTTGTCGTCAGTTCATCAATCTCACACCACAATCCTAGTCTTGTCGTCAGTTCATCAATCTCACACCACAATCCTAGTCTTGTCGTCAGTTCATCAATCTCACACCACAATCCTTGTTTTGTCGTCAGTTCATCAATCTCACACCACAATCCTAGTCTTGTCGTCAGTTCATCAATCTCACACCACAATCGTTGTCTTGTCGTCAGTTCATCAATCTCACACCACAATCCTAGTCTTGTCGTCAGTTCATCAATCTCACACCACAATCCTAGTCTTGTCGTCAGTTCATCAATCTCACACCACAATCCTTGTCTTGTCGTCAGTTCATCAATCTCACACCACAATCCTAGTCTTGTCGTCAGTTCATCAATCTCACACCACAATCCTAGTCTTGTCATCAGTTCATCAATCTCACACCACAATCCTAGTCTTGTCGTCAGTTCATCAATCTCACACCTCAATCCTAGTCTTGTCGTCAGTTCTTCAATCTCACACCACAATCCTAGTCTTGTCGTAGGTTCATCAATCTCACACCACAATCCTAGTCTTGTCGTCAGTTCATCAATCTCACACCACAATCACAGTCTTGTCATCAGTTCATCAATTTCACACTACAATCCTAGTCTTGTCGTCAGTTCTTCAATCTCACACCACAATCCTAGTCTTGTCGTAGGTTCATCAATCTCGGACCGCAATCCTAGTTTTGTTGTCAGTTCATCAATCTGACATCACAATCCTAGTTTTGTTTTCCGTTCATCAATCTCACACCACAATCCTAGACTTGTCGTCAATTCATCAATTTCGCTACAATTCTTTTATCACAATCCTAGCCTATAGTTGGATATAAATTTTTCACTGCAATCCTAGCCTATTTTCTCCTAGCCTAGCTGTTTGGATATCTATCTTTCACTACAATGCTAATCTAGATTATAGTTTATCAATCAGACTCCACATTTATGAGTAACGTTTCTAAGTTTTTCATTTCTAAGTGAATTAGTTATGAATCTTACAAAACAAACCTTGTCACTTCGTCAGATGATGAGTCTTTCACCAAACTCCTAGCCTTGCTACTGTCTCATGCTTTGTTTTTTGACTGGTTTGAAATTTATTAAATGTAGTTTCTTAGATCATAGACACCTTCATTATTTCTCATCGTTTGTTGACTTTTCCAACCTCCTGATCAATTATTTTTCTTTTTTCAAATTATTTGGAGTAAAATTGACTTTCCTTTAAATCTTGGTATGTCTGCAATGTTTCGATCAGCATTTCTTTAAATACTACATTGAAAGTATTTGTGTTTGTGCTATTGAGCTATTTCTGATCATTATTTTCTACACCAAGATGCAAAAGAGAAACTGATTGACACCTGACATTTTGTGGTAGAAATTTGAGCCCCCCAAAAAAAAAGAAATTTTTTTCAGAAAGGTATTTAAGTAAAATTGCCACCCAGTTAATCAATAGCTTAACGCTAGCGGTAGGCATCAATCTGTTGCCAGACACGCTGATTGGAACAATATACAAGACATACTGCATCTTCATCATAAAGAGGGTATTAGAGTGTTACTGGAGTCTGTAAGTGAGGTCTGGACTCTGTTCTGTCTTAATTACAGCAGATACTCATCAAGATGCTTTGCGTACAAAGGCAGAATATATTGGTCGGCCGCTTGATGGGGTCTATTGCGCTCATCCATTTCCATTATCGCTGATCGGTCAAAGTAAATTTTTTTCAGTAAGTGAAGATAGAAATCAATGTGGCAATCTGTTACTGTTGTAGTGTATACAGTGTGTGCAGTGTTGTGCTTCAGGGCCTTAGGACGTCCAGATTTGGGTTTGTTTTCTCATCTTATAGCCGACAGCTGAGAGCCCTAAGGTTGTTCTGGATCAAACAGATTTTAATGATAATAGTAATAACTCTTTTTTTTGTCCTCAATACATAGAAAATGTTGTGCATGGCAGTTACTGTGCAGTGCCAGTTCAAGCCTTGTTCTGTCCTTACCGTATCGCTGGATGGGTGGGTTACCCGCCTCATTGCTGAATGAAAACTGAGAGTTTTAAGGGTGATTCCCTGCCCCACACTGAGACATGAGTTGAGAGGCTCGTGGTGTCACCTTGGGCAAGGGACTTTATTCGAAATGTGCCTCTGTTCACTCAGCAGTACAATTGAGTACCTGGTTTGGAAGTGCAGGCAATGTGACAGATAAACCTTGGAGCGCTGTAATTGGCAGCCCAGGCTGCATACTCCAAAGGGAGTTGAGAATGAAAAAAGGAACGATGTTGGTCCTTATACCAGGGTAATAATGTCTGTAGTGCTGTGAGCATGCACTTGGTGTATGGAGGCTAGCGCGATATAAGTACACAGTATTATTATTATTAATGCTGGGTCCCGTTGCACGAAACTCTAAGTTGACCTTAAGTCACTAAGGTAGCCTTAGTGCAATGTAAAAGATGGCCCTAAGGTTAACCTTAGAGCTAAGGTTGTTTTGTACAACCGGCACCTGATTGTCAAGCATGGAAGCAACAACTCCCATCATTTAACGTCTTTTGGTATGACTCGACCGGGAATAGAACCCGGAATTCCCGGGTGATGAGCTGTTGCTCTACCAACTAAGCTACATCCTCAAATTGATTTTCAGTGATGTTGATAAAGTTGAAGATAAAAACATTTAAAATATATAATTTTCCATGTTATATTTGTACACCTGGTTTGTAATATTCAGGTGAGTACTTACCTCTATCAGAGCTGTGCTGAATGTAATTATAACTATCAGTTACTGGATTTAGTTTTTGTTGAGGTCTTGGTGGCCGAGCGGAAATGCTGTTGGGATGTTCTGGAATTCTTGAGTGTTTGACGTCAAGACATTTTGTACTCATTAATTTGATTTGCTTTTACAAATTTCCTTTCTGTGAATGTCGTCTTCACGGTAATTTGGTTTCATAGTCACAGACAAACGAAGTGTTGTACATAGCCCAGGGGATTTGAGGAAGTGTGATCCTTTGAGATAAAATAAAAAAAATAACCATTAAATTGTTTTAAAATGAAAATTATAAAGACTGTACGTTCATTGTGTAACGACGCATGAGTTCCCTTGTCTGACTATAACTCCTGTAGGAGTGTTGATATTAGAGATCATCTTAAATAATGAGAGAAAGACTATAATCACATGAAATGTGCATAAGCTGTGAAGAGCAGGGCCAGTAAACAACAACACCAATGTGCACTACAGTGCAGCCACGGCGAGGCCGGACGTTTAATACCAAAACTAGGAATGGCATTGTTATAAGTGGGAACACAAAACAAAATGATATAAAAGTAATGACGCTGAGCATTGGTTGGTCACTGCATATTTGTCGTTCATTGGCTGTTATGGACTACACCAATGGGGAAGTTTCAACTTCTTGTTTACACCCAAGACACAGCGAATCTCGAATCCAAACTTTATTCAAAACACATGAGGAGACACACAGACGAACTCGCTCGATCGGCAACCCCTGAATTGGGAAAACGAGTTAACAAATAAAGGGGGATAACGCTCACACATAGCGTAACTCGCTAACAAATAGTGCCAACTGGCGCTAAGTGATTGGGAAGGTAACTTTTGCGACCCAGGCTCAGGTACAGTCAGTACTATATACTTTCAATCATTGATATTCAACTCATCAGGCCTGATTGTTTTATTTATAAGTCACTGGCTTGTGTTAACAGTGACCGCCAAGCAAGTGTATTGGCTGTGAATTCCCTGTATAGGAGGTGCAACTACAGAACTCTGTGTATTCTGTGGAATATTGTGTCTGAGGATGTCATGATACAGTCTGGAGCCCAGTTAATTGCATAAGATCCAAGCCCAGAAGTGAAGCGTGAAGATTTGGACACTACAGTCCTCAAACCTTGCTGAGCATTAGGAAGGTCGTGGTACAGTGGTGTGGGATCACCTTGTTCAGACGAATAATGGTTGCAAAATAATGCATCAACCGAGATACGAACAGATTCTGTAGATTCCGCTCCACCTGAGAACACCCCGTATAGGCGTGTGTTCTGTACCAGTTTAGTGCAGACAAAAGTCAGTCACACATCATGGTGGTTTTTGACGGTCACCATTTTGAAAACATTCACGTTTCTCATGATACGGAAATCAACGAAAGTATGGCTGTTGGGAGTTACTTGCCCCTAGCTTCTCATACTTGTGTTGTGATTGGCTACCTGTTTTCAGATGGTAAGGCAAGGAAACCTCCGAACAATATTAGTATTTTGCAACTTCCATTCCTGGAAAACGGTCAATTTTCAACTTTAAAGGGGCAGTAGCACGTTTTTTCGCTCAAATAAGTTGATGAAATGTATTTGAAAAATAATTTAACCAATGGTAAAACATCGTTCTCTCATCGGAAAATAAAGTTTAGAATGAGTGTACGTGTTTCAGTAAAGCCATGGGAATCGTTTTTGTAATACAAAATAATAAATTGTGTTAACAATAAAATGGCCGCCATGTAAATTTTGCATTATACGCAACATAGTTTTTACAACTACAGATAATTGGTTTGTGTAATAATATGTTTTACCCTCTAAAGTTAATTTAAATGACATAAACTATCATTATAAATGGGAAATTTGGAAAAATAAATTTTGCAAAAAACATGCTACTGCCTCTTTAAATAATATAGCATTCAAATCTTGATGAGCTTATGACAGGGACAATGGCTCTATTTTTGTGTATTTTACAGAATATTGCTGTTCTACAGAAAGTTCTATTAAACACTGCTGTTAGAAGAAATAGATGGAAAATCAAAGTTATGCAAATCCCAGCTGTAAGTTTAAACATGAACGACAGCCAAGAGGAAAAGTTCCTATTTTAAGATCTGAAAATAATATGGTTTGCAAAATTCTATTGATCTAGTCTTTTTAAAATGCAAATTCTCTTTGTTTCTGGAAAGCCAGATTTTTTTTATAGAGATCTGAATTGTTGCATGGGTTAGTGTTTAGAGAAGAGAACTTAATTCCTCTTCTCTTCATATCAACTAACAGTCTGTTAAAGGATCATTCGGCTCAGTGTTTATATAGAAGACATGTGGTCACATCTCACGCATAAACATTCTACAACCAGAACTGTAGCTCTCTGTGCTTGAGAAGGTCTGGATCTACTGTTGGTTTACATTTATACACTGTAAGGAAGAAATTGTTCAATATTTATTCAGTTGGTTCTATTTTCAAATATATTTTTTGGATTATTTTAGAGAATTGAAGAAGACATTTTATTGCAGTTACATTCTTCACAGTTTAAAAACTAAATTCATAAAATATTTCAAAAATGAAATTAGAATATATCACATTTAAGATAAAGAAATTATTGAACTCTGTTTATATTGGATATTGTTTGATATTTATTCAATTTGTTCTGTTTGTATATTTTTAGATATTTAGAGAAATTAATTAAGATACCCCACCTCGCAAGTAGTGAGCTGCCTTTGCTCCCAGGGTATGAAAGTAGCATTAGCGTATGTTGAGACAGGATGACAATGCGTTGCTGACTTTCCTCCTGCAATAAGACTAAAAGCTTTGAGTGAGTGAGTTTGGGTTTAACGCCGCTTTCAACAGTATTTCACTTATATCACGGCTGCTAGTATTATGGCAGGGAGAAAGCCCATGCCATGTTGCTATGCATTGCGGTGAAACCTGCGAGCATCGGCTGGAACTAGCGAACCATGGGTGGTACTCACTGAAATTCAGTTTAAAGCATTGCACCCAAACCTTACTGCGTGTAGAACAGTTCTCTACTGCAGACAAAGTTGCCGTACCCCTGGCAGGATTCGAACCCCAGACCTCTTGATCCGAAATACTCTTGAAAGCGGCGTTGAACCCCAAATCATCTCACCTCACCTTTGACTTCATAGCTGGGTGACCAAGCTCAAGACAATGCTTTGTTAATGATCATCTATTCCTGTAAAACAGTCACCAGAATGGTGTGGCACTGATATATTTAGCAGGTTAAGTTATCAACATTCATCGAAGTCTTCTCTTGTAGAGGATGCAGTGCTTTTCTTTAATACTTTGACAATGTTTTCAAATATTGTGAAATTTCCTTCACATGTTGTAATTATATGCTGCTGAATGTCATGTGAAGTTTGATACAAGTGATCTTACACAATGGCTCCTAAACTTGATCTCCAATGTTTCTGAACTTCAAGTTGACCTTTTTCAATTATTTCAATTATTTCAATTAATTCAACAGACAACTATTGAGAGCAATTTCTGGGTTCTATGATGACTATGCAATTCAGAAAATAATTATGATACTTGTTAGATGGGAAATGGATGTATGGAAATAGAATTAGAAATTGAAACAGAAAACGAAATTTGAGTCAGAAATCCAAACAGAATAACGGTAAACTTGGGTTACAATTCTAGAGTAATTAGTTTGTATTTCAAATTGTGGCAATCAGTACCACTTGCTTCTGTATATGTATATGTATATGTATATGTATATGTATATGTCTGCTGACTGTTGAGAATCAATACAATCACCCTTACCCATCCCACCCTACCCTATAAACACCTCATCCAACCCCACCCTACCACAAACACCTAACTCAATATATCTCACAAACACGGCACCTCAACTCAAGTATACCTCACGCCACACAAACAACAAACACCTCAACCAAGCCCACCCAACCTAACCCTAAAAACACCTCAGCTAATGCCGCTCCATCCAACCCACAAACACCTCAACCAACCCCACCCCACTCAACCAACACACACATCAACCAACCCCACCCCACCAAACCAACAAACACCTCACTCAACCAACCCCACCCCACTCAACCAACACACACTTCACTCAACCAACACACACCTCACTCAACTCCGCCCAAACCAACCCACACAACCAACCCCACCCCACTCAACCAACACACACATCAACCAACCCCACCCCACCAAACCAACAAACACCTCACTCAACCCCACCCAACCAAACCCTAAAAACACCTCAACCAACCCCACCCAACCAAACCCTAAAAACACCTCAACCAACCCCACCCCACCCAACAAACAAACACCTCACTCAACCAACACACACAACCCACACAACCAACCCCACCCCACTCAACCAACACACACATCAACCAACCCCACCCCACCAAATCAACAAACACCTCACTCAACCCCACCCAACCAAACCCTAAAAACACCTAAACCAACCCAACCCAACCAAACCCTAAAAACACCTCAACCAACCCCACCCCATCCACAAAACAAACACCTCACTCAACCCCACCCTACCCAACAAACAAACACCCAAACCCAACCCCACCCAACCTAACCCTAAAAACACTTCAACCAACCCCGCTCCACCCCAAATACATATGGATTTGCATCAGAGCAGCATGACGAATCAACTAAAATAGACACACATGAAGATTACAAATTAACACCATTCTTTGGTATGTTTCACTTCTGTATTTTGACAGTGTTTCCAAATGAAATAATTACAGGACATTTGTCTCAATAAGCGTTGAGCGAGTGATTCATATCTAGCTGTTATGTGAAGACATTTGAAAACCTGAACAAAACATTTGATGGATCCGTTCTGTAATAAACCAAAGTGTCTTTCATGTTTCTCGGCAATAACTTTCTCTCTAAAGGGAATCCTTCACTTTTTGGCTAAGGAAATGTTTTCACTTAAATCCCTCAAATTGTTATTAATGGCCTGGCTGTGTTTTTGTGGGGGATGACTCCTTCCGTTTCACATGCCCCAACAAAGAGCCAAAGATGAAATAAATGTTTCCTAAATCCTGCAGGATTCTACTGCTGATCCTGCCCGATCCTGCCAGCAGTTCACACTCTCGGCATTTCCTGCAGTAAGCTCAAGCCCTGTCATCGTCATGGTAACGTAAGATGGAGCACCAAAATGCAACTTGGTGCCAGCTCTCCCCATAGATCTTAAACCTCACATTGAATGCCAATAATCAAAACAGTCGCTCTAATTAATTCTCTGAAACATCGCAGAATTCTTTTAGAGTTAAATATAACGAGTCACCATCCATAATCAAGGGCTCAGAAAAGAGTCTGCATTTTTAAACCGGTTTATTTGTCTTTGTTCCAAAACATCTTTAACTCTCACTTTCGCTGGCTCCATCTATCTTTATAGTCCTTTTAAGTCAGACATGTAGGTGTCAAAAGTCTTTACGTAAAGTAACAAGTCTTGTAACTCATTAAACATTTCTATCAATAATCCACAATTGATTGTTTTTAAAAAAGTAAATAGGTTTTATTGCTTGTTTGAAAAAATATACTTGACAGAACAATTTTAATTTGTGAAGATGTTGGTCTACAGAGTAAGGGAAGTAACTCTTACCAGACCAGTGTAGATTGCCTCTGGTGAAAGTATTGTCTGTCGGTGAATGAGCTTGCTTACTAGATGGTAACAGAAACCAGTTCTACAGTTGCAGAACAAACAAATATTAACACTTTTAACAATTATGTCAATTGATTATAATTGTGACAGGTTAATTTGTTAATATTTCCACTATAGCTTTCATTGTTATAAATCATTTTCATAAAATAAAATGGTGTAATGTGAAAATGATATAACATTAAGTGTCAGATTTATTGTGATGTTAGATCTTCATAACAACCAATATACATTGATAGAGTATCTTTACAGACAATTCATTTAAAGGGGAACCTTGGTTGAAAATTTGTTTAATTGTATTGAATTAAAGGGACATTCATTTCTGATTGTGGAAACTGGTATATGCTTATGCAGTTCGTTATAAATCTTGTATTAATGAATGCATTCTTCTAAATGGATTGAACTTAAAGTTGTTGCTAATACTTCACAATATTTGTTTGACTCATTAATCTTGACTTATTGTTTCAATGACATCATATACATGCTTAAGCCAATAAAATAATATTGACATTTTTCTTTATATTCTTACACTGATGGTACTGACATCAGCAATGTATGTGAACTATTTCGAGCTCTCTGGGTCTAGGCATACATGTTTCAGGTTTACACTTGAAAAATGAGATGCAAAGCCATATATACAATCCCTGGACCCATATTTTCGAAGTTGTCTTAGCGTTAAGATATATAGTTGTAGCTGTCAAACATTAACATTGACTTACGACTATCTTAGCACTAAGACAATATGGGTCATGTTCACTTATATTCATTAAGTTCATTTGATTATCGAACTTTAAATGTGTATCATATGATACTGAGTTGACATTGTAATGTGATAGAGCCAGGTGCCCCCTGCCTGTGAATCAGATCTTCAGGTTACAAGACTGTTATATCTAGCTCCAGTCTGTATGGTTATGATAAACGAGTGCCCTAATCCAAACAAAGCATCCTTCTGATTTGCCAAGTCAAACATTCGGTCCTCTCCTGTGTTAGTGTAATCCCTCTAACACGCTCTCCCACAAGGTGCGAGTTTCCAGAAGGAAATTGTGGAACAAAGTTATCTGACAAAAGCTTCAGTGGAGAAGTTTGCTCAGAAGCACCAACAAGCCAAGGGAGAGTCATCTCAAGCTCACGAGAACAGTTCCTGCAAACATAACGTATGAAAACAGAAAGATAAGAAGGCCCCGGGGCGATGAAAACGCTGCGGTTTTATCATATTAACGTATGGATTTTCGGGGAAAACATAGAAAACGATAGGAGAAACATGCGTCGGCAACGGTAAACTAGATAGTCCCTTCGTCAGTCCGTCGACTTCCCATGGTGCAGCTGTAAATATCTTCTTAGAAGAGACTTGGAAGGAAGTTTAGAACTCGTAGCGTGTGAAATGGTATCTAAACCTGAATTGAGTTATCTTCCATAAGTCGTGGGAGATTGATTTTCAGCGATATTACGAGGGTTGTTGTCATGAGGGACGCAGGGGTTCGCAGCTTAAGTGGAATTCATTTGTTGACACGGTGCTTCGAAATAGCTTCTCAATAGGCTCGTGCAAAATGTGTGCAAATTGATCTTTTTAAGAAGAACTTTCAATTTGTATTTTAAACACAGATTTGACTAGCAATCTTCTTTTGTTGTGTGAAGTTGTCAGGGAATGTGTATTGGAATTAATTACACAAAAATCATATTTAACATTGAATCAGCAAAGAATGCGGGGATGATTATTTCCTTAAGTCAACAGTTGCCTCTAAAGTGAAAGTCTCCTCACCAGTCCGTGAACAAACTGTTATTAACTCTGGAAGCAAAATCAGATTCTGGTATTTGTACTCCTTGGAAAATATTTTTGTGATTGCACTTTTGAATTATTGAAACATACATTATATTTGTTCTAGTGGATTTAATTTTAAAATGTTTTTTAATCATCTCAACAATCGTTAGAATTTAAGCACATGACATAAAAAGATAATCTTTAAATAAACTCACAAGACTGAAAGGCCATCTGGGCTTACTACAATGATTGCAAGTCAAATGATATTCTAGATTGTAGATTTGATGGCCCTAATTGGGGCCAAAGTAATCACTCGCCCATAAGTTATTTTTGAAATCTGTCCAGTACAGTACAGTAACACTTGACAGATAGAGTATATAACATGTGGATTTAGCGACCTAGTAATCCCTCTAGAATTCCGCATTTAACACTTCTTTTGACTTTTTCTCCCAAAATAAAAGCTTTAAAAAGTTGAAATATTGTCTACAGGTATTACATCTTGTAACTTTGTCGATAAGTGACTCCACAACAGGAGTATTCTTACCTTAAATCAGGAGGTGGGATAGCACAGTGGTTAGAGCGTTGGGTTCTGATCAAGGGCTCCAGCTTTCGAATCCCGCCAGGGGCACGGCAACTTTGTCTGCAGTAGAGAACTGTTCGACATGCAGTAAGGTTTGGGTGCAATGCTACACTGAATTTAAAAGTAGTACCACCCATGGTTTGCTATAGCTAGTTGCAGCCGATGCTTACAAGTTTCATCGCAATGCATAACCATATGACGTTACAGGCTTTCTCCCTGCCATAATACTAGCAGAAGAAAAATCATTCAAGTCGATGGACCTGCAGAGCCCATGTCTATATTTATTCTGCAGTTCTTTGATAAAAGGTAACTATACATGACATGGTATGTAGGTGATTTTCACTTCTACAGTAGAGACAATCATCAATGCGGATCTTTCTCCTAATCTCAACTCCCTGAGAATCATACATCCCTTGCTGCCATCTCAAATCCCTGAAAATCATACATCCCTTGCTGCCATCTCAACTCCCTGAGAATCATACAACCCTTGCTCCCATCTCAACTCCCTGAGAATCATACAACTCTTGCTCCCATCTCAACTCCCTGAGAATCATACAACTCTTGCTGCCATCTCAACTCCCTGAGAACCATACAACCCCTGCTCCCATCTCAAACTCCCTGACAATCATACATCCCTTGCTTCCATCTCAACTCCCTGAGAATCATACAACTCTTGCTCCCATCTCAACTCCCTGAGAATCATACAACCCTTGCTCCCAACTCAACTCCCTGAGAACCATACAACCCCTGCTCCCATCTCAACTCCCTGAGAATCATACAACTCTTGCTCCCATCTCAACTCCCTGAGAATCATACAACTCTTGCTGCCATCTCAACTCCCTGAGAACCATACAACCCCTGCTCCAATCTCAAACTCCCTGACAATCATACATCCCTTGCTGCCATCTCAACTCCCTGAGAACCATACAACCCCTGCTCCCATCTCAACTCCCTGAGAATCATACAACTCTTGCTCCCATCTCAACTCCCTGAGAACCATACAACCCCTGCTCCCATCTCAACTCCCTGAGAACCATACAACCCTTGCTCCCATCTCAACTCCCTGAGAATCATACAACTCTTGCTCCCATCTCAACTCCCTGAGAATCATACAACTCTTGCTGCCATCTCAACTCCCTGAGAACCATACAACCCCTGCTCCCATCTCAAACTCCCTGACAATCATACATCCCTTGCTTCCATCTCAACTCCCTGAGAATCATACAACTCTTGCTCCCATCTCAACTCCCTGAGAATCATACAACCCTTGCTCCCATCTCAACTCCCTGAGAATCATACAACTCTTGCTCCCATCTCAACTCCCTGAGAATCATACAACTCTTGCTCCCAACTCAACTCCCTGAGAACCATACAACCCCTGCTCCCATCTCAACTCCCTGAGAACCATACAACCCCTGCTCCCATCTCAACTCCCTGAGAACCATACAACCCCTGCTCCCATCTCAACTCCCTGAGAACCATACAACCCTTGCTCCCATCTCAACTCCCTGAGAATCATACAACTCTTGCTCCCATCTCAACTCCCTGAGAATCATACATCCCTTGCTCCCATCTCAACTCCCTGAGAATCATACATCCCTTGCTCCCATCTCAACTTACTGAGAACCATACATCCCTTGCACCCATCTCAACTCCCTGAGAACCATACAACCCTTGCTGCCATCTCAACTCCCTGAGAACCATACAACCCTTGCTGCCATCTCAACTCCCTGAGAATCACACATCCCTTGCTGCCATCTCAACTCCCTGAGAACCATACAACCCTTGCTGCCATCTCAACTCCCTGAGAATCACACATCCCTTGCTCCCATCTCAACTCCCTGAGAACCATACATCCCTTGCACCCATCTCAACTCCCTGAGAACCATACATCCCTTGCTCCCATCTCAACTCCCTGAGAACCATACAACCCTTGCTGCCATCTCAACTCCCTGAGAATCACACATCCCTTGCTGCCATCTCAACTCCCTGAGAACCATACAACCCTTGCTCCCATCTCAACTCCCTGAGAATCATACAACCCTTGCTCCCATCTCAACTCCCTGAGAATCATACATCCCTTGCTGCCATCTCAACTCCCTGAGAATCATACATCCCTTGCTCCCATCTCAACTCCCTGAGAATCATACAACCCTTGCTCTTATCTCAACTCCCTGAGAATCATACAACCCTTGCTCCTATCTCAACTCCCTGAGAATCATACAACCCTTGCTCCTATCTCAACTCCCAGATAATCATACAACCCTTGCTGCCATCTCGACTCCCTGGGAATCATACAACTCTTGCTGCCATCTCAACTCCCTGAGAATCATACAACCCTTGCTCCCATCTCAACTCCCTGAGAACCATACAACCCTTGCTCCCATCTCAACTCCCTGAGAATCATACAACTCTTGCTCCCATCTCAACTCCCTGAGAATCATACAACTCTTGCTGCCATCTCAACTCCCTGAGAATCATACAACCCTTGCTCCCATCTCAACTCCCTGAGAATCATACAACCCTTGCTCCCATCTCAACTCCCTGAGAATCATACAACTCTTGCTCCCATCTCAACTCCCTGAGAATCATACAACTCTTGCTGCCATCTCAACTCCCTGAGAACCATACAACCCCTGCTCCCATCTCAAACTCCCTGACAATCATACATCCCTTGCTCCCATCTCAACTCCCTGAGAATCATACAACTCTTGCTCCCATCTCAACTCCCTGAGAATCATACAACCCTTGCTCCCATCTCAACTCCCTGAGAACCATACAACCCCTGCTCCCATCTCAACTCCCTGACAATCATACATCCCTTGCTCCCATCTCAACTCCCTGAGAATCATACAACTCTTGCTCCCATCTCAACTCCCTGACAATCATACATCCCTTGCTCCCATCTCAACTCCCTGAGAATCATACAACTCTTGCTCCCATCTCAACTCCCTGACAATCATACATCCCTTGCTCCCATCTCAACTCCCTGAGAATCATACAACTCTTGCTCCCATCTCAACTCCCTGACAATCATACATCCCTTGCTCCCATCTCAACTCCCTGAGAATCATACAACTCTTGCTCCCATCTCAACTCCCTGACAATCATACAACTCTTGCTCCCATCTCAACTCCCTGACAATCATACATCCCTTGCTCCCATCTCAACTCCCTGAGAACCATACAACCCCTGCTTCCATCTCAACTCCTTGACAATCATACATCCCTTGCTCCCATCTCAACTCCCTGAGAACCATACAACCCCTGCTCCCATCTCAACTCCCTGAGAACCATACAACCCCTGCTCCCATCTCAACTCCCTGAGAACCATACATCCCTTGCTCCCATCTCAACTCCCTGAGAACCATACAACCCCTGCTCCCATCTCAACTCCCTGAGAACCATACATCCCTTGCTCCCATCTCAACTCCCTGAGAACCATACAACCCCTGCTCCCATCTCAACTCCCTGAGAACCATACATCCCTTGCTCCCATCTCAACTCCCTGAGAACCATACAACCCCTGCTCCCATCTCAACTCCCTGAGAACCATACAACCCCTGCTCCCATCTCAACTCCCTGAGAATCATACAACTCTTGCTCCCATCTCAACTCCCTGACAATCATACATCCCTTGCTCCCATCTCAACTCCCTGAGAATCATACAACTCTTGCTCCCATCTCAACTCCCTGACAATCATACAACTCTTGCTCCCATCTCAACTCCCTGACAATCATACATCCCTTGCTCCCATCTCAACTCCCTGAGAACCATACAACCCCTGCTCCCATCTCAACTCCTTGACAATCATACATCCCTTGCTCCCATCTCAACTCCCTGAGAACCATACAACCCCTGCTCCCATCTCAACTCCCTGAGAACCATACAACCCCTGCTCCCATCTCAACTCCCTGAGAACCATACATCCCTTGCTCCCATCTCAACTCCCTGAGAACCATACAACCCCTGCTCCCATCTCAACTCCCTGAGAATCATCGAACCCTTGCTCCCAACTCAACTCCCTGAGAACCATACAACCCCTGCTCCCATCTCAACTCCCTGAAAACCATACAACCCCTGCTCCCATCTCAACTCCCTGAGAACCATACAACCCCTGCTCCCATCTCAACTCCCTGAAAACCATACAACCCCTGCTCCCATCTCAACTCCCTGAAAACCATACAACCCCTGCTCCCATCTCAACTCCCTGACAATCATACATCCCTTGCTCCCATCTCAACTCCCTGAGAACCATACAACCCCTGCTCCCATCTCAACTCCCTGACAATCATCGAACCCTTGCTCCCAACTCAACTCCCTGAGAACCATACAACCCCTGCTCCCATCTCAACTCCCTGAAAACCATACAACCCCTGCTCCCATCTCAACTCCCTGAGAATCATACAACTCTTGCTCCCATCTCAACTCCCTGAGAACCATACAACCCCTGCTCCCATCTCAACTCCCTGACAATCATACATCCCTTGCTCCCATCTCAACTCCCTGAGAACCATACAACCCTTGCTCCCATCTTAACTCCCTGAGAACCATACAACCCCTGCTCCCATCTCAACTCCCTGAAAACCATACAACCCTTGCTCCCATCTTAACTCCCTGAGAACCATACAACCCCTGCTCCCATCTCAACTCCCTGAAAACCATACAACCCCTGCTCCCATCTCAACTCCCTGAGAATCATACAACTCTTGCTCCCAACTCAACTCCCTGAGAACCATACAACCCTTGCTCCCATCTTAACTCCCTGAGAATCATACAACTCTTGCTCCCAACTCAACTCCCTGAGAATCATACATCCCTTGCTCCCATCTCAACTCCCTGAGAACCATACAACCCCTGCTCCCATCTCAACTCCCTGACAATCATACATCCCTTGCTCCCATCTCAACTCCTTGAGAAACATACAACCCCTGCTCCCATCTCAACTCCCTGAGAATCATACATCCCTTGCTCCCATCTCAACTCCCTGAGAACCATACAACCCCTGCTCCCATCTCAACTCCCTGAGAATCATACAACCCTTGCTGCCATCTCAACTCCCTGAGAATCATACATCCCTTGCTGCCATCTCAACTCCCTGAGAATCATACAACCCTTGCTCCCATCTCAACTCCCTGAGAATCATACAACCCCTGCTGCCTCTAAGAGCACAATTTACATTCTCATTACTCGACTGTACATGATTCAAATGAGCTATTCAGATGATCAATTGATTCCCTTCCCAAGATTGACACTTGCCTTGTTGAGAGGCTTGTGGTGTCACGTTATGTGAAATATTTTATTCAAAATGTACCTCTGTACACCCAGCAGTACAAGTGGGTACCTGGTGAACATGATGTCAGAAGTCACCTTCAAGAGCTCTAATTGGCGTTTGGTTTGACCAGAGAATTAATGCAGGGAGTGCCTTGAGCCTGCATTCCGTGTGGATATGTGTTTTATATAAATAACTCAAGTCATTAATCAATTATTTATTTACCCCTAATATCATACTTTTGAAAATTGTTTGCTTTTATTTACACAGTTAGACATCAATTTCGTTTTGAAAGTTATAGATCAGTGTAATATGTTCATATTTCTCACACATATTAAACTTGAATATAAAACAAGAATCATTTCATAAAAGAAGCAATTGCAAGGCAGACAAGAATTTAAACTTGAGATTTGTGAATGTTTGCACATTGTGCTATTAAAGCCGTGTCAATTTGTGAATCTGTGAAACCATTAGCAGCCCCCCTGTGCAACGAAGGCAGTTTGTTCTGGCCTTGTCACTCCATCTCATAAACTGCATCACGATTATTTGGGAACTAATGTTCACTGCATTGCTACTGATGTTTATATAGCAGTTATGGGAATAAACTTGAAACCATTATAGCAATTCCAGAGGGAATTATATCAACATAAAGATTTATGTATCTTGAAGACCCTTCATGGAAGGAGACATTTCCATTGCGAGACGTCATTGATTTCCTCACAGTTTGCCCGTTACTGTCTGCGTAACGTACACCGCACTTATACTCGTTCCATTAAGTTCCCTATCATCGCAATCTGTCACTCTTCTAATTCCTTTTAAATTGACTTCAGTTTAAATCGAAAGAATTTTCCAAATTATCTTATCATCATGACATTTTAACATTATCGTTTAGATGATCTCTCCCCATGACAACACATCTTTCCAGAGGAGATCAGCTGACTTGTTTACAGTGTTCAAACTTCACCGAATACATCAGTGTGATATTCGACTGGAACTCATATATAAAGCATTAGTATATAAGTAATTGATTCAATTGACATTGTAAATATGTTTACACTTGAAAAATGTTAATTCTACCAGTGTAATAAATGGAGGTTACTAAATGAGTTCGGGTAATACAATTTTTATCGAACAACAAATGATATCGTATGAAATGAGTGGAAGTGAGGTTAAAGAGCCATCAAGGATGTTGATGAACTTATCGAAAAAAAATTCAAAAATCTATCTCCGTGAAATAAATACACCTAATTTTTCCCAATTGTTTTCAACTTAAAATAAGCCGAGAAATTGCATTAATTAGTAAAGGTGTTTTCCAGTCTAAATATAGATCCAGTCTATTATTTTCAAATTATGGTCTAGCTCACACACAGTAAACATTTTTCTTGAATTTTATAATTAATGAGAGTAAAAATTTGTCATAATTTGATGGTCTTATTTCAATAAAAAGTACATTAAACAGGAAATAATTTGTATATTCTCAGGACATTTAGAAACATTGTTTGTAAAGCAATCGTCACATTCAGTAATGTGTGACAAGGGTAACTTGCAAGAGGGACACGCTTCGGAAGCGCTAGTACGTTTGTGTAGTACGTTTTACCCAAAAAAGGGGATTCTGTTTATATGACGCCAGATACCCTTAACACGCGCTAGTCGAAGTGGAACTTCTCTTTGAAACCAAATTGCAATACATTGAAAATTATTGAACATATGCCATGTTGTAGATAAAAGATTTCTCTGGCGAATGACATTATAAGTATATTTTCCAAGAATTTGAAACACTAACATCCTTGATGGCTCTTAAATGGGAAATTTAAAAAAAACTGTATTTCATTGAAGGGAGTAAAGTGTTCTTTTTGTTCACAGACATAAATCGATCAAATTTATCTAAGTTTTGTATGTACTTAACCTTAAAACAACAAGCTACATAACACATAATTTCTACCATTTTGACATCCAAACTAATTATTGCATGGAAATTAGAAGTTTAGCACAAGGGTGATATTACTGTGTAAATGACACCCAGTATGTTAGTGTAGTTTCCACCAGTTCCTATAGATGAGTGATGGGTGATGGCATGATGTAAAGAAGAGCTGTTTAATAGCAACTCTATAGAGGACAAGCTTCTCTCAGTTTATGTTCTAATCTCAAAAACATGGATATTCTTATTGATTAACCATCCTGTCTAAATATTTGCTCCATAAACAAATCATGTATGAGGTGGAAGAGAAAGATATTTCTGTGTTAACACGAGAAGACAAACCATAACCTGCTGGGAGAGGGAGGGGGAGGGGGAGGGGGAGGGGAAGGGGGAGGGGGAAAGGGAAGGGGGGAGAGGGAGGGGGAGGGGGGAGGTTGCAGGGAGCTGCCATCTAGTTTAATGTAATGAGGATAAAACAGCCTCCTGTTTGCTGCCATCAAGGTTGTTGCTGTGGTGCTTCTTGGTGGGAATTCAATCAGAGTTTGATAAAGAGTGATGGACCAATGAGACTTGCTATACAAATTACAAGAAACAATGTAATATAGAGTCTTGGAAACAATCAGAATTGATACAGAGAGAACCAATCAGAATTGATACAGAGAGGAACCAATTGGAATTGATGAAAAGAGAACCAATCAGAATTGATACAGAGAGAACCAATCAGAATTGATGCAGAGAGAAACCAATTGGAATTGATGAAAAGAGAACCAATCAGAATTGATACAGAGAGAACCAATCAGAATCGATGCAGAGAGGAACCAATTGGAATGATGAAAAGAGAACCAATCGGAATTGATACAGAGAGAACCTATCAGAATTAAGACAGAGGAACCAATCAGAATTAAAAAAGAAACCTATCAGAATTGATACAGAGAGAACCAATCAGAATTGATACAGAGAGAACCAATCAGAATAAATACAGAGATAACATATCAGAATTAATACAGAGAGAACAGATCAGAATTTATAGAGAGAGAACAGATCAGAATTGATAGAGAGAACAGATCAGAATTAATACAGATAACCAATCAGAATTGATGCAAAGAGGAACCAATCAGAATTGATACAAAGAGAACCAATCAGAATTGATACCTAGAGAACAGATCAGAATCAATACAGAGAAACAATCAGAATAAATACAGAGAGAACATATCAGAATTGATAGAGAGAGAACAGATCAGAATTGATAGAGAGAACAGATCTGACAATATGTGACCAATGTGACCAATGTGACCAATGTGACCAATGCCTGAAGGACCACCAGTGTCTCCCCAGAGAAATGAAACACAACTTCTAAACCTGGCATCAGTTGATGTGTTCACTGGTCCCCCAGGCTTTATGACATCATCAGTTTCATGCACTCACATCCTGTCTCCATATCGCTCTTCACACTTACAGTTTATGGTGCATCACCGATCATAACCAACATTTCTACTGACTACTGAATTGCAGAAGCTGTCAGTTATGATGTTGGTTTCAGATATCTTTTCTTTTATTGCACAGTATGCTGGTTTTAAAGAGCTCAATAAATATCTTTCAGCATCTTACAAACACTACATTGTCTACTAAAATAATGTCATGGGATTAATAATTCAACTCTTAATTTTTGGATATTGATGTTGATGGATGTAAACGTATCTCTTGAATGTTTTTTAATGATTTATTCCAAAACTTTTGCCAACTTACATTTCAAATTATGAGATTACAATCCATCAGCAACATCGTAAAAACAATCCCTCTTAAAGTACAATTTGATTTCTGAAAGCTGAGTATTCACTTTGGCTTAATTTTTGCCATTCATGTTTTTATGGACCTCCAGCCTTAACTCTTGGTGAGAATTACTGTTTCTGTGACCATCAACTGATGCCTCCATTGCTTCCTGTATTTATCCATCTGTTGAATTTGTAACTAGCGGATATTAATGGTTTTCTCGTTTGTTTGCTCCGTTTCTTATATTCATCCATTTTGCAAGACTGTAATGTGTCTGTTTTTTGTCCACAGTCCAAGTATTATTATTCTCTTGTCGGTTTTTCACTTGTTTTGTCTATTCCCTGTATTGAACATGGTTTGTTTGTATTCTTTTGACTTGTGTGTTCCAGTTCTAATGGCTGTTGAATGGTTGGAATGGTGGTCTTGTAGCTGGACCACTGTTTCAGGTCTTGTGGCTTTATTCCTGTCTTTTATTCTTTTCTTTTATTCTTATGTCTGGTCCCCTAGTATGTTTGTTCCCCTAGTATGTTTGTTCCCCTAGTATGTTTGTTCCCCTAGTATGTTTGTTCCCCTGGCTTATGTTCCTGTGCATGGTTAATAAAGTGCAAGTAGTCTCCCCTGACAGACAGCTCCATGTAAACAGTTTACGTCACATGAAAGTGATCCAAGCTAAACCAGTTCTCATTGTAATAACACTTAGAGAACAGAAATAGAATTGATAGATGCTTCTTAAATAATCACAAAAAAATCCATATGTCCGCAGTCCCGGGGCATTTGAGTAATGCGGCCACATTATTCTTTTTGCAGCACTATTATCTAGTACCAGGCAATCACATTGCCACATAGATTATGGCAAACTTAATTCAGCGCCCCTTTGATCAAGCGGGGCAGTCAGTTAATCAGTTTGCTGGTGGAGGGACTGGACCAAGAATAATGTGATCAGATTACCAGACCAGGAGAGTAGACTTCATCTCTCCATCTCTCTCTCACTTATACATGTACATACAGTCCTGTAGTAGCACTCCATCTCTCCATCTCTCTCTCACTTATACATGTACATACAGTCCTGTAGTATCTCTCACTGATCGCATGCACCAGATGCTATCCTACATACCAATAATATTTCCCCGAGAGCTCAGTGATCAGGAAGCCTGATACTCCTCACGGGCCGCTAATCCTGCTCACAGGTTAACCAATAACAATGTAGAAGTGGTCAAATATAGCACTCTTTATATCAGGGTGATGCTTGTTTCTTCTTCAGATAACACAAACTGATACCAAACTCCCCTCACAGGCCGTCCTTATGTTTGTTAATTGCATTATATTTCAACTCGTGGAACTTGTTCATGTTTCACTATCCTGATCAATGTCTGATGCTAGGGCTGGTTCCCACATCACCTCTGTTACAACCACACTATGTTACTCGGATCTTGCATTGAAAATTTACAAAACTGATCAATCCTTACTTCTATCCATTTGAAAATGCTCTATGATGTGCATTTTATACCCTCTTTGATCATCCATTTATTCTCCTTTATTTCATCTTAATATTGGCATTTATCCAGATGGGATTATAGCTGGTGTCAGTAATTTTGAATGTAGAAGAGAAGTGCTGTATTGAAGTATAGTGCAGTTTGACCTATAGTTTGCTGCTTCCAGCCAGTGTTCATCAGTTTCACTGCAATTTATAGTTGTAGTTGTGTTGCAGACTTTCTCCCAGCAATAAAACTTCCTGCCATGATAAAAGGAAATGAGTCACCAATTATTTATTCTTTCGTCAATCTTCATTTCTTTATTTTCAATCCTATCTATACCTTCTGGTCTTCTTGTAATCTTTTCATTTCCTTTTTATCCCCCATATACCATGGGATATAGTCATCATCCTGTCCATCTGTCCGTCCAGCCATATTCATTTCGTTTCCTGAGCAGAACATGAAAATGGTTCATAATATCTTCCTGAAACTTTGCATGTGTATTACCCACTAACTGATGTTTTCAGATTTCTGAATTCTTTTTTTTTCATTTCCATAGAAACGTGTTGGATTTGGACCTCGTTCAGGTATAGGTTTGTTTCTGGATTGGAACTTGAAAACCCTTCGTCATATCTTCCTGAAACTCTGCATGTGTATTACCCACCTTAGTAACTGAAGTCGTACTTTAAAGATAAACATCTTTTAAAGATGTGTTTTACAGTTTATGTGTGACCGGTGGGACATGTCATCTTCTCATGACTCATGTTAAGTTAATTTCATGCTCATCATTTCATCTTGGTGAAGTTTATGTTCCTCTCTCATATCTCGATTCCTTCACCTGAACTCCTCCTTCCCCCTTACCTGAACTCCCCCCCCCCCCTCACCTGAACTCCCCCTCACCCCTCACTTGAACTCCCCCCTCCCCCCTCACTTGAACTCCCCCTCCCCCCTCACTTGAACTCCCCCTCCCCCCTCACTTGAACTCCCCCCTCCCCTGAACTCCCCCTCCCCCCAACTCCCCCTCCCCCCTCACCCCTCACCTGAACTCCCCCCTCCCCCCTCACCCCTCACCTGAACTCCCCCCTCACCTGAACTCCCCCCTCCCCTGAACTCCCCCTCCCCCCAACTCCCCCTCCCCCCTCACCCCTCACCTGAACTCCCCCCTCCCCCCTCACCCCTCACCTGAACTCCCCCCTCCCCCCTCCCCCCTCACCTGAACTCCCCCCTCCCCCCTCCCCCCTCACCTGAACTCCCCCCCCCTCACCTGAACTCCCCCCTCCCCTGAACTCCCCCTCCCCCCAACTCCCCCTCCCCCCTCACCCCTCACCTGAACTCCCCCTCACCCCTCACTTGAACTCCCCCCTCCCCCCTCCCCCCTCCCCCCTCACCTGAACTCCCCCTCCCCCCTCACCTGAACTCCCCCCTCCCCTGAACTCCCCCTCCCCCCAACTCCCCCTCCCCCCTCACCCCTCACCTGAACTCCCCCCTCCCCCCTCACCCCTCACCTGAACTCCCCCCTCACCTGAACTCCCCCCTCCCCTGAACTCCCCCTCCCCCCAACTCCCCCTCCCCCCTCACCCCTCACCTGAACTCCCCCCTCCCCCCTCACCCCTCACCTGAACTCCCCCCTCCCCCCTCCCCCCTCACCTGAACTCCCCCCTCCCCCCTCCCCCCTCACCTGAACTCCCCCCTCCCCTAACCTGAACTCCCCCCTCCCCTGAACTCCCCCTCCCCCCAACTCCCCCTCCCCCCTCACCCCTCACCTGAACTCCCCCCTCACCCCTCACCTGAACTCCCCCCTCCCCCCTCACCTGAACTCCCCCCTCCCTCCTCACCTGAACTCCCCCTCCCCTGAACTCCCCCTCCCCTGAACTCCCCCCTCCCCTCTCACCCCTCACCTGAACTCCCCCCTCCCCCCTCACCTGAACTCCCCCATTCTCGTTATCCATATTTGACCCCTCCCCACATTAAAGACTCTCTGCACTAATTGTATATAATCAGACCTAGGAACGATACCACCAACGTTTGAATTAAGAGCTAGAAGGCATGTCAGAGGTCTTGCACAATTAGTTTGTTGTCTTTCAGAAGCTGAGTTATTTACCTCGACAGAATTGATCTTGAGTAAAAAGTATCCACAAACTCTTGGCCCTATTTGCTGGCAATCTTATCATTGAATTTTGTTCTTTGGAATTAAGTTTTATTGATTAAAGGCAATGCATGAAGAGAGAGATTTATTTTCTTCAGATATCTTATTAATAACTTCATATATGATTTGATCTTTCTGAATTTTAAGAGATTTTGTCAGTTCAATTGCATTTAATTGTTGAAGTAAATCTTTCATAAAATGCATTGCATGATTAAACAAAGTGATTTATAGGCTAAACCTATTCAAACTGAACCTTGTTAACTTAAAGTGGAGGGTTTCTGGCAGAGATTTCTAAATGTTTCATTAAAGTTGTTTGGAGTTTGTCTATTAGGGGAACAGTTCAAGCAGTGAAGACAACATTTTTTGTGACCTTACATCTTACCGGTACTTAAATTCAACCAATCACGTCTCTGCTCAGATATCCAAAAATACTTTTGAGCCTCTCAGCTGATTGGCTGGAATGAGAGGTCACAAGACATGACCTCTTCAGGTCAGTATTCAGATCAAGAATTAACACAGCGAGGTATGAGTGTAATGTGCGATCTGATTTTAATAAGTAAGTTCATAAGTTTTAAATTGGTGAAGCTTCAATCTTACAAACAAACTGGAATATGTAGTCAAAGTTTGCTTCCACAAGAAAATGTCCAGGTTGTACTTGCTATCCAGAAAATAGATTCTTTGTCTTGCACTTGTATGGAACTGCATGGGAAATCATTTGGATTTTGTGTGATTCTTGTATGTACAATATGTACAGGGGTGTTATAGCTTACAGAGGTTCTACTTTAAAGTAAGGTTTATAATGATAGTAAGTAAATAAATGAGTATTTTTATAGCATCTTATCCATAGGTCACATGTTCAAAGTGCAGTAAACACAGAAACCTTTACATTAAGCATCATCTGCTTTATGTGCTGTGAACCGCATATATAAAATGTAAAAATCTTGTCAGGGGTCTCCAGAATTAGATTCTTATTCTTTAGAAATAAGGTTTTAACGGCAAGCATATCGAGTGAAGTCCCATTGAACAGTTTAGTGGTGGAATCTATGTTTAACCTATGAGAAGTGTCAGTGGAAGAGCTCTGCGTCCCTCCGTATTCACAACTCCGTTATTACACGGTGAGCCGACTTGTTTGATGTGTATACCATGTCCGACCACATAGCAGTTATAAGTTGATCACCACGAACCTGCTTTGATCCAGGACAGCAATAAAACAAATATTACAACTTTCATCTAATCTTGTCTCAAACATTTGCAAATAAAAAAAAATTAAATTTGTTATGGTGTGGAAGTTGCAGAGAAAGTTTGCAGTTGTTGAACTGCAGCGAGATCTTCACTATGTCTCTACAGGGAATTATGGGAAAAACAGCAATAATTCCTCCGTCATTCCTCGGCGCTGTACTGTAGTCTCGTATGTCATTTCTTGTATGAGTGGGTTGTGAGAGATTGGTGATAGATACAAATATGAAGTGATCATTCTCAAAGTACTGACGTTCTGACACTTTTTGATAAGAAAAGTAATGATGCTGTTTTGACTTGTCAATTCCAATTACGGAGAATCAGTCTCGAAAGCAATTATTTTCCTTTATTGCATGTCACAAGAGAGAAGCAAACAGCCGAGGAGATGAAAATAAAGCTCTTTGTAGCATGTACCCGTGTTAGACTTTTTCATGCAGCAATTTTCTTGGCTATTCAAGTGATCTGCTCAGAGATAGAGATCAGCTGATCAATAACCCTCAAAAGTGAGGTATTGGATCACCTCCTTTCTGAGGGTTTGATCAATATCTCGTCTTTGATAGACACCGCTCCCGTGCAAGGTAAACCCTCACACCCAACACATAACAAATGAATTAAGGCGTAAATTACCCATTGTTGGATCCATTGTGATTGGACAGCAATTGGTTCAGCTTATATTGGTAGGCGCGTAATATTGTGCAGTGACCATGGCCCGAGGGACACACGTGGCGGGGGAGCGTGGCGTGATTAATGTCTACAAAAGCGGTGGGCACTGTTGTGTGTGTATACTCTCCCCTCACCAGGCTCATTGTTACAGCTGTACGCAGACTCCGCCGCTAATATAATACCTCCACACAGCAGGATATCGGGTCTATTTGTCATGACGCGCCCAATTGATAACTAAGTAAATAAAAGAGGTAAAAATAATAACTTGTTTTTAATGGGATATTGTTACACTGAAATGGGACTGACTAACAGTAATTCTCTCAGGTGTCGTGAATGGTGATTGATAATATATTTCTAGGAAAATCAATGCATAAAAAGCTCCAAATATATGGTGTTTTCATATTATATTCAAGTAGTGATGTATATGTATCTATTTTTCTACAAATTTGTAAATTTAAAAAAAAAATTGTTTGTAGTTAAAAGTCATATAGCTTGTTCTTTATTCTCTGACATAGAAATTTAATTAAATGCTTATTCTAACATTTTATTTATGAAATAAAAAAGAGTGAATAATATCATTACATCCTATTTCAATAAACACTCACAATAACCTTATAAGTAAAATGTTTTTTAAATGCACTGACAATAATCTTTACAAGTAAAATGTTTTTCAAATGCATGTTTAATCATTTCTTTATTTTAAAAGTTTAACTAAATAATATGTATTTGTTATATATATATATATAAATAAAATAGTATTGTGGAATTTGGTACATTTGATTCACATTGCTAACTAGCGCTTTCAGCCATGTTGGCTTCTTCAGGTTAGTGTCAGTTGTGACATGGCTGAAAGCGCTAGTTAGCGAATGTGAATCAAATGTACCAAATTCCACAATACTATTTTATTTATATACAACCTGAGAGTAGTGTTTTTGTGTTTTAAATGTATATATATATATATATATATGTGAAATATTGATTATCGAAGTATAAGTGAAATAATATAAACTCACGGGTAAAAGAAAGTATATCTTCTTTTCAACAGAGTCAAACACAAAATATTTCTGCCGGATAAACTCGGTTTTGAATGTTTGTGATGAGGATATATCTCGTTAAGAGATATACACAATTTCATTCATGAGAGTATGATACTTAATATTTTATACCTGTTCAAGCACACATGGGGTGCTAAAATAGCTATTTCAAAAGGTATTTTAGGAAATAATTCTGGGTATTTAAGGTAAAAATTTATGAAATATGGAGATTATGTTAGTACAAGATGGTATCGACATTATGTACTTCCTTTGACTTTAAATCAATGTCGCCTCGTTGCTGTAGGACGTCATAAAACAAGCCAGAAAACCATGTTTCACTCCCCTTTCTTGCCTGGCTAAGGAGATTCTATAACGACTATTTTTAAAAAGCTGTGTTTTTCATAATTATGAACAGATAATGTTTCAAAATTTACAGAGAACGTTAGAATAGCTTAGTATATATGTTATCGTTTCACTTCTCTTTAACTTTCTGATATATGACATTGGTTTTCTTTTCAAAGCTGAAATGTGTCTTTAATCTTTCTGATGTGGAAAGATTGTAAGTCATCTTCTGTCTATATCGCCATGTTTATTGGATCCTATATTGATGTGACAAGTGTAAAGATGTGTTGGAACTTGATTAGAGTAAAATAAGTAACATAGGAAATGTTTGCAAATTGATACAGATCTAGTTTCTAATTAAATATGCTTTAATTTCTCTAATCCTCTCCTTGAGAGAAGCTTTCCAAACCAACTATTTATTTCAATATTTTTTATTAGATTTGCAAATGTCTACCTCTTTTCTCTTTTCAAAAGAGTTCTAAATCTACTTTCTTCTTTCCTTTTCAAAAGAGTTCTAAATCTACTTTCTTCTTTCCTTTTCAAAAGAGTTCTAAATCTACTTTCTTCTTTCCTTTTCAAAAGAGTTCTAAATCTACTTTCTTCTTTCCTTTTCAAAAGAGTTCTATATCTACTTTCTTCTTTCCTTTTCAAAAGAGTTCTAAATCTACTTTCTTCTTTCCTTTTCAAAAGAGTTCTAAATCTACTCTCTTCTCTCCTTTTCAAAAGAGTTCTAAATCTACTTTCTTCTCACCTCATCTATAGGAGAGTTTCAACTCTCTTGTTCTATTTTCAGAAGAAATTCACTCTGTTTTTCTTCTCTATTTTTTAAAGGTGCATCCATTGTGTTTCATAAAATTTGATTAGGCTTAAATACGTTCCAACTCACAATATGTGCTGTTTACAGTGCAAATAAATTCACTCAGCTTGTATATACATGCCTAATCACCAAATATATCATAATTACTAGTTTCCAATTAAAATAGAGTAACATCATTATGCATGTGCAGAAACCAAAACTGCACATCCCATTTACATGCACAGTAGTTATATGACCTATTAAACAAGATCAACCCAAATTTATCAGTTTGTCGGTTACAAATAAGATTCCGAAATTATATTTGACTCATTGCCACGCACCACACGTGGTACATTGTCTGCATTTTGACCAGAAATCACTACTTTTACCTTCACATCGTCAATATACTAAGTTGATTAAGATCAAAATGGCAATTTTGGCAACAGTCGTTACTTCTCGATAACATAACACAATTTACAACTTGTAGCATCAGTGACACCAAACAACACAATGGATTCCAAATGAGCTTCTCTTCTTGTTCCAAATCGGCTTCATATAAATTCTTCTCTCCTTTACAAGAGAGCTCCAAAACAGCTAAATTATCGTTCCCTTCTCCAAAAAGTCCTAAATGGCCTTCTCTTCTCTGGATCATCTGAGGGGAATTCTAACTGGTTCCAATCTGTACTTTTCCAGTGCTGCACATCAAATTGGCTTTATTGGCTGAATAGCAACTCTATCACTTGTGATGAATTCTCCTGAGCAGTCAATCATAAACTTATCAACTTGTATTGACTGCCATGCTGGGTTATCAATATCAGCTGTCAGATTGCTTCTCTGGCTGCTTGTACCAATCTCATACATATATCATAGGCTAGAAATTATAACTATTAATTTAGAAATGTGTATAAAGGAAGATATTAGTTTAAATTCATTAGATGTACTCATATTCTGTATAAGTATTCAAGTATTATGCATCTTCCCATAGTCAGTATATACTTTAAACATTACATTCAGTCATAGAGATAATCTGTAATTTATTAGCAGAAATTTTAGCATTGTTGATCTTTAGACAACCGTTATAAACCCTTAGGCACAATTAAGATAATCCATTTAGACACTTTGATTCCTTTAACCTTGCTAATCTTTTACTTAACCAGACATGCCAATCTATTAGAACAATGAACGGTCTACTATATTTATTTACTGTCAACTTAATTATTCTTCGGATCAATGAGGCATAACCATCTCTTTGGGTATATAAACCGATGGGATATCAGAGAATGTAGATTCGCTTTTGGAGCTCGAGCATCAGAGTACTCTGACATGTCTTTAAGTTCATCTCAGGATACCAAACTGGACTCATCTCTCCGGAGGCTCTGTACCTATGTTGTAGCAATTGCCTCTGGAGGGGATAGGATTCAACTGTTATCTACAAGTTGTACTTGTTACTATGTTGTTATAATTGTTCCTGCAAATAAATGTGTGCATAACTGTTTCAAGGACTTCGGATTTCATCTGCCTAGAGTTAATGCCCCGTTATATCTAGACAGCCCATCAACACGAATATTGTATGTTTGGATTACAACAAGTGAGACCTTGTCCGAACATATGATACATAACTGTAACAGTCCAACATGAGCTCTGACACTCGGTGATCCACCGTACACAACTGTAACAGTCCAACATGAGCTCTGACACTCGGTGATCCACCGTACACAACTGTAACAGTCCAACATGAGCCCTGACACTTGCTGATCCAGGCAGGGGTTGAAAATAAAAGGATTCTCCAATTCAAGGGATATGATTAAATGAATGTGTGTTTTTATTATATATTTCAAATTAAAATGGAGTAACATCATTTTGCATGTGCAGAAGCCGAAAATGCACGTTCCATTTACATATACATAGTAGTTATTTGACCTTTAAACATTATCAACCCAATTTTTTTATTTTGTCTGTTTTAAATAAGATTCCAAAATTACGTTTGACTCATTGGCGCGCGCATCACGCGGTGCATTGTCCGGTTTTCGATCAGAAATCACTACTTTTACCTTCATATCGTCAATATACTAAGTAGACTATCATCAAAATGGTAGTTTTCGATAAACAGTCGGTACTTCTCAATAAAGTAACACTATTTATAACGTTTGGAATATGTGACCCCTAACAACACACTGGATGTACCTTTAATGATAGTGACATCATGCAGCATGTAATAAAAGGACTGTTAAACAGTGCCGTGTTCAAGAGAGGTTTCAAAGTAATCGTTCAATTAGCGATTACTTTTAAAACTCTCTTGAACGCTATTGCTCAATGTAGCGCTACGTAGCAAAGCGAGCAAACTTTGAGGTTTTGCACCGTGTCGTTCAGGAGAGAATAAGCGTTACTTGAGCGCTACATTGAGCAATCAATGAGCGATTATAAGCGCTCGCTGTTGTGGAACGGGGCCCAGGTGTTACGATAGATTTAGGCACTTTCTGGTTGTGTACATATAAGCCTCTACTCATAAAAATATATTGCATATATTTTGAGATTTATTCACAATTAAACATTGTTGTAGCAAAATCTTACCATAAGTGAGTTCGATTTATTTAAGAGTTATGAACTAGTTATGTTTTATCATGTACTCATCATCTATATTGTTTACATGTATGTCCTACTGTTTTATCTCAGTAATGAACAAACAACAAGTTTGTAATAATATAATAATGGACAATTCTACCGGTAATTGCATTCTAAAGGAATTAAAAGTATATCAATCTTGCTGTGAAATGATAATATCAGAAGTTTATGAAAAATCATGATCAAGAAATCAAATGGTTTTTTGATAGTTATTGAAATAAAACTAACTGCATATGAAAAAGAATAGTTGTTCAAATAAAGTGAAAGTGATAAACGAATTATTTTTCAGTTTAAAAATTGTTTTCCAAAGTTCTACACCGACGTTAAAGCTGCGGGCCATAAAATGAACATTTAAATGTTTACAAACAATTGAAATTTAGAAAATTGATCTAAAGGAAAATAAAACTTTTCTATGTCATCAATTGATGTTTATATTTTTACCAATAAAGTGCTTGAAAATGAAATGTCATAAATAAAATAATATTAGGCCCAATACAATAAAATATAAAAAAATATATCTACATTTATGTAAACAAGAAAACTTTTTGTATATTACTAAAGTGAATACCATATGTAAAATAGATTAATAGATTATAAGTTTACATATAACACATGACTTTATGGTGTAAAGTAACTATGACTTTATATATCTTTTTGTTTTTGCGTTCAACTGATTTATGCTCCCTATATTTGGTAAAGGATTTGCACATGACGTACCAAGATGTGTGAGTGAAGAAGAACTCAAGGCTACAAGCTGTCAGATGTTCAGTGTAACTTTGATACATGAAATACTTAACCCGCGTGCTACCGTGTGCGAGAGTTGATTCTGCAGGATCATCAAACAGTGCAATAAATTCTGACTGTTTGGAACGACAGGGATGTTGACTCCAATGCAGGCGAGATATGCGAAACAATACGCCATTGTATGTCTCGTGAAGAATAAACATGCTTTTTATCAAAGAAACCATTACATTTTTATTGACTGATTTTATTTTTGCTTTGTGCTTTTTGTTTCTTCAACAAATATTTCAAAATATTAGTTTAGTATTTTTTCAAAGAAATGAACAATTCTTATTGACTGTTTTATGAAGTTATGACGTTTGATGGCCGGAGTGACATTATATATTCTTGAAGCTTTAATAAAAATAATTAACCTACCTGAATGTTGACAAAGTTAAATAGCTGTGTACAAAATACCTGTCTGAATATTCAAAATTAAAATCACTCAAAACATATTGATATAATCTGTGCTTGTTTTGTAATGATGACAAAATGTTATATGTTAACTACGATGAACACAACATAATGCTTGAACTTGTTTTTTTTTAATGTTTCTAAGAAAATTTACTGCATGAAGAATTTTCAACGAAGTATTAAAGGTATTTGATCCTGACCAAATCTATTCATTGCTTTGTTTTCTAAAATGTTTAAAAGAGCATGACGTTTCTGGATTTATTTGCACAATATGAGTGGAACAAAAAATAACGTATTATAGAATATATTGCAACAATGGCTTTAAGTTCATTCATATTAATGATCCAAAAACATTTGAAAGACATGAAATGAATTTAATATGTGATAATGTATATATGTATACACCCTATATGAATAGGAGTTTCTTTGTATGTATATTTTTAGTAAATCGACGTGTTTAATGTTTTATTATTTTGTTGTTTCATTTGTCATTGTGTTTTTGATTGAAATGTGCTCTACTTAAATAAGATTTGACACAATGTTTTATTCATTTCAGAAAATTGAATGAAATTAGCACTAACTATGAGAGACAACCGTGTTTTTCCGGCAGCCCACATCCTGTAATAAAACCCATCTACGATCAATTTAACATGCCATGTAATGATCATTTATTTAAATTTAGAATAGTTTCTTGCAAGAAAATATTTATTACAACTGACATAGTATTTAAATAATTCATACATATTTTCTTTAGATATAATAGCTTAAGTGCATAGCCAATATAGTGTTCTAACACTTATCTGTAAAACCTCGTCAGTTTCAATTATTAGTGCAATTGCTCTCTCAGGAGAAATAGGAAATATTACTTTGGTAAATTCAGTCGTTCATCTTGTAATGCTCTTTATTCAAATCAAACAGATGTATATGTGAAAATGTGAGAAAATTGATTACTTAATTGTAGAATATTTGGTTCTGTAAGCTCTCTGATTGTTTCCCCTTCTTGTTTCCATTGATTGTTGTTAGTTTCCTCTGATTGTTGTTAGTTCCCTCTGATTGTTAGTCTCCTCTGATTGTTGTTAGTTTCCTCTGATTGTTGTTAGTTCCCTCTGATTGTTAGTCTCCTCTGATTGTTGTTAGTTTCCTCTGATTGTTAGTCTCCTCTGATTGTAAGTTTCCTCTGATTGTCGTTAGTTTCCTCTGATTGTTGTTAGTCTCCTCTGATTGTTGTTAGTCTCCTCTGATTGTTGTTAGTCCCCTTTGATTGTTAGTCTCCTCTGATTGTTGTTAGTCCCCTTTGATTGTTAGTCTCCTCTGATTGTTGTTAGTTCCCTCTGATTGTTAGTCTCCTCTGATTGTTGTTAGTTTCCTCTGATTATTGTTAGTTTCCTCTGATTGTTGTTAGTTTCCTCTGATTGTAAGTCTCCTCTGATTGTAAGTTTCCTCTGATTGTCGTTAGTTTCCTCTGATTGTCGTTGGTTTCCTCTGATTATTGTTAGTTTCCTCTGATTATTGTTAGTTTCCTCTGATTGTTGTTAGTTTCCTCTGATTATTGTTAGTTTCCTCTGATTATTGTTAGTTCCCTCTGATTGTTAGTCTCCTCTGATTGTAAGTTTCCTCTGATTGTCGTTAGTTTCCTCTGATTGTTGTTGGTTTCCTCTGATTATTGTTAGTTTCCTCTGATTGTTGTTAGTTTCCTCTGATTGTTGTTAGTTTCCTCTGATTGTTAGTCTCCTCTGATTGTTAGTTTCTTCTGATTGTTGTTAGTTTCCTCTGATTGTTGTTAGTTTCCTCTGATTGTTGTTAGTTTCCTCTGATTGTTGTTAGTCTCCTCTGATTGTTGTTAGTTTCCTCTGATTATTGTTAGTTTCCTCTGATTGTTAGTCTCCTCTGATTGTTAGTTTCCTCTGATTGTTGTTAGTTTCCTCTGATTGTTAGTTTCCTCTAATTGTTAGTCTCCTCTGATTGTAAGTTTCTTCTGATTGTCGTTAGTTTCCTCTGATTGTCGTTGGTTTCCTCTGATTATTGTTAGTTTCCTCTGATTGTTGTTAGTTTCCTCTGATTATTGTTAGTTTCCTCTGATTGTTAGTCTCCTCTGATTGTTATTAGTTCCCTCTGATTGTTGTTAGTTCCCTCTGATTGTTGTTAGTCTCCTCTGATTGTTAGTTTCTTCTGATTGTTGTTAGTTTCCTCTGATTGTTGTTAGTTTCCTCTGATTGTTGTTAGTTCCCTCTGATTGTTAGTTTCTTCAAATTATTAGTCTCATCTGAATGTTAATTTCTTCCGATTGTTAGTTTCTTCCGATTGTTAGTCTCCTCTGATTGTTAGTTTCCTCTGATTGTTAGTTTCTTCTGATTGTTAGTTACAAGCATTAATCAGCTTATCCTTAGATTTTATCCAAGACTGCACCATTTTGATATGAAAGGTCACAAATTACTGCATCAAGAAACAATTTTGTTCTCAAACAGTATTTCATTTATATTTTGAAGCTATTATGAGGAGAACTCCTTCAAGTGGGGACTGTCTAGAGTGAAGCCAGTAAGAGAACGAGGGTCATGTACAATGTCATTACCAGAGTCAACAAAGTGTTTGTCTCCCGTCGCTTCATGCTTGTTCTCGTCTAACGTCTCATTCCGTCCGAGCAGGGATCTGTCAACACGAGCACAATGTCCATTGTCTCAGCCGTGTGCACGGTGCCTAGGACGCTGAACACTTGACTGAAACTTGCTGATCAGCACCTTCAGTAACCACTCCCTTGTCTCAATGACATCTTTTTGTTTCCGTGCTCTTCTGGACTTTTATTAACTTCTCTGTTACTCTTGGTTGCGCTTCACTTTCTGAAGATTTGTTGACGTCTTCTCCTCCAGAGCTGATGGTTTAAAGGGATGTCCTGTTCTCTTGACTATCTCGTTCTCACTTGCAATGCTACGATGCAGAATGTTTCACTGTTTCTCTTCTCTCTCTTCAGTGAAACTCTTTCTGTACCCCACTGCCTCACATGTCCATGAAATGTAACCTTGCGATGTCTGTTCTTCCTTGTCCTGCCAAGTATTTGTTCTGTCACATTGTCAGACACTTCCCTAGTCTTAATCACAACCTAGAGTTCCATAGATGCACTATTTTTCTATGTCGAGTCTTCAAACTTTCTGTATCCAGTATTGTATTTATGGACACTATCTACAAGTCACATGACAAGTGTGTTCACTTTCACTGATGTTTGTATAGACGTCAAAGTCAAAGTTTTAACTGTGTGTTTTGCAAGGCAATTGTTAAGCTCATCAGGTCAGATGGGCTTATGGCACGAGCAATTGTCCGGTAGTCATCCGTGAAATTTTCACGTTTTTGAATTCTACTCTAGAACCATTACAAAGCTTATTAAAGTTTGTACATTTGGTGCTGTCCCAACCTCCCCCTCCAAAATATGGACGTGGCAAGCATTTTCCCTTAAAACCTTTAAACAAATTCATCTCTGAAACCATTTGTAAAAAGAAGTTCAATTTTTCAGAAGAACATCTTTGTTACATAGAGTCTACTGAAAGTTGGGTCATGTGATCTTGACCTTCAAAAGTGAAAAGATGACAAAGTGTCTACCCCTAACCTTCTGTCCATGCACTATTAATGCTAGGAAGCTCAAATTTTGAGAATATCATCTTTGATGGACTGAGACTAAGATTTGTTTCATTTGGGCTACTCCTAATTAGGTGCCTCAAGGGTTCAATTTAAATAGCTGCACCCTGATAAAATGGTCCATGTAATCATATGATGTGATATTTTGCCCATTTCTAACATGTGTCCTCAGATTTGTTAAGCTGTTCAGCAGTTTAGAAAAGCTTTGGCATTTTACAAGATATATAGAGAACAAATATATATGAGAAAATGTGGTATTGAGTCATTATGTGAGAGTCATAGAAAGAACTCCCTGTGAACTATGTTTTACTTCTTCTAATGAACGAAGCATTAGAAAGCTTAAATCTTACATATACATACCTCAACCAGAAGATTATAAGTGCATGATTTGAAGATTTACTGCATTTTGAAACCTTTTATTTCATATGTATTTCATACGCCTTGAGCATGCTTTCGAGCGTAATATGTGCGTTTTATAAATATGCACTATTATTAGTTTTATTATCCCCCACCACGAAGTGGAAGGGGGATATAGGTTTGGGCTCCGTCCGTCCGTCCGTGTGTCCGTCCGTCCGAGATAAAGGGGACAGCTTTTCTCAGAAACCGTTTAAGATAGGGTTCCCAAATTTGATGAGTTGTTTGAAGGGATAAATACCTTGATGGAGTTCGAAAATGAGAAGGGTGCAATTATTTTTTCCCGAGTTATTGCCCTTGTTCTGTATTTTTGGCCTTTGTTCATTGTATTGCCAAAGTCGACAGTCTTTCTCAGAAACTATTTAAGATAGGAGAACCAAAATTGGTGTGTTGCTTGAGGGCATACATACCTTGATGGAATGAAAATGAGTAATGCACAATTATTTCAAATTATTGCCCTTTTTCCAATTTCTTGGCTCTGGCGGGGGATGTTGATGACTATATCAATATTCCAACGTTTATGACTGTTCAGAGGATATTCTTTAGAAAAATTAAATAAGATTTTCTGGATAACAATTAACTTCTGTATTATGAACATACAGGTTTTCTAGCATGTGCTTACGACTCCATCAAGTGGAATGTGGGTGGGATATTCTTAGGTTAAATTGTTCTCAGATTCTAAAATCAGTTGCATTGTTTCAAAACTACTGCAAAACATTGATTTTTGTTTTGAAGCTTTAACTCTTTGAATTCATTTTGTGTTTATACCTTCATAAATATTGTCCAATGTTTTAGAGGATTGTTAACATTTTTAAATGACAATTAACTAAGCCATATTCACTTTTTTATGCTAATATTATCATGATTTTTCAAAATGACAAAAAGGTACCTAAGACTTTTTTGTCATTTTTATCATTATTGTTCACATTCCCTGAATATTGAACAAAAGCAATGAAATCAATACCAGAATTTTAAATTTAAGTTCATTGTTTCAGATTTCAATGTAGGCCATGTTATTTTATGTTCCTTTTTGTTTTGGTATTTGTATTGTAGATAGATTTTAAATCAAATTTTAAAAAGCATATATATAAATATAGAAATGTATATGTGATGTGTAAAATGTATGTATGTATAAAAAAGATTTTCAACTGATATAACATCTGAAACCATTTTAACGACATTGAAATAATGAAATAGTGGTGATTTTCTCTCAATGGCAGTGGAGAGCATCCTTACATTGTATAAGCTTCTGTGAAATTGATGAAATAATTTTTTTTTTTAAATTTGCAAATGATGCATTGTCAAACTCTGTTAGATAGATGTGTTTGAAGCAAAAGCACCTAATCAAACATTTTGACTTTGCATCATAAGTAACAGTAAGTATAGAAAGATAATCTGGCAATTATATATATGTAAGTTTTCCCATTGATAAGGGGGCGGGATAGCGCAGTATAGTTAGCGCGTTCGGCTTTGGATCAAGAGGTTCGGGGTTTGAATCCTGCCAGGGGCACGGCAACTTTGTCTGCAGTAGAGAACTGTTCTACACGCAGTAATGTTTGGGTGCAATGCTACACTGAATTTCAGCGCAGTACCACCCATGGTTCGCTAGTTCCAGCCAATGCCAATGCATAGCCACATGGCGTTACGGGCTTTCTCCCTGCCATAATACTAGCAGTCGTGATATAAGTGAAATACTCTTGAAAGCGGCGTTAAACCCCAACTCACCTCACCTGATTGATAACCTCCTGAGGAAAGATGAAACGGAACCTGTCACACTGACCAATGAAAATATAGTACTGTATGATACAATCTAAACTACCTTTAAGTAATGACAACCAGGTAGAATCGCTAGGGTTAATTTAAACTGTGTACATGCAGTGATTATTTTGTCTGCTTTTTCAGCTGTACTTAAAACCGAGTGACAGAGTTCATGATCAGATAAACTGACGTCGGCCTATCGACCCCATGTCACTCAACAGTGTAGCGGTGATACACCCAGTCACCGGTCACCACCTCGACATGCCGCATGTGATAATTGATAATTAAGACATTATTACCTGTTTGTCCTGCTAGACACCCGACACTAGGTGTATGAACTAAGTGGTGCAATTATCGGCCACCGTTCATTGTGTGTGGATCAGTTTTCACCTTTGTTGTTGCAATCTTCTACTTAAGTGCGGCAGTTTTCACTTATCGGAAGTTGACGGATTAGATTTGTGATGTATGTTTGATAACCCTATTGAAGTCAGAGCCCGATTTGGTTTAACTTGGACAGTATAATAGCTGCCCGGTCGGTCACTTCACAGAGTACCAGAACTGTAAAACATACATGGATTATGTCGAGACAATCTCTGTTGTACAACGCATTGACATATATCTCTTCATCTAGAACAATCTCACAGATTATTTAGTTTGCTTTGATTCTTTGAATTTTTCTGCAAATGTTGTCTGACATGAAAATAAATAATTGCTAGTTTTCGAATTTGTGAAAATATTTCTATGTATAACAAGTTCTATGTGTTTATTAAATTATGAGAATAAAGTAGCATACTGGTAGCTACATTGAGTGAACACCTTTTAACCGCCTTAACTTGGGTACTTTCTGTCCTGGCTGTTAATGCCCCTAATGACTGCAATATTGCCAAAGAGTGTTAAACAATAATTTTCTTCACTCACTCTAATTTTAAAATTAAATGTATAAAATCTCACTCTCAGGCTTGCTTATGTCCTAGCATTTCATACAGTGATACAAGCATGTGAGAAAGCAAGGTTCGAATCCCAATTTGCTGTTCTCTTGAGGGTATCTCCGGGTTAGAAAGTGTACAAGCCTTTGCTATATTAGAATGCAATGTAACCCTCTGTACTCAGTTAGTAGGGTGTCCGACTCCCACCTGGAGGTCTGGGTTCAAATCTTGCCAGAATAGTGGAAGGCTTGCGAAGTTTGAAGAAAAGTCATAAAGGGACATAATGGTTTGGAATAATAACTGTGATCAGTGAGCATTAAAGATTTATAGTTGAATCTTTGTTGTATGAACACAATGTTTTGTTATGTTTGAAGCAGTCTGAGCACTGATTCCGGCTTGATAACCACATGAGGTTTTTTGTTTGATTTTACCATTAAATGAACGAAGTATCACTTTTAGGCTGACTTTCTATCAAACTTTCATGCACTAATTTTAAATGTTTAGTTCATCCGTTTTCATCTGAAAATGCACAACAAATCTCTATGATGATAAGTTCAGATTTGACACTAGTCACAGACTGTACGTATTCTGGACACCGTGTATCTGCAGCTTTCTAAGACGCCTAGCGGCTAGAACAATCGAAATAAAAGTACTTTATCAGACGATAAAGGTATAGTTTTTGTGATGACGTAACAATTGAATGACGTTTCCGCTCCCCTCGTAGTCACGTGTGCCCATGGTAACCCAACGAAAGAGGGCAGTTGAAAAGACCGTGTTTTTCTGCAAATGATAATGTCCTAAAACAACGGTAGCGTTGATATAACAATTATTGAAGGAATGTGTTCTTTTGTATCCGAATTAGTCTTAAATTTTAAGCTTCATTTGTACTTGAACCAAAACGACGAAATCCGCATTAGGCAACCCCAGGAATCACTATGACGTCACAACAGAACAATGACGTCATAGTCGCTGTTGTCGCACAGGTCGTCATTTGGCCCTGATCATGGATTATTAATATTAAGTAAGTAAACTCTATTTTTCTTGCAAAATTACTCAAAGCAGAATGTTGTGTTATGTGTTATCTTAGAAAAGTAATAAAGTTCGCTGTACCCCAATGTGTTTTGTAATAAAGTATAGTTTTGCCCTGAACTATGATAACGTCAAAGTACTCTACTACCGTCCTCTTACTTTAACTATAATAGTTCAGGGCAAAACTATACTTTATTACAAAACACATTGGGGTACAGGGAACTTTATTTCTTAAATAAAGCCCCCACAACGCTCTTCTCACAAAGGCCTGCAAACCATAAAGAACAAAAACTCAAATTCTAGTTAAAATTTTCATTTAAATTCTCCTACCAAACAAGATATAAAGTTTATGAATCCTTCACAAGAATAACACCTTTATCTGATCTGTCTGAGACTGTATATACAGACTGCACCTGCTGCCGTGTTGACAGATGTAAGGAAACCTAACTACAGTAGACCGTCCAGCTGTACCTGTTCGCTGGAGCATAGCATGTACGTATACACAGGCAGGTGGTGTCAGCACGCCTCTTTCATCTAGTCGTTGTAAAGAGCTTCAAAAGACTTTCTAAATTATCTATAGTAGAATTTAATTAAGTATATGCATTTTGATTCTTTCTGCTTCAATGAGTTTAAATTGATGCCTGGTGCATATTAATTAATACAACAATGCATGATTTATGTCTAAGCTAAAAAGGTTTATAATTCTGGCAGAAAATCTGCATTTAGTTATCAAGGGCTTCTTGGACCAACTCGAGATGAAACTTTGAAGAGGATTTAGAAGTGGAATATATCAGAAAGCAAGAAATTATTGCGTAAACTATCCCTCTAGATTGAGTTGCCTACATCTCCAAGTCTGGAGAGGTTATACAGAGTAAAAAAATAAAATTTTATGTGGTGTGTGTGTGTTGTTCTTTCCCTGAGTTATCTCCCCTGGCTGAATTATCTTCCCCTGTCAACAGGATGTTTACCTCATTCTATTCTCTGTATGGACTGGGTAGAGGTTCACTGAGTGAGAGAGTAAAATTTTTTCTGTCTTCTTGAGTCTCCCTTTGGGATTTCACTTGAAGAGCTTCTGGTTTCATCCTTGTGTCATTCTGCTTTGGATTTCAAGTGGATTCAACTGGGTGAGATCGTTTTTGATTTACCTTGTGTGTGAAAAAATTATCCTTCAACTTTCCCGCCATTTTTCATTCATCCAAGATGTCTGCCAATCAAAACAAGTGTTTAACCTGTCAGAAGTATTTACATAAGGGGGATCCCCATTCATCATGCTGTGCTTGCTTTAAGGATCTACCTTGCTTGTTTGACTCTAGATGTTTGTTGTGTAAAGACTTGCCTGATAAACTTTGGATTGAAATGAACCAACTTAGATCTAAGCCTAAGACCCCTAAGAGGAAGAAGGACTCAGATTCGTCTGTTAGCAAGAGATCGAGATCTGTCACCCCCACTCTTGATAAACCCTCCTCTGAACTATCAGAATTAAAAGCTATGTAAGTGGCTTTAGCTACTTCTGTTTCTTCTATCAAGGAGACGAATGAGAAGAAGTTTGAGGAGATAGAGGCCAAGTTGGCAGAGCCGTCGGTAGCAGGCCGCGGTTCTTGTCATCTTGGGACCGTTGGGTCCAGTTCCCCACCTCCGAAATCCCTGGCCTTGGGCGCAGTGGACAAGGAATGGGGACTGCCTGCCGTTGGTTCGGGCCGCGGGTCGCGCGGGGAGCGCATTAAGACCCAAAACCCAACCACGGTCATCACCACCCAGCCAGGCACGGTCGGGGACGGTGTCTCAGTCCCTCACGGGACAGGGACTCCCCCGACCAATCCTGGCCTGGGTGGCGGGGAATCCAACGCTCAGGTCGGAGCACGGGTTTCCCGGACCAGAGGGAAAGCCACGGTGTCCACGGACGCACGGGCTAACCATGGCAAGACAACTGGGCCGGCTCATACCGTCACGAGTCCCGTTAGCACGGGCAACACGGACGAAGCCACTCAGTCTGTTGAGTCGCTGGCCGACCGAGGCGGTAGTACTCACGTGCCCCAGCAGGTCGATCCCGTTAAGCCAAGCGTTAGCACGTGCGGCACAGGCGTCCTAGCTGATGGTGACTGGGACCAAAGCCAGCTACCTAACGGTGCAGCTGACTTGGTTGATGTCAACAGGCCACTTTTCATACCTATCCTGACTCAGCATCTACATGTGTCTACCAGTACGGACTCTGTTGATGTGTCAGTCTTTGATCATGAGGGCCAACTAATTATTAAATCGGATTGTCAAGCTGCCGACTTAGTTCCGGAATGGTCTTTTGTAGACAAGTTGGACTCTGTGCATCACCTCAAACCGTCAACTATGCCAATTTCCACGGAGCAATTGGAAGTTACTAAACCGGACGAACTTGGGAATTCGGGACTGCTTCCTACCCCTAAGATTCCTAAATTATCTCTGCCTCATTCTACTGTTGTGAAGACAGGTTTTTCGTCAGTAAATGAGAGGATCAATCCCAACCTTCCTTCGCATTTAGCCAAGTCTAAGTCAAGGTTACCTTATGTTATTCACAACCGATACATGTCTACCGGTCTTCCCGCCTTGGACCAAGAATTCGATAGACTTAACCCTCGACCTGCCAGTGTGAATACCAAACCGATGCCTAGGTCTGACATTTTGGAAATGGATGCGAATGCCAGATTTTCCATGGACACTCTCTCGTACATCAACTGGTTCTGTGCTGGTATTAGAGAGTTACTCCCTCCCAAGTTTGCTTCCTATGAGGGCATTTCTCCAGATACGCTAGTGACCATGAGGGCTGACGCCGCCGCGATGGCTCATGGTTTCCTGGACAACATCTTTTTAGCTTCCCAAGATTTAGCAAGTGCATCGGCTAACACGATTGCCAAATCTGTTCTCCACGAAAGGGACTTCCAAATTTCTCGTGTTCGAGACTTGCCACAAGATGTGAGAGATTCCTTGATATCTCAGCCAGTGCAATCCCCCACCTTGTTTAATGGAACCTGCATAGAAGCAAGCGCCACGCAGGAGACCATGACTACTAAGAGCCTGAACCTTAAACTTTCGCAAGCGCTGTTAAACAAGGGCAAGTTTAACGAATCCCGTAGGGGGAACGGGGGTCCAGGGCTCCCCCCAAGCAGTCGTATGCCAAGCCGTCGGCTCCACCAGCGCCTACTAAGAACTACTTTCAAAGTGAACGGGACAACCGGGACAACCAGCCGGTACCCAACAGAGACCAAGCTAGTCAACAGCAGACCAGGGGTCAGTCTAGGGGTCGCTTCCACAAGGGTCAACAGCGACGGTGACTCGTCCGTCCTTCCCGGTCTGTCTCCCCCCTTACGGCCGCTTCCGTCCTCCGACATGATTTTGAATTGCGAGTTCCCCCAACCGACCTCCCCCTCCCCAGTGGGAGGCCGCCTGATGTCATACCACCGCAACTGGGAAATCATCACACAGGATCCATGGATTCTTTCGGTGATATCAGAGGGTTATCGTCTCCATTGGAACTTTGTACCTCCACTTACGGCAATTCCACAAGGGAAACGCTTCTTCCTAAAGGGACCCAAACTAGATGCCGCTCTCGTTGCTATAGAGCTACTCTTAGAAAAAGGCGCCGTCACAGAGCCAGACCCTTCAGACAGCTCGGAGGGGTTCTACTCACCAGTCTTCCTGGTACCCAAGAAGGACTGCAAAGATATGAGGATGATAATAGACTTAAAGGTGCTCTACAAGTCATTTCTCAAAAGGCCACCCAAGTTTACGATGGACTCTCTCAGGGCCATTCGTAAGCTGATTCAGCCTCAGTCTCTGTTTGCAAGCCAGGATTTAAAAGACGCTTATCTCCATGTTCCGATTCATCAGAGCTCCAGGAAGTTCCTCAGATTCAGTGTGAACGGCCGCCGGTTCAAATTCAAAGTGCTACCGTTTGGTATTTCCGTCGCCCCCTGGCTATTCACTATGATCATGGCTCCCGTGCTACAGTTTCTGCATCTGAAACAAGTGTTCATTCACGGCTATCTCGAAGACTTTCTACTGCGTCATCAGCTACCAGAGGTATTGAGACTCCACCTAGACTTCGTGGCTCACGTATTCAGCCATTTGGGTTGGGTCATTCATCCAGGAAAACTCAGACCATTTATACCGACGCCTCCAATCTGGGTTTGGGTGCTCACTGCAACGACCTTCAAGTCAAGGGCACTTGGACTCAGTTGGAATCACAGTTTCATATCAACCATCTGGAACTTCTAGCAGTGATACGGGCTCTTACCCATTGGAGGTTCCTTCTGTCTCACACCAGCGTAGTGGTTGCCACAGACAACTCGACAGTGGTAGCCTATATCAACAAACAAGGGGGCACCAGATCTCCTTCCCTAATGCAGAGTACGAGAGATCTTTACCACCTAGTCGATTCTCTTCAGATGTCTATTCAAGCGAGACATATTCCGGGCAAGCTGAATTTTCTCGCAGATTCACTTTCCAGAACGAATCAAGTAGTGTCCTCGGAATGGACTGTGCATCAGAGTGTCATAGATCTCATAGAGGACAGATGGGAACGTACACAGATAGATCTTTTCGCGACAGCTCTCAACTATCGACTTCCCAAGTACATCAGTCCAGTGCCCGACCCTCAAGCTCTAGCAGTGGATGCTCTATCTTATCCGTGGGACAATCTCTTGGCTTATGCCTTCCCTCCGTTCAAGTTAATCCCGGACGTGATAAGCAAGATCAGGAGACATCAATGTACCCTATTCTTGGTAGCCCCCTTCTGGCCCAAGAGACCATGGTTCCCGTCGCTTCTGGATCTAGCGTCAGATCCCCCACTACGTCTTCCACTGTGGCCCAATCTTCTGCAACAGCCACTTTGGCAACCCCACAACGTCAACTTGCAAGCATTCAACCTTCACGTTTGGCGCATATCAAGCAGTCCCTACAGCAGAAAGGGTTCGCCAAGGACACTAGCTCAGCTATTACCAAATCTATCAGACCATCAACTTCTGCACTATATGACAACAAATGGGATAGATTCCAGCTCTGGAGACGAGAGCACCAGTTATCCCTCGTCCCCCTCTCCATCCCCATGATCGCAGATTTTCTAAATCATCTTCGCAAGGACTGTAACCTCAAGGCAGGTACCATAGAAGGCTACAGATCTGCTATTGCCTCTGTTTCGGATCTAGAGGGTCTCTCTGTTGGCTCAGACGTTCCCCTAACCAAGTTGATCAGATCTTTCAAGTTGCAAGACATCAGATCTCCGTCAATTTTCCCCAAGTGGGATTTAGTTCTGGTTCTCAAATCGCTTCAGCAACCTCCTTACGAATCTCTGAACTCTACATCACTAAAGTTTTTATCCTGGAAAACTGCATTTCTTATAGCCTTTGCGTCGGCTGCAAGAGTGTCTGAGTTACATGCTATAGACGTGTCATCTGTTGCCTTCTCCGAGCATTACAAGTCTGTATCTTTTAGAGCAATCCCAGAGTTCCTTGCCAAAAACCAATCAACAGCAGCAGGCCCCCTGGGTACCAGGGTATACTCCATCCCAGCGCTCCCTAGACCCAATGGGAAACTAGACAAGAATCGCCTTTTGTGCCCAGTTACAGCCTTACGCTGGTATCTAGAGAGAACACAAACTTTCAGGAAAAAGCGAAGAAGACTATTTCTATCCTGCAAGCAAGCTATGGAGTCAGAAATATCCAAGAACACTATCGCTTCATGGTTGAGAAAGACTATTGTGCTAGCGTATTCCAATGCGGAGTTCTCTGAAGCAGAATCTACTTACTCTCCTCACGAAATTCGAGCTCTCTCTACCTCCCTGGCCACCTGGAAGTCAGTGTCAGTTGACCAGGTCGTTGCTTCGTGCCAGTGGAAGTCCTCCTCAGCTTTCACCAGAGCTTACCTAAGAGACGTAGCCCCAATGATTGGGGGCCTATCGTCCCTGGGGCCCTTGGTGGCGGCTCAGCACCTCTCTGCTTGACCCCCTCCCCAGGGAAAAAAGGGGGGGGGGGGAGTGACCCGGGGATAGTGTCCAGCCTCTAGCTGTCCTCGGAAAGTGGTGACTTCTATTCCATTAGAAGGTGGGCATATTCAAAGACCTAATTATAATTGTACCAAATATCCCGTTAGGGGAAGTATTATCAGTCTCTAAGTGAGCTAAGGTTGGTGAGATACGGCAACGAATCGTATTTCCCCCTAAGTGAGACCTGGCTGGTTTATGATTTTACCGATCCAAGTGTAGGAATAACGGTAAATTCCTGAGTATTATCGGCTATTTTCGTGAATATAAGGAGGAAATTTGAGGAAATTCCCGCAAATATTATCAAAAGTCACTCTAAGCCTGAATTCCTTATCTGAGTCAAGGAATAACGGTAAATTATGTCCGATTACCTCGGAATATTACGTAAAATAGTATATTTTATACCAAAATAGACCTTATTTTAACCCCTAAGAAGGGAAAGATACGATCTTTTAAGCATTGAATAGGAAGATATTCAATGCTGGAAATACGATCTACTACCAAAATAGGATATTTTTACGGAATTTGGAACAAAAGTACGATCTTTTGGAAGAGTTATCTCCCTTTATTCCTCCATGGATATGAGTTTGTCTTATCAAGTCCTTAGGATTGGGACTAGGTTTGGAGTGGTCTACGAATTTGGACTCCCTCCAGCCTTATGTGTTATTCTGGCAACTCAATCTAGAGGGATAGTTTACGCAATAATTATGAACAATCACAATTATTGTTAGTAATTATAAGTAAACATACCTCTAGATTGAGGATGTACTCCCACCCTCCTCCCCGTCATCCAAATTATACTTCGAATAGAATGAGGTAAACATCCTGTTGACAGGGGAAGATAATTCAGCCAGGGGAGATAACTCAGGGAAAGAACAACACACACACACCACATAAAATTTTATTTTTTTACTCTGTATAACCTCTCCAGACTTGGAGATGTAGGCAACTCAATCTAGAGGTATGTTTACTTATAATTACTAACAATAATTGTGATTGTTCATTTTTCTGGATAACAATTAAAACATTTCGGGGTGTATGATTACTTCATCAGATAAATTCACAATCCACCTAAGCAGAACATTGTGTAATGAAGGTCTTAATTACCACAACGAGAAAACTCATCTCGATTTTCTACTCATAAGTGAAAAATTATTTAATTTTACTCAATATATTTATGATAATACTTAATTACTTAATAATTAATTACTTTAAGGAATTCACTTTACTTCACAACAGAGATTTCACACAATAAAGGACAAGCAGCATGTACAAGTTACAAGTTATACATAAAACAATCATACTCGATGAACTTGACAAACTGAGCTTGATAAACTGACGTTGAAACACATGATCTGAGTCAGACAAAATCTTCAGGGAGAATTTCAAAATTTGTTCATAGAGATAACGTGGATGTTTAAACTTAAATTTTTAAACAGACCTCTGGTTTTTTAACCATGGTGATTAAAACAAATTTTTCTAACCAACGTGTGTCAACTGTCAAGGAAAATCATACCAACATTGGAACGGTGAATTTGTAATGCTTTTAATAAAACATTGATAAAAGAGGATAATCATTTTAATTTGCATTAAAATATCCCAACTTGCAAAAGAAATTTGATCTTTGTTGACATGTTTTTAAAACAGAATCAGTATTAGCGTCCAATCGATTATTGTGCCAAGCTACATTTACAATCTCCACATGGTCACATTACATGCTCACATTACATGCTCACATTACATGCTCACATTACATGGTCACATTACATGGTCACAATATATGCTCACATTACATGCTCACATTACATGCTCACATTACATGCTCACATTATATGCTCACATTACATGCTCACATTACATGCTCACATTACATGCTCACATTACATGGTCACATTACATGGTCACATTACATGCTCACATTACATGCTCACATTACATGGTCACAATATATGCTCACATTACATGCTCACATTACATGCTCACATTACATGCTCACATTACATGCTCACATTACATGCTCACATTACATGGTCACATTACATGCTCACATTACATGCTCACATTACATGGTCACAATATATGCTCACATTACATGCTCACATTACATGCTCACATTACATGCTCACATTACATGCTCACATTACATGCTCACATTACATGCTCACAATACACACATGGCTTACATGTATCACAAGTGGCATATTTATTGTAAGTGAACATGTGCATGCATCATTTGTCTCTCCTCCATTGATTTCTTATATAAATCATCCACATCTTATCTCTTTGTATCCAAATTCAGAAACAATTCGGAACTTTATTAAAGGCCCCAGACCGAGTGGGAAATCAGCTCTGCTGGAAACCGCTCGTAAAATCTCCAAAAAACAAAATATCACTTTGTAAAGTATTTATGGTTTTCATACTTTATAATACTAGTCCATTTGTATAACTTCTTTCTTTAGAAGTTGGTTAGATGAAGGAGAACAAGGTTTATGTATTTAAACTTCTTTATTGCAGGAGTCAACGCTTCGGTGTAGATTCTAACACCGTTATTTGCTTGATAACGGTGTTAGAATCGACGAAACGTCGCACTCCTGCAATAAAGAAGTTGTAAATCCATAAACTCGTTCTCCTCCATTTGTATGGCTCTATTTTTATGCATGAGCATATGCTCAAAACACAAAATTTTTATTATTACGCTGAAGGAACTACTTTCGGTACCACTACTAAGGGCTCCGTAATACCATATAGGTTCGTACTTCTCTATTGATTCCTTTGTGCCTTTGATATATTGTTAGGAATAATCACTTGCAGGCAAAATAAACAATGACTTTTATCTTATATTCATTATTATATTTACCAATCAATGAATCCTCTGATAGTGCATTTTATAATTAGTTAAATCGAATCTTGGTTAAATGTTAATGTATATCATGCATTTATAACTTATACATCAAAGTCCAGAAGAATCTATTCTAAAGTTGCTGTAAAATGTTGCAGACATAATGGAATTGAATTTAATATCATATAGGTCTACATATGAAGGTCTATACCTATAAACTATATCTCAGGTTGAACTAGAATGTAATACAATATAATACATATTAGTTTCCCTTTCAAACCTTGTGCAAAAGATAAATCATAATGTTTTCCGCTAATGGCTGCAATATTGTCCAGGTGACATTAAACTCACTCGCTCACTAAATCATAATGTTATATCATGTTAACTGTTACCAGAAACACTGTAGAATGTACGTAGATCTGCATTGCTGTAAGAACTGTACATTCACATACCTTTTAAAGGGGCAGTAGCACGTTTTTTGCCAATTTCATTTTTTCAAATTTCCCATTTATGATGATAGTTTATGTCATTCATATTTACTTTAGAAGGTAAAACATCTTACCCGGTACTACATAAAAAATTGTATCAGTAGTAGTAGTATATTGCATGGTCGCCTTTTTATTGTAAACACATTTTATTATTTCGAATAACAAAAACAATTCCCATGGCTTTACGGAACCATGCACACATATTTTTTTTACTTGATTTTCCAAAGAGAGAAGGGTGTTTTACTATTGGTGAAATTATTTTTCTAATACATTTGATCGACTTATTTGAGCCAAAAAAAACGAGCTATACTGCCCCTTTGAGCTTCTTATTGAAACTATGAAAATGCCTTGTCTGTTCAAACTTTAGATTAGTGTAATTACAAATAAATGATATCATCAAACTGCAAGTAGATCACTTGTTGTAAATAAACTTGTTTATTGTCCATAAATTGAAACATAATGTAATATTTTTGCTTTTGCCTATCCTCAATTGTTTCAGGGTTCGTATTTCGTTATCTGCGACTTCATAAAAAATGCTGTAGCAAGAGAAAAATGCTTTTTTTCCCGTCTTTTTATGCGATTCAAAGAGAATAGAATGGGTTTTAAAGAAATTAATACACTTGAAATTATGCCATATGACTCGAGCAAATTTGTGTTTTAACTCATGCCATCACTTGGGTAACACCAAAATGGGTACTCATTTTGTAAGTCATATGACATACTTATTGGCAGAATAATGTAGAGGTTAATGTCTGTGTAACTCTCCATTCCTTAAAAATAATGGAACCAAGGCCCATTAACCTACTTAAATTACACTCAAAGTAATCACTTAAAAAAATTACTTTTAATAATTAAAGAAATTAAATTTCACCTAAAAAATATGATGTGATGTGTAACTGTTCATTACTGAAAAATGATGGAGTGAAAAAACAATAGGGTGACATCATAAGTGTAATTAAACTATATGTATATGCGAGTAATATTATTAAGAATCAAAGTAAAATGTAACATGTTTCTAAATGTCTTTCATTCCTTTTGGATTAAAATGTCAGCTTTGATAGATTCCTTAATTTTATTTCTGAATCTGAATTTAGAAAACTTGCTTGAGGAATCTGATATAGAGATCAAGATTTCAGCAAAATGTACGATGTGCTCTCAATATCAATTTATATTAAATGTTCTTAGATATGGTTTTAAAAATTTTATTTTCATACCATTTTTTACTTTTTTTTTGCTGATTAACAATTTAAACTTTGGATGACTCAGATCATAATTAAATAATTCAACATGTTGTATATATCTTTGTTGTTTGTCTTCATTCTTTATGTTATGAACTGTATCCTCTGTCAAACTGTATCATTCAACATGTTCTTCAAGATCATTAACTGGCTCCCTATTCGTGGCTCTCACTGTGAGTCATATATAAGGGCTCTAAACCTTCAGACCACCCTCACCAAGAACAATCAGTGTTAGACTTGTCAACTTCTTTAAAAACATTTTCACAAACTACTTTTTTAAAAACATATAAAAAACAAACCAAACAGGTGAGAACATGCATGCATGTGACAGTGCAGTTGTTCTAACATCTAGCTAATTATCTTATCTTATCTTTACTCTCATCTATTTACTTTTGTTGTCATGGTGAGCATGGTTCCAATATTAACCCCCAGATTTTATCAGATCTATCAAAGAAAATCTTCAATATCTATCTCCACATTAATGTTTAACGTATCTGATCCATTATGTGTATTAACGATAGGAAGACCAGGTGTGAAAACCAGGTGCTTCCTCCCTCCCCCCTCTCTCCCCCTCCCTTCCAGCCCCTGCTTCACCCCCCTGCATTGTGCTGAGGATCGGGCACAGATTGACAGTGTAAATGTTTGAGGTGTGCGTCGAGATGTTGTGAAAGTCAATTGGTGGACAACAAGCGTGGCACTAACATTTATCCACGCGCGGCTTGTCCCAGAGAACTGTGTGTGAATCTGGACAATAGAAGTGGTTCACGGTTGGTTGACCCTGAAGTAGCAGCCCCAGTGAGAGTGAGGGCGCGTGTATGTGCGGAGTGATTACTGAGAGTGCTCTGAGAGGATACCGATACTCCTGATTATACCCATCTGATCCGTGGATCTTAGTGTACTCGGCTGTGGTGTACTGACTTGTGTACTGACTTGTGTACTGTGATGTACTGTGGTATACTGTGGTGTACTGGATACGTGCTGAACAAGTCCAGGTGAGTGATAGTGTTGAGAAGAGATAGCATCATACACTAACTAACCAGTCTTTATAAGGTAAATAACAGGGTACTCGTCTGTACTGATTCTCATTGATACCTGGGATTGATGTCTGGTCAATGGTAATATTACCTCTCAATACAGATGAAAACATTGATACAGATTTTGTGTGTCATCTCACTACTACTCTGTAGTGTACTGGATACACGATCACACATGTCGCCAGCTGATGGTATTGACATCAGTAAACAAACAGCAAATTTACAGTCTCATTTATGTATAACATAACTTGAAATGATGACTCATGTCATGTTAAAACTCAACATTTGTATTATAAATGATATTTTCATTACATATCAACATCAGGATGTATGATTATCATTGTGGATATATATATATGGATAGCAAAAGTATACATACAAATAAGGTGAATAATAATATGAAGTGATGTAACAAGTAGCATCATACGTAAACACATAGTACACACTAAATACACAGTGATAATGTTATACAGACCAAGTGGAACTCATCATATACTGTATGCTAACTGATCTGGTAAATGATGTTATACAAACATGGTTATTCATCAACTCTGCAGTGTGTTTGGTGTATGATGTGTACTACACTGTGATGTACTCTACTGTACATACAGGATGATTGTGCAGATTGGTTTGAATGAAGGTTGTGTATCGTGGGAAACATCGTGGTGTACTCTAGTGTATTGGTGTGTGTATTAGATACAGGAAAGGGTACTAAACGACATTCATTTTTAACAATATTTATTAAACAAGTTAATGAATTCATATAAAATGAGCAAAAGCTAGTTTAATACGCTATCATTCACAAGTTTGATAAAATGGTATTATATGGAAGTGAGTTCAGCATTATGTTCATTACATGCCCAAATTAATCAAGCAAAGTTGCTGACAAAGTCGTGAAACTAGCATGTCAGCAAGTCATGATCGATTGTGTGGCATTATGACCATTGTGATGTCACAACTGCACACTATTGTGACATCATACTTACAGCAGTATTATACACTAGTTTGATATAAGTATTTAAATATTACACTGTAGTATCTTCTATGGGTTAGTTATAGACATCGAAACATGCCTTTTGGTGGAGTGCTTATAATAGTGAAACACAAGAATCATCTATAATCTCATCTGTCTGCCGTCTCCACAATACACAACAATACACAGCAATACACAACAATACACAATACACAATAGCTGCTGATTAGTCCTTGAGTGGAACAACAATTTAACGTACAGTATATTGCAGATTACATCATGGATGCATAGATCTGTGAAATACATGTAAGTCATCTCATGTTCTTCATTCTGTCAGTTTCTCTGATAATTGGTTTGATATTTGCACCTGTAATTAGATACCCACCATGGGGTTGATGGACAGATTTAATCAGTTTAGAATTAAGTGCTTACCTGTGATAGTATTGCAGATAAGATCCATCTAATATTTTGGTTTTGTTGAAATAAATAACTTTATAACATGAAGCCTCCTCAAACAATGTAGTATGCTTTGAAATAAATGTTTGTTTGTTAGAGGAAAAAACAAGTTTGTTGTTAAAGAAATCTAATACCATACTCGTGTCTTGTTTGTTACTGGTAATGCTTTTAAGCCAATAAATTAATCAATAAGTTTTTGTTTAACTGATACTTTCAGTCCTGTATTGTACAGGATGAAATGTCAAACTCATGCATATCTCTATAATTGTTTTAGTGATTTAGTTACACAAATCTAAGGATCATATTTCATACTTAAAGATTCTAGATCACCCACCACCCTGAAACTTTAGATAATATCATGAAGAGACAAAGAGTTTTGAGTTTTGTGCTCTCTTTGTTTAAACAATATTTATTCATGTATACTTAGATACAGGGAGATCAACACACAACACAAAGTATATATAATTACTTGATGAAACATTTGATGTCTGTTCTCAAGTAAGCCAAAGCATTAGTAGCTAGGTGGGCAGACTTAATTTTAGATAAATCGAGAGTTTAGTTGAATATTTAAAATTGATGTTTAATTTAGTATACAGCAAAAAGCAAAGTCTTGTGTATACAGTATTGATACATGTGGTTTGTGAGGTAGACATTTTGATACTATGCAGTGTTGTGGCTGTGTTTGCATACCGTTGATGTATTCAATTGATGGATAACGAGATGAGTTCAACAGGTAAGTTTGTTGCTTTGTATGGATATATTTGATCTTAGTCTACTCAGACCCTTCAACCTCTCAACGAGTTAGTCGTCATTGTTTGTCTGGAGACCTTTCTATACTACTTTATACTTAGAAAATAATGTTTTCAACTGGATAGTGACCTTTGTTATGTGATTTTCAGACATATGGTTTATTTTTACACTTAGAACGTATATATTTTCTATCAACTAGTTAGTATTACACAGAGTAAAAGTTCCTGTTTGATTGTGTGTAAGAGGACACATTTTATTCTATATGATATTTTAAAAACATTTCTTTTAACCAGTTAAAATGTTTTTAAATGCAATACAGTACAGTCTCACAGTTAAAATACTATGAGAAAGTGTTTCAATGGCCAGAGTAAATATTGGTTGTTTTCCTGTAAGTTGGTAACTCAGAGTAGAGTTACACTGAAGTTCATCAGCTTGTGGGTTAAGTCTGGATTACTGCGACCATAGTTTCCTTCTTGTGTGGCAGGGTGAGCTAGTGGATATCCCTTTAGCTCAACTGGTAGAGGGCAGGACTCTCGTCCAGAGGTCTCGGTTCGATTCTCACAATCAATTCTGTAACTTGTAAAAATAGAGTGAAAGGTTGTGTCTGTTGTAAGAAACAAGAATATTTTATTTGCAGCGTTAAATCATACATCCAGCCAGGGGCATTGCAACTTTGTCTGCAGTAGAGAACTGTTCTACACGCAGTAAGGTTTTAGAGTAGTGCCACTGATGGTTCGCTAGTTCCAGCTGATGCTCGCAGGTTTCACAGCAATGCATAGCCAAATGGCTTTGTGGGCTTTCTCCCTGCCATAATACTAGCAGCTGCTATATAAGTGTAATACTCTGAAAGAGGCGTTAAACCTCACCTCACCTCACCTCACCTCACCTCACCTCACCTCACCTCACCTCACCTTAACCAAGGACTTCACACGAATGTTAACAGAAATTACTTAATTTTGATTTCATAACATTTTATGCTATAAAACCCATTTGTACTTAACTAAGTTACATTAAAGTTTTAGGAACTTTAACTTTTCTAAAGATCTTCACTTATGCTCTGACATGATCTGTTATTTAATCTGCATTACTTAAGCTTGTAATTTCTTTGTGAATTTAATTATTTGGATTATTTGTGTATGACTGTCTCATTTCATTATAATATTTCGAAACATATTCTGATTTGAAGCTATAAGAGATATAAAGTTTCATTATTGAAGATGGAAATTTAATTTTAAAAATGTTTAATTCACAATTATTTTGGTATTAAGGATAATCATATTGGTGATGTAGCTACAGGAATCATGTTGCATATATTAAAACCCACAGAGATATGTGAACAATAATTTTTATTTTTGAAATTTGATTTACGAAAATGTCAAAATGATTTGTAGAGGAAATTTGTGTAACTTTGTATAATTAATAAGACTAGAAGCAGACAAACCTCTTCAGGGTGGGTATTTGTGCAGATTAGTTTCCTGGCATTCCACAAGCTAATCTAGGCTTTTCCTTATGTTTTGCTTGCAAGTCATTGAGGAGATTAAATCGAATTAATTAAATTTAATTTAATCATTTTCTCTTGTAATAATGTACTTTTCACTGATTACACTGAAAATGAAATATGCAATTCTTCATGATTGAGCATGAGAGATTGATATTTCAAAATTGTTATTAACATTGTATTGAAACTTAGATTTAGAATTAGATTTAGAATTTAGAGTTTATAAAATCTTTAATGGATACATATCTCATGTAAACAAAATTACTGGTAGAGTCTCTAAAAAAAAAATAATTTAATCATATACTGTATTCTCTCGGCTATAAGACCAGGGGACCAGACAAACAAACATCTTGAAAACATATGGGTGGGCTTTTAGATGGGAGAGACCCAACTCAGATGATAATTCATACCGGAGACTGGCAGACAGTCAGAATAGGTTTTATGTTGGTTTTTGACACTAAACTTAAATAATATCATAGATATATGTAATGTATGACCATGGAACATCTTGCAAAGTTGGGGATGGGTTATAACCCAGAAATAACCCCAACCCTCTGAAAAGTGGGAGTGGTCTAAGGCTCGAGTATGGTCTTATACCCACGAGAATACGGTAGCTGAAATCGTGAAATATTTCTTCAAAAGTATGATATCATAATAACTATCATCAAGATAATATTGTATTGTTTGTGTTTATTGTACACAATCTATCATGATACAAAATGAATTCCTTTCAGGGTACGAAGTTACTTATATTATCATTATTACTTTGATGATATATTTAAACGCCTCACTGATCAATATACATGCCTGAAGCATACACACAATGTAACTTTTTGTATAAGGACAGGCCAAAGTTTCCCCTGCCCAAAATTTCCCTGGTGAAATTTTGTCCTAGGACAAACTATATATTTGCTAACCATTTTTAAGAAATGGTTGAAGTAAGGGATCAAGAGGAGCCGTTGTGAAACTAAACTAAAAGCAACCTAAATGGTGAGTTAATTACAGTCATATACGCACATCCATGTATTCAAAAGAAAAAAGCTGAAAACAGCATCAAACAATTATCACATGATTAGAGTTCTAAAATAAACTGTTGATTCAAACTTTTATCTTCCCAAATCTTTATATTTTTGTATTCATCTGAGAGAATACTTAGTAAAATATTATAACAGCCATGAATTGATTAACCTCTTTTCAATCTTCAAAGTAGATTTTTTCGTCAGCTCATTTCAAATTCAAATTGAATGAAATTGTTTGTGAAGAAGACGGAGGAAGGAGACGTTGATTCCACACATCTCCTCCGGCAGGTTAGATCTCACCAGGATAATAAATACAAGATTCGGATAAATAAATAACGAAGGTGATGTATTTCAACTTGCTGAGTTTCTATCCTGTCGCTGTATGATCGTTGAGTTCTTGTGTTGGTTTGATTTGAATGTCTACAGAAGGAATATATGTTTATGAAGATAGGTGCTATATAAGAGTATATGCTATTTTCCTTTTTGTCCATTACGTGAAATGAGAAAAATGCTGTATTTTTAATAATGTTAGCACTTTTTGATAATAAAACTTACATTTAAGAATTGACTTCAAAATTTATTAAGTTTATTGAGGAATAAACTTAAAAAAACTTAAAAAACGCTGTGAAAATTGTGTAAATCCGCGTAAATTCGTACCTGATGTTTTGAAAAGGTTTCATTGCTACAAATATAAAAATTTGCAACAATTAAAGCTGTACTGTTTACGCGTATGAAGAAAACCAACTATTAGCCCCGCCTACAACGTGTTCATCAGCTAATGAAAATGCACAACGCAACTATAGCCATGAACCTGACATCATGGGGCGTGGCTAAATGTGATGTGACGTCACGAAATTAAGTTTATGCAGGTATGAACTGAATCTCTGACAGTGTTCAGCGAATCAGATCCACGCCAAGCAATTGCTATTTATTTATATTTATATGATAGCATCCACAAAGTAACAAATAATGTTCCGAGTATCATTAAACTGATCAATAATGTCCACAAAATAACAATAAATCATCATCATCATCAAACTGATCAATAATGTCTTGTTATGCTGTAGTAAAGCTTTCCACGCTCCTATCACTGATGAATGGCTCAATTCACTTACATTCTCATTGTTTTTCCTTTTTAAAGAATGTGCGCTAGACTCTTTGAAATTGTCAAATACAAAGTCATCAATATATTATCCTCGGTAATATGTTTTAACTGGATGGTGTTATTAACATATATTGATATATGACATGTGTGTGCAAATAGAGAATCTCACCCAAGTGTCTTCTGATATCAAATATATCAACACGAGTTGAAAAACCAGTGTTGATATATTTGATATCAGAAGACACGAGGATGAGATTCTATTTATCATCCAAAATCATTCTTATTACGTTTAAGTGAAAATAGTGTACATCTCTGAGCACATCTCTGCCATTTGACTTCCAGTGAGGTCATAGCATTGTGATATCATCATGTTAATGATGTCATAGCATTATGATGTCATTACTCAATGTAAAAGCATTGTGATGTCATGTATAGTTGACGGTGACAGGGCATTGTGCAAAATCTACTGCCAAAGAGATATCTCCTAGGAGATATCACTTGATCTACCACAAGTGATATCTCCTGTGGAACACAGTTTTGGGTGATAAACAGGAATCTCTCACATTTCATCTCCCAAAGAACCCTCCCTTTAAATTTTACGAGCTGATTTGAATAGTTTCCATGATGAAAAATATTATTTGATGAAAGTAATTTGTAACATCAAGAAGATAATTCATGTGTGATATGACAAGTTTGCTGAAATAAAAATCATATTTAATATCCCAATCTACACTATTTAGGTTTTCTATAGACTATTTGATATGATATATTAACAACGATAATTCATTATATCATATGATAACTGACATTAAACTATATTACCAGGTGACATTAAAAATGATGTTTCATAACAAACTGTTCCACTGGTAATATTACATTACATGTGATGGAACAAATGGTAATATAGAATTACCCCTGATAATATTGAGTTAGTGGTGATGAAACACATTTTAATATAGAATTACCACTGATATGATAAATGACAACATTTATTATACATATATCAATATAAGGTGTTGTGATAAATTCCATCAAATTACAGACCAATGGATTGTTTTGGTGATCGAGCTCGTCTATAGAGGAACAACAGATACGCAGGAATTCTGCAGTTTACTTTGTTTTAATGTTTAACCTTATGATGTAGTGTGATTAATAACAATAAAAGCACACTGCAAGTGCAATTTTAGTGCTTGATTTCTTCGACTTTTTAAAACCAGCTCGTCTGGAGTGCAACTCCATATGTAAGAGATTTGAACAATAGTGCGTAATTGTCAAGGAGTGTGGCAGTTCATGGCTTGGAGGTGGATGAGGTGAGTTGGGGTTTAACGCCACTTTCAAGAGTATTTCACTTATATCACGACTGTAGTATTATTGCAGGGAGAAAGCCCGCAACACAAAGGTGGTTATGTATTGTGGTCAAACCTGCAAGCACCGGCTGGAACTAGCGAACCATGGGTGGTACTGCTCTGAAATTCAGTGTAGCATTGCACCCAAACTTTACTACACGTAGAACAATTCTATAGAGTGTTATTGTTTGGATGGTTTGTAGTCTGTCGATCTGTATCATACCACAGGAATGACTGTGTATATGGCTCCACAGGAACGGCTGTGTATATGGCTCCACAGGAACGGCTGTGTGTATGGCTCCACAGGAACGGTTGTGTATATGGCTCCACAGGAACGGCTGTGTATATGGCTCCACAGGAACGGCTGTGTATATGGCTCCACAGGAATGGCTGTGTGTATGGCTCCACAGGAACGGTTGTGTATATGGCTCCACAGGAACGGCTGTGTATATGGCTCCACAGGAACGGCTGTGTATATGGCTCCACAGGAATGGCTGTGCTTCTGTTTTGTATACTTCTACCACTTCTAGGCTATATTTTGATGGACAACAATTTTTAAAATTCCTTACTCGTCATTATTTTTTCAACAAAATTAAAAAAGACAGTCCTGCCGCCCTCGTCACTTTTGAAAAAATTGTGCCAAAGAAACATTGAAATCTTTTTGTATGCGGCCTTAGCTCTCGCGTAAAGCTGTATAAATGATTGCTGAAGTGATACCATTTTACAAGTACGGGTACTCACGTGCATGCAGTCAGTGATGAGAAAAGTGATACATTCACCGAAGTGATGAGAATAATTTTATCTCATGAAACAAAAAATCTTCTCATGATTTACCATGTATAAGGAAAATATATCAAAATATAGAATGACTGGACAAGGGTAATTTGGTGCAACTATATTTTTGCAGTTGTAATGCTACTTGTGTGCTGAAGAAAATATATTGAAGCACAGAAAGTTTAGGATAAGTTTGAATAAAGGTAATCATATATGCTGTTGAAGATCTAATTTACTTATAATTATGCATGTATCTGACGGTTTGGTTATCAAATATAGTGGACAAAGGCAATAAAGGGATATGCTAGAATTTTTAACAACAATCTCAGCTTGGCAGTCGTGGTCTAATGACTCTGAACGTGCGCCGTCGGTGAAGTGTGACTGGGGTCGAGTTCGGCAGACCATGAAGGCAGGTGCAGATCGCTTCTCATTGTTGGTGCGTTGTGGACTGACAAATCTTGATTATAGACCTGTGGACCGTAACAATGGAAATGACAAATAGTGTGATTTGTCCAGGTATTATCAGATTGCCCGTGACAAAGCGCTGGGAGAGGTGTGGATGGTTGGACTGTCACACCTAGCGTCCTGTTGGTGTCAACACTCTTGATAGAGTGCTGACAGAATGGCACAAGTTGAATGTCTGCAGACAGGAGACTTAATGCAGGAATTTATGATCAACACTGAAAGATTCTGTGGTTCATGGTTGATTATAGTCTTTGTAAACTTAACATTGTATTTAGTTTTTACATGTTTTTTTTTATCTTTATTTATAATTTTTATCGCTGCTAATGGCTGCGATACTGCAGAAGCGGCGTTCAACAAAAACTCACTCACCTACTTACCGTATATTTTTTAACCTATTTACAGTCATTAACATCAACATAAGGATCAACTTTTAAAATAATCACACTTATTATAAGGAATTTTGGACAATTTCTTTGGACAACTTCATTTGATAATCCATCTCTTGTCTCACTACAAACAGACCCAACTACCACTGTAGATAACAATCTTCTCCCATTGGCAGGTGAATGATAAGAACTTTAGAAAAATATCTCTTGTGGCCCCTGAAGTCACCACTCAGAGGAAGAAAGTCTCAGGTTGAAGAGTTGGGTGTGAAGATCCCGGCGGGCTCCAGTATAAGACCGGGATGACCTCCTACAAGCTACCGTCCTGCTAGTATGTCTGACCGAAGTATTTCTAGCTACCAAATGGTGAATTGATGGAGGAGCCATCAGTCGGTGTGAGCGGGAGATCTAGAGGTCTGTAGCTCTGATACCTGGGGATGTACCTACAGCTCGGGCTGTGGAGACATTAAGCCGATCAGACTGTGTGTCCAAGTACAGCAATTCAACTTTGATTGCTTGTTTACCTTGCAGTTGCTTGTGTTCTGGTAATTTGTGTCAAATATGGCCCTTGAACCCCGGTAACACATTCTCTTGGCTTTTAGTTCAATTTTGCCATTCAAATTGACAAATTAACACTTCCTGTAGTGTTGACTGCATGCAGAATTCTCTTCAACTTCATTTCACTGGAACACATTATTGGTGACATTTCTCTCTTATTTTCATCAATGGCCATCCAACATCGGCACCTAGAGTGACATCTACTGTGTTGTTTGGAGTACAGTCAAACATATATGGTGTTATGTTATCGAGAAGTTATCACTGTTGCTGTAAATTACCATTTCAATGATAGGCGACTCAATTTAGTGACAATATAAAGGTGAAATTAGTGATTATAATAATTAAAAAAGAGGCAATGCATCGGTCAATTAGTGAAACATAATTTTGGACACTTATAAACTTATAACTGACAACAAGACAAATTTTGGTTTGTTAACGTGCATGTAAAAAGGACATGTTGTTTCAGTTTCTGCACATGTATATATAATGATGTTCCACAATTTTCATTTTAAACTAGTGATTATGATATATTTGGCGATTGGGGATGAATATTAAATGAATGCCATAATCTTGAATGTTTCATGAACTGCCTTATTGGGCAATGGGTACCTTCTTTGAAATATATCTTCTTGAAATATAACTTTGTGAAATATAAAAACAGTTCTCAATTAAATATTAGGCCATGAAGGACTTGGTCCAACTATAGAACTCAACACAAGGGCTTTACAAAACAACACTGGGGCTAAACTGGTCAAGACATTTTAACCAAAAACCTGGTTATATCCTTCCCTCTTATGTACAAACATGTTTTGTAAATTGTGTTCCTCGCAATACAATAATATTGCTGGACCTCAACAGTCTAATTACCTATTATTTTTCTGCTTCATATGCCTTACTGTCAAACACTGGCAATGGCCTCAAATAGGTCATGTCCCTGCTCTATTCCAACTTACGCCAGGGACACTGCAACTTTGTCTGCTGTGAAGAACTGTTTTACATGCAGTAAGGTGTAGGTGCAATGCTAAACTGAATTTCAGCGTAGTACCACCCATAGTTTGCTAGTTCCAGCCGATTGCAGGTTTCACCGCAATACATACATGGTGTTGCAGGCTTTCTCCCTGCAATAATACTAGCAGCCTGATATAGGTGAAATACCTCTGTTCCCAACCCCCTTTATTCTGTATAGGCAGGACTGGCTACCAGTTACAATATCAGAAGCACAACAAGGCTGCTTAGACAAGTTCAACGTTTGAATTGTCAACACAATAGATGCATTCTTTAAAGTATCAGCTGCACAATACAGTCATCCATCTACGAATCCCAGCAGTGTCCCAGTCTCTAAGGTTGTAACTCGGATTAACTAACTGTTATCATCAGCTTTCAGCAATTTCAGAATAATGTTAGTTTTCACTGCAGTGAAACTATTTATAAAATACGCATTCTTCAACAAGTACAGGTTACATAGTATATAACTCCAGCATCCAAGATTCCCAGGAATATTCCAGAACCAAAGTTTATAGTGAAATCTTTGTCAGTTGCATTCTTAATATTTATTCTTAGAATAATAGAAGTACATCATCAAGGATTGGCATGATGACCTCTGACCAGTAAACTGTTTATACAAAATGGCCGCTGGTAAGCCTGGATGGCAGGTTCTGTCTCCGTCCCTCCTCGTCTGCTAGCTCGGATATAGTCCACGTGAAGACGGAGCGAGAGAGGAGGACAGATAGAGGACCAGTAACTAGGCTGCTTAGCCGGGATCCTGTCACTCGTGTCTCCCGCTCACTGATCTATCCTCACATCACTCAGGACCTTCTGAAGAAACTCTGATTAATGACCAGATTTTGGAAAAAGCAAATATTTAATTACTACCCTGAAATTTTAATATCTGTTTTTTGGTTCGGTAATCAAAAGATCAAAGGCTGAAATGTCAGCTGTATATGAACGTGGCAAACGGGCAAACAAATTAGCTAAATTATTTGAATTTATGAACAGCTTAAAGTCAACATTGATTTATTCAAAGGTTAACGACGAGAGTTTGATGTAATGCTCTCCCCTGCAGGAATGAGGGAGGGAGATACAGAGACGAAGGATAAGGAAACAAAATGAAAGAGATTAAGGGAATGGAAGGAGGGAGGGAGTAAGAGATTGAGGAAAGGAGCAATGAAGAAGAAAGGGATGTGAGAGACGTTAAGTAGACCATAGGGTAATATAGAAAAAGGAAGAAACAGAAAAACGGAGAGCATGAAGAGAGAAGAGAGGAATGTGAGAAAGATAGAGGATGAATGGAAAGAACAGGATTGTAAGAGAAAAGGGACAGACAAGAAAGAATGAACATGTATATATATATATATATGTGTATTTGTATACATTGTCTGTCTGTCGGAACATGGATTATATTGTCTGTTATGGGGAGGGGGAGATTTGAATGTGTAATGTCTTATTGTCTGCTAAGGAGAGGAGATTGGAATGTGGACTGTTTTTTTTGCTACAGGATGGAGATTGGAACGTGGTCTGTCTTGGTGTCTGCTCCAGGGAGGAGATTGGAATGTGGATGTCTTGTTTTCTGCTCCAGGGAGGAGATTTGAATGTCTGCAACGGAATGTGGACTGTTTTGTTTGCAACAGGATGGAGGACATTGGAATGTGGACTGTTTTGTCTTATTACAGGGAAGGATTGGAATGTGGACTGTTTTGTCTTATTACAGGGAAGAATTGGAATGTGGACTGTTTTGTCTTATTACAGGGAAGGATTGGAATGTGGACTGTTTTGTCTTATTACAGGGAAGGATTGGAATGTGGATGGTCTTCTCTGCGTTGGGCACAGTGCATGAAAGAGTAGATGCCTCTATCCGCTAAATTGTAATGTAATCTCTCTTTGGTCTATCTCTGGTATACATATCAAATTTGTGATCATTGTTTTGACGTTTCTTGCTTATCACATCAACATAACTCAAACCCAGATCGAACATCAGCCAAACTCTGAGCCAAATCTAAACCCCAAACTTGAATCTTTTCCCAAGCTCTTTCATTTCATCACCGAATTGAATGATGTTATATTTACCTAATAAATTAGGACATTTATTAATATTTGTACACTTCATACTGATCCTTTCCATGTTTGATGGCCAGGATTTGTAGTTAATTGTCAGCAATGTTTCCAAATTATCCTTTACAAGGAATAGTTTTTGTCTTGAAAAATTCACCATTGGCGCCAACGGCAGTGAAGCACTTAACACATTAGCTGTAGATATTCTGGGTGATCAGATTTCATCAAATATCTGCATTATATTTCTCAATGGTCACAGCCTGCATCTGATGAAGAATCATGTTAGAATTCTCCTGATATTAAAGAGAGGGTTCTATCGCCTTTCCACAGCGCGAGCTTAAAATGCTAATTGAGTTATTTTTAGCTACCGCGCTCGTATGCGCGTCATGAAAGAGCTAAACCTATTTATAGCATGCGGAAAACTCCCTTCCCATAATGCAACGCGGAAAATCTAATCAATATGGCGTCGATCGTGTCTGTATTACGAGTGTCGTATGGGCGAGACGCTGAGAGGGGCAATGAACAGACGCTGTCATGTGTCAGTGTCATCGGAGAAGGGGAATTGGGCCTTTCCACAGGGTTATGTACGCTGAAGGTATAAATAGAGGTAAACATGCGTGTGTTCCTCAAATGCGAACATGGCGAGCTGTCACTGCAACAACACCTGTTCTCGGACTGGGAAACGTGGAGCCTGTCCTTGCAAGCAGCGCAACCAAAACTGTAGCAGTCTATGCAGATGTGGTCATCTTCTTCCATGCTCGAACCGTGTTGATTCTACGATCGACGAAGACATTTGCTTTGAAGTAAGTATTATATTCTTTTTCAAAAGACATGTACTGTATAGCCGTATACCTACGCACCTTATAATTTATATTCATGTGATTTTCAACATTATAATCTAAGTATAAGTATAACCTACAATAATTTAAATATTTTTTTTTATATTTACTCTCAAGTCAATAAAATATATGTATATATATCAACATGCCTAGAACGATCACAGCGTTATGTTATGAAAATAAGGAATATTAACATTTGTCTAGTTTAGATAACAAATTTCATTTCATTAAATAAATTAAATAATTATCAATATTTACTTACTAGTTTCTTTACAACGTGACATCTTGAGTGTGGTTACAGTTAATTATTTTTTTTAAAAGTTCAAGCAATAATGCCTCATTCATCTTGACTTTGTGTTGTGCGATTTTGATGCTTATTTAATTATTACTTTCAGTTCATGAAACCACATGAGGGCAACTATACTGACAGAAAGGTTGGTACAAAATACAACATATATAATATTTACTCTATTATCTGGTAATGCTACAAATAAGCAAATATGCCAGGTTCTATATGCCGTCAGTGAAGCTTGTGTGATATATATAGGATACTAAATGACTTTCTATCTAATTCCATTTTTTATTAAACGAGTTAACGATTTTGTATAAAACGAGGGAAAGCGACGTCATAATGTGGCGCTTTTACACTACTTTAATATTTCTGTATAAATATGCAGTATCCTACACTGGCGAGTAATATCACCTTTTCATTGATGTACAATGAGGAATGACACCATCATGACTTCTGAAATCAATTATCTGAACAGGAGTTGATGAAAATAAGCTTTATCAACTTGTGCTGATAATAATAATCAATATATAATTATAATTGTCATAATTTAAGGCACTTTGGTGAGATTCTCTATTTCCCTGCCTGTCTGCTTTGAGAAATTACAGAGAAATACTACAAGTCACCAGTCCTGTAAAATTCTGAGCAACCACTATTTGTGATTTACTTATATAATAAAGACAATGCTTATTTCCAGAGGATTCATCATGTGGAGGTACCAGAAATTCCAACCAAGGTTCGTAAGCAGATGACCAATGGTAGACTGTCAAAGATTCCAATTCGCCAACAACCTGTAGCATCCCCAGTTCTGTCAACCGAAACACCCAAAGCCCGATCCGACAGATCGACACATCCTTCCATGCCTAAGCCTTCATCCACCAGACTGAAATGCAAGCCTGCATCTGCCAGACCGAAATGTAGAGGAGCATCTGCCAGATCCACATCCAAGCCTGCCACTCGTACATCTGCTACGTCCACATCTACTTCTACATCTACCACAACCACTGGCACATCTCAATCTGCAACGCCCATACCAAATACTAATGAAGAACCATCAACTGAAGGATTATTGAAAATAAAGGTAATTAAAAGTTTTTGTTCATGAAGATTAATAAATTCAACTCCATTATGTAAAAGAGGGTTTAAATGGTGCAGATCACTCCGATGTTATTGTCATATCTACATATTTGATACCAATATAACAGTCATCATTGATTTCAATCTTTTTGTATTTTAAAACAAAAAAAACAAGTATTTATACTAAGGCTATTACTATTCTTATATTAAACTATTCACATCTCCATTTCAGAATTTCTTAGATAACTTGGATGAGACCAGCAGACGTAGCCTACTCACAAAGCTGATATGGCAGGACAAGGAAACCTACCAGACAGTAATGACGTCCTCAGAGCCTCCAAACCCACCCCCTGAAGACGTGTTGCCTCGATGGTGTCATTGTGGCAATTGCAGACCAATGCCGACCAACATCGAGAGAGAGGAGAGAGGAAAGTTGTTCCATCGTGTACTGTTCTTAAAATTAGACAACAATACCCAGCTGACAATGGAAACTACACAGGATTTCGTCCTGGTCGCTTGTGATTTTGGAAATGAAAGAAAACAATGGATGATTGATACAGTTTATTTGTGCCAAGTGCCATAATGATGTATAAACATTTCGAAATATTCCATAGCATCACTTTCTTTGTAATATAATGAGCAACAAGAATACACCAATCTATCAATGTATACAACATCAAATCACTTGTATTAAAACGTACTGTATTTTGTAAATTTGCTACTACCACATGATAATTGATGTGTGTCCCAAATCCATGTTATACATACTTCATCAACATGTAATTATCTACTTAATATTCCCCCACTTTTGGAAATCTTTTATAAAATGTACAAGAATTATTCCTACCTATTATACACCAGTATTTACAAGAAATATTTTGAAATCAAAACAGGATCTAGAATCTTTTATGATAAGTTGATTTCCATAAACAAAAAATGGGAAATGATTTTATTGACTGTGAATTTGACTGGAAAGATATATTTAACTCATATAGACAGGATTTGAAGGATGTTAAACTTATTGATTTTCAATATAGATTTCTACAAAGAGTTATTTATACAAAAAGAGAATTGTTGAGAATGAATCTTGTTGACAATGATCTATGTAGTTTTTGCAATGATGCTTCTGGGAGCATTTGTCATGTATATTGGGAATGCAGTATAACCACAACTTCCTGGAATGAACTTTGGATAAATAATTATTTACCAAAATAATTACAATCTCAAAATAGTTTGTTTTGGTTTGTCACATTATACAACAATGTTTTGATAAATTATTATTTCTGCCCAGAAATATATAAACTTATGTAATAGAAAAAATTCAAAACCAAGATTCACAGTAATTACCTTAAAGAAATCTATTTTGTTGAGAAATACATTTTCAAAAGAAGCAATGAAATGAACAAATTTGATAAAAAGTGGAAAGCACTAATTCCAATATTCAACTATTAACGTTTCTGTTTTTAGACAGACACCTTTCAGCTCAAGGTAAATTGATGTACATATATAGATCCAAAAAGCTCCATGTCAATATATCTATTATATATTGTATACACATTGCAATTGTTTTCTGAACTTTGTAACCTTTGGGAAGAAATAAACAAAAACAAAAAAACTTGTAATAATAATTCATCACAGACATCATGGATTTAGTTCAATGTTTAAGTAATGTCTGCTCACACATGGGGAAAATGCATGCAAGTCCTTGGACAGTTATGTCTCTAGATACCATTGACAATAATTTCTTGTAAATCAAAAAATATATTCATATTCATTTCTGAATGAGAAGACACCAGTCTGTGTATATATAATCCGATAACTTTTAAAGGGTTCACATGAAATTGTCAAATGCCATATACACAGTGAGTGACATGTAAGCATGTAAGTGTACATGTGAAAAATTGTAATAAAAACATTTTACTCTTGACAGTGACCTCATTCTAGTTTGTTCAATAAATAAGTTGACAACTAGGTTATTCATTCTTTCATGGTTAACATGTACATCTAGAATCTCGATATTTGCTTTTGAACAAGTTCATCTTTCGGAGGACAGGCAACTTTGGCAATTGACGGGGCAATTCGTCTAGGGTCATCTTCCCTTCGTTGGCAACTCCTGTTCGTTGGAAGAAGATCCTTTGCCTTTTCTTCGAAGATCAGGCACTGCAGGTCATACTTGTATGCATAGCCCTTGTTGATCTTCACTGGTGCAACACTCCAAGTCTTTGACCTCTTGTTGTATTTTGGAGTCTGACTGAAAAAATAGCAAAAAAATTTATTGCTTGTAGGTTAGGCACATTTCAAAAGATGAGAATCTTTAGGTATACAATGAAGTCTTTGTAACATCACCTTCCTGATTAAATGCCAAGACAGACTAATGCTATGATACCAGTTTCATTACTATGTGTTATTCCAACGATTGAATATGGAATTTCGCTGACAATCCTCAACCATACAATCCCACATTTATTCACATTCACATTTCTATTTACCTTGTCTCTCCATTTTGGTTCAAGAGCTCAGGTCTGTTCACATGGTGATTGTAGTCTATTGCAGCCAATAGATTGCGTGAGCGGTAGCCAGGAAACCTGTTGTGTAAGAAAGAATTATTATTATGAAAACTTGCGATAGTGATGAATCCATCCATTTTTAACCACATAAAGCAGACATACTGTTGATAGTATGTTAAGACCATATCGATTTTATCAATGAACAAAATTTATTCAAATGATTAAATTATACAGGTATATGACATAACATTAAGAATTATGCTGAGTTTATCTGGTAGCGGTTTTGTTTCATAATAGACTTTTCACTTACTGGTAGGACTGTCTCTTGGAACAGTACATCAGCAGGTGGTTGTGGAACGTCTCCAGGATACCAGTGTGCCTAAAAACAAAATAGAGTCCCTTATAAAAAAGTTCATAGAAGCAAGTAACCTTTCTTTGGCTATAATATTTTTTAATTAATTTTCTACTTTTAAGAAAAAGTGTCTTTAATTATGATAACAATACAGACAAATTTTGATTGAATAAATATAAGGAAATTAAATTATATTTCTGAAACTGAAGGAAATCATTTTTACCGAAAGTTGGTGAAGTGGGTCATGGTCCCCATCAGTCTGCGGTCCATCACAACACCTCGGAGGATGTCCATGGCCTCGCTGTTGGTGTCAAACCAAGGCTTTTTGTCGTCGTTGGCATTGAGAGGTGCATGTGCGCACTTGCCAGGTGTGTGCTCACTGACGGCCCACTCGTGTTTGTTACACACGTGTTGCAGGATCCTCATCCATGTTTCCTGTTTGAAAAAAATCAGGAGTAGAATATGTTTACTTAGATAAGTTATAGTAGACATCAGTTATTCAATAATTATATCATATATATGAGTGTGCCATCTTATAATTTACTCATCTGTCTACTCGATTTGAACATATAACATGTATGTGGAATACCAGACACAAATAGTTACCTTCAATAAATCCTCATTGCCTTCACAAATCTTAGAGCAGTACCAGAAGTGGTTCCGGATAGAAGGAGCCCAAGTCCGTATAATAGCCGTCTTCTTGGTATTTCCGAGCTGAAACAAAACATTTACTATAAATACAACATAACACAAATGTGTCAGGAGACATCAAATAAAGGCATAACTCTTGCCAGTCTCCATTGCTGGCTGATTTAGGCCTTGCAGTATTTCCTTAGAAATCTAGACCCACTATGCATTTCTGGTGCAGAGCTTCACTATCTAGGCACAACGAAGCGAGGGAAATACTGCAAGACTTAAATCAACCACTAATGCAGACTGGCAAGAGTTATGCCTTGTGTTTGGAAGTTGTCAAATAGAGAGTGATAAATGTTATTGGACTGAAATTTATTCATACTGCAGCATGAAAATTATTAGAAGTACAAAATTGCTGTATGTAGCTGTACATATGATCAAATTTAGATAGTTTAGTTTAACAACTCTCAAAATATCTCACCATTGTCAGTTTCTTCTCCAAGTTCTTAGCAGCGTGCCACACGTCCCACTGATGTTTGATGTTTTGAAACTTTGTTCCTGCAAAAAAAAGCAAATCATAAATAATATATCTGAATTACATTACATTTAATACATTACATTACATTACTTAGTTACCCATGTTGATAAAAAAAATTGGGGGGATTTTATACACTATGTATACATTGCTTACTTTTCCATGACTTTTTGTAAAAAAATATAAATTTGGCATTCCAATGAATGTCTGTACACTTACGCATTGTCAGGGCAATTGATGAACTTTGGTCAGTGACAACTTCTGTAACAGAGATGATGTTGGTGATGTAGTCCATACAACGTATGAAGCCAATTTTCTCCATTGCGACGCTGTTTGGGGCTTCCCGAAGGTCGACTATTTCTAGACCGACAATCTGTCTGGTATCCACATCCATCATGGTGTAAGTACAATACTGCGCATTGTGTCCTGGTGAATCGTTACGTCCGTCTCCAGCCAGTATGATCGGTGATTCACTTTTTCTCAGCTTACTGAGAATGTCCAATTGCATCGATGCCCAGTAAGATTCAATTGCAGGAAGAGCATAGAATCTTTGTACATTGTAGAAATAGGACTTGCTGACGCAGCCCAAATTCATGTAAGAGAAAAGCATTGCAACTTTTGCGTAGCTGTTGCCAGTGAGTAGGATGTCAGCGGCCAGCTGTAGATTACCAGCAAACATGGAACCGATTTTGGGTTGAGAAGACCAGCTGCCTGAATGCCCTCTTTGACACTTCCAAGTGACCATAAGAGCAGTAGCTCTCATTGTGTATGAAAAAACCAAATTGGTTTTACAGTTTTCACAAGTATGTCCAATACAATTCTTAACAAGTTCTACAAGCGGATCAACAAAAGCAATACACTTTTGTGTCGAAATATTGTCCATGAATTTGGTACTATTGTCTAAACCGGGCATTGCATCTTCATCTCTGTCCGGCAGTGACATGTTCAGGAATTCATCGTCGCTGTTGATGGAGTCGATGCTCTCTCCTAGTGTGGCACTGTAACACAGAGAAAATCATGAACTATATGCCTGCTTACACAAAGTTATCATTTCTAATACATTTAACTCATCATCATAGTCTTAGTAGCTGTAAGGGGGGTAAACACTTGGGTCAACCCGTAAAAAACAATAATGATATAATACTTTGTTGTGAAACACAGCAAAGAGCATACATATTTATCTATGATACCAGTTAATAAGACAATTGTAAATGATAATGTGTTCAAATAAATACATACCTGGTTATGTCAGCAGTCTTATCCAAAACATCTGGACCCGGGTTTGTAAACTCAGCAACTGTCTGCGTTGATTCTCTGCATTGTCTGTGATAAAGAAATTTCAATGAGAAAATGGACATAAACAGTATTAGGTTATGCAGGTGAGTTTTAACATTGAATTTTACTTATATCATGGCTGCCCGTATTATGGCAGGAAGAAAGCCTGTTATGTTGTGTGGTTATGCATTGCCGTGAAACCTGCGTGTACCGGTTGGGACTAGTGAACCATGGATGGTATACTGCACTGAAGTTCAGTATAGCATTGCACCCAAACCTTGCTGCAACAATGTAACATTGCATAAAAAACCTTACAGTTCTCTACTGCATAAAAAGTTACTGTGCCCCTGACATGATTCGAACTCGTGTTATTCAACAAATATGCCAAATATCAGCTATGATTCATGTAAACGGTCTTACATAACAAAATATATGCAATCTTGAAATTCAAAATATTATTTGATATTGAATACATTAATATACATACTCATTGCAAGGTTGATCAGCAGTTTCATTGTTTTCGTCACTGGTAGGAGAGCTCATCAATGAGGATATCAATGACAAATCTGAAAATAGAGAAATGACATGAAAAAAAAATCCATGGTTCTTAGCAAAGCTGAATGAATACAACCACAAATTATAAACACTTCGACGGGATCATATTGATAATCTTGATACCCAATCTGGGGTTATCAAGTTTCACAATATGATACACATCACATTATCTATCTATCACCTACATATTTTCTTGATAAACAATAGTCAACAATGGTTATCTTATCACAATACACAAAATAAATCATGATGTATATATTGTCAGATTCAGTATCACGATATCGATACACTGCTTGTCAATTCATTATGAATAATATAACCTCCAAAGTTTCTGATCGTCACACTTCAATTATACTTATTGTGAAATGTATGAAATGAATTACATAAACATGACAAGACTCAACTTAGAGCGAAGTATACCAGGTTACTGAGATACAATGTAAAGAGTGTATGCTCACCTGCAACACATGATACAACATCTAGATCTTTGTTTTTCTGGGGTGTGCTAACTGATGGCAGCTGAAGACTTTCTTGTTGTGAGCTTCTGTCCCATGGATCACAAGGTACTGGGGTAGAACTGCAAAAATAAAAATAAAAATAAATACATCAATGAAAAAATAATTGATTAATTTGGACATGAATTACTTCAGGACTGAATATTGTTTACAAATTTTAGGCAAGAATTTTAGGTTCATTGTTCTGATAATTTATGTCAGGCCCAAAAATTAAAAATTATGTATGTATGCACTATGAATATATGTCTACTGTACTGCAGTCATACAGACAGAAGACTGAAAAGTATGAATTGTTATATGACATGTAGTAGATATCACAAACATTTCAACGTTGATAAATTATTTTCATACTTACTTGCATTGACAGGTCACATCATGGTTATCTAGAAGGTGTCTTGCAAGTTGAATATCCGTCAATACCAGTGCTGTTTTCAGCTCAATCCATCTGTTTGAAAGATCTCCCAAATAGACTCGCTGAGCATTTCTCTCCCGTCTTCTACTCACGGGCGAAATATCCTCGTGTTTTCGAGGTCGGCCTCGCCCAACCTTACTCATTCTTATTTTCTTATTGAATCATATCTAGGTAATCCCACTTGAAGTTGATAGCAAAATATATGTCTTGAACACTACTTGGCGATCTGTGAACGTGAGGATGATGGGGAGAGCGAACAACAGGTTATAATCGAAACCCTGATTGAAGCCAGTTTCTTCCTCAGTGTCATATTGAGTTAGCGTCATTATCTTAGAGGCATTAGTGTCAAAACTTCTTAATTCCTTGTGAAAATAACTCACTATAATCACATAATTGTTCATACATGTAAAAGCATCTCGTCAATTTGATCGCTCGAGTCAGTCGCCGCCATCACAACAATGGAGTTAATCCCCTTGGCGCTTGCAGCGCCAATCAGTGGCTTCGTTTTTGTTTGGTTATTTTTTTGTTTTTACATTCGGATTAAGTTTAATTATCTCCTGAAATATCAATATAAAGTAGTAAAAAGTAAAATAAAAGCGTTTATAAAAAAACACACACTTGTGTGCCGTGTGCAAAAGGGAATTCCCACCTGAATTTCGTTTCCACAAAAAATACCCCGATAGAACCCTCTCTTTAACACTTCATCAAAAGTTCTTCATAAAAGATCAAGATCGATGTGTTAAGCTTGGCTAAAATCAGAGCTTCACTTTTAACGAGAAACATGAAAGAGACACATTGAAACTAAAAAATGATTTTTCTGATAGAAATTAGTAATCAGTTTTGAAAAATTTGTTAAAAATGCTTTTAATCATGACCAAGTTAGCAACATCTTGCTACAACTCGTTGCACTGGCCGTCCAGTTATGTTTTTGAATGTTGTTGTATCTTCATCAAACTAAAGAATGTTGTGAGTATAATTAATGACATTTCAACTCATTATAAGTAGATCAACACTGATATATATCCATCCACATGTCCGTTGAATGCCATACAAGCTGAGATCAAACCCGGTACAGGAGTGTTGATCTGGAAAACTTGCTCGAGGGACTTGCTCGAGGGATTTGCACTCCGAGTATCGTCTTTGAACCAGGAAGAGATACATCACGGATCCACCTTCAACTGCTTCGCAGTAAATGATTTTTCTTCAAACAAACTCCACTTGAAAGTGTCCCAAATCAGAGTTTTTAAAACTTTTATGAACATGAAATATGTGTTGTGATTCTAGTGAGATTTGACTCTGATTTCTGCATAATGATGATGGAGAAGAGTGGAGTTGAGCAGGAAAAGTGTGGAATTTTGTAAAAGTATGATGGATTTTTCGTTATGGAGAGACCTTGAAGAATGCTCCGGTGTACCATTGATGTGGTCATGTATAAACTGTCTCTCTCAGCTGCGTCAAGGATTAAAGTAAAGAGACTTTGTGTTCATCGTCGCAATAGATTTCTTGTTATCATGTCTGAATATTGTGTATGACAGTTTGATACTTGTTCAGTTGGGAAACAGGATATGGTTGTATTCTTGCCCAAGTGTCTTTTGATATCAAATATATCGATATTTTTACTTTTATCAACGGGTGGTGATTTGATACCAGAGGACACGAGGGTAAGGTTCTATTTATCATCCAAAATCATTCTTCATTACGTTTCAATGGAAACTGCACATCTCTGAGCACAGCACTGTCCTTTGACTTACAATGCGGTGATGTCGTAGCATTGCGACGTCATCATGGTTATGATGTCATATTGTGATGTCAATACTTGATGATGTAGACGCATTGTGACATGTAGTTGATGGTGACAGGGCATTGTGCAAGATATACTGACAAAACGATGTCTCCTAGGAGATATTGCTTGATCTCACACAAGTAATATCTCCTGTTGAACACAGTTGAATGATAAACTTATGTAGTCTGGATGATTAAATGATGATCCAAGAGTGGATTATACTGATCCATCTGTGTTGAAACACATATCAGACAATTACTTCCGGTTCTTACTAAAAGTTAGTCTGGAAATCGTTTCCGAACAGTTAAGTTAATATAAAAGTAGGAAACTCAAAGAAATAGGATTCATTTATAGTTTACAATATGACACAACCACCCTCCCCTCCCCCCCCCCCCCCCCCCCCCCCCCCTCTTTTGTAAATGTTTGCATGATTTTATGGACGAATGAATGAACCTTAAATTCCCTCCTCCCCCTCCTTTGAAATCCTCTGGATCTGTCACTGTTACAGATAATGTCAAGTCTGGCAACTTCCTCTAGGAGTCAGTACAGTGGAACATCACAGGGTGTTTAGTGGAACATGGGGTAATATTGAATACTATTTCCGTTTTATTCCATTTTTAAACTCACTGATAAGCTATTATTCTAATTAACATTTAATATAATAAATGTTCAAAGAAGAATGTTCTCTTAAAATGTTTTCTAGTTCAAGTAGTTTCGAATAAATATTCACTTTCAAGTGAACAAGTAGTTATAGGAAAATACTGCTACAACACAAAGTTTCAACCAGAAGTGAACCAATGGATATAAATAGGAACATTGTGAGCCCTTCTGGCCCTTGGCTTAATTGTAATTGTAAGAAGCTGCTGATTTAACAGATTTTGTTTGCGTGGGTTACTATTCTGACAACTTCCCAATGTTCGACTTCCAAAACAAGGGAAATAACTGCCCTGAGGAAGAAAAGACAGAACATATAGTATTACTAACCTTTGGATGATTCCTTATAACATTACCGTAGGATGAAAGGCTAGATACAGTTGTCTTAATAATTAATTTTTTCATGAAGGTGTGTTATTAGAGTTATACAGATCAGATTTGAATTCAAGTTACCAGACATGTATGATATTTCCAATCTTCTATTTCAAATTACGTGCCTCAGGTATATAAGAGCAAGTTTTACATTGCAATCTAAACTTGTGACAAGTTCGTCAAAGGCTGAGTTTCAAATTTCAGAGAAATCAACTCAAACTGTATGAATTTGTTCTTTGGTTGATAGTTCGTTTAAAAAATGTCCTTAAAGAGAGGGTTCTATTGATGATTCAGGTGAAACATTTAACTAAGGGTAATACTTATATGCTTTATATTTGACAATTTAAAGGAGGGTTCTATCAAGTGGAAACGAAATTCGAGAGGATATTATTTACACATGTATGTTATTAATACATGATTACCGGGGTAAGTCAAATTGAAATATACAGTTTTACTAATGAAGGAAACATTTTGATGACTTTAAATTTCACAATTTGATAAACACATGTGCACATTTGTTGAAAATAAAACAATGAGAACTGAAGCCATTCATCGGTGCTGCGAGTGGGGAAAACCTAGCTACAGCATAACAGCAAATTGTTTATTATTTTTATGACATCTTATGGGTTACTATGTGAATGTGTATGTCTTTAGTGATTTAAAAGTTGTAAAATTAGGTACAATATAACATGTTTTCACGCAATGCAAACAAAATTCATTATGACGACAGAACCATCCCTTTAAAGCCTAGAACATTCATTGAATACCATACCGGTAAAAGATGAGCCAGCTTCGGACGAAGAGGTCCGGGGTTCGAATCCCGCCAGGGGCACGGCAACTTTGTCTGCAGTAGAGAACTGTTCTACACGCAGTAAGGTTTGGGTGCAATGCTACACTGAATCTCAGCTTAGTACCACCTATGGTTCGCAAGTTCCAGCCGATGCTCGCAGGTTTCACCGCAATGCATAGCCACATGGCGTTGCTGCCTTTCTCCCTGCCATAATACTAGCAGCAGTGATATAAGTGAAATACTCTTGAAAGCGGCGTTAAACCCCAACTCACCTCACCTAAATGATGAGCAGTGAGCATTATGAGTGTTGAAAGCTTTGCTACTGCTAAACAAAACATTGTTAGTCAATCAAATATTGAATCATTTGTTACCTGGTGAGTATTCTATCAGTACATAGGTTTTATTATTTGTTACCTGTTGAGTATTCTATCAGTACATGGGTTTTATTATTTGTTACCTGGTGAGTATTCTATCAGTACATGGGTTTTATTATTTGTTACCTGGTGAGTATTCTATCAGTACATGGGTTTTATTATTTGTTACCTGGTGAGTATTCTATCAGTACATGGGTTTTATTATTTGTTACCTGGTGAGTATTCTATCAGTACATGGGTTTTATTATTTGTTACCTGGTGAGTAATCTATCAGTACATAGAAGATATCCGTCAATTATTGAAACATACCATGTTTATCTTATCGAGTGAGGTAGAAAGGTTATATTTTCACGAGATGAGATAAACATGGTATGTGTAAAGAACTGACGGATATTCTATTTATTATTTGATATTATCCAGGTAATTACGTCTGAAAAGGGTCATTTTCACGCTGAGCGGCCGCTAGAAGCAGCCCGTCACCACAGTAACACTGTGACGTCATAAGACAATTCGCTGCATCAGACCATTGTTTTATGACGTCAAATTATATCATTCACTGGTCACAGTGAAAACATAAGGTATTTTAATTGTTGCTTGATAGACAGTTTATTTCACCAATAAATCCCAGTATTTCATATTGCTTGCCAAATAATAAAAAGGTTTTATTATTTGAAAATATTTTTTTAGTGAAATTAGTTATCTCATGTTAAAGAGCCATTGGGTATGTTGTTGGAGTTACTTTATGTCAAACGTTATAGTGTTATTTTATTGAGAAGTGCTGACTGTTGGTGAAAATTATCTTTTTAATGCTAGTTCATTCAGTATAGTGACAAATTAATGGTGAACGTCGCAATTTATTATCGAAAATAGGACAATGACACGCATCATTCATTCTTCAGTGAACAGCAACTATTAATATTCAGTTTAAAGTAGAAGGAAAAAGAAGGTATGAAATCAACCGATCATTTGGATAAGTAAAACAAATCTTTCACTCATATTGTCAATATTTATGAGCTTAAACTTTTAATAACTTTGTGACACTTACTGTAACTTTATGACTTTAAATTAAATTGTGACAATTGTCTGTGAATAGTCTTTCTGAACGTAATATACTTCAAAAAGGTAGTTTAGATCAAATTATATTCTTTCTAATGTAGATCAACATTATTTTGCAAATAATTGTTTCCGATGACAAGATTAATGGGTGTGATCAGGTTTTAAAGAGAATTCTGTTGATTTAAACAAGGAAGTGGTTGTCGAGACAAGGAGAGATCGGTGACATCCAACTCACGTCTTGGACTATGCAGATTTACACAGTTTGCACAGCGTTTTGTAAGTTTATACCTCCATGAACTTAATAAATTTTGAAGTCAATTCTTGAATAATATGTGAGTATCTGTTAGCAAAGATAAAATATTTTTGATTTGAATATTTATATTATTGTTAGGTTTCGGGTAGTTTATTTGTTCAGTTGTGTATAAGCAGGATGGATATGAAGGAAGTGTAATCCATTCTTTATACAGTAATACTCCCACATAATTGAGACGTTATGTTTTCTCATAGTATTCCTGAACATCTGTTGATTTCAATAAATAATTTATGGCCAGAACAACAAAATTTATATAATAATAGTACCAACATTTATTTAGTGTGTTTGGACCAGGAAGGTTTAATGTAAGAGAAATATATGCAAAGGTAATTATAAACATATTTGTTGGTTCCTTTTTCTGATATCATGCCTTCTTAAAGGGGCAGTAACACATTTTTTGCAAATTCTATTTAAAATTTTCCATTTATAATGGAAGTTTATGTCATTTATATTTACTTTAGAGGATAAAATATCTTATTGAACAAACCAATTATTCGTAGTGGTAATAACGGTGTTGCGTATAAAGCAAGACTTGCATGGCGGCCATTTTATTGTGAACACATTTTATTATTTTGAATGACAAAAACGATTCCCATGGCTTTACGGAACCATGTAGACTCATTTTTTAACTTGATTTTCCGAAGTAATAAGGATGTTTTATCATTGGTGACATTATTTATCAAATACATTTCATCGACTTATTTGAGCGAAAAAACGTGCTACTGCCCCTTTAAGGCCAGGCAAAATTATTTACTTGGTTGATGGATTTGTTTGTGGGAAATGTGTCTATAGGCAGGAGGGACAAATTAAAGAGAAGCATCTTTGTCATAGTGATGGGAAACATTTGCAGATAAACAAATTATATTATAAAATCTACAAACATTTATAATAGGAAGGGAAAATTTGGCAACATTTATTTGGGAGGTATTCTGAGTAGCATTTTTCACTTCCCCCCAAATCATGGTAGGTTTTTTTATGACAATTTTGATATTGTCTCTGTTTACACACAAGTTGCATTAATTTTGGCCTGAAATTATGTCATATTCATAATTTTGTTTCTGTAAACCACTAACAGTACAAGAGAATAATACAATAATGTCTGGAAAGAGTTTATTTAATCCATATGCAGTGTGATCCCATTCCTGTCATGTTTCCATTGTCAATTCATTAATGAAAAACTTAATTAAAGTTTTAATCATTATATCATATGGTTGGCAGGTCATTACTGTACTGCATCAGTTGACTGAAGCAGCTGTTAGCTGATATCAATAGAACCCCTTCATCTCACGCCTGACTCCTGGTGTAGATGTTCTAGGGCCGGGATAGCCCAGTGGTTAGTGCATTCAGCTTCAGATCAAGAGGTCCGGGGTTCCCATCCCACCAGGAGCTCAACAACTGCTGTAGAGAACTGTTCAACATGCACTAAGGTTTGGGTATAATGGGGCAGGATAGCACAGTAGTATAGCGCGTTCGGCTTCGGATCAAGAGGTCTGGGGTTCCAGGAGCTCGACAACTTTGTCTACTGTAGAGAACGGTTCAACATGCAGTAAGGTTTGAGTATAATGGGGCAGGATAGCACAGTAGTATAGCGCGTTCGGCTTCGGATCAAGAGGTCTGGGGTTCCAGGAGCTCGACAACTTTGTCTACTGTAGAGAACGGTTCAACATGCAGTAAGGTTTGAGTATAATGGGGCAGGATAGCACAGTAGTATAGCGTGTTCGGCTTCGGATCAAGAGGTCTGGGGTTCCAGGAGCTCGACAACTTTGTCTACTGTAGAGAACTGTTCAACATGCAGTAAGGTTTGAGTATAATGGGGCAGGATAGCACAGTAGTATAGCGCGTTCGGCTTCGGATCAAGAGGTCTGGGGTTCCAGGAGCTCGACAACTTTGTCTACTGTAGAGAACTGTTCAACATGCAGTAAGGTTTGAGTATAATGGGGCAGGATAGCACAGTAGTATAGCGCGTTCGGCTTCAGATCAAGAGGTCTGGGGTTCCAGGAGCTCGACAACTTTGTCTACTGTAGAGAACTGTTCAACATGCAGTAAGGTTTGAGTATAATGGGGCAGGATAGCACAGTAGTATAGCGCGTTCGGCTTCGGATCAAGAGGTCTGGGGTTCCAGGAGCTCGACAACTTTGTCTACTGTAGAGAACTGTTCAACATGCAGTAAGGTTTGAGTATAATGGGGCAGGATAGCACAGTAGTATAGCGCGTTCGGCTTCGGATCAAGAGGTCTGGGGTTCCAGGAGCTCGACAACTTTGTCTACTGTAGAGAACTGTTCAACATGCAGTAAGGTTTGAGTATAATGGGGCAGGATAGCACAGTAGTATAGCGCGTTCGGCTTCGGATCAAGAGGTCTGGGGTTCCAGGAGCTCGACAACTTTGTCTACTGTAGAGAACGGTTCAACATGCAGTAAGGTTTGAGTATAATGGGGCAGGATAGCACAGTAGTATAGCGCGTTCGGCTTCGGATCAAGAGGTCTGGGGTTCCAGGAGCTCGACAACTTTGTCTACTGTAGAGAACTGTTCAACATGCAGTAAGGTTTGAGTATAATGGGGCAGGATAGCACAGTAGTATAGCGCGTTCGGCTTCGGATCAAGAGGTCTGGGGTTCCAGGAGCTCGACAACTTTGTCTACTGTAGAGAACTGTTCAACATGCAGTAAGGTTTGAGTATAATGGGGCAGGATAGCACAGTAGTATAGCGTGTTCGGCTTCGGATCAAGAGGTCTGGGGTTCCAGGAGCTCGACAACTTTGTCTACTGTAGAGAACGGTTCAACATGTAGTAAGGTTTGAGTATAATGGGGCAGGATAGCACAGTAGTATAGCGCGTTCGGCTTCAGATCAAGAGGTCTGGGGTTCCAGGAGCTCGACAACTTTGTCTACTGTAGAGAACTGTTCAACATGCAGTAAGGTTTGGGTGCAATGCTATACTGAATTTCAGAGTTTCAGTGGTGTATTGGTTAGCGTGCTTGCCTCTCACCGCAAAGACCCGGGTTCGAATCCCGGTGACCTGGGTCTCATACTGTGTTGTGTCCTTGGGCAAGGCACTTCATCCACATTGCACTCAGTCCACCCAGCTGTTTAAATGGGTACCTGAACAAGGGAAGTACGGACCTATATGGTCGTGCGGAGCGCTTAGTAGCGGCACCAAAAGTACAATTCATTCAGGGTAACAATGTACCGCCACTGAACAGCATTGCGTTGGATTTTTGGCGTTAAAATTATCATTATTATTATTATTACCAATGGTTTGCTAGTTCCAGTCGATGTTGCAGGTTTCACCACAATGGATAGCCAGAATGGTGTTCCGGACTTGCAATAAAACTACTGATGTTAGTGAAATGTTCTTGAAAGTGGCATTAAACCCCAAAAGACCCCACCTCACCTGGGGGTAGGACCCCTGCCTTGTCCTTCAAGAGAGCACCCACCGTCCAGGGGTCGAGCTTATGTACTGGGATCTCAAACAAAATCTTATGTTCTTATACAGAGGACAACAATAGGTTCTGAGTAGAGAAGAAACTTGTGAACCATCCCAAATATTGCTTACACGATGGATCCCACCTTGTTGGTCCGGAGCTGAACTTATCGTTCCAGTGGATGGATTTCTCTGGAATTTGATGCGAAGGTGAACTAGTTGATTGGCTGAATGATTTTAGTACCAAGGTGATTGTAGGTGCTGTTCATCACTGGACAATGGGAAGGGTTGAAATGAGTTGTCTACTTGTACTTGTTGACATGCTGCCTGTTACAGTATCAAATATGATAAATTGTCAACATGCAATGTAGGGAAAATCAATTGTCATTATTTCTGATCTTTTACCTTTTACTTCAAGAACATTTACTTATATGCAATCATCTGATTGATACAATAACGACAATAACTGAACATATTGCGCTTTTCAGGCCAAATGTCCTGCTCATTATTAAATTCAAATTGGAATATGTTGAATACATGACTTGTAATAGTGCAGATTAATCTTGTTATGTAAGTGTGTCGGTACGGTTATATTGACGACATCTGAACCCAAACACCCCGTGTCTAGACCCGTGTTGTGGGTGACAGAGTGTAGTGCGGCCCATACGATCACTACCATGTTTTATACATTGATTTTGCCGTTAACAGACAAACAGTCTATGCAAAATACAAACAGAAAAATAACAGACAATACATTGTGTTTTGTTCTGAAACAAAATGCATTTTATATTTATTGGTACACCAAAGAAAAGTTATGAATGAAAACAAAGCAGTAAATAAAGATATTTGAAAGTTTAGAAGATGGAGGTTTATAAACATTGTTCTTCTATATTGAAATATTATTTTGTATAAAAGTCTTCAAGGCGGCATTAAACCCAACCTTGCCTCACCTTGCCTTTTTGTTTACTTTTGCAGATAGTGTGATTCCTATAAATATAACAATATATTCTTTAATCAAAACTGAAACATAAAATTTCATCCTGAATATCTTGTATATAAATATCTAAATCATATTGTCGGAGTGGATTGCCACTCATTTCATGAGAATGATTAGTGGAGAGGTTGTCTTCTTTTGTGAAAAAAATGTACACAAATATCCAATGGCTACTCAGTCATGACTAGATCCCCAAAAAGTTTCAGGAATAAAACTTAAATTTAAATTTTAAAATTGTAAAAACTTAAAAACCAGGAAATCAGGCGTCAATTTAATTATATTCAGTTTTGAAAATAGAAGTTAGATCATACCTTACACGGATGAACTGTGGGTAAACTCTAATGACACAATGGTAGTTAATCAGATAATGCGAGCAAAATTGGAAGTTTATTTCATTAATATCACTTTATTTTTATTTAATGCCATGATTAACAATATTAGCAGTGTTGAGGTGGTTGTGTATGAATATTTCAGTCACTCCAGCGCTCTGCCTGGCAGTGATAGGGATCTGAACAGCCTGGTGCCTTACAACAGCAAACACCTATGAATATTTCATCTGCCTCGTCACTTCTACTGTCGGGTAAATAACAATTAGCAGGCAAGTGACCAGCAGATGACAGTACTATCGGGCAGGGGTTAAGTACGGCAAATATAATATTGTTGGACTAGGGTTAAGTACTGCAAATACAGCACTATTGGACAAATGTGAAGTACTGCAAATTTATACAGAACTATCAGACAAGGGTTAAGTACAGCACTATTGGACAGGGTTAAGTATTTCAAGTACAGCACTATTGGACAGAGGTGAAGTATTTCAAGTACAGCACTATTGGACAGGGTTAAGAACTGCAAGTACAGCACTATAGGACAGGGTTAAGTATTTCAAGTACAGCACTATTGGACAGGGGTGAAGTATTTCAAGTACAGCACTATTGGACAGGATTAAGTATTTCAAGTACAGTACTATTGGACAGGGTTAAGAACTGCAAGTACAGCACTATTGGACAGGGTTAAGTATTTCAAGTACAGCACTATTGGACAGGGTTAAGTATTTCAAGTACAGCACTATAGGACAGGGTTAAGTATTTCAAGTACAGCACTATTGGACAGGGTTAAGTATTTCAAGTACAGCACTATTGGACAGGGTTAAGTATTTCAAGTACAGCACTATAGGACAGGGTTAAGTATTTCAAGTACGGTACTATTGGACAGGGTTAAGAACTGCAAGTACAGCACTATTGGACAGGGTTAAGTATTTCAAGTACAGCACTATTGGACAGGGTTAAGTATTTCAAGTACAGCACTATTGGACAGGGGTTAAGTATTTCAAGTACAGCAGTATCGGATGAGGGTGAAGTATTTGCTGAATATATTTTTAAGATCTAAATTGTATAAAAGGCTCTTGATTTTACACAGTCATGGAGCAGGACTAAATGTGATGCCCCATAAAGATATATAACTTGAGGCATATGAACATGAATGGAAATAGAATAGAAACTGCGGACTGATGAAGGTTAAATTCAAAGAAATACGTAAACCACTACTGTACTAGAAACTTACTAGGTTTGATTCCTCGTCAGTTTCAGTATTGATGTTCAGGGAAGAGTTAGTTCTGTTAGTACTACACTTATCTGGTCTCAGTGTAGTTATGGGCTCAGTTCACACTGGAGTTTCACCTTCTATCACACATATTCGACAAAATCGTTGCTGTGACCGTCAACCAATGCGTATAGTATATTTGGAATGATGCAGTCCTCTTCTGGTTCAGTGGTTTGACTCAGCGGTTTAGTGTTGATAGTATCAGGGATGTTGAAGTTTTAATGAGCAGTGGCAATGATGCATGTGTCTGGGACAGGTCTGGCGGTTGAGTGACAGATGATCGGTGTATATTGACGAGCTTCACGAAAGGGTACAGGTATGATGTTCACGTAACCAGTAACAGCGGAGGAGGGACTTCTTGACCTTCTTTATATGCTTCAGTTACAATTACTTATTGTTTTGCTCTTAAGTTTTGTATTTAAATGAGTAATAAATACACAAAACAAAACATCATTCCATTTGATAACATATTAATGAATGAGTGAGTGTTTTTGTATTTCACAAGTAAAAACAAGTTTCATAAATGTGATATTTAACGGGACTGAGTTTAGTATTTCATTTTATTATATGATTGCAGGTGAAATACCGGGATCTATCAATGAAAATAAACCGTGTTATCAGTCACTAGTGAAAATAACAATGGAACGTGTTATCAGTCACTAGTGACTGATATAACAATGACCTGACGTCATAAAACAATGCTCCGATGTCATGACACGTTCATGACGTCACATGGTTGCTGAGGCGACAGGCTCATTCTGGAGCCGACTTAATGTAAATGCGAGTCGATTTCGGTGAATATGCAAGGATTTGGTCATATAATAAATAGAAAATTTTTCTTTTCTTGACAAATACCATGTTTATCTCATCTCGTGACGTAGGAAAGTTATATATTTTCACTCGTGGCTGTGCCACTCGTGAAAATATAACCTTTCTACCTCACTCGATGAGATAAACATGGTATTAGTCAAGAAAAGACAAATATCCTCTATTAATTATTGATTTTAGCTTTTTAAATCAAGTCAAATTGCTATAAAATTGCTTTTCTTTTGCTAACATTAAGTAGATAGCAGACCATTGCAGTTATGTAGTAAAGTATCTCATATTTTAACCATTATTACGTCAATCAAAAGCCAATGAATTTTATTTCATTATGTCAAATAAAAGAGAACAACAGAGATATGTTCAGCTGGCTAGAAGTACCGGTAAATGACTTTTATGATGCATAAACCATTTTGCCTTTGTTAACCTTTCATCTGCTTTGACCACATTTTCATCCCTTTGAAGGGCAATTAGAAGTGGCATACATGAGAGAGGGGAGTTTTCTGGATAACATCTTTGTTGTCAAAATACATGACGTTTCGGAGTATCTACTCACTCCTTCATCAGGTGGAATGTTGTGTATTTTCACGTTAAAGAAGTTGTTGTCCAGAAAAACTTCCTGATCAGATGTCCATCTTCGTTAACCTATTGTTTTTCCTGTAAATCTGCAACTCAGAATGGTATGTCTCTGATCTATTGAACAACTAAAGTATTAAGATGATGATTACTTCATGATTATGTAATTACCAATAATTGAATGTTGAACAACATAATGCGTCCCATGACAAATAAAGTATTTCAAGACATATATACTTAAAGATGCATGATCAGTTTTGAATATTTTATTTGTTTCTAAAATGTACCATATTACAATAGGTGCTGGTTTAGGTTATATCTTCTTACACAACTTTCATATTCACCCTCAAATGTTTAATATATATATATGTTTCAATGAAAACAAAGGAATGGTAATACATCTGTAGAAGCCGACAATTATGGCTCTATTTCACCTATGTACACGTTATAAGACCTATTAAACGCTATAAAAGCAAATCTGTCTTCCTATCTACTTAACTTTCCAAAATTACGTTTGACAACGGCTGAAACAAAGCAATGTCCATTGTCCAGTTTTCGATCTGGACCACGACTTTGAATGGTTCTGTTTTCGTTATACTGAACCGATTGACCTTAAACTGACTGTATTCAATGAAACTCTCAATTAAATAACACAAATTATAGCATTGGACATATATGTGATCATCACATATTGTGACCTCACCAACATGATTATGTCCCTTTAATTTACTATATAATTCTGGATTGCAGTATCATACTGTTTGTGTATATACACGGAACTAAGTTCAGCCGTCAACACAACACCTGAGTTGATGATTACTGGAGTGTATCTTCATGATTAGGTAATTACCCGTTAGTATGTAATTGAATGTTTGCAGGTCAACCATAATTGCATAGGATTGTATAGTTGAAATGTTGAACTGTTTGGATCAAACTTTGGCATAATGCAAGTATTTCTAATCAAATAATTATCTAAATGTCAGAATATCAAAATGTTTACAAAAGCATCGAAATGATTATTGAAAAACCTGTTTAGATTAACTATTCACTAAGGCATGAGATCTAAGAATCTGTATTCATTAAGGCTATTAGAGCAGAGTAAGCTTGGCGCCAACGGTCGGTGAAGTGCTGGTTTCTGTGAGTGGAACTCGCTGATCAATGCCTATAATAGGTCGGGGCAGCACTCATATTGTACAATTAACCGAACAAGCTACACTGTTGTTTGTCCGCTTTCCGTCCGAGTGAACAGCGCACTTAGACAGTACACACTTATTGATAATATTTATTGAAGATTTTCCCTCAAATTGTGAATGTTCCAAATAAGCTCTGGGCTATTTCTGCCATTGACAAATCATTAATTGCCAGATCTGCTTGTATTGGAAAGAGTGTAATCCGACTGTTACATGTAAATTGCTTTCAATAAGCGTTGCGGCTTGACGATCCAATCAGCTGACAATACTGTATTCATCTGGGTCTTGTCATAAAGTGAAATAAATGAGACTTTTCTGTTAGATTTGATTTTATAACTTCTTTTGAAATCTACAATCAAGCCCATCTGCCTCGCGGGCAGGAAATAAGCGACTCTTGTGCCTCTTCATCAAAGTCGATTTCACTTTGTGCGCAACTTCTAGTATTGATTCAGCTGATACAATCTTTTTGTGGAAATAAATGAAGTATCATTAGCTTTGACTATAACATATTGAAAACAATTATGTAAATAAGAATCTTTTCAATTTATCAAAATGAATTTTTTGACATTTCATCTTGAAATATCAATAATTGTAAACTTTGATATTTTAAATTTTGATTTGTTTGGCTGAATCTTTAAATGCTAATACATTTGCAGAAAAGTTTATGTTTTAAGCAAATCAAAGACAAGTTATTGGTTATATTTTGTTTTTGTTGTGTTGCAGCTAGGATATTTTTCATACAATTATATTAAACTTTTCATTAAGATTAAGGATATACAATATTAAACGAGTTAATGATTTAGTAAAAATGAGCAAAATCATTCACAAGTTTAATAAAAATGCTTTAATATGGAAGAAAGTTTAGAATTCTGTTTATTACTTCTTCAAATTAACCCAAAGAAATTGCCAGCAGTGTACTGAACCCCCCCCCCCCCCCCACCCATTCATGTACCATTGTGATGGCGGTACGACCTTTGTGACGTCAAAGTTGCAGAGGTATTATAAGTTTAACATTGACTCCTCATAATCAATATAACTGGATGTGAAGCAGACAGAAACACTGATTTTTAGGGTAGAATTACCCCTTATTCTGGCGATGAATTGATCCCAAACCTGACTCCGAGGATTCACACCTTGATGTAATAGATGAAGGTGTGGGCCAGTGGAACTGATATGCATGTAGTATACAATAATCATCATAATTTGGGCTCCTTTATAATAAATCAAAGCACCCTTTATAATAAATCAAAGCACATAGTGTTCAATGACAATGCACAATGCACAAGCACATTAATATCCCCATCTCCTAATACTTAGTAAGACTTAGGCAATTTCATGTCTGTCCTTGACCTCCAACCTTAATGAGGTACTACCCTCTCGAGGGATATCCTGATTATAGCACCCCATTCAAATACCGGATTCAGCCCGGGTGCTGATGCCCTTGAATATTGCTGGACAAGCAGGTGAAGGTGATGTTGAATGTTCCTCGCTGTGCAGGTGAAGAGATGTTGAATGTTCCTCGCTGTGCAGGTGAAGAGATGTTGAATGTTCCTTGCTGTGCAGGTGAAGAGATGTTGAATGTGCCTCACTGTGCAGGTGAAGAGATGTTGAATGATCCTCGCTGTGCAGGTGAAGAGTTAACATTGAGACATGTTGAATGTTCCTCGCTGTGCAGGTGTAGAGTTAACATTGAGACGTGTTGAATGTTCCTTGCTGTGCAGGTGTAGAGTTAACATTGAGACGTGTTGAATGTTCCTCGCTGTGCAGGTGAAGACTTAACATTGAGACATGTTGAATGTTCCTCACTGTGCAGGTGAAGACTTAAGTCCGAGACATGTTGAATGTTCTTCGCTGTGCAGGTGAAGACTTAACTACGAGACATGTTGAATGTTCCTCATTGTGCAGGTGAAGAGTTATCTCCCAGACATGTTGAATGTTCCTCACTGTGCAGGTGTAGAGTTAACTCCGAGACATGTTGAATGTTCCTCACTGTGCAGGTGTAGAGTTAACTCCGAGACATGTTGAATGTTCCTCACTGTGCAGGTGAATGTTCATTGGTCCCTAACTCAACCCTACACATCAGGATCATTAATTAGGGAAGTGTAAACAGTGTTAATTGCTCCTGAAGAGTGACATGGAGCTAGTGGAGATCAATGAAGCTGTGAGTGGAGGGTAAAGAGTACTTTCAGTGATCTAGTGTGATATACATTCCTGACCTCATTATTTAAAGGGACAGTTTGTTCTTGTATTTGATATTACTGGTCTTACATTCAGACAATAAAAACAATATTTTGAAAATATCACCATTTTGTCAAATATTGAAAAGGAGACTGTAAGAAAAGGGCTCCTTTTCAATCAAATTTTTTTTTTCAAAGTCTAAGTGTTAGACTAGCGATATAACAGTCAGACCCTGTTTATCTGCATGACTTTGGTACGTTGAAAATCGTCCGGATAGCAAGGTGTGAGGTTAAGCGAATCATCATTTGTATATAAATACATAGAGAAGATTTTCAATACTACGTATACCGTGCAGGTTTCCGGATATGCGATTAGACGATGTCTGACTGTATATGAGTGCGAATGTCATACTATGTTTACGACAAGTGCCAGAATATTGGTATTTCCTGAGTCAGAGCAAGTGATATCATTATATGCAGGCACAAGTGTCGTACATATTATAACATTATAGACTGGTGATGAGATCAATACCTGTTTTTATGGACCTGAGAAAACAATATTGACCTCATCACCAGTCCATAATTGTTTTATTATGTATCGAATACCGAAACGAAAGGAAAACAATGAATACAGTTACAACTGTAGTTTGCTTTGAACAGCTGGGACTACAGTCTTATGACGTCATACAACAATCGTTTGACGTCATGCAACAATCGTTTGACGTCATGCAACAATCGTTTGACGTCACTCAAGTCAATACAGCTTTTGGTCGGTCTCAGGTTGGAGTCAATATGCTTTTCTGACGATGGTCATGTGATCGCCTCTCGACCAATCAGATTGCTGGAAAAATATGCTTACATAATAAAGTTTGACATCGACACATATATAATATTTTGTGTATTACCGATGTCGTGAAATTAATAAAAATATCCTTAAATCCACTTTCAACTTTAGGATGGCGACCTTTTAGAATACAACGTCATAGCTTGTTTATGACGTCTCGTCATCATGACAAACTGATATTTTGCCTTGGGCCTTGTATGAAAAATATGAACTTCCATATGACTGATACCCACGTAGGTAAAAATCCTGTTTATGCTATATATCTACACATCCTAATAAAATCCTGATGAATCCTGTGAAATTGTTGATGCAGTGAATGATGAGCAGTGTAAGTATAGATGCGTCAATGGAAACATCCTCTTCAGTTGCTTCTGCTGAAAATGCTGTGTTTTATCATTTATTATTTGACACATGTTATTTATATATGCTTACTGCCAACCAACGTGAAACAATACTGAGAGTTATACTTTATATTTGAAAATTTTATAAAGGCTAGCGTATATTCCTTCAAAAATAAAACAATGAGAATTAATATAAGTGAAGCCATTCATCAGTGGAAACCTTGAAATGGCACAAAAAGACATTTTTAATCAGTTTAATGATAAAAGTTTCTGTAACTTTACTAATCTATCAATACCAATGTTTTATTATATAAACAAATTTTACATAATTTTTTCATAAAGATGGTTGCCAGTTTGCGCTAGGAGCAAACTTCCGTGTTTGTCAAAGAACCTCTTTGTCATTTGCTATGGCGAGTGTTCCTTGACTTCTTGATCCCCAAGTTTACTGTTTATTTCCTTAAAAAGTTTTTACATTTCAAGAATTTCTTTTATACACATAAATAAAATGATTATTTTCAAATACATTTCAAACTTTGAGATTTTGATTCTGACAAGGACTGCAGGCTAATTTGATACAGATCGCTGGGGGAGGTGATGATGTGATGACAGGATGACGTGATGACGGGATGATGTGATGACATAATGACATGATGAGAGGGAGATGTCAAGTTACACAGGGGAGACGGAGATTTCCATTACACATCACTGCCACCAGTGCACTCGGTCCCCTGATGAGACCACTGACACCGAACCTCGGCTGAATTACCGTAAATCCTTGAATAAACACTGACTTCGAAACCATATATGCAATTTTTTAAAATCATAACAAAAAGATCATTGCAGTATGTTTTAAATTATGAATATTGTAAACAAAGTGCTTGTCATGAGGTCAAACTTCACATAAATTTGCTTATGCAGAAATTATTTGTGAAAAAGAGAGGCAGGCGATTGTTCAAGGTAGACAATTATTCAAGTATTTACGGTACTCGCATCTTGGTCCTATATCTGTAAACTCTGGATTTTTAGACTACTTCAATGTCCAGAGGTGAGGTCAGGTGATTTAGAATTTAACATCGGTTTAAAGGTTATTTTTGATTGACAGGATTAAGGCCTCAACTATACATGGTGGTAATACTTGTTGGAACTGTCAAACAGTGAATGGTGCTGCGCTAAATTAGAAAAAATTACATTCAATGGCTGAAGTTGACTTGCAATTGTGCCAAAACACAGAGAAACATGTTAAGAGATGAAGGCTGTTGTATTTTTTACAAGTTTGCCCGACCCCTTGACTGTACTGTGGCTCTACACTCTGTGGTTCCACTGCCATGTTGTATACTTGTAGTTGTTGTATCCTTGTCTGGCTCTCAGCATTATGGGTATAAGAAGCCTTCATGTCCACTCCAATGTAATGAGAACAAAACATATCAATTTGTCTTAATTTCTGAAATTTGGATATTGATATTGATTGAAGCTGGAACTTGTTACAAATTCTTGACATTTTTGTAGATCAACTTAGGCTCCTTAAAGACATTCATATATTAAAGGGGCAGTAGCACGTTTTTTGAAAATTTTATTTTTTGCAAATTTCCCATTTATAATGATAGTTTATGTCATTTAAAATTATATTCATGAGTTGTGAATAATCTCAGATTGTTCATGAGTTGTGATTCTTGTAAACTGGCCGGTTAGTTTAAACAAATTTTTTAAGGAAAGTAAATTTCAATTTGACTAATTATCTGCGTAATTATCTGGTATACCAAGTTATTTCTATCCTGCAGTTAATCAATCAGAAAAATGTTGTCAGATGAGATGTACACTTAAAGAATTAATGGAATCAGGTTTGTCAATTAGCACTGTTTCGTCTCCTAAAGGAAGAACAAACTTTGACATTTAAAAGTCCTGGTTGATATTTCAATGCAAATTAATCGAAGCTGTTCAATAAACAAACAAGGATTGACCATATAAGGGAGGGAACAACCTCGATGTGGTGACAAATTTAGTGGAAGTTCATGTTTGTGAATTGAGGAGAGGTGAGTTGGGGTTTAACATTGCTTTCAAGAGTATTTCACTTATATCACGGCTACTAGTATTATTGCGGGGAGAAAGCCCACAATGCCATGGTGGCTATGCATTGTGGTGAATCTTGCAAGCTTTGACAGGAACTAGCAAACCATGGGTGGTTCTACACTGAAATTCAGTGTAGCATTGCACCCAAACCTTACTGCATGTGGAGCACAGTGGTGTAGAGGTTAGCATGCTTGTCTCTCACGCCAACGGCCCGGGTTCGAATCCCGGTGGAGACACCAAACATTTGTGACCTGGGTCTTATACTGTGTTGTGCCCCTGGGCAAGGCACTTCATCCACATTGCACTCAGTCCACCCAGCTGTTTAAATGGGTACCTGAACACGGGAGGTATGGACCTAAATGGTCGCGCGGAGCGCTTAGTAGCGGCACGGAAAGTACAATTCCTTCAGGGTAATAATTGTACCGCCATTGAGCAGTGCTTGCACTGGATATTAGGCGTTAAAATGTATATTATTATTATTATTATTACTGCATGTAGAACAGTTCTCTACCACAGACAAAGTTACTGTGCCTCTGGCGGGATTCAAAACCACATCAAAAGCATTTACTTGCATCTAAAACCTGCGATTGTATCTTAGATGTACTTATAATATATGCAAATATTTCACTAAATTTGTTGGTGCGATATGTTGCCATATGAAAAAAAACATATTTAAATAATTGTATTGCATAATCTGTAACGTTTTATACTGATATACCAGTAATATTGCACAGCCCTATTGCTTCAGATATTATCATGATGAGAGTTATAATAATGAATCAGTTTATCTCTTAACCATTAAATCTATTGTTGATAGTGAGTCTGTGTAGACTGGACGGTTACACGGTGCTGACAGCATTTCTACATCACAGTCCCAGGACCTGGACAGCTCACTGAGTTCTCGGAATCCGGACTTATATTTCAGTTTTAATTTAAAACAATATCGGCTCTATATATGCTGTATAAATTAGTAGTAAGTCATTCTAAGTGACCAATTTCCAGGAATCGCAAATCGATAGCCTTGAGCCAGTTGCCAATCAGGTGCCACGTCAATTAGTCAACGTAATGTTGGAATTTTTTTTACACCAGATAAACAGACAACTTTGGGTTTATAATATTTCATATAGGTCTTATAACTATCGTGCATGTAAATGGGACATGTAGTTTCAGTTTATGCACATTTATTATGATGTTGCTCAATTTCAATTAGAAGCTAGTAATTATGATATATTAATTTGGCTATTGAAGATGAATATGCAAGTTGAGTGAAGCTATTTTAACTGAAATCAGCAGATATCATATGTTGGCATGTATTTCAGCCAAATAAAATTTCATGAAACACAATGGATGTATCTTGAATCATTTCAAAGTCACTGCAGGTTTGCCTTTGTTTATCGGAGATATTGCGTGTTCCTGTAGTTAGTCTGTCCTGCTATCAAACACCTATCAAACCTCTGTCAAGTGTGTCTGCTGGTTGAACATTGATTACAGATAAAGGCATATTTCAATAGTTTTAAAATAAATGGTTTAGATTGGTGATGTGGAGTTGCTGCATGTGACGAGATTCTGATTTCACGCCTGTCATCGCCAATAGCAGACCCCTGGGCTCTGTGACAAGCAGGCTGAGACTCATTACTACCAACTGTGTACCTACTCAACTCTTCATCAACCCCCATCACCCCCCCCCCCCCCCAACCTGTCAACAATTTAACTTAAGATAGCAAAAGAAATCTAAATAGGATATATATAAAAAAAGATCATACCATTTTGTTGTCGTATGGAACTCATTGCAGGTCATCAAATTCTTTGTTAACTTCTCCTCCTCGTCCTATCAAGATGCTCAGAATAATATTTGATGCCATCGTGTGTGATATTATTGTTGTATAAATTAAAATGTTACAGAACCATATATATAGTGCTTTCATTCAAATCTTCTCTGTCTCCAATCCTGACGCATTCTCTCCTCTACCTCTTATACACACTACCTTCCCCTCTCTTCCTCCCTCTTTCTCCCCTCATCCAACCTTCCTCTTCCTCGATCCCTGCCCCTCTCCTGCCCGTCCCGTCCCCCACCCTTCTCCTCCTCCCCTGCCCCCTCCCCTGCCCCCTCCCCTGCCTCTCCCCTGCCTCTCCCCTGCCTCTCCCTTCTCCTCCTCCCCTGCCTCTCCCCTGCCTCTCCCTTCTCCTCCTCCCCTGCCTCTCCCTTCTCCTCCTCCCCTGCCTCTCCCTTCTCCTCCTCCCCTGCCTCTCCCTTCTCCTCCTCCCCTGCCTCTCCCTTCTCCTCCTCCCCTGCCTCTCCCTTCTCCTCCTCCCCTGCCCCTGCCCCTGCCCCTGCTCCTGTCTCTCCCCTGCCACTCCCCTCCCCCAACCTTCTCCTCCTCCCCTGCCCCTGCCTCTCCCCTGCCTCTCCCCTCCCTCTCCCCTCCCCCACCCTTCTCCTCCTCCCCTGCCCCTGCCTCTCCCCTCCCTCTCCCCTCCCCCACCCTTCTCCTCCTCCCCTGCCCCTGCCCCTCCCCTGCCTCTCTCCTCCCTCTCCCTTCTCCTCCTCCCCTGCCCCTGCCTCTCCCCTCCCCCACCCTTCTCCTCCTCCCCTGCCCCTGCCCCTGCCCCTGCCTCTCCCCTGCCTCTCACCTCCCCCACCCCATATTCCCAGATTCCCCACCCCCCACAACCTCCAATTCCCTACCCCTACCCCTACCCCTACCCCTACCCCTACCCCTCCCCATGTGTACCTTCAGTGCAGTGACAGCTCCTGACAGCCCTGTGTTCGCTCCATGTTATCTGTGATGAAACAATAATGATAGGTCGCCTCCACGGAGTAGAGGTTACAAAGAAACACTAATCATTGTTTCCTGACGTGCTGTCCTGTCCATCAACAATTACCTCGCTGATTAGTTCAATTATCTTCGCTTGTAATATGATGTCATATTTGTTTGCCTTTAGCTGAGGCAAATTAATAACTTTGTGATTTGTAATTGCTAATGTCACATGAATTATGGTTTTACATCTGTAATTATCTTATCACTTTGATAATCTAAGAAATCTAAGACAGAAATAAAAATATACTAGTTCTTTTGATTGATTTTTATATCCAAACATTGTACATGATGTATTTAAATTGAAATATTAAGTGGAATTTGCAATAAATTGAGATATACATTGAAATATGAATTTGTATATACATTGGAACGTGTATTAGAGTGTCGTTGGAATACACATTATACAGTTAAATGAACATTTAAATATATTGTTTCAAATATATACTTTGGAATATAAATTAGAATATACATTAAAATATACATTGGAATGTACTTACATTGTAATATATAAATTGAATATACATTGGAATGTACAATATACAATGACATATACATTCAAATACATTCATTTAAATTCATACTTTGAAATATATACTTAGTACTAAAGTACTACGTTAGTACTTGGTATATAAACATTTGAATGTACATTTGAATACACATTGGAACATGTACATTGGAAAATACAATATTTAATGAAATGTACATTCAGATATTCTTTCAAATATACATTGGAACAACAATTCAAAAATATGTTGGAATATACATTGAAATATACATTGTAATAAACATTAGAATGTACATTGAAATACGCATAGAGGATATCTGTCTTTTCTTGACAAATACCATGTTAATCTCATCAAGTGCGGTAGAAATTTTATATTTTTGTAAGTGGCGCAGCCACGAGTGAAAATACATAATTTTTCTTCCTGAGGAGACGAGATAAACATGGTATTTGTTAAGAATTAATAGATATTCTATTTATTATATAATGTTATCTTTGTAATGACGCCACAATAGACAGTTTATTTCACTGATAAATCCTAGTATTTCATTGCTCATCATATATGATAAATTAGAATATGTACATTTCAATGTACATTGAGTATACATTGAAATATTACTTTGGAATGTACTTTAGAATATATACATTGGAATGTACTTTAGAATGCACATTGGAATGTAGAATGCACATTGGGATATATAAGAGTCTGTTTACAAGGCCACTTCCTGGACACATCAAGGAGACACTGATATGGAACTGCTATAATTGCTGTAACTGAAGTATGCATTTTAATATAAAAATTTCGTGTAGATGCATAGTCATCAATTTTCATTGCTAAAGATAACATTGTTTTGATATATTTTGTGAATAAAATGTAAACTTGATATATCTCGTTGAAACATTGGCAAACAATTTATTACCCCTGCGTTAACAAATTGAACATTTAATACCACTCTATTTTAGAAGTTTCTTAACATCCATGAAGGTTACATGAATCACTTAACATTCACTGGTCTTGGTTTGAGGCTTGAGGTAGAGAGTTCGGGTTTATGGAAGAAATTTGGGGTTTAGGGTAGAGATTTGGGGTTTAGGGTAGAGATTTGGGGTTTAGGGTAGAGAATAGGGGTTTAGGGTAGAGAATAGGGGTTGAGGATAGAGAATAGGGGTTGAGGATAGAGAATTGGGGTTGAGGATAGAGAATTGGGGTTTAGGATAGAGAATAGGGGTTGAGGGTAGAGAATAGGGGTTGAGGATAGAGAATAAGGGTTGAGGGTAGAGAATAGGGTTGAGGGTAGAGAATAGGGGTTGAGGATAGAGAATTGGGGTTTAGGATAGAGAATAGGGGTTTAGGATAGAGAATAGGGGTTCAGGATAGAGAATAGGGGTTTAGGTTAGAGAATTGGGGTTGAGGATAGAGAATAGGGGTTTAGGATAGAGAATAGGGGTTGAGGGTAGAGAATAAGGTTTAGAGTAGAGAATAAGGTTTAGGGTAAAGAATAGGGGTTGAGGGTAGAGAATAGGGGTTGAGGGTAGAGAATAGGGGTTGAGGATAGAGAATAGGGGTTGAGGATAGAGAATTGGGGTTGAGGATAGAGAATTGGGGTTAAGGATAGAGAATAGGGGTTGAGGGTAGAGAATAGGGGTTGAGGATAGAGAATTTGGATTTAGGATAGAGAATAGGGGTTGAGAATAGGGGTTGAGGATAGAGATTTGGGGTTGAGGATAGAGAATAGGGGTTTAGGATAGAGAATAAGGGTTGAGGGTAGAGAATAGGGTTGAGGGTAGAGAATAGGGGTTGAGGATAGAGAATTGGGGTTTAGGATAGAGAAAAGGGGTTTAGGATAGAGAATAGGGGTTTAGGATAGAGAATAGGGGTTGAGGGTAGAGAATAAGGTTTAGGGTAGAGAATAAGGTTTAGGGTAAAGAATAGGGGTTGAGGGTAGAGAATAGGGGTTGAGGGTAGAGAATAGGGGTTGAGGATAGAGAATAGGGGTTGAGGATAGAGAATTGGGGTTGAGGATAGAGAATTGGGGTTAAGGATAGAGAATAGGGGTTGAGGGTAGAGAATAGGGGTTGAGGATAGAGAATTTGGATTTAGGATAGAGAATAGGGGTTGAGAATAGGGGTTGAGGATAGAGAATTGGGGTTGAGGATAGAGAATTGGGGTTTAGGATAGAGAATAGGGGTTGAGGGTAGAGAATAGGGGTTGAGGATAGAGAATAAGGGTTGAGGGTAGAGAATAGGGTTGAGGGTAGAGAATAGGGGTTGAGGATAGAGAATTGGGGTTTAGGATAGAGAATAGGGGTTTAGGATAGAGAATAGGGGTTCAGGATAGAGAATAGGGGTTTAGGTTAGAGAATTGGGGTTGAGGATAGAGAATAGGGGTTTAGGATAGAGAATAGGGGTTGAGGGTAGAGAATAAGGTTTAGAGTAGAGAATAAGGTTTAGGGTAAAGAATAGGGGTTGAGGGTAGAGAATAGGGGTTGAGGGTAGAGAATAGGGGTTGAGGATAGAGAATAGGGGTTGAGGATAGAGAATTGGGGTTGAGGATAGAGAATTGGGGTTGAGGATAGAGAATAGGGGTTGAGGGTAGAGAATAGGGGTTGAGGATAGAGAATTTGGATTTAGGATAGAGAATAGGGGTTGAGAATAGGGGTTGAGGATAGAGATTTGGGGTTGAGGATAGAGAATAGGGGTTTAGGATAGAGAATAAGGGTTGAGGGTAGAGAATAGGGTTGAGGGTAGAGAATAGGGGTTGAGGATAGAGAATTGGGGTTTAGGATAGAGAAAAGGGGTTTAGGATAGAGAATAGGGGTTTAGGATAGAGAATAGGGGTTGAGGGTAGAGAATAAGGTTTAGGGTAGAGAATAAGGTTTAGGGTAAAGAATAGGGGTTGAGGGTAGAGAATAGGGGTTGAGGGTAGAGAATAGGGGTTGAGGATAGAGAATAGGGGTTGAGGATAGAGAATTGGGGTTGAGGATAGAGAATTGGGGTTAAGGATAGAGAATAGGGGTTGAGGGTAGAGAATAGGGGTTGAGGATAGAGAATTTGGATTTAGGATAGAGAATAGGGGTTGAGAATAGGGGTTGAGGATAGAGAATTGGGGTTGAGGATAGAGAATTGGGGTTTAGGATAGAGAATAGGGGTTGAGGGTAGAGAATAGGGGTTGAGGATAGAGAATAAGGGTTGAGGGTAGAGAATAGGGTTGAGGGTAGAGAATAGGGGTTGAGGATAGAGAATTGGGGTTTAGGATAGAGAATAGGGGTTTAGGATAGAGAATAGGGGTTCAGGATAGAGAATAGGGGTTTAGGTTAGAGAATTGGGGTTGAGGATAGAGAATAGGGGTTTAGGATAGAGAATAGGAGTTGAGGGTAGAGAATAAGGTTTAGAGTAGAGAATAAGGTTTAGGGTAAAGAATAGGGGTTGAGGGTAGAGAATAGGGGTTGAGGGTAGAGAATAGGGGTTGAGGATAGAGAATAGGGGTTGAGGATAGAGAATTGGGGTTGAGGATAGAGAATTGGGGTTAAGGATAGAGAATAGGGGTTGAGGGTAGAGAATAGGGGTTGAGGATAGAGAATTTGGATTTAGGATAGAGAATAGGGGTTGAGAATAGGGGTTGAGGATAGAGATTTGGGGTTGAGGATAGAGAATAGGGGTTTAGGATAGAGAATAAGGGTTGAGGGTAGAGAATAGGGTTGAGGGTAGAGAATAGGGGTTGAGGATAGAGAATTGGGGTTTAGGATAGAGAAAAGGGGTTTAGGATAGAGAATAGGGGTTTAGGATAGAGAATAGGGGTTGAGGGTAGAGAATAAGGTTTAGGGTAGAGAATAAGGTTTAGGGTAAAGAATAGGGGTTGAGGGTAGAGAATAGGGGATTAGGATAGAGAATAGAGGTTATATCCAACATCCATCTTTCAACTTTTTTCAAATAAAACCTCCTTGGGAATCATCATTCCCTGTTGTACATCTACACAGATCAGTTGATTCCACTTGCACAGGTACGAAAAGTAATTATTGTTACAAAGGGTTTTCAGAAGAGAGTCCCTTAAATTGATGTGGGTGAGTGAGTGAGAGAGAAAAGAGAGAGTATGTCGGAATGTGTGAGTGAGAGAGAAAAGAGAGAGTATGTCGGAATGTGTGAGTGAGAGAGAAAAGAGAGAGTATGTCGGAATGTGTGAGTGAGAGAGAAAAGAGAGAGTATGTCGGAATGTGTGAGTGAGAGAGAAAAGAGAGAGTATGTCGGAATGTGTGAGTGGGAGAGAAAAGAGAGAGTATGTCGGAATGTGTGAGTGGGAGAGAAAAGAGAGAGTATGTCGGAATGTGTGAGTGGGAGAGAAAAGCAAGAATTTGTGTGTGGATGTCCCATACCTATAAGATGTGTAATTCCTGGAGGACTGGTGAATGTTTAATGATGGTAATGAAACAGCATGCACATACTTGATGAGCCTGAGTAAGTCAATATAGTCACGCACCTCTATCAGACTCCGGGTCGACGTGGGGGGAGGTCCGGTCATCACAGGGTGCAGGCACCTGCAGGATCAGCGATATTGCCCCTCTCACAGGGTGCTATCAGCCTCATTATCAGGAGATACCCAACTCATCATTGGATACCACCTGCTGATTGATCCTCATCAGCAGCTATTGATCCGTGATCAGAGCATCAACTACACAAACATTGATCATGCATCAGATAATCATTAACTACACTATTTTAATTATGATCAAAGTTCAATCTTGGGTAGTGTTATATTTAGATTTTCTGTGAAATATTGGAACACATCTCTGAAAACCATTGATCATGCCTCAGATTATCTGTGAAAGGTTGAACACATCTCTGAAAACCATTGATCATGCCTCAGATTATCTATGAAAGGGCGAACACATCTCTGAAAACCATTGATCATGCCTCAGATTATCTATGAAAGGGCGAACACATCTCTGAAAACCATTGATCATGCCTCAGATTATCTATGAAAGGTTGAACACATCTCTGAAAAACATTGATCATGCCTCAGATTATCTGTGAAAGGGCGAACACATCTCTGAAAACCATTGATCATGCCTCCGATTATCTATGAAAGGGCGAACACATCTCTGAAAACCATTGATCATGCCTCCGATTATCTATGAAAGGGCGAACACATCTCTGAAAACCATTGATCATGCCTCAGATTATCTATGAAAGGGCGAACACATCTCTGAAAACTATTGATCATGCCTCAGATTATCTATGAAAGGGCGAACACATCTCTGAAAACCATTGATCATGCCTCAGATTATCTATGAAAGGGCGAACACATCTCTGAAAACCATTGATCATGCCTCAGATTATCTATGAAAGGGCGAACACATCTCTGAAAACCATTGATCATGCCTCAGATTATCTATGAAAGGGCGAACACATCTCTGAAAACTATTGATCATGCCTCAGATTATCTATGGAAGGTTGAACACATCTCTGAAAACCATTGATCATTAATCATGTTGTCATTTGAAGTTTTAGGCGGTTTACAATATGATATTTATAATTAACTCTATGACTAACAACTATTTCAAACTCTAATTTTAACAATATTTTAAAGTTATTTTGTTTGTAACCTTTAGACAATGGAAAACTTTCGTACATAGTTCAAATCTAATTTAACATTTTTGTGTAATATCATTAAATGCCAAATGAACATGTAATAGAAAAACTGGAATTAATTAAATAAAACATATTGGTTATGCTTGCACATACCTGATAACATGTAGGCTTTTAGTTATTTATACAGATTTTTAGGTAAAATATTTCCATATGGTCATATAAGGCAAAATAAACTTTTTAAACTTTGTTCATAAGGATTTAAGCCTCCCAATTATTTTGTATAATCAACTGCTTCCTGTTATTAATCTCATTATGGTTAGATCATTGATTTGTATGTACTGCATGAAATCAAATTAAAGGTACCATGAAGGTGTTATGTTTTTTGTCTTACTCAAGTGAAGTATTGCAGAAATCATGAAAATGACTCTGTTCCAGATACTTACTGCAGCAAATGAATCATAAGTAAAGTGTTCAAGACTTTGATATTCCATATATCTGATGTTAATCCTTACTGCTTGTGTGTGATAGGGAGGTTTCACTGCTTGCACAGAACAGGTAATCATTCTCCAAGCCATCTTCACCGTCCCCACAGACCATCATTACTATTAACAAGCAGTGCCAAGGAGACCTTTATACTTGCCATGGCTGTAAAGAGGAGAAGTTGTGTTATGACATTTTGTCACATCTAAATGTACTGCATTTGTTTGTTCTTTGATAAAACACTTGACAGAGAATGGATTGAATAATTAAAGTAGTTTGCTTTTTAGACTGTCTTCTGCCTCTCCAAGTCCTGGTAACTGAATGAGTGTAGTGTGCGGAGCGCCAGTTTGGTGCCATTAAGTGAGCGCCGTGCTGATAGGTGCATGAATAATGTACAGCTTTTTATCCACCGATAGTCTGCACCGCACTACCTGGCTGATGGAGCAACGTACATCAAAGCGCCGTCGGATGGACTTGGTCACCTGAATGGACACAGATGGAAGGAGGGTGGGAGAGAGGTGTGGATGGACAGATGTTCGGTTGACCAATGGATGGAAGAAAGAAAGATGATTGGATAAAAATGGATGGGTGGGCGGTCGTGGTCATCACTGTCTGAATAGATAGAACGCAGATGGAAGGAGGATGGGCGGTCATGGTCATCACTGTGAATAGATAGAACGCAGATGGAAGTAGGATGGGCGGTCATGGTCATCACTGTCTGAATAGATAGAACGCAGATGGAAGGAGGATGGGCGGTCATGGAAATCACTGTCTGAATAGATAGAACGCAGATGGAAGGAGGATGGGCGGTCATGGTCATCTCACTGTCTGAATAGATAGGACGCAGATGGAAGGAGGATGGGCGGTCATGGTCATCACTGTCTGAATAGATAGGACGCAGATGGAAGGAGGATGGGCGGTCATGGTCATCACTGTCTGAATAGAAAGAACGCAGATGGAAGGAGGATGAGTGGTCATGGACATCACTGTCTGAATAGATAGAACGCAGATGGAAGGAGAATGGGCGGTCATGGTCATCACACTGTCTGAATAGATAGGACGCAGATGGAAGGAGGATGGGCGATCATGGTCATCTCTGTCTGAATAGATAGAATGCAGATGGAAGGAGGATGGGCGGTCATGGTCATCACTGTCTGAATAGATAGAACGCAGATGGAAGGAGGATGGGCGGTCATGGTCATCACTGTCTGAATAGATAGAACGCAGATGGAAGGAGGATGGGCGGTCATGGTCATCACTGTCTGAATAGATAGAACGCAGATGGAAGGAGGATGGGCGGTCATGGTCATCACTGTCTGAATAGATAGAACGCAGATGGAAGGAGGATGGGCGGTCATGGACATAACTGTCTGAATAGATAGAATGCAGATGGAAGGAGGATGGGCGGTCATGGACATCACTGTCTGAATAGATAGAACGCAGATGGAAGGAGGATGGGCGGTCATGGTCATCACTGTCTGAATAGATAGAACGCAGATGGAAGGAGGATGGGCGGTCATGGACATCACTGTCTGAATAGATAGAACGCAGATGGAAGGAGGATGGGCGGTCATGGTCATCACTGTCTGAATAGATAGAACGCAGATGGAAGGAGGATGGGCGGTCATGGTCATCACTGTCTGAATAGATAGAACGCAGATGGAAGGAGGATGGGCGGTCATGGACATCACTGTCTGAATAGATAGAACGCAGATGGAAGGAGGATGGGCTGTCATTGACATAACTGTCTGAATAGATAGAACGCAGATGGGCGGTCATGGACATCACTGTCTGAATAGATGGAACGCAGATGGAAGGAGGATGAGAGAGAGGTGTGGATAGACAGGAGGACAGTTGACCGATGGATTGAAGAAAGATGACTGAATAGAATTTGATTGATGGATGGGTGGGACAAGCCAAAATTACCATTGGATGGATGGATGGTTGAATTGATGACGGAAAGATGAAATGACACCGTTGGATATATGGGTGGATGAAAGAAGGAAAACTGACAACCCTAGATGAATGGATGGATGGAAAATTGATTGATGTAAAAAAGAACGATGCCATAGTATACTGATGGAATGGATGGATGGATGGGTGGATTGAATGGCAGATTTAAAGATGACAGATACCAAATACTGGAGGGAATATGAATTCCATGTGCTGTAGAAATGAAAAGATATGGATGTATAGATAGAACTGAAAAACATAAATTAATTGACAATATTGCCCAAGTGGCGTTAAACAATAACTCACTCACTCACTCACTCAATTAATTGATAGATTGGCTGACTCAGTTAGATGAAGATGTAGTATCATAGACATAATATAATACATATAGATGGATGGAGAAATGGATTGAAACGTAATGGTGATACAATGTAAGCAAGGGAAAATGATGGATACAGACAGACAGACAGACAGTGGATATATTGTGATCATGTTGCAGGGCTAGAAATTAACACTAGTCCTTCGGCTCGAGACTAGTAAAATGACACCACGCTAGTAAATGTTAGCTTCTACTAGCCCTGTGAGCCTTTAAACATTTCTGAATCATTATGAAATACTCAAAGTATGAGTAGAGATTCTTGTTTTTATCAGCAACAATGGTATCAGATGTGAATGATTGAAGTAGTGAAAATACTAGCCATTGTAGTTCAAACGAAACATTTTATAATTGTTAGATTACTAGTAGGAGATACGGGCTAGTGATACTTGTATTGGGCTAGTATAAATCAAAATGACTTGCCCTGCTGGCTACCATATATGTTTGAAGTTTCTACCTCTGATGTTGGATCAAGCACCTCACACTAAAAGCTCTTTCAGAACGAGAACAACACACACTTGTCAAACCTTGCTCTGGCTCCAGTGGATAGATAACAATATTATTCTGTCTTCTATCAAGTGTTAACTCAGTGTAACAATAATGTCTGATAAAGATTTGCTGCCAAAATAACCAAACATACATATTCAACTGTTGACATAATCACAGCAACTGTGTGAAGAATATATTTCAATAAAAATATTTTGTTATTGAAATGAACTATGGACATGACAAACAATCAAAATCCTATATTCATTGTAATATTGCAGAATACTTGCTTTTCGTGGAGGACTTTTCATGTACCAGTGTCCCCCCCCCTCGTCAAAGTATACCCGGCTAGATTCTGGGAGCTCCCAGAATCTACCCCCTCTTCCCAGAATCTACCCACGGGGTATAGTCTGGGAGCTCCCAGAATCTACCCCCTCTTCCAAGAATCTACCCTCGGGGTACAATCTGGGAACTCCCAGAATCTACCCCCTCTTCCAAGAATCTACCCACGGGGTATAGTCTGGGAGCTCCCAAAATCTACCCGGGTATACTTTGAAGGGGGTATAATTGGGGACTTTACACTGGGTAGTTCATGGTGTGTGAGTTGTAACCAGCACTTGCAGGTTTCACCACAATACATAGCCTCCATAGTGTTGCAGGTATTCTCCCTACAAAGATACTTACTGCTGCAAACACCATGAGGTTGTAGGAAAACTGATCATTTTATTTGCATTACATCAGATGAATCAACAAGAACAGTCATGAAACATTATGTGGAAAATAAGGAAAGTACAGCAAGCAAATGTAGTTAACAAATAATAATAATAATAATAATGATTATTTTAACGCCTATAATCCAGCACTAATGCTGCTCACTGGCGGTACATTATTACCCTGAAGGAATTGTACTTTCGGTGCCGCTACCAACCGCTCTGCGCGACCATATAGGTCCGTACTACCTTTTGATCAGGTACCCATATAGACAGCTGGGTGAACTGAGTGCAATGTGGATGAAGTGCCTTGCCCAAGGACACAACACAGTATGAGACCCAGGCCACAAATGTTTGGTGTCTCCACCGAGTGAAACTTTCATCATCACCGCTTCATGATGGTGAAATTAAACAAAAGCAAAAGTTCAGTTGTAGTTCAATCATAATTTATCATTTTTAGTTTTACATCTCATAACTCCCTGTCGGTGTTCAGGTTTCCTATTTGCATGTGTCTGTGTTTGAATGCTGTTGCAAGTTATTGCTGTGTTCTTTGTCGACAGTTACTGATGCGATGTATTTTCTATTTGCATTGCAGGCAGCTGGAGTTACTTAATACCCCAAAAAACCATAAAAACTCTTTTCCACTCCAGATCGGTCATCATTTCATTTACATTCTATAACTCATATTCGTGATGGAGGGGGATATAACTCAATTATGTGCACCATTCCGGTACAAGGAATTAATTAAGCTGTGAAGTGTCAATATGAAAAGTTAAATACAGTTCCCTACACGCCACAAAATTATGTCACTTCTTGTTTGCTTGCCGTATCTCTGCATCTTACTGAATATTGAATAGGTGACAGATCCTTTAGGCTTAGGGTCTTAGCCCAATAATATTGATAATGATAATAACATTTTATTGTCTCATTACATAGTAAAATGGGAAATTCATTTTTGTGCCCTTTTCACCGGGCGGCCACAGTACAGTGCCATGAGCGCCAAGCAAGGAAGCAACAACTCCCATCTTTAACGTCTTTTGGTATGACACGACTAGGAAATGATCCTCGACCTTCTCGATGATGAGCAGACACTCTACTAACTGAGCTACATCCCCGGTTAGGCTAAGGAGGGTCTTAGCCGATAGTACATTAATATCAACTAAGGCTTGGAGAGCTCTGTCATGAGCCTTAGTCTTTTAGCACCATAACACTTTGAGTTATAAATTCACCATGTTTCCACTTGTATCTAGAATAATTGTTTCTGGCTTGTACCCTAGAAATAGTTATTACTGTTGTCAGTCCTTCATGGAATGCGTGACTCTGCATTGTTAAAAAATCATCAGATTCTGCACAGTCCATATAAACATTTTATTATTTTTTTAAAATTCACATTAGTGAAAATTACAGCATTTTTTTATGTCAAATTTACAAAGCAAGATGGCAAACGGTTGGCAATTGAACTCCATCTTAAAGAATTTAACGCATATGAAGCTTAAACCTAAAAATAGTTAAATACTTCATTCTCTTACAATTATCTGTAACTTTTGTAGAGAGGAGTTTACTGAAATTAGTTTAAATAAGAAAATTTTGTGAATGTAACATCTTTCTAAAGTTAATAAATAATGAATAAATATTCTTTATAACTTGGTATTAAAGACTCAAAATATTAAGTTGAAATACAGCGAAGACTTTTTTTATTGTCAAATTTAATGATTTGATCTGGTATTTCATCATTTCAGGGAAGTGAAATACACAATTTGCATTATGAATAATTCCTTTTTATGTAAATCAGTTTCTAATTTTCTCCACGATATCATTTTAAAAATCAATCAGTTTTCCAGATGCCTGTCAAAATGTTGAATGACACATTTTAAATCAAATTTAGTTTGTTTTTTTATGGAAACAATAAAGATCTATCAATTACTATTCTACAAGTAGAAATATTTGTTGCGTAGAATGTTAAATAAACTGTGAAGGAGCTGTGTTAAACTAGGTGGTTTTAAACCATGACATCAATCTAAGATCCAGCTATATCTTCACAATATGAAATTCCCTGTTCCGCTTAAAAGGAGGGTTCTGTTGGGTATTTTTTGTGGAAACGAGATTCAAGAGGATATCCCTGTTTACTATATATGTTATTAATACATGATTAAAACACAGTCAAATTGAAAGATATCAATGAAGTTAATATTTGGATGACTTTATATTTCACAACTTGATAAAGACATGCGCACATTTGTTCAAAAATTAAAGATATTAAGAACTGAATTAAGCCATTTATCGGTGCTGCGAGTGGGAAAAACTTTGCTAATTGTTTATTAGTTTTTTTAGTCATTATGTAGTACAATGTTAATATTCTATCAGTATATATCTTTTATTATGAAAAACATTTAAAATTGGGTTTAATATAGCATGTTTTCATTTCACATAATGCAAAAAAACCAAGATGGCGGATGTTGCCGATAAATTGGTGATAGAACTTTCCCTTTAAGAGCTTTTGAGTATCTTTCATAGTATTATATTTGGTTGTCATGCGTGCCGAAATAACAAATGTGCTGATTTAAGTTCAAATAATTCCACCTGACTTCGTATTTATACCCTATCGCCAAATATATGATAATTACTTGTTTCCAAGTAAAATCAAGCAACAGCCTTTCACATGTGCAGAATCCGAAACTACACGTCCCATATTGAAACATTATCAACCACCATCTGTCTTTTTGTTTACTCTAGGTAAGTTTCCAAAATTATGTTTAACCAATTGGCGCATGTCATTGTGCAGTTTTCAATGAGAGATCATGATTTTCACTGTTATATTGTCACTGTAATTCAATGAAGTAGTAGCAATAAAATGATGCTTATTAGCAACTGTCTGTGATTTTGACTAGAATAAAACTATTTGTAACTTTTTTGGCATATGTGACTCCAACAACATACTCAATGACAGGCACAAATTTGTTGAAAAATAAATTGAGAGCGCGAAGCCATTCATCTGTGCTATGATTGGGGAAAAGTTTACAACAGCATAACAGCAAATTGTTTATTAGTTTTATGAAACGGTGTGTGTCACTATGTGGACATTCTGTCAATGAATATCTTTTATTATCAAAAAGTTGTAAAATTAGGTACAATTTATCATGTTTTCATTTTACGTAATGCACAAAATCTAAGGAGGCGGATTTTGCCGACAGAACTGCCCCTTTAACAAGTTGCTTATCCTGGATTATTCCTTTCCTTAAAAAGCAGTTATTCCTGTAAATATGCTACTTAGAATGTTGGAATTAATTTATTCACCAGTTGAAGTGTTTATACTGTTTATCAATTAAGTGGTTTGTTTTATTTTGAAATGATTCCCAGATATAACTAACCCAGACCAATACTATAGCACACTGAAATATTTAAATCCAACAAGCTTGCTGCTCACATTAGCTTTCACTTTGAATAATCATTGTGAAGGCAACCATGACTTCAATTGAGCATAATTTATTGTTTAAGTCCCTATTTCTAGGACTCTGTTATCCGAAAATAATCTCAATTTAGATTATCTTGGAGTGATATTTTCCCTTGAGATGGTAGAAGTTGACTATTTATCATGAAGATCCTGTTTCAAAGATCAAACTTCTTAGCAATGAGTTTATAAAGAGATGAGAGTACCCCGTGGTTTGAGGAATCAAGAGAGTTTAATATGACGGTGCAGATCCCCGATATTGATTGATCTTACGGAGATTGTCTGACATTTAGTGAGATTTCCCAGAGACAGATTTATACATGCTGACTTGACCAATGCTTCCTGGGTCTCTGTCTTGACTCATTAGACAACCGGCTAATTAGTCAACTCAATCAGATATGCTTCGTTTCATCACAGGGTCTTATGCTCTCATATGTGCGATCTGTCCCCCATGTTGTATCTGCAATCTCTAGTGCAGTCTTTTTTCAATTCATTCTTTGTCATTTACTTCTCTGTTGTAACAATGTTGACCTTGAAGTCCAGTCCGAAACCAGGACATGGTGGATGTTGAATACAGGACCTCTGGTGGTTGTTGAATACAGGACCTCTGGTTGTTGTTGAATACAGGACCTCTGGTGGCTGTTGAATACAGGACCTCTGGTGGTTGTTGAATACAGGACCTCTGGTTGTTGTTGAATACAGGACCTCTGGTGGCTGTTGAATACAGGACCTCTGGTTGTTGTTGAATACAGGACCTCTGGTTGTTGTTGAATACAGGACCTCCGGTTGTTGAATACAGGACCTCTGGTGGGTGTTGAATACAGGACCCCTGGTGGTTGTTGAATACAGGACCTCCGATGGTTGTTGAATACAGGACCTCCGGTTGTTGTTGAATACAGGACCTCTGGTGGGTGTTAAATACAGGACTTCTGGTTGTTGTTGAATACAGGACCTCTGGTGGGTGTTAAATACAGGACTTCTGGTTGTTGTTGAATACAGGACCTCTGGTGGTTGTTAAATACAGGACCCCTGGTGGTTGTTGAATACAGGACCTCTGGTGGTTGTTGAACACAGGACCTCTGGTTGAATTTGAAGCATATCATTTATTAAATTCTTTCAGGTTGCTCAGTCAGAACTATATTAAAATGAATGATTTCTCTTCATAGTTAACTCTTAATCTGCTGTATTCCAGAGTGACTTCAGTATATATCATGGTTGCAGGACTGGCCATGGTGTAATAACAGTAATATCTTGTAGGAACACTGCCATGGCATGTAAAGGGTTAACCCCAGTGACTAGAGCATGAAATAGACAAGCAAGAGTTCATCAGTGTGGAGCTGGTGGTCGTCATCCCATGTAGAAATGTACAAGTCAGGTAATTGACGTGGCTGAGCATGCTACAAGACCAGTGGTTGTTGCCACTGCCACAAAGACAGCCAAGATCCAATTACCAGGGAATTGTTTGTGCTGTGGCCAACTGGAAATGAAATAATGGGTACTATTGACTTCTCTAAACGACATCTGGACTCAGTGGGTTGCTCATGTAGTGGAACTGTAGCACCAGGAAATTGTCATTTACCAGGCTAGTTAGATCAATAAATTTAATAAAATTGAAAAGGAATTTTCATAAAGTCATTTGATACCTGTTTGATGTAAGACATCATGTTGCATTTGTTTGTTACAGAGTGTACCTCTGATTTATCGTAATCGACTTAGTCAGACAGGATGTAAAGCAGGCGCTAGTATAGTCTGTCATCCAAACCCTAGAGCAAAATATTCAATTGACGACAAACCCAGTCTAGTAATTATAGCAAGTCTAGATTACTCAGCTCTGAAATTCAGGCATCTTTAGGGCTCCATTGGGTATAATTATTTCAATTAATTGTAAAATGTTTCTGGTAAGAAAAAAGTATTTCTGAGACTAAATGTTAGTCTAGCGCTAGTAAGCAAACCCCTTTTGGGAGAGAGCTGGTTTGAGAATATGTATGTTTAGCCTTCAGTAAAACCTTGATATGTTGTATTAAACACTGCCTTGGGGTCGTGGAACAGAAAAGTGTCACTGCAAGTAGCATTGATTACATCTCGTATGACTCTACCCAAACCTGATACCCATTATGTTTATACTTTATACTTATATACTTCAAGAACTAAAGGCTCAATTATATACTTTTTCCAATATTATTTCTGTTCAATTCTAAAATCATTCATCGTCAATGGGAGACCAAAGTAGATTATCTCCCCTTGTTACTAATACGCAAGACGGCAGCACACACTAGGGACCAAGCTGACTTCCGGCGTCGTTGGATACAGTAGTGAAGATAGCGAAAGAAAGTTACACGAAAAGTTATTTTAGAATGCCTTCCAGCTGTTGTTGTGTCCCGGGTTGCTCGAACCGAGGTGGGTTGACATTTCCGACTGATGAGGCACTCCGAAAGAGCTGGATTTTAGCTGTTAGGCGTGTCGATAGCAGCAACAAGTCCAAACTATGGGAACCGTCGCCCCACAGCATCGTGTGTCATTCTCACTTCCAGCCATCGGACTTTCACTTTGTGAATAGATTTGGTGAGCATTTTAAATTTGTAAAATGATTTCATTGTCTGTTGAGGAGTGTATAATGTGAGAACGTAATTCATGATTTTTTGTTTGTTATGACAACAATAATTTCTGTGTACTCTGTGACCCCGATTGACCAAACATCAATGGGCTGCAAGTTGCAACATTTACATAATTTCAATGCCCAAAAAATTAAATTATAAAAATATAGCAGTGTATGAAATAAGGCCAGTGCGACAGCCTGGAACCTGGCTACTTTTCATCCAGGCTGGTAACTTTTGGAGGTTTTTCTTTAATTTTGCCATGTAAATTGACAAAATAGCACTTTTGGGCTGGCTACTTTTCAAGCTTATTTCATACACTGAATATAGGGTAAAGACCTATTTAGGAATCGATTGAAGTTATTCATTTTGTGTTTGTTTGTTTATTTTGCCTAATATCATTTATTGACATTCACCTTTGATATTGATTTATTTGTTTTGAAAAAAGTTAGTCTGTTCATATGTTATTTTTGCATGTATTTTCATTTTTATTAATTTATTTAATTTTTTATTTCCATTTGTATTCAGATTGATTTTACTTGGGGTGATTACGAAGTAAGTAATTTCTCGTTATCTTTTACTTACTTTTTCTATTCTATATCAACAATACACAGTCATGAAGCCGGACTGGGTTTTGTTTATTTAGAGGCATGTGAAACAGTTTTATTTTGAAAACAAAGATTTCATTTATTTAGCCAATGCAAAATTTACAATTTTCATAATTCCCTTTAGGTTTCTGTCCCCAGGGCCTCTGGTTCTTGACACGTCAATAAAATATTTTACAGCCTTTCAAGCATTAGAAGCTTAAAAATGAAAATATTTATTTTGTAAACTGTATTTTTAACATTTCCTGAATATTTTCCATAATGGATTTTCAAGAGTGGCTAAGATATTACTTAATGGCAATAGAATAAATTAAGTTTAGAAGTGAGTTTATTCTTGTTTATCGTCAATTGAACAGGCAATATTTCAGCCATTAGTGTCAGAAATTTAGATCTACTAACCTTAATGTGTATTTGGCAAATGTGACCCATTAAAAATTAAGATTGTTCTCCTTCTGAAAATTGCTTCTGGAAAATGTTCTTTTGCTTGTTGTTATTATGACAATTGATTGAACAAATAACAACAAATTATATATATATATATATATATATATATATATATATATATATATATATATATATTATATATAAATTTGACACAATAATTTTGCCTCACTTTAGTCATTTATGTCTAACAGTTCAACTGCATTAGTAAATCTACTGCAATTTTTGCCTTTCTAGAAAAGATTCTCCTCTACTAACTTTCAAAATTTTAATAAATGATAATGGAATATTAACCATTTCCTTTTAGGTAAAGCACCTCTGCGACAACAGCGGAGAAAGGATGCTGTACCTTCTATCTTTCCATGGACAAATCCGGAGCAGAGTGATGAGAGACGTGAACGACTTCAGGCCCGTCAACATCGAAAGCGACCATTTCAGGTGACCACTGACAATATTAAGGAAGGTTCAGAAGAAATAATTCCTGATATGATTGCAGAAGAAATTATTGAGGTTGAATGTTGCTCAACAAATGATATCAGTGAGAAAAGTGAAGTAATACCAGAAGTGACAGAGAAGAAGACTTGTTACAGTCAAACACCAAACTTTCCTATGTTCAACATTGACAAGATAGCTGATAACAATGAAGCCATGTTGTTCTTCACAGGGTTAGCAAGTTACAAGGACTTTAGGTTTGCTTTGGCTAGTTTAGGTGAAGCTGTGAACCACCTTAATTACTTATACACTCCTGTTACAAGTATCAGTATTGAAGACCAGTTCCTCATTACATTGATCAAGTTAAGGCAGAATAAGACAAACTATGAGCTTGGCTTCTTGTTTAACACATCTGATACCACAATTGCTAATATCTGGATAACATGGGTGAACTTTATGCATTATCAGTGGTCAGAGATTCCATGTTGGCCAGAACGTGATTTGGTGAGATTTTTTTGTCCTTCTGATTTCAAGTCAAAATTCCCAAATACTAGGATCATTATTGATGGTACAGAGATGCCCATCATGAAGCCCAAACCACCAGTTGGACAACAAAGCACATATTCCACTTACAAGAACAAAAACACTGTTAAAGTACTTGTAGGGTGTACCCCGGGTGGTTTAGTGTCCTACTTATCTCCAGCTTATGGTGGATCCAGTAGTGACAGACAGATTGTGGAACGCAGTGCTCTCACAGTACTCTGTGACCGTGGAGATTCGATCATGGCTGATAAGGGATTTAATGTGCAGGACATATTTGCCCTGAAAGATGTCAGCATTAACTTGCCAAGTTTCTTCTCCAGGAAAAATCGCATGTCAACTCAAACAGTCATGAAAGATCGTAAGATATCGAGCAAACGTGTACACATTGAGCGTATCATTGGCCTTGCTAAGACTTTCAAAATCTTGACATCACCTTTGAACAGCACTGAAACAAAATTGGCTACAGAAATCACAAGTGTGTGTTTCATGCTCTGTAAATTTAAGAAATGTATTGTGCCCACAACATCATAGTTTGTGCTTCACCTTATTGCTTCAATTAAAGGTACAGAGTATGTTGTTCTTGTCACTTTTATAAACCATTTCATTTGTGTCAACCAGTGTAATTTTTATCCCACCGGTATGTAATACCGTGGGATATAGTCATCGCCCTGTCTGTCTGTCCGTCCGTCCGTCCGTAATCATTTCGTTTCCGGAGCAGAACTCGAAAACCGTTCATGATATCTTTCGGAAACTTTCCATGTGTATTACCCACCAACTGAAGTGGTGCCTTTTGATATTTTCAGATTTCTGAAAATTTTATTTTTTTTCGTTTCCATAGAAACTTGTTGAATTTGGACTTTGTTCAGAGACAGGTTCATTTCCGGAGCACAGCTCCAAAACCGTTCATCATATCTTCCTGAAACTTTGCATGTGTATTACCCACCAACTGAAGTGGTGCCTTTTGATATTTTCAGATTTCTGAAATTTTTTTTTTTTTTTTCGTTTCCATAGAAACATGACTTCTGGAGCAGAAGTCTAAAACCCTTAACATACCTGAAACTCAGCATCTGTAATACCCACTAACTGAAGTATGGTAGTAGATACACAAGATGTGTTGTCTTGTTTCAATAAGTATAGATTAATGCTAAAAATTATTGACATGCACATCGGTTCAGTTTCATGTAAAAAAAGTATGGTCTATTATTGAAAACAGGGCATTTTTACTGTACTGCACCAATAAATCAGGCAGACATAATGAGAGATTTTGTTTGAAATTATTAATTGCTGTAGTATACATGTGTATGATTGACTTGCATGCTTTATGTGTTATATATCGCAATAGGAGATGTATATAATACAAATCAATTGTGGTGACGAATCAATTCAGCTCTTAACATATTTTAATTTCGGTGCATATCAAGGCCATATAATTGAAGGTAATTAAACATACTCTTTGCCACTTTAAAGGAAGCAACACTTGTTCAACAGATAACAAACACATTATGTTCTTTCACATGAAGTTTTACTTTTCATGTAATAAACTGTATATATACAACTATTGACTTCAGTGTTCTGTGTTTGGTATAATAAGAGGTTTAATAACATATGCTGCATAACAAAAAAAATTTTGAAATCATGATCTATTGAATACGTTTATATTTTGGGATCAAACTTTCTGCTATAGTACAGAGTCTTGAACTTTTGAGATTTGAAGCCTCTGACTCAGACAGCAATCATCTGCACTGATCCTCCAAACAGCTTACCCATTCAGCCACCATGACCAAATCTCATAAGTACAAAAATTTGTACTGTTGCAGATAGTGTGATTGCAAATGTAAACAAGCAGCAAAGGACACAACAGTGATAAAGTTTGTATATATGTTATCAATATATGCTTTTTTCTATGACTGTATTTAACATGAATGATTTCTTTTATCATATTGCTCATTTACATGTCGAACAAAAGAGAACACATTTGCAATCTTGTCTAGAATATAAATAAGGAGACTGTTTCAATACAATCGCTAAATGAAATCAACATATGTTAACTGTTGATTAAAATCATCCTTCATGTAATTTTTTATCATCATGTTATTATGTATCTTAATATCAAATTTGATTAAAATGAGATGATTAGTTTGGAAGTTATGAGCCTGCCAAGACTTCCTACAGTTTTCATACAAAGTTATCACTTTTCCCCCCAAATCCAAAAATTTTGTAAAAATAATTTCAAAATTGTTATTCATGACACATTATTACATGTTCTTCAATCCCATGACAAAGTTTAATTGAAACGGTTGATTAATTACAAAGTTATGAGCCGGACACAGTTTGTTACGGACGGACGGCACCTATCTTAATACACCCCTGCAACTTCGTTGTTGCGCGGGATAATCTCATGTATTATTGAAATGAATGATATTAAATCATGAATTATTAAAATATAAATCATGAAAACTTACATCTTGCAAAATGAGGGAAAACTCAAAATGAGTAAGTTTAGCTTTAGAATGACAAGCAGTCCTCACAATCTACTGATTTCATGTCACAATCATGCAACAGGAGTTGCTGAACTATTGGAAAGAGTATTTGTAGTAATTCTTGAAGAAAAATCTGTCTAGTACAGACTTTTTGAAGTACACCTGAAAGAAATTATCCAATTTAGTAATCATACTGTCAATGAACGATGCATCTTTTTCAATTGTGATGACTTTAAGATCCTTGAAAGTATATACAATAAATCTACATGTCTGTCTGCCAGTACAGAATAGCTGTCCTTGAACTTGATAGTAATAGTTGCAAGTTTTGCTGAGACTCAAGCTTCCATCAAGAGAATGCAGGTAAGGCACACTGACATCTGAAATAGGTCTGTCCCGTGCTGAATAAGGACATTTTACCTCCACAAGCTCATCACTCCCCAGGATAGCATCGGGCGAAGCAGCAAGATACGGACGTTCCAAGTTGACAAACAAACCACATTTGGAGGTCTTCCTTCCTGACAGTTGTTCGTATTTTCGGATAGCGTATGCTTCATATTTACGTCCATGTCGAACTGGAGCTGCTTGAACTTCTTGCATGGGTTCCGTTAGTGAATTTGCCATCTTCAAGAAATCAGTTCTGTCTGTCGCTAAACAAATTTTGCCAAAAGATGATGATGTTATCCGTCGGGAATGTTCAAGCTGCCAAATTTTACACTTTGATTGTTGACGAGTGGCATATTCAATTTCCTTGATATCCTCCCCGGACACAACTGTTAATTTCTGTGAAACTAGCCACTGATCAGAAGGAGACAGTTTCAGGTAATCATGGTCTGTATCAATAGAGTAGGTGTTAGCAGGTGCAAAAAGCTGAGAAACTGGATAACTGTTGACATCAGAGTGGTTGAGCCAGGTTGAACGAAAGTGGTCAACATATCCAATCTGATTTCTGAACTGCTGTGGTCTTGGGTCGAAGTTAACATTCAGTTCTTTGTTGCTTAATGGGATGTCTTTGGCCTTGATTGGACTTCCAGTGTAAGGTTTGCACTGATGGAATGTCTGGAGCTGTTGTGTACAAGTTTGTTCAGTTATTATCTCGCCTGTAGATGTGAACATGTATAGAGCATACAGCACAGCACACACATGTTTGCAGTGGGCACTTGGACCCTGACCAGCTGCACACTCGCACTGAGCCTCAACAACCGTCCCATCCATATCTATGCAGACATCAATCTGGTAACTCACATGTTTCTTCATTTCGGCCTTGCACTCAGATCTAACATAGAAAAGATTCTCATGAGGTGAAAGTCTCACATAACGCAGAAACTGGCTGCTGTACAAATTCTTCACAGTTGACCCCAGTGTCTTCTTAAAATCTTCTAGATAATATAGAATTGCACTGTATGCAATGAAAGGAAGCTTACTGTCGCTGTTAACATCTTTATAATATGCAATGGCCTGAGGTGGTATAACCATTTCATATTCTGGCTCCATGTTTTCTTGGTGAAGACCGAAGTTGTCATTTCTGTCATATGCCTCAAGTCTGTAAAATAAAAGAATATGTGTCATGTATCTGTTTATGTAACCGGAAAAATTATTATTATACAAATAAAAACACAAAACTGCCTTTATCCCATGCCAATTTGCAGCTTTTCTTTGACAATTAACAAAGAGAATTATTGCGAAACAACCAATCAGAATCAAGGAAACTTATGTTACATATATGTACTTGTGCAAGTACTCCGAACTTTCAATTGCCATTGGCAGTTTCAGACCTGCCTCCTGAAAATATTTTATTTATTTTAATTTCAGTACCAAATTTTCTGTAATATTTCTCATCGTGGTGTTATATTTATACAGCAATATTAAACAAACGTAATACCACAATGCAAGTATGATGTCACAGTACTGTGTTGTCATGACGTCACAATGGAAGCACACTGATTCATACAAAATCATTAACTCCTTTAATAAAAAATAGTTAACAGTAAACAATCACAAACAAGCTGGGGTTTTAAAATTTAAATAACCTTGGAAAAGCTACAATTATGAATTTTATCAACCTTTATTTAGTGATACATTAAGGACATACGGTACCTCAATTATTGATGAAGCAATATTTTCAGACATTGGAAACAGTTAATCCATGCTTCACCGAGTTCACTCACTTACCAATGGTTGGGCCAGTCATTTTCAATGTAGGGGTAAGGATTCAGAGGAAATGTAAAATATTCAAACAACCTTATTCTGGTATGATATATTTATATCATTTAAATATTTTATTTAAGGATAAAATAAGCTACATCTTGGTTTCCAAAGTAAAACTCTTTGGAAATTATTTCCTGTTGGACAAACACAATATAGCACAGGTGACACCCCTGCACTTTGATAGACCATTCCAGTTTTTGGAAATAGGTCAGGTGATCGCCACTTCCTGTTTGACCTAATTGCATTGTGCAGGGATAAACCTAGGAATGTTTTTGGGTGGGCCAATGCCCCACCAGGGTAAATTTGGGTGGGCCCATATATTTGGTTGGGGGTCCAGGGGGCCCCACAAGGTTTAATTTAGGTGGGCCATTTTTTCCTGTGTTTGAAATTTAAAGATTAATGTATTTAAAAATATTTATGTGAATTAAAAATGAATTGAGTTGTTTTCATGCTGTATTATTGTTTGAATTTTCAGCCAGATTTAACAATTACTGTACATAAGTCAGTTGGCCAAATAGCAGTGAAATTCTGATGTTATTTGACCAGTAGTTTTAATTTCATACTAGCCGGTTCAATTTTCTAATCTGTCATCATGATCATACATGCAGATGGTTACTGAGCTGATATATATTAACATAATAATATATCCAATATAAATAATATGCTGATATACCCAAACTTTAGATAATCCTTTTCATCGTGATTTAGATGAAAAATAAAAATGATAAATGGAATATATTTATGTTCTCAAAACGATATCCTAGGAGATGCCCAATGCACACTGGTACATGTTAGCATTGCATGATATCAGACTTTGAAACAAATATAATATAACAAGTTACATTGACAGTTTCAAGTTTCGGTTTTTAAATTATGTAATTGAGAAAAGTTATGATTAAAATATATATAACCAATGAGGACAAACTAACAAATGATATAACTTTGCATTTCATAAAATGGTATGTGAAGCCATTTCGAAAACATTGTCGGCAAACACGACAATCTGTCAGGTGTCTTGTATCACCAGTCACTACTTCCTATTTTCACTTTCATGAAATCAAAACGAATATGAGTTTTCAAAAATAATTAATTTGACAACCGAACTACACAATATAAATATGCTATACCTCATTATCTCGATGAAAATCACATCACAATATACGATGCCAGATTTGATCTATGACCCTGAACCGTAACTGGTTACAGAATAGAGACAGCTCATTGGCTGACCCAGTTACTTTTCCAAGAATTTTGCGGGATTTTTCACCTTTGACCTGTCACTGTGAATGGATTTAGACACATTTGATTGGTTGTCATAGTTTGACCCCAATACGGGGTGAAGGAATGTATATAATGCTGTGTCTTCGCGTGACACGATGTCAAAAATGGAACAGCAAATGCTAAAATTTGCGATGATAAGCTGTCATCCTTGAAAATCAGACATGTTGACAGAATGGGTAAAGGGATACTAGTAATTAACAGATGATTGAGACAGCACATGGCACAATATTTTCATTGTATAAATCAATGTCGGCAATGACAATACATTGCAGTAATATAAACAAAAGTAGGTTATGGTCATTCTCACAAATAAAAATTATCAATTATCATTCTGAATATTATTTAAGGACTATTAAAATTCTATGCATAGATATTTAACATATATAACAGTCATTCAAAATTCCTGGATCCGCCACTGACAGTTACGATGCCTCTGAAATTTGTTGGAAAACTTTATTCTGGTCGAATGACCAAACTAAAAATAGACTGGTAATTCCCGAAAGTCGAAATGTCGTACATATTTTTAGAAACACTTGTTTCCATTGGCTGAATTTATTACAACAACCAATCAGGGATGTTCATGCACGTGTATCAAACTGGTTCAGTTTATCGTCTTTGTGAGTTTGAAGTAAACAATGACAATAATTATGGTTTGCTGGTTGATGTATTTTACTTTACTTTAATCCATAGGCCGCATTAGTATTTTTTGAATGCGGTAGTTTCAAATAGTATGCGTTAAAAGGCCGCATCCAACTCTTCTGTCTGCGGGAATTTGTGTTTTGATGCGGAAATGCCGCAGAAACGCATCCTAGGTTTATCCCTGATTGTGTCATAATATACACATCGTAATACGTGGGTTCTTGTTTGGTTGGTCAGTCAATTACGTTTTTCCCATTTGATATATTGCTATGAATAAATAACAATTAAGGATTCATTCATTCTCTCTACGAAATTCATGTAAACTCATGAATAAAATGATAACGAATAAATCTCATTCTTCTAAAAAAAAAAATTAAAATCTTATTCTTCAAATTTTTTATTATGTCTGACATTACTTGAAAATTAACTTTTATAAATTATACAACTTTTATATTGTGTTAAAATATCAAACTAAGGAAATTAAGTATCTTATTACCACCATCAAAATTTGACTTGGACGTGCCAAAAAAGATTTTCCATACTGTACACTTTCGTTTAGTTTTGTATTAAAATGTTGTACTTTCCAAATAAAAAAAAGAAGATTATATCCATGCTAACTCATTTTTATGATATTTTTAAAAATCTAAGTATTACTATAATTATTGAGTTAATTTAATATGGGTAAAGGAATTCACGATGTTTCCTTTTACTGTTGAAACAAAGTTATTGGTGGTTTTATTATATGAAGTAGCCTATATTTTGACCACAAATATTTTATTTTGGTCAATAGACCTCGATATTCTTTTGGCACTAGCCATTGTGACCAGTAGCTAGGGAACACATTATTTGTCAACCCCTGACTATATGTCACTAAGAAGGCAATGTGTATAGTATTAGTTTATTATTTTTTACAATCAACTTGAACATATCCAGTTATAAACGTTTGCCTGGCTGGAGATACTATCTTTTGCCTAAAATCATCAATCAGACCAGTGACTGGCAGTGGCAGTCGGTCGAAATATATAATAAATATAATATTGCTACCCATGTCATATTCGAAAATACTAAACATATTCAAATTATTATCTACAGGAATAATCAATACTAGAACATGATCGACGTACATAAACACCCTTACATATTTGAAATATTATTTAGTTGAGGCGGCAAGGGATATCATCAACAAAGTTTCAAGGCGCGAAAATAGGGTCTGTTTCATGAAAAGTTCACAGTGCGAGGCACCGATAAAAAAATCAATAAAACAGTCAGAACGTACCTCTCTATTAAATCAACTTTTCTCCCGGTTCTCTTCGCCCCTCTCGATTTCAATTCTGCCTTTAGTTGGGAGAGATTCCAGGTGCCGTATTGATAACGTGGTCGCTCCATGACGGCTTGCGTCAAACCGGAAGTGAACATTGGTCCTTAGGTGGCGCTGTTGTTACGGGAATCAGGGGAAGATAATTTTACTTTGGTCTCCCATTAAGTTTAATTTTTGACTTACCCTTTCTATTGTCAAAGAAAAACACATGTACCTTCCATTTTGAAAGTCATTAAAGATGCATCCATTAAAAGTTTCATAAAAAATGTTTTGGCTTTAATACATTCCAACACACCATATAAGCGGTTTACAGTACAAATAAATTCACTCAGCTTGTATATCCATCGCCAATCGCAAAATATAGCATAATTACTAGTTTTTAATTAAAAATCGATTAACATCATTATGCAAGTTCAGAAACATATTAAACATTATCATCCCAAATTTGTCATTTTGTCTGTTATAAATAAGATTGCAAAATTATGTTCGACTAATGGCGCGCGTCAATCGCAATGCATTCTCCAGTTTTCGATCAGAAATTACCACTTTTACCTTCATTTCATCAATATACTAAGTCGACTATAATCAAAATGGTAGTTTTCGGTAAGAGTCGGTACTTCTCAATAAAGTAACACATTTTATAACGTTTGGAATATGTGACCCCAACAACACAATGGATGTACCTTTAAGAGTCTCGATATATGGTCATGGGTACCTGGTTCATTTGAGTATCCACCCAGGTATCCATTTGATCCATCCTAGGTAACTAGGTAAGTCGTCCTAGGTATCTAGGTAAGTCGTCCTAGGTATCTAGGTGAGTCGTCCTAGGTATCTAGGTAAGTCGTCCTAGGTATCTAGGTGAGTCGTCCTAGGTATCTAGGTAGGTCGTCCAAGGTATCTAGGTAAGTCGTCCTAGGTAACTAGGTAAGTCGTCCTAGGTATCTAGGTAGGTCGTCCTAGGTAACTAGGTAAGTCGTCCTAGGTATCTAGGTAAGTCGTCCTAGGTATCTAGGTAAGTCGTCCTAGGTAACTAGGTAAGTCGTCCTAGGTATCTAGGTAAGTCGTCCTAGGTATCTAGGTAAGTCGTCCTAGGTAACTAGGTAAGTCGTCCTAGGTATCTAGGTAAGTCGTCCTAGGTAACTAGGTAAGTCGTCCTAGGTATCTAGGTAAGTCGTCCTAGGTATCTAGGTAAGTCGTCCTAGGTATCTAGGTAAGTCATCCTAGGTATCCGATCGACCTATCCTAGGTATCTCGGTGACAAATCCCCTAATCAGATGACCCATTCTAGGTATACTAGCATATACACTGCATGTATCATAGATCTGATGCACCACAAATTGTGCACCAAACTTAACGCAAAGAGAATTCATAAGCATTTATTTTTATGTGAATATACCAAAGGTAAAGCCAGTTCTAATTAAGAACTGATGTTTCTGCTGTGCTACAAGTGCTTGTTTATGAGAAGGAGATATGTACTAGAGATCTCTAAATGTGAAAGTGTCTTTTCTCCAGGCTCGAAGGTAAATGCGGATTGCTTGTTTCAGGAGGTGATCAATTTGCAGTGTAAGCTCGGGACCAGTGCACCACGCTTCCATAAGGTTAGTGCTTTATGTTATATAGTTCTAAGTTCTTATATAGTTAGCTTAATTAGCGAACATGAAGAGGACACTGTCTTGTGAAATACCTCTAAATCGCAAAAGGAGATGAAAATTATTTTGGCAAGAATTCACCAATATTTTTGAACTTTTTATTCTTGACATATTCTATTGTATAATTTTGGCCCAAGAAAAAAATAAGTCAAATGTTGTGTTTCAGTATTAGATATAAAATAAGATTGAAATTAGTCCTATACGAAATAGTTAGAGCTGAAGTATCTAGATCTAAACTTGCCAAAATTCTTAAAAAGGCTCCTTTGAATATTTTTGATAAATAATTATTAGATTGGATATTGATAGAATTATTTCATTTGTCTCTTCCATTCAAAACTGTGCTTGATCAAGATAAAACGTTGATAATTACAAGTGGTAGTACCAGAATTGAATATATTAACCTTACATAATGTGAAGTTAATGTAGATAATATTGATTTCTCTGATCCGTACATTTTTCTTATCACATATTTTTGTTTAAAAATTGAATAACTCTCTAAAAGAGTAATGTTATATCTGAAAAAAAGATGAATATTTGTTGAAATTGGTAAATTTACTATATATATAGATATGTAATATATATTCAAGTAAAACATAATAAATGTACTTCTTCAGATTTTGATTTGAAGTAATCAAAAGCTTAAGACTTTCAGTTAATGCTTAGTTGAAAAGATTTACTCAAAATATGAAAAAATACAGAAATGATTCTGTTGTTTGAGGCGGTTCCGTAGATTGGCGAGATCTCTTTATCTCAATAATGACAACACTTTCGCCAAAAGTCTTTCATTGATCTTGTCAGAATAATCAACTATTAATAATATTTGTAAAAAATCTCATTAAGAAGATCGGATTCACTTTCCTTTTGCCGATGTGACACACATTAATGGCAGGCAAGTGTCGCGGGTGAAATAAAAGGCAATCACCCTCCTAATGAAACAATGTCGCGGATTGATTTCGTCCGCCAATTCACTGTTTCGTTCATCGTGAATGGGCACATTTCTTCTGCCAAGAAATCATCACATGTTTTCCCTCACAAAAAAGATGTCATCAAGTTGTTTTTCTTGCATGATAAATTCACCGAGTGGAACAAGCTAAGAGAGGAACGCAGTGTAATCAAAATGTGAGGGCATATCTCAATCAAAGCAAATAATGTAATCAGTTATCCCACCATCAGTATCCCCTTGAGACAAGCGGCCATTTGCATTTCCACAAACAAATTCAATGTTATTGTAACAAACCATGAAATGACAATGACAACATCAATGAGGCTCAAATGACTTTTCCGTATTCATGGGGCGTTTAATCATGAGGTCGGAGCCGTGTAGGAGGGTGGGGGTGTGAGGGGGTCAGGGACTCGGACGTGCCCCTCTTGTTTATTGTCCAAACAGAGCCCCTGGGGTGGGAGTGTGACCATGTGGGGAATGTTTATGTGTCTCTAACAGATGGAGGTCCCTCCACACCTCGGCCAGCGGACCGGACAGAAGCCTAGCTAGTCTTACACTCAGACTATGAAAAAAGTATTTATTCTGAAAACATCACCATTTTATTTGAAAAGGAGACTACAAAATGGAATTTTCATTAAAAAAGTATTTATTCTGAAATATCACCATTTTATTAAATATTGAAAAGGAGACTAATAAATGGGAAAATATATTTTAAAAAGGCTCCTTTTCATATATTTTTTTTAAAGAGTCTAAGTGTTAGACTACAGCTTAGCAAATAGTCCATGAAAACAATTACTGAAGTTGTGAATAATCATAATTCGTACAAGAAAAAAGGAAAAGAAAGAGTAATTTGTCTATGGAATTGGAGACTGCATTATAACGGTTCATGTGATGAATTTCACTTCCAGATTCTGAAATCTTAATCACTGGGACTCCCGACATTTAGATTCTGATTCTGATACTCTGTACTTAGAAAGACCATTTCTCAGTGACATTATCTTGAATCTGTTTGAAATTTGAAGCAACTATATTACATTTGTATCAACACTAATTCTTAACTACCAGTACAGCCTATATAGACTACAAATGACTTTCAACAACTGTAAATGGTCTTATCTTAATCAATTTTGTTATTTTTGTTATTTCTATTTTAATTTTTATTGATCTATTATATTTTTTTTATGTATAAATTTTTTTATGATTTAATTTAATGTATCTAGGATTATAAATTTAATGTATCTAGGATTCTAAATTTAATGTATCTAGGATTATAAATTTTATGTATCTAATAAATTTAATGTATCTAAGATTATAAATTTAATGTACCTAGGATTCTAATTTAAATGTATCTAGGATTCTAAATTAAATGTATCTAAGATTATAAATTTAATGTACCTAGGATTCTAATTTAAATGTATCTAGGATTCTAAATTAAATGTATCTAAGATTATAAATTTAATGTATCTAGGATTATAAACCCCTACAAAAAAAAATCCCTTGAAAACATATTACTGCACCATTGCCACAAGGAAAATTTTACCATCGCCACAACCCATCCGCATAAATTATAAAATGAGTTGCGGATATGGTTTGGTAATATATCCAAAGGGATCCCCACCCTATCCAATAAAGCCATAAACCATCCACAGGTAGTCCATATGCGGATATGGTTTGGTAATATATCCAAAAGGATCCCCACCCTATCCAATAAAGCCATAAAACCATCCACAACTAGCCCAGAATGGAGCTGCGGATATGGTGTGGTAATATATCCATAGGGATCCCCACCCTATCCAATTCAGCCATAAAACCATCCACAGGTTGTCCATATGCGATCCCCACCCTATCCAATAGAGCCATAAAACCATCCACAAGTAGTCCAGACCCGCATTTGCATATATTTGCATAAAACCGTCCACAGGCACTCCGGTAATTTAATGCTTTAGATATACAATATATATACATCAAAACAAAAAACAAAAAACATAGTACACTTCACGATTTTTAATAGTACAAAATAAATACTATAATATTAATGTTCATCTTGAGATCTTGCGTGCTCTACAAATATATACATATAAATATCCTTGAAAGGAATTCAACATTCAACTGTGTTCAGGAACACTTCGTTTTGAGATTCAGCAACTTCTTCATGATCTTGGAATCTCCAGGTCACTTTCGAGGGCCATGGGGATCACGGTGAGCGCGCTGAGCTCCTGAAAAGTAGAATAGTAAGAATATAGATACCATGGTACAAACAGGCAAGTTACAAATCACATGATATGAAAAGACTTTTTGATATATATAGACCATAACCATTGGCACATTCATGTCCCATTACATAAAGGACATTCATACCCACAGGACTCTTGCAAAATATAAAGAAAGCAAAAGAGATATTATATCTTTGGAAATACCTAATTTCCGGAATGCCTTCCTCAGGCTGCATATCTTCTTGGACAGGTGGTCGGTGTACTGTGAATAACAGGTGCAACACCCGGACGGCAAACACTGGAAACAAAGAACAGTATTAGTATTTCAATAAATTAGTCATGATTGCACATAGTAAAATGATTTTAATGTTTTCAAACTCTTCAAATTGTTATTCAAATTCATATGATATGACAATATATATATATATATATATAGAGAAAACAAATGAACTCAGCTTGGAGTAGTGTAACTGTTCCTTTAAATTTAAATGTTTAATTTAAATGCTTAATATGAAATGACAATATACATCATGTTAAATTCGCACCTTCAATGGCTTGAAGCACAGTTTTCACTGTGCTGCCGTCTTGAACCCTAGAACTTGACTTGACTTGAGTATCTAAACCAACATAAACATTTGTAAGTTCTGGTTCAAACTATAACGAATATTTATAATATAATCAAATAAATTAGTAAAATAATGAATTATTACAAAATGTGAAAAAAACAAATTTTATTTTCATGATTAATGACTGATAGCAAAAGTTGTATGTAAAATATAATCAGTCTGACTGGATGCATATTAAGGTTGTAATTTGTAATCTGCAATAAATTAACTAACCATGACCGTTAGTGTCCATTAAAGTAATCAATCAGCTTGATTGGGTGCATATTCAGAAAGAAGAGTATCAATTAAAGAAGCTAATTGTAAATTTCAATGCCAAACCCACCTTCAACAGACCTTGAATAAACATCGTCTGAGAGTTGTGTCCACAAGGTTAGTGTATTTTCTGTCCGGTTCAGCCGACACTGAAATCAATATTGACATTTTAATGAATAAGATACAAACTATTTGATGAAAATAAAAAGATTTTGAAAAGTATAATCCAAAATAAATCTTATTAACTTGTAAACATATACTGAACAAAAATAGTCATGAATAATAATATCTTTATAAGTTGAGTAACTAGTGAAATATTATTCTTGATAATCATAAAACATCAAATATCCCTTACTAAACAGATTACAAATAATCAAAATCAATTTAATATTTAATATTATATAATTAATATTTAACATGTAAATACTTTTGAAGAGTATAATGACAATAAATGTGTTTATGATAAAAATAAGAATACAGGGTAGTTTAACCAACAAACAATTGTTTGGAATTCTTTATAAAACAACAAAATTAAGATTTGTAAGTCAAACAAATATAATTGATTAAATTGGTAAAATAAATATGGATTAAAAAACCTTTAAAACACAAATGCATTTTTGACTATTAATGACTCACAGCAAATTTATCTGTAAAATGTTATATTAGCAATCAGCCAGTCTAGATACATTTCGAGAACATCAATTAAGGAAAACAAATGTCTTGATTAATTGTTATTTAACAATTTGTTTGTTTAAACAACAATATGCAAGCATCTCAAGTCTTACCTTGAGAGGTTACATCATTTCCTGTCTGAGAGTAGGTTACATCATTTCCTGTCTTTCCCCAGACCACCTGTCTGTCATGGCTGAGTGCACAATCACCTGTGTTAAGAAAAGTGACATGTTTATATAGACTGGTTTTTAAAATAAATTTAACATATATTCCTTATTCAAATCATAATCTGATACAAATTAAAGCAATATATTGCATATAAATATCACAGATACCTTTGTACACATGCCATGTGACATGAGTGCCTTTTTACAAATGAAGCCAATCTTATGTCAGAAAATGTTACTCAGTCTGTTCATGGAAATGGGTGAATGAAATTAGATTGATACATTTGGAATGCAGTGAAAATAAGTACTTGCCTTGGATTAATCAACTGAGAAATCTTGTACTTCTTGGTCTTGTGAACTGTAATGGTTGGGGAGCTTCCTTCTTCTTGTTAAGAATAGCCACTATGGAGAAAACTTTACTGCAGCAAGACTAAGGAGGCTTCTGATTGGCTAAAATTGATTGATCTGATCATAATGGCAAAATACTTCTTTATATATTGGTTGTGACAGTTTGTAATATATAAAGGATTTGAATTGACTATGAAGAATATTTGTTTTATCTATCAATTGTAAAACACAAGCAAATGAAAAGCACTAAATACTGAGAATGCTTCTGATTGGCTAAAATTTATTTATCTGATAATAGTGGCAATTATTTGGTTAAATATGACAGTTTGTGATATTTAAGGGATTTGATCATGAAATATTATGAAAAGGTTTGTTTCTATCAATTTATTAAACTAAAAAATGAAAAGGACTCATGAAGTTTAATTTCGTATTTTATTTCCTTCATTACATGAAATTTGTGCCAACTGTGTCAATTGTTGATTAAATCAATGAAAGAATAAATGTAAACTAGATATCAAAGTCTTGACTGTGAAGTACAAGCCAGCAAGTTTACATGAAATACATAATAATACAAACATAAATAAACATTTTGACCAAATGATTTGTTTTAGAACATCTCAGAGCTAATATGTGAGTAAAATGAATTTTTCATTTGGTATCAATAATCCATTGTGATAAACTGTGATAAATACTTAGGTTATTAATTAGATATACCTTCACAGCCAGTTTACAACTTGAAACAACATTCAATCAAATACACAGCGCCCCTCCACATCACTGCTCAGTTCTTAAACATTCAAATTGGTTAATCTAATGAAATGTATACAGTAATTAAGCTACTTGTTAAGCAATCCATTAGGTGTTTTTAAAATGTATATTTGGTGTCATTCCTGTAATCTGACCATTGGACAGTTATCAATTAATTAAGCTCCACCCATTTCAAGTCTGATGACCAATAGTTTTGCACTTGTTTGTTGTTGCAATTTCTCAGAGGTATACACATTTTAGTGATTGTAAATATGTAAAGACTGCACTTGTTTTATACAACTTTGTCAAGTATTTCAATTGATTGTAATTTAAGGTCAGAGAAAATTAAAATTAAACTTAAATTATTTTTATTTTTATTTCTTTCTGATATCTTCACTTTGGCGAAGTGTATAATTATTTATTAAAGAATATTTTTAACTTCAACAATTTTAATGTAGGTTTTGTAATGCATACATACAATAAATATATATTTCATGCAATTTTTATCTTTAATAAAAAATATGGATGATTATTTCAATCGCATATATTGACATGGGATGAATGTTTATATCTCAATTGTGTAAAATTAATATATTTTGAAATACCAATTGAATTAATGAGTTTGATAATTAATTAGAATAGTGATATTTCTACATCACAACCCAAATTGACAATTCAATTTTTATCTTTAATAAAAAATATGGATGATTATTTCAATCACATATATTGACATGGGATGAATGTTTATATCTCAATTGTGTAAAATTAATATATTTCTAAATACCAATTGAATTAATGAGTGTGATAGTTACATAGAATAGGCATATTTCTAAATCACAACCCAAATTCTTTAAAAGATAAAAATGGGCTATTTTTATATATTTACAAACACTAAGCTCTGGATTTTCAGTCATGTGAAGATATGCCAAAACTTTGTTGACATAAGACTCACATATTCAAATAACATAAAACTGTTAATTAAATTAATGAAAATTAACCTGACGTTTAGTTTAAAAAAAATAATGTTGAATCTTACACCAAATGTATTAAATTGTTTATTTGAAGATAGTAAGTAAAATGTACGAATGTAATATTTATTGTGTAAGCTATCAAATTATGGTCTCTGATATATATATTTACATTGGAACCTGCTCTCTCTCTGTTTAAAGTAATACAAGTAACACCACAGTCATTTAACACGATTTGAAATAACAATAATTTGAGAGATGAATAATTATTTTGCAATCATATTTGACACACCTTTAGAAAAAACATAGTTCTTATCAAAACTAAATGTTTAAACCTTATTTCCTTGCCCATTCATACTGTTATAAACATATTTTTGTATGTTGTGCTTTTCTCAGTATTGCATGAGTGAATATTGTGTTAAGTATAATTTTGTACCGAAGACGTATTTACATAGGCGTAATGCATCTTTACCAATCCATTAAATTTTAAAAATAAATATTGTTTAAACCAGAAGGATGATGGTGATCAACAAAGGTTTTTTTATAGTCTAAACTCAAATCATAAGCTTTCTTTATCATATCTTAAGTGCTAACATCAATTCAATCTGTTTTCACAATAACAGGACTTGTTTGGCTTTTTTACCAACGATTTTTTACCAATACTTTTAACAGAGGACTTTTCCCTTGAATTTACCACAGAGACTTCATATAATTACAATCTATAAGCAGCCAACTTCACATCGATGCCCATCCGTAGCATTCCCAAAAAGCCAGTTATCTTGTGTTCATTTGTGGCTATGCTGTGGACAACAGGGACTCGGTAGTGGATATGTTACCGTAACATATTCAGATACGTTTGAGGGTCAAACAGCCAATGGATACATCGTTGAAACCAATCCACAAAGGCAGCTATCTTGTGCTCTTTCTTGGCTATACTGTGGATAACCCGGACTCGTCAGTGGATATGTTACCGTAACATATCCAGAAAAGTTTGAGGTTCTTACAGCCAACGGATACATCGTTGAAACCCATCCACATGACCCATCCACACCACGTCCGGATCTGATCCGCTAGCGGCAATGGTAAAATTTTGCTCTAACTACCTGAAAAGATGCTGTGGTGCTACTGTGGATATATTGCCTAAACATATTTTCAGGATATTTTTTTTGTAGGGGAAGTTAATGTACCTAGGATTATAAATTTAATGTACCTAGAATTATAAATTTAATGTACCTAGGATTATAAATTTAATGTACCTAGGATTATAAATTTAGTGCAGCTCCAATTGCGAAGCAAAACCTCAATGCCACTACACTACACTACACATCAATGCTCTGTCGTTACAGGCTATTGTCATTCTGGAAAGTTGTAAAGTCAGCGGAGATTAAAAACCTATTACATTCTCATTTATCTTTCTCTTTAAAAACACCCTCGACCACATTAATTTGAACATGTTATATTATCAAAATGAGATTAAAAAGCAATTTAATTTCAAATGTGATAACATTTCCTTCATTATTGATGACTATTTAATTTTAAATTATAATAACAAAAGTGCTAATTTGATGCTTGGTGAATAGTTTTAGGTTAAATTAGATTTTGGTTTTCAACAATATCCATTAATTGCTGTCCCTTGTGTGGGATGTGTATCAATCAATATGGTATTGGTGGCATGTAATTTTAATGAACGTTAAATATGCATAATATTAATCAATATACTAGTATTGGTATTTTCTGTACTTTACTTTTATTTGTGGCTGTTTTTATGCCACTAGATGTTATTACTTCTTTTTATGTGTTTTTCTTAGATAGGTCTGACTTGGTTTTAGATTTGATATCATGATATTCTGTCTGGATTTAATTATCAATTCTGATTTTAATTTACTTATCTTATTTATTTTTCTCAGATTTTCTTTTCTTGTTCATTGTTTCAGTGTGGATATCTTGCTAAGAAAACAAAAACAAAAGTTCAAAAAGAAATTTACATGATATGTAAAGACTTCAGTAAAAATTGTTGCATGATATCAGAATTAATTTCACATCAATATACACTCAACTGCAAAAGAAACGCCACCATACACAGTACAAGATAAGTCAATCCACGAGTGATAAACTTGATAGAAACAGAGATACACCATGTCTTCAGAAGCCAACAAAACTAGATTTGAAGTTTCAAATTATCTGTTCATATTTCTGAGAAAACTACTTTTTAAGAATTCCATAAATCATTGTTTTCAAATCTTCTTTATAGCCGAGGGAGGAAAGTCAAAAAGGACATTTTTGCTTGTTTTATGATTTCCTACAGTAAAGATGCATTAATTAATTTAAGTCTAAGAAGGTTATTTACGTTCACAACATCTTTTAATAATTAAATTAATTTAAATTTTTTTAAGTTAAATGACAAACAATCTGGCTAAAAACCATTTTGAAACAGCGATTTCAACACCCCAAGTGGACTTGAACAGACATAAAAATAAAAGTTTATACTCTGATATATGAATTTGGGTACCTCTTTACAAATAATGTCCCTATTAAAATCAACTTTCTCCGGCAGCAGTATTTCGTTTTTACACTGTTGAAAATGTGGTGACATTTCTTTTGCAGTTGAGTGTATTTCTTAATTTACACTTTTCTACAAAACTTTGTACCCCAGTTCAACCAAGTGTGAGAAGTGACTCTAATGTGCTGCACTGTGTAGGAAACTCAGTTGTATTGGCTGAGGTAAAGGACGGGCTTTATGAGCAATGGCATTATATAAATGAAATTGCCATTAAAGGTACATTTATTGTGTTTCAAATTTTTTTATTTGGCTTTAATACGTTCCAACACACCATATGTGCATTTTACAATACAAACAAATTCACTTAGCTTGCATATTCATCCCCAATCGCCAAACATATCATTATTACTAGTTTCAAATTAAAATCGAGTAACATGTGCAGAAACCGAAAGTGCATGTCCTATTTACATGCACAGTAGTTATATGACCTATTGAACATTATAAACCCCAATTTGTTATATTGTCTGGTGTAAATAAGATTCCAAAATTACGTTTGTCTCATTGGCACGCGCCACACGCGGTGCATTGTCCGGTTTTCGATCAGAAATCACTTTTACCTTCATATCGTCAATATACCAAGTCGAGTATCATTAAAATGGTTGTTTTCGGTAACAGTTGGTACTTCTCGATAAAATAACACCATTTATAACGTTTGTCATATTTGACCCCCAACAACAAAATGGATGTACCTTTAAGTAGCATTACACAAAGTTGGATATCATGCAGCTGTGACAGGAAAGTTATCATTTTATACATCTGTGGTATTATATTAGAAATGCTTTGATCTTGTACCACAGTACACAGTTTATATTTGACTGATAAGTGAAACAAATTTATTCTGAAATTTTGCATTTTAATTATGAAAAAAACTAAAACTTTATAATTCTTAATTTAAAACTTAGCAGGGGTTCAAAATATTTCAAAGTTTACCCACACTTTTTATAGTATCTATATATCAATATCTACTTTTCCTAATTATATTTCAATTCTGTAACCAACCATATAAACATATATTTTCTGTATTTTTAGCTCATCAGGCCTGAAAGGCCCGATGGGCTTATGGCATGGCATGGCGTCCGGCGTCCGTCCATCCGTCCGTCCATTCGTCTGTAAACTTTTCGCTTTTTCGACTTCTTCTCCAGAACCAATAACTCCACAGAGCTGAAATTTTATATGCAGACTCCTTGGCCAATGGGGATTCTAAATTGTAGATTTCGTGACCCCGTGACCCCAAATGGGGTCACCGGGGTCACATCCTTAAAAACCTATTTTCATCTTCTTCTCCAGTTCCAACAGGTCTAGAGAGCTGAAAAGTTGTGTGCAGACTCCCTGGCCAATGGGGATTTTAAATTGTAGATTTCGTGACCCCATGACCCCAAATGGGGTCACAGGGGTCACATGTTTCAAAACCTATTTTCATCTTCTTCTCCAGTTCCAAAAGGTCTAGAGAGCTGAAAAGTTGTGTGCAGACTCCTTGCCCAATGGGGATTCTAAACTGTAGATTTCATGACCCCGTGACCCCAAATGGGGTCACAGGGATCACATGTTTTAAAACCTATTTTCATCTTCTCCTCCAGTTCCAAAAGGTCTAGAGAGCTGAAAAGTTGTGTGCAGACTCCTTGGCCAATGGGGATTCTAAATTGTAGATTTCGTGACCCCATGACCCCAAATGGGGTCACAAAGGTCACATCCTTAAAAACCTATTTTCATCTTCTTCTCCAGTTCCAAAAGGTCTAGAGAGCTGAAAAGTTGTGTGCAGACTCCTTGGCCAATGGGGATTCTAAATTGTAGATTTCTTGACCCCGTGACCCCAAATGGGGTCACCGGGGTCACATCCTTAAAAACCTATTTTCATCTTCTTCTCCAGTTCCAAAAGGTCTAGAGAGCTGAAAAGTTGTGTGCAGACTCCTTGGCCAATGGGGATTTTAAATTGTAGATTTCGTGACCCCATGACCCCAAATGGGGTCACAGGGGTCACATGTTTAAAAACCTATTTTCATCTTCTCCAGTTCCAAAAGGTCTAGAGAGCTGAAAAGTTGTGTGCAGACTCCTTGGCCAATGGGGATTCTAAATTGAAGATTTCGTGACCCCATGACCCCAAATGGGGTCACAGGGGTCACATGTTTTAAAACCTATTTTCATCTTCTTCTCCAGTTCCAAAAGGTCTAGAGAGCTGAAAAGTTGTGTGCAGACTCCTTGGCCAATGGGGATTCTAAATTGAAGATTTCGTGACCCCATGACCCCAAATGGGGTCACAGGGGTCACATGTTTTAAAACCTATTTTCATCTTCTTCTCCAGTTCCAAAAGGTCTAGAGAGCTGAAAAGTTGTGTGCAGACTCCTTGGCCAATGGGGATTCTAAATTGTAGATTTCGTGACCCTGTCACCCCAAATGGGGTCACAGGGGTCACATCCTTTAAAACCTATTTTCATCTACTCCAGAACAAATGTACCTCAAAGGCTGTAATATTGTGTGCAGACTCTGTCAATGGGGATTCTAAATTTTAGACCCTGTGGTGCCTCAAATAAGGGACGCAAGCCATGACCTTAAAATCTATTTCTGTCTTCATCATTAAACAATATAAACCCTGATGAGCTACAGAGCCCATGGCTCTATTTTTTTTACCTTAGAGTAATTCAGGGGTCAAGAGGTCACGTTAACTACTATAAATTGCAACTTAGATCTTTAAAATTGGCAAAATGACGTTTTCTGATGCCGAAACTATTTTTAATAACATGATATTTTACAGGAAATCTTGAGTTTGGTTATAGAACGAATGATTCAAAGGAGAAATTGAATGATATTTGCTTGCAGCCCTTATTTAATATGATTTATTCTCCTGATTTGGTAGATTATATATAAATATTACCAATAGAAAAACATCATGCGGTGTTGGATTTATGAATCCAATATGTATGTTCAGTGAAATAGTTCTTAGGTTTTAGTCTTTTATTTGTTGTGAACAGTCATGACAGTGTGTATGTATCACTTCCTATGGTACTTTTCTGTATCATCGCTGATTAGTTTGAATAAATGTTTATCAAAATGTGGGATGATACATTAAAGAGAGGGTTCTATCGAGTATCTTTTGTTGAAACAAATTTGGAACGAATATTCCTGTTTACACATATTGAAACATATTACTGAGGGTCATATTTTGACAGTTTGATAAAGACTAACACACATTTGTTTAAAAATTTAAAACAATGAGAATTGCAGCCATCATTGGTGAGATGAGAACACTTCACTATGGCTAAACATGACATTAATTTAACAATCAATCCTTTGCTTCCTTGTCAATATTCTATCAATTTATATGTTTTATAATTAAAAGGTTTTAAAATTAGTAAAATGACAGCATGTTTTTTATTTCACGTAATGCAAAAAACCAGATGGTGGGTTCTGCCAATAGGATAGTCATTTTAATTTAACAGGGAATGTACTTACTTATTTCAAAATGGAAATGTTTGCTAATCTGTTTCCAGCAGAGTTAATGCTTCGTCTGAAGTCCTGTCCCGTTTAAAAGGATGACTAGTTTTGTGTGAGGAGACAGCTAGTATATAAGTAGATCAACTTTCAACGCTAATTGGCCGAGTCTTGCAAATGCCCACACAAATGGTCCATAAACTGTTGCCACAAGCAGCCATATTTTATTCAGCAGACACACGCCCCTCCAAGAGTAGACAAAGTTCACTCTCTGGCGTGCAATACTCCGCGTAAATTACTGAAACTTGTTTGTGATTGAAAGTTTAAAAGAGTGTGGCGCTATTAGCCGCAATGTGTGAAAGCGAATGATGTATACACGGAGAGGAAGAGGGAGATGTTGGAATCGATGGTAGGGAGAGAGTGGAGCTGAGGAAGACTCCACAGGATCAATGCCTGGCGACTATCCGCTTAGACCTACCGCTTGTCTGGGCTTTATCCAAATTGCACATTGATAAATTGAGTGGTCGACTTGAATTGCCGTTTTTGCAATATTGAGATATCATATTGTCATTTGAAAAGTGAAAGAATGCATGAAAGGATATTTATCTTTCATGAACTGATTTGAAGTGATTTCTCTGCATGAAATCAAACTCTACTAAAACTTTTTATACATTAACCTTAATGACATGTGTCTGTGAAAATACTTTCAAAAGGACTTCAACTTTAGGCTAAATGATTGAAGATGCCTAGCAGAGGATAAGGTTAGGTTACCAGTGCTAGACAGACAAATCTTGAGATACTGTAAAGAAACAGACACAGATCGTGAGTCACAGTCAAGAAATAGACACAGATTTTCAAAATTTGTGGATTAACAGACACACAGATTTTCAGACATTAGAGACACAGACCTTCAGACACAGTAGAAACAGAGACACAGACTTTACACACAGTAGAAACACAGATTTTCAGACACAAAAAAGACCTTCAGAGACAGTGGAGACACAGATCTTCAGACACAGTAGAAAAACAGGCACAAATCTTCAGACACAGTGGAAAAACAGGCACAAATCTTCAGACACAGTGGAAAAACAGGCACAAATATTCAGACACAGTGGAAAAACAGGCACAAATCTTCAGACACAAATCTTGAGCAACACAGACACAGAACTTGAGACACAGTAGAGACACAACTTGAGACACTGTAGAGACACTGGCACAATTATAGGGAGACCTTGTGGAGAGACACAGAACTTGAGACACTGTAGAGACACAGAACTTGAGACACTGTAGAGACACAGAACTTGAGACACAGTAGAGACACAACTTGAGACACTGTAGAGACACAGGCACATATAAGTAGACCTTGAGGAGAGACACAGAACTTGAGACACTGTAGAGACACAGAACTTGAGACACTGTAGAGACACAGAACTTGAGACACTGTAGAGACACAGGAACATATAAGTAGACCTTGAGGAGGGACACAGAACTTGAGACATTGTAGAGACACTGTAGAGACACAGAACTTGAGACACTGTAGAGACACAGGCACATATAAAGAGACATTATTGAGAGACACCAGGTCAGGTCACGAGTGAGAGAGACAGAGACAGTCAGACAGACACCAGGACATCAGGTGTCCCACTGTGAGACAGATGGCTCAATAGTCGCGGTAGCATCCGGCCAGTGCGTTATTGATGATAGCAGTCTATGTGTTCCACAAATATCACACCATCAGTGTTTTGTGTCCCCACTGATTTGGTAATAGTCTGTCTTGACTTTCATCCGAGACCCGTACTACAGGGTGAGGAGGTTACGGTGTTAGGGGGAGGTGGAAGTCTTATTAGCCAGTACTATCTAGCTGGCAGCACTTCAGAAAGATCTGTGGAAGGTGTGACAGAAATGTAAGGTTAGAAGGAATAATTGCATTGTTCCATAAAGAGCTTTAGTACAACACTACAGTGTAGTTTTATACACTTATACTTACTTAATTCTAGTTACAGCTTGCAGGTTTCAGTCAGCACACATTTATAATGGTGTTGCAGGCTTTCTCCGTGGTGTAATGACTTCTGTGATCTAAATGAAGCATTATTTGTTGATCCCCTGACTAAACAAAGAGGATACTAAACGAGCTTTCATTTAATACCAGTGTTAAACAAGTTAAAGATTAGGTATAAAAAGGTCAAATTTAAAATTTTTCATTGATATCCAAATATTTTAGTGATTTCATAAAAGCTGGATTTAGAGAGCTAATTTAGAAGTGCTTTCAATATGATTACCCTAATACAATTTGTGGCATCATGTTTGCAACAAAATTATTAAGATAGCAAAATGAAAAGTCCATGATTCATTCTTATAAAGTTGTTCTGACGATTCCAGTTAGCTTCTGCACTCAGTAAGTTGTGTTAATTCTATTTCTGACAAGATCTTGTATGACAAACTAACTAAAAAATGTTACATGAGAATTTTAAAAAATATTTACCAGATAATGTAAATTTGGACAAACAGGATGCAAACAAAGCTTAATAACTGATTGGTTTTTTTAACAGGAAGTTCTACCTCCTTCATTTTAAGTAAAAATATGTTGTATTGTCCAAAGATTGGTTTCATCACATAGGTTTTTTTGGTAAAAATATAAATGATAAAAGTTATGTTTGAGAAATAATTTAGTTGTTATATGTAACGCATCAACTCAAGACTTTCTTTGCATGGTCTTTTGTGAATTTTTTTTTAAGTTAATTTGATAAGTATCACTTTAAAATATTCTTGTCTTTCTATGAGTTGTAAATACATACGTATATTTGTCAATGTTATTCTCAACAAACAACATTAGGGTTTCTTAGAATCAATCTGCCCTTTGGGTATGTTTTCCATCACTTTCCATGATTTAATTAAGTACGCTAATATAATAATTAATTAGAAGCAGAGGTTTGCCTTTCGATTTCTTTCTTAAAAGCAATGATAAATGAAAGGATATTTTTTTATATTTGTATTTTCATACACAAGTTTGTGAGCAAATTCTTGTAATAACTGAGTCGCACTCCCACTTCATTTTATGATGCATTGTAACCATGACAAGCAAATTCATTAAAAGAGTTAACGCTAAGCAATAACACAGCTGTTGTCTAATGCTCAATGCAAATACTTTTTTATATCTGCTATTAACATACTCCTTTATTAAATACAATAATTGTTCAATATGTTACACTATGAATAATAAAGCTCATTTGCTCGGTACATATTGTTGTAAAGACGTTTATCATCCATAAAGTCTGATCATTACTGCGTTACATCACTTTCAAATATCTTCGATTAGGTGTTTTAACTAACAACAAATTTATAACATAATCAGAAAAATTAATTTTCAAAGTATAAGTACAACATGTTTATATTTCTTTGATGAATAAATATTGAAATAAAAACACAATGATTATAGAAACATACTTCATAATACTGATAACGAAATTATCAAAAAGTGTATTGAAGAATAATGCTAATTATTTGTACACAAACGCTATGGATGTCTGATCCAACACAATGTTATCAATCATTTCGCCGAGCATCACAAATCCTAAGTGCTTGTCCGTCCCACAATGCAAAGCTAACAGCCCGAGGGCTACGTGCACGGCTTTGATCGCATCATTTAAGCAACTAACAAACTAAATCAATGAGTCAATTGCTTTCAATCAATACTCTTTACGTACACCTTAAAACAATACGCCCCTCTCGCCCGGTATCGACTATCAATGAACGATGTTGATATTGGTTAGCCAATGGTTTTCAGCCCGTCTGGTAGTGTAGTGTAGAGCCTGTACACGAGGCATAGAATCCATGTCGGTGCCGGATCCAGAGTGGGCTTGTGAAACAATGTTTTAAGGCCAAAATTAAGAAAGAAATTTTATGATGAAACGGTGAAGTATGCTAGAGTGTTTAAGTATGGTTTATAACTTGTGTTAGCTCGCAAATCCAATATATTTATCAAATTATTACAAAAACAGATGCAGAGTCGCCTATGGATGTATTGTATTATGATGTGTAGTGTAATGCCAGTAAGTTAGGCATAGCTCTGATGTGTAGTGTAATGCCAGTAAGCTAGGCATAGCTCTGATGTGTAGTGTAATGCCAGTAAGCTAGGCATAGCTCTGATGTGTAGTGTAATGCTAGTAAGCTAGGCATAGCTCTGATGTGTAGTGTAATGCCAGTAAGCTAGGCATAGCTCTGATGTGTAGTGTAATGCCAGTAAGCTAGGCATAGCTCTGATGTGTAGTGTAATGCCAGTAAGCTAGGCATAGCTCTGATGTCTAGTGTAATGCCAGTAAGCTAGGCATAGCTCTGATGTGTAGTGTAATGCCGGTAAGCTAGGCATAGCTCTGATGTGTAGTGTAATGCCGGTAAGCTAGGCATAGCTCTGATGTGTAGTGTAATGCCAGTAAGCTAGGCATAGCTCTGATGTGTAGTGTAATGCCGGTAAGCTAGGCATAGCTCTGATGTGTAGTGTAATGCCGGTAAGCTAGGCATAGCTCTGATGTGTAGTGTAATGCCGGTAAGCTAGGCATAGCTCTGATGTGTAGTGTAATGCCAGTAAGCTAGGCATAGCTCTGTTGGGTAGTATTAGGTAGCTTGAGTGTGTGTATTAACCATTCACTTGTTGTGACGTGCCAATCCAGTCTTTTTTATCATTAAATTCATTCATGCATTTCACAAAATAACCCGTTCTGTTAAGTTGTGATTCCTCTTAATTGGTCATTCAGAATGGTTTGGTACAGATTAATTAATTAATTTAGACCTTTACCTGTGCTCAAGAATCAAACATTCATGAGGGGTCTGATATTGCCCTTGTTACATTCGGATGTTGAAATGTGGTTGCAGTTCGCTGGCTGCTTTAATCCATACACTTGTTAGATGATTTGCTTTTTCATTTCCATGCCTTTTCTGAAAATATAATCATAAGATTTACATGTTTTGTTCACCATCGAAACTTTAGTGTTTTCAGTGGATTTAGAACATGGGAATATTTTCATTGTATACTGAACTGCACAAGAAACATCACCCTGATGTAAATTAAAGCTGGACCAACTCTTGGAGTCTCAAGGAGAAACTTGCTGAGAGTGATCTGCCCCTGTTTCGTTTAAATTCTTCTATGATTCTCATGCCATGTAGAGACGTAAGTGTGACGTGTGTACAACATCGTTCTACGCCTTGAGACCTCCCTCCTCTCCTATAACATGTACATAACGTGTCAAGTTCGGACAATGTGTCTGAGATTTGCTGATACAGGAGGCTATACAGCGAGAGGCGACTCACGTTCCGAAGCAAGTTGTTATAATTTAGTCATATATGTACACAACGACTCCATGGAGATTCTACTGAATTGACTTTCACAGATTTGTGAATTGGAGACATTTCATCGCTCAAAATCAAATAATAAAATTCATCGTTGAAAATTTATTGTCATCCAATCGATTCTTATCCTATCTTAGTGCGGTGAACTTAAACAATGGCTGGTCAGATTGATAAAACTCACTTTAATAAGGCATTAAGATCACCCGGTGAGAACCATTGGGTAATAATACTTTTTGGCGCGGTTTCCCTCGTATCTCTCAATCCCATCACACGTGTCTCAAGATCACTCAGTCCAACTTGCATAAATTCTGCAGGCGTTTGAAGTGTGATCAAAATGAGTGAGTTATGATCCAGACTCGCACAGAATTCAGACGTAAGTGGCCAATACTGATTAATGTGGAAAAAATGAGATACACCGCCCTTTGCAGATAACTGGTTCATCAGCTTAAATACAATCTGGAGCTGTTTGTGAGAAAATTATTTCATCAGAGCCAAATATTCTCACTTCATTTTATATTCCTGAAATGATGAGGGTTAAATAACCTTAGAAAAGTAGATTGTGATTCAGTTCATGTTTTGATGTTTTTTAAATATTTTTTAAAACATGGGGTTGAAGTGACCTGGAGGACATTCATTTAGAGTTATCTTCCCCTAAGAAGATAATCATATTTCTGAGTTATGGGGGATCAAAGAATGATTTCTTATTATTCAAAGTCTTTAAAAGTTAGATTATCATAGAAATAGTTTAACCCTTAAAGGTTCTGTAGGACTCAATTCTTACTAAAATAAAGCATTCTCACAAAAAGGTAAATAAGTGTTACCATTGGCTAAATGATTCTCCTGAATCAATAAAACTTGTTCTAAAACAAATGCACATGGTTCTGTAAAGCCAGGCGAGTCCATTTTTAATCAACGGCCATTTTAAGGTTTTCATCTTAAAATGGACGTAAATTAAAGTTATCAAATTTTTTTATTTTACGGATAACCATTTTCTATGGATAAAGCTTAATGGGTCATGCATTGACATTGTATTACACTCTAATGTAACCATCTACTTGATAAACATTGATAATAAATGACAAATTTGAGAAAAGATAATATGAAAAAACGTGCTTCAGCTCCTTACCAACCCTGGGTGATTATCTGTATTTGAATACCTCAGGAGTGGGTTTATTATTTCGTAAACGTTCCCTCTGATATATATTTCTGTTCCAAACATGGACATGAGTTTTTTGTTAGGATAATAATTGTCGTCAGTGTACAGGTAGTTCATCCGGTAAATAAGCTAGCCACGATACCAGGAGGTTGAGAGCCCTGATCTGAATACGAGACCTACATACTTCCCTAGGAGTTGAGCATAAACAGAAAGGTCATTGACTGAGGATGTAGCTCAGTTGGTAGAGTGTCCGCTCAATCATCACACAGAAAACCGGGGTTTGAGTCGTGTCATACCAAAAGACATTAAAAGATGGGAGTTGTTGCTTCCTTGCTTGGCGCTCAGAATTATAGAGAAATATACAAAGATGTCTGCAGTTTGAGTCTTAATCTCAGTGGCGGATCCAGGGGGGGTCGAGGGGGTCTTCCTTGGGAGTTGATAAACGGATAAGTCATTCTGGTTTTGTAATGTCGGATAACAGTGAAGCTTCAACCCTGACCATTGAGATAGAGATAACATGGAATCATTGATACGTACATGTCAGTTAATTATTGATGAATGTATAATGTTAATTGAGACAAAATAATTTGCCATGAAATGTCACTTCAATGTGATGTATATTGTGAGATCAGAAAGCTGATGAAAGAGTTTAATTAGCTCCTACATGGTCCGATCATGCCAATGGTTGCTGGTGTAAAACAACAAACAGTGGAGTCGAACTGAAGTCTAATTGTCATTTTCCATCACCTCACTAAAACAAATGATAATGCAAATAATTTGGCACTGTTTGAAAGCAATTTTTAAAACAAAATCCAACAACTTTGTCATTATCAAAAATTAATTTTTACATTTTACTTTTATAATTAATATTGTCAGTTGAAACATTGCAAAGTTTGATGGAGTTGTATTTCTGTAAAGAAACATATAGGCAATTGACCTCTGTAATTTGCATCAATGTCTGTACGTAATCTGACTTTAAATAATAGAGCTTTATCATACTGAGAACAGAATCCATAGAAAAATCACATGTTCATCTTTGAAAAATACATAATTTGCCAGTAGAGTTACGTGCCCTTGATTCCTTCTCCCAAGAGAGGTGAGAAAGGGATGCAGTTTGCCGATCTAGTTTCAAATGTATAAAGTGCTGATACAATTTTAAAATATCTTGGCATTTTGCTTTGAACTATATATTGAGTTTGTTGACCTGCCAATAAAAGATGGAAACATGATCCTCAGGGGGCAACTTGTTTAATGATGTTTATATTTCTGCCTATTTTTAAGTTTTCATGACAGTGATATCAAGCAAGCAGCTCAGGTAGGTTTTGCTTCGTCTGAACTGTCTAGAAGACCATTTCACACTCCTGAAAGAGCCAGTCAGTATGTTGTATGAGTCACATATGCCAAAATAATAATAATAATACTTTATTGACCACAATACAATGTACATTGGAAATTTGCACCCAGCAGCCACAGTGCAGCGCCAGGTAAAGTGTTGTTCTGTCCTTATAATGCTGAGTGTCAAGCAAGGAAGCAACAACTCCCATCTTTTAACGTCTTTTGTTATGATGCGACCGGGAATCGATCCCCAACCTTCCGGGTGATGAGCGAACACTCTACCCACTAAGCTACTGGTGTCATTAAGTAGTACTCTCTGTTGCCAAAAATTAACATTTTAATGATAGTCGAATCAGTATGGTGAAGAAAAAAATGAAAGTAGTGATTTCTGATAAAAAACAATGGACAATGCAACACGACTAGCATGCGTCAAATCGTCAAACAAAGTTTTGAAACTTTTCTACAACAGACACTAAGAGAATTTTGGGTTGGTAATGTTAAATAGGGCATATAACATCTGTGCAGGTGGGAGGTGTAGGTGCACATATGTAATGCTGTTGCTCAATTTTCACCGTAAACAAGTGATTTAATTATCATATATTTGGCGATAGTGTATGAATATAAGTCAAGTAAAATCATTGGAACTTAACACAGTACATATGGTATTAAGGCATGTATAAAGGAAAAATAAGATATTATGAAAGATACTAAAGGCTCTTAACGGGGTATTCAGACTGTTCAATCTATTAAAATATATAAGATTCAGGAAAGAACTTTTTCTATAATCTCCTTATGTTGATCAAATATGTTTTAATAATACTGTTCTGAAGACATAAATTCATCCTTGGGGAGTTGAGATTCAAAGATTTATACCACTCTATTTATTTTGAAATGTGTTGAAATAATCAGGATAGATTTTCAATATCCATTACTATGAAGCTCAGTGAGTATGTAAGATATATGGGAAGTGAGTGGTCCACACCACATCTTGAAATATAGTCTGATCTCCGAGAGAGACGGGCAGATGTGGCGAGATAATCCAAAAACAGAAGTGAATCGCTCCCGTACATTTCATGATTGCTTCTGCTCCCTTTAGACCGTCCCGGGATCAATAATGACCATTTGAGAAAGTTGGTCCCCTTTCAACTCCTATAAAAAGTTGATCAAACCATTCTGTTCAACCAAAAAATGAACATGTGTAAATATACGTGCTGAAAGGACCTAACTAACCGAAGTGATGAATGTAGCGGCACGAAGATGGACCTGCTAGCATTAAGCCATCAATACCTGGCACCGTAAAGAGAGAGCCTGCGGCAACTCGAGATGTGCAACTCCGGTTTGCCGGGTTCCCGGCCAGTCCTGCACCCCCCGGATCCCAGTCCTTGGCTCTGCGTATAGATAGATATCATCGATACACCGCCGCCACCACTGCGCTGCCTTGCTCATTGATTTTTCGCAGATCTCGCTGGTGGTTACGGCTCTGAGAGTACTAGAGCCAGCATTGGACTGCAGACGGAGTCTTCATGCTCTATAGCAGTGGATGCATCCAACTGTTTGTGACTCTGTGACTACCCTGGGACTCTGTACTGAAAGTTGGACTCTGACTCCTGGCGACTGTACATACCCTGTTTATATGTGCTCTCATCATCTTCTCTCCATCTTGAGGTGAGTTGAGGATTTACTTAGCTTTGTTTCAGCATTTTATTGTTCGACAAGTTCAAAACTTTCAAGACAGTATTGACGTTTACAGCTTGAAGTTTTCAAGTTTGGGAGAATTTTATTCTTTTCCAATTTGAACTTGAGAAAGAACTGGCAATTCTCAAGATTGAAGTGAGTCTTTGAGTGAGAGTATCTAGTCTCCTGTTTATTTACCATCGTTTGCTAGCGCTAACTTGCTACTTCATCAAAACTCAGCCCTGTGTCAATATTCTCAACTTTGTTTTGAAAGATAATTCATTTACTCATTAATGGCCTCTAACTCACAGGCAGTTTGGATATGCATGGCAAAGTTTCTATTATCTTTTTCTGTTTTGACATTTTAATGCACTTTGAAACATGAAGATGACACTTTCTGGGTAAAAAGTAATGTCAAAATGTTTCATGAATGATTGATAAGACAACATTGGTTAAACATGTTTACACTGATCGTTTGCATTTGGTACGTTTCATTAACTTCTACCGTGTGCATCCCATTGCTAATAGTGGTGAGACCCTAGGCAGAATCAGTTGGTGGAGCCTAGGGCTAAACTCTCTCTAATGGACACGTCTTCTGATCTTACTCATTGGAACACAACACATCAACACAACATACAGACACATCAACACACAACACATCAACACACATCACTCAAACACACAGACCACACAACATACAGACACATTAACACACAACACATCAACACACATCACTCAAACACACAGACCACACAACATACAGACACATTAACACATAAACACACATCACTCAAACACACAAACCACACAACATACAGACACATTAACACATCTAACACACATAAATCGGGAGCAGGGTAGCATAGTGGTTAGCGTGTTCGGCTTTGGATCAAGCGGTCCGGGGTTCGAATCCAACCAGGTGCTCAGCAACTTTGTCAACAGTAGAGAACTGTTCTACGTGAAGTAAGATTTAGGTGCAATGCTACACTGAATTTCAGCGCAGTACCACCCATTGTTCACTAGTTCCAGCTGATTCTCGCAGGTTTCACTGCAATACATAACCACCATGGAGTTGTGGGCTTTCTCCCTGCAATAATACTAGTAGCCGTGGTATAAGTGAAATACTCTTGAAAGTGTTGTTAAACCCCTAAACTCACCTCACCTCACAAATCAAGCACACAGACAACACACAAACACTATATTTATATATATAGAAAAACAGTTTAAAACATCTTCCAACTCCCAGGTCTCATATAGAAAAAATAAAATGTTCGAATAAATTACGATGATTAAATCATCGTAATTTCTTTCGAAGATTTTATTTTTTCTATATATATATATATATATATATATATATATATATATATATATATATATATATATATATATATATATATATATATATATATATATATATATATATATATATATATATATATATATATATATATATATATAAATAACAGTAATACACAGAAACTTTAATACATAGACGTACACAAACATTGCGATCACACTGACTAAACCATAGCCACAAGGACATGTGCATCTCTTCATGTATCTATTGCAAAGGTTACAGAAATCATAAACAGAGAAATACATACATAAACTCACTCGTATCATTATGGTACAAGATATGATGGACACCTTTAGAGATCAAATATTGTATGTACCGGTAACAGTCTTAAAGAGAAATGTTGTATTACTAAATTAGCAGTGGAAAAGAAAGTCAGTTTGTAGCATTCATATCACGTTCATATCAGGTGTATATTACCAACAATAATGGATACCTCTTGTTATTATCTGACACCTCTTTACAACTTCAAAATCACCTTTGAGAAAAAATGTGAATGTTGCCATAGTTTTTGTAAATTTTAATTATTTTCAATGTTTATCCCAATATCTTGAAATGATGATATATATTATGTTTTCACTCCACTATAGTATTTAACACACAAGTTGTCATAATGAATTAAATCTATCCCAGAAACACGATTTCACAGAATTGGTCTCTCATATGACATTTCACGGAATCAAACTCATTTATACGATATTTCACAAAATTGGTCTCTCGTATGACATTTCAAAATTCAAACTCATTTATACGATATTCCACAAAATCAGTCTCTCGTATGACATTTCATGGAATCAAACTCATTTATACGATATTTCACAGAATCTGTCTCTCGTATGACATTTCACAAATCAAACTCATTAATACAATATTTCACAGAATCGGTCTCTTGTATGACATTCCACAAATCAAACTCATTTATACGATATTCCACAAAATCTGTCTCTCGTATGACATTTCACAAATCAAACTCATTAATACAATATTTCACAGAATCGGTCTCTTGTATGACATTCCACAAATCAAACTCATTCATGACATTCCACAGAATCAAACTCATTAATGACATTCCACAGAATCAAACTCATTAATACAATATTTCACAGAATCGGTCTCTTGTATGACATTCCACAAATCAAACTCATTCATGACATTTCACAAAATTAATCTCTTGTACGATATTTCACAGAATCAATATCTTATATCACATTTTTAGTACACCTCATTTAACAACATTAATTTGACAAATGCAGCAGTTCACAATTGAATTTATTTGTTCTTAATGACACAACAATTGATGTGTTGTTTTACAGTTTCCATGCAACTTGCACAGTTTCTGTTTTACGCACCCTAAAAACCATCAATACGAACATCTTGTGACATCTCCACTCCCTGGGTGCATTGTTTACATCAGGTCATCTACGTACAGTTTAAAACTTTTATTTAACACAGCAGGGGCCCTTGTACACTGTTTTCAAACTTGTCTGGAATGAAAAGTATAAAATCCTCGTACAACCCAAGAGACCTAGTTTGCTTTCATGTGCGTTGTGTTGATGATTTATAAATGTGTCACACGATGGCAAGATATGTGGAATGCCACTCCGTCGACCCAATCAAGTGCCATGCAAGATTACACATCATAAATACTGCACTCATTGACCCTGGTATTGTGGCGGGGTGTGCGAAGGTATGCGTCGATACATCGAGACTTGCTCCTCGTCCAGTGCAGACTCTTGAGTCTTCTGTGTACGGCACTATTGTCTCTGATCCATCAAGCATCAACAAACAGATTGATATTTCTGTACCGACTGTACACACCGTGTCAACTCGGCTTGTATGAACTCTGCCATCATTCTCAGGGGGCAGTGAGTTTAGAAATCTAAACTTCCTTATCATGTCGTAGACATCTTGATTAAAAAGATAATTTTCATGATGGATGAGCATGAAATTGAGACACTATTGAACTATGTTGTGTATGTGTTGTGTGAGGATCGATGGTGCTTTAATACAGACCTTCACTGATTGGCAATCACTCTGGACATGCAGAATGATTCAGTGCTTATTTAAATAATACTTCTGGAGTGTTTTCCCCCTGAAAATAGAATGGATGGATTTTTGAGAGAGAGCTCTACGATAACATGGTGGGATTGTTGTTGGGTTTATCTTCATGTGTCCAAGAGGCTTACCACATGTAATTCTTCAGACCATGATTGATTTCCCCGGAATCGGTTTGTGATTTGTTAGTCGGCTGATCCGAGAGCGGGGCCCAACTTGTTCACGGTACACAAGGAGGAAAACATAATGAATTACGGTTATCAAACTCTCGTCAGGGCATGATGTTTCTGGGGACAGTCCTGCCATACTTCATTAGCACTGACACCAGTTCCATCACCAGCGAGTCCTGACCAACCGGGACTCCAAGGGCTGCTACCAGATTGGGTGGGAGATGGATCTGCCCCCAGTCAGAGGAGACACAGGGTATTTAGCAGGATGTTCTTCAGGTGGAGAAGCTAGACCCAACTCAGTAAGCGAGACAAGTCTTGCACAGGCTGGACTCGTCCAGGGTATATATAAGCAACATGTCCACAATCTAATCATAGAAATGAACTCTGACCTAAACTTGCAACTTTGAGCATTACTGAAACTTCTTTATAAATAAGTTACATATTGAACAAATTTAGGACAAAAATTTAATTTGCAACCCACTTTGGAATTCATGACAAAGCAAGTTACTGATATTTATATGTCAAGTTACATGCTGGGGTAAATAAGCAACATGTCCACAAAGTAATCATAGAAATTAAACATGGAACTAAAACTTTGCACATAACTAAAAACTTCTCGACAGAATTAGTTAGATATTGAAAATATTTATGACAAAAACTGAATTTGGAACCCACTTTTGAATTTATGATTGAACAAGAATGTAATCGTCAAGTACATGGAACATAAACGTGCAAGCTCAGATTTCATGACAATACATGAATAAATCAAGTTTGAACAGTAGCTTAAAGCTCTCTATATAAACCAACAAATCTAAGTCAAGAAAAATTAACAATTAATAATTTGTGAAAAGCACTTAAAGTTAATGTCACATTCTTATTTCATGTAAAAAATGAATGAAAGAAATACTTGAAGACTATCAAAAAACACATTGGTATTTAACATTTTTTAACAAAGCATCTATAGTTAGAGTTTAAGTCAGACTATGGAATTAATGACTAGTAACTATTCATCAAACTTAGTAACAGTATTGAGTAGAGGAACGCTATAGATCAAGAACATGCCAGAGTAGAAGTGATGGAGCACAGTGGTTAGTGGTTAATTAGCTTGTTGGTCTCTCATGCCAAAAACCCGGGTTCGAATCTCGATGGAGGCGCCTAAAATTTGTGACCCAGGGCCCATATTTTCAAAGCTATCTTAGTGCTAAGCTAGTCATAAGTCAATGTTAACGTATGGCATTTAAGACTATCTTAGTGCTAAGAGAGCTTCGAAAATATGGTCCCTGGTGACAGTCTATTATTCCGTCCTTGGGCAAGACACTTCATCCACATTGCACTCAGTCCACACAGCTGTACAAATGGGTACCTGGCATATAGACTTCCATGATTCTTGTAGTGCTTATTGCAAGTACAAGTCCAATTCCACAGAGTAATATTATACATTGTTGCGCCTGGAGGAATTTTAATATAAATTTGATAAGGTGCATTACAAGATCACAAATTATTATTCTTATTGAATATCGTTTTTACAGATACAACACTATCACACACATACACACATCCATACTATAGATATAATTTGTAAATACAATGTAGACAAACAATAACAAAGAAAGTGATTGAAATGAATATTAATGGTCAGATTGATACTTGCATAAAAGTGAAATCAAGATTTCTCATCAAAGAGTGAATGGTACATGAGCCACTTTTAATAGAATTTTAATAATATATGACTGGAGAAATGCTCTTAAAACATCATGAGCTTGTTGATGACACATGTCTTCTCTGTTGTCTCTTGTTGTAATATACCTGATAGAGTTATTCCTTCTAAGTTGGAGCATTGTCAAACATGCATTTCTTGATGAGAAGTGTTATGTTTTCAAGACTTTTTCTTCTGAAGGAAACAATGCCAGCATGACATGCATATCTGATAACTATAACACAACTTATGTTTTACAAGGCATCCCTCATATTAATGGATAAGAAGGATTTTTATATAAGCACTTTAGCGGTTAATGAATTTATTCCGAACCAATATGAGGGGCCAATTTACAGGAATCACAACAAGACAGCGACTGTTTTTGGAGTGACCATTGGATTGTCAATTATAAGCTCCGGCACTACAAGACAGCGACTGTTCTTGGAGTGACCATTGGAATGTCAACTATAAGCTCCGTCACGCAGATGGAATATTAATCAAAATCTGTTTAACTCTGAAATGTGAATCTAAATCTTGCTAACTCTAAAATGTTTCATTACAGTAGTACATCCCATGTTGTGCAAGTTTGAACAGCACATGTATTTCAGGCATTTTTTCAGCAATAATAAAATCCTGAATGTGATTTAAAAACATCACAGCTAAAAGGTTTACAGACACATCCATATCATAGAGACCAAAGACCATCAACTTCTCACTCGATGACTTCATAATGCGCTAGGACCTGATAAGCAGTGTAAGTTATTGAAGTATCTGACTCTATTATTCCTGGCACATCCTACTGCTGTAGGGGTCTAGATCATCGGTCTCCGGGCAGACTGTATGTAATAGTGGAACAACTCCATCCAAGTGCAACTAACTTTTGGTTCCCGCTGATCATTTCTCCAATAAAAACACCGCCCCCTGGTGGAGCTCCTGCACACCGGAAATCAGCTCAGATGGAGTATGGTGCAGAAGTTGGTCGGTGTGATGACTCGGTGTCAGACTGGTGGCGGTGCTTCTGCTGGGGTGATCTGGCTAGTGTCTGTTTAGTCTGTCTCCAAATGTTTAATCATAGTCCGCACACTAAACTGATTAAGCGAAGAACTTGCTATATTATTGTTGGTATCAGGGTTTGACGAAGGTGAATTCAGTTCCTAGTGGCTGAATGTTGGTCCACGGTCTGATATGTTCCTGTTCTTGTTGGAAGAACAGCATGGCTACAATTACACTGTACTGATTTTTCATTTAGAGTTGCTGCAAAGGTCCAGTTTTATGACTCGCCCGTGGAAGATACTGCAGCATAATTCAGCAATATTAAACTAGTGTAACCCCACTACAAGTATGACGCCATTATATTGTACAGTTGTGACATCATAATGGTCGAACCGCTGTCATAATGGTACATGACTTGTGGAAATCTTAGTTTCAGCGTGCTGTCAGCAGTTTCGCTTGAAAAATTTGGGCAATTAATAAACAGAATACTAAACTCTTTCCATATAATACAATTGTTATTAAACTTGTGAATGATTTGTATCACACATGCTTTCCCTCATTTAATAGCAAATCATTAACTTGTTTGTTAAAATGGTATTAGATGGAAGGTAGTTAGTATCCTCTTTATGTTCAGAAAAAAATCCTTGGGGGAAAACTTAAAAAAAGTCCTAAATATGATTAGGATTGATTTACTGATTGTTGAAATTGTGTTTTAAAGCTAGGAGGATTCTATTTGGGTATTTTTTGTGGAAACAAAATTTGAGAGGATATTCCGTTTTATACACATGATTAAAACACAGTGAAATTGTAACATACTAATTAAGATAATATTTTGATGACTTTATATTTCACAACTTGAAATACTTGAAAAGTAAAAACAATGGGGCTGAAGTCATTAATCGGCGCTTCGAGTGGGGAAAACTTCGCTTAAGCATAACAGCAAATTGTTTATTAGTTTATGACATGTTATGTGTAACTATGTGAATACTCTATCAGTGTATGACTTTTGTTATTAAAACATTGTACAATTAGGTACAATATAGCGTGTTTTCATTTCACATAATGCCAAAAAACAAGATGGCCAAAGAACCTTCCCTTTAAGTGTATATTAAGCCGTATATTACTGTGTATAAGACGACTTTTTTATACCAGAAAATAGGGGGTCAAAGAAGGGGGTCGTCTTATACACAAGGGCTATGTTTCAGAAGAAGAAATTTTGAAGCTTCATTGACGAACTCATGATGTTGAAACCGGAAACAGCAATACAGTCAACTCATGTTTACAAAATGGAAATAAATATTTATAAATAATTATTATGTATTATTATGTTATTTTTTTTATTACTATATGGAGTTAAATACATAAAGTATATTTGATAATTCATTTAAAAATAATAAGTTGACGGACCAAAAGTGGTACCAGCAGTCAAGCAAACGATCGATAAATTCAGTGACGTGGACCAATGAAATTCTACAACTTATCAATTCATTCATGACGGGGACCAATGAAATTCTACAACTAACCTATTCATTCATAAAACTTGACAAGCTTATCTCGATCACGTGTCATTGACGTAATGTTAATTCCAATCAGGGCAGTTATTCATTCATGTATCCGGTAATTATCTTAGCTTTGTTGTGTTCTTATCAGTAATTGGTCTGTATATCCTTCTCTGGATTGAAGTGTCAACGTTAAATAAACACGTCTTTAGCTTGAGAAGTTTACTGCATTGAGTGGCCCCTCGCTATAACACATGTTGGGAGCCATACTGACAGCCGCGTAATAGAGAATCAGCGGTAAAGCGAAACCAGAGTTGGAATGTAAAATAATGGCTTGACTTCAGCTATCAAACATTACCAACCTTTCAAGGCATTCTGCAGTATTAAATACAACTAGTTCAACTTTGTTTATAAGAAGGACAAATATTTACATCACTACGATAGAAATCTAGACATTAAATTTTGCTTGGCTTCGGACATGCGCAATCAAGCTTGGTTATCAAAGCTCTTCGCACCATTTTTATCATATAAACACTGAAGCGACTTCTAAATCTGTGTATGGAGTATCGGCTTTGTTTAGATGTTATAACATGGCGAATATTTACGATAGATTGTTGACTGTAGTGTTGCTAATCTCGCTTGAACTGACAAGAAAATGACAAATCATTAAAAAATAAGAACAAACACAGTAGGAAAACGTATGTAATTTTTATTTTGGTAAATTTAAAACAATTTTTTTAAAAAACAAACGATTATAACAAAACATTTATGTCATGTTACTTAAAAAATTACCGGTATCAACTTACCGTTACCAAATCTTACCAACGTGTTTTCCCATCATGGCATGTCGACCTGTTTCCACGATTGCTAGAAGGGGGGTCGTCTTATACATGAGATACATGGTTTTTACCTGATTTTAGGGGTCTGAGAAAGGGGGTCGTCTTATACACAGGGTCGCCTTATACACAGTAATATACGGTAGATCTGATTATGAATGCTCTGGTAGAACTTTAATGTGTCATTAACAAGTTGTATGTGTACGTGTTTGTTAACGATACTGATCAATTGAAACTTAATTATGTAACTCATATCCTTTTTAAAATAAAGAAGTTTACCCAAACTGTTTGCTTCCTGCTATGATATCCAGGCAATGTTTTTTCAAATAAAATTTTAATCTTAGAATAAAGTTTTATAAAAATATGATTTTTTTAATAAATTAGATATTTAAATTCCATAAATAAACAAAAATGTCACAGTATTTTTATGTCATAAATTATGGTATCCATTTCATTTCTAAAAGAAATTAATGTTAATGAAGATCAGTGATAAACTCAAAGATAAACAGTATGACCTTTTTCCTTTATTGTTTTTTGCACTTGTGTCTATATACCTCTTAGATAAATATATATATATATCAAGTAATAACTGCTAGACTTGGCTACACAGCGTGCCACATGAAGAATTAAGCACTGAATTATTTAAATGTTGGTTAACAGTATGTCAAGAAAAAGTTGAAAATGGTTAAAGTAGACAATTGACTTTTAATGTTCATCTTGCCATTTTGTGAATAGCCATGTGGGTTGACTTAAAGATACCTAGAATTTAATCTTTTATGTCTCATTATTATTCTATAATGTATAAACTTACCTACCACGCCTACATAGTATGTAGAGTGTTATTCCGTTCATAATGTCCTTACTGTGGGGAACTTACATAGAACTGAATTAAGATTTTAAAAATGAAATTGGTTTATAAAAGTAATTCTGCACTTTATTTTTTGTTTATTGTCATAATTTGCTGTTACAGGACTTTTTCAGTTTAATAAAAGAGATATTTACAAATATAAATGAGATTTAAAAATGAAAATAAATGATTCAAAATGATGGAAAATAAATTATTCAAATATGCCTTCGTATGAGCACCAAACTACAAGACTATATATATATATATATATAATAATAATAATAATAATTGAAATGTTACTTTTGTGATATACTGTTGTGTACTTGTTATACTGTTTGTGTACTTGTTATACTGTTGTGTACTTGGTATACTGTTGTGTACTTGTTATACTGTTGTGTACTTGTTGTGTACTTGTTATACTGTTGTGTACTTGTTATACTGTTGTGTACTTGTTTCACATTTGTCACACTTCCAGCAAAACTTCTGTTTTTAGAAAATATATTTTTAAAATGATTAAGTCTGGCGAAAATAGTTTAAGCAACAAAAGTTCCAATTGTGCTGTATGAATTTTGAATAAAGAAGTGTAGAACAGCTAATGAATTTTGCTTTAAGCAACAATATGTTAAATGTCATCTATACTTGACAATTCTCTACCAAACCTTCTCCTTGAACATGAAACAGTCTTTATCTATTATATGTATTAGAGTTAAGCAGTTTCCCAAATCATTTAAAGCGTTTAAATTGATACAAATGTTGTTTGAATATTTGCATAGACATTTTAAGAAATAAATAATTGATTTAGTAGTGGGAGCATGCTCTATCTGACAACAGACCTTTCCAGGTTTGTAGAAAAAGAATAGAAGCTAACAGTGGTGATTTTTAACATTAGTTTTTGACAGTATTAATGAATTTCGTAGTATTTTTCATGACTAGAGGTCATTAGAAATCTGTCTAGGCCAATTGGTATCATGAAGAGCTCAATTATAAGTGTGGCTTTTTTTAAAAACATTTGTAGTCTAAAAACTTTTTAAACCAATATTTAACACATGGGCTATGATCAGAATTAAGAATTCTTGAAGCTACTAAGTTTCAGAACTCTAAACCCAGGCCTCAAATACTTGAGATATTGTCATGTTTGACTTTCAAACATTAGGTCCTGGGTTCAAATCTGTACCTACAACAGAAAATTTCTCCATATTGGTAAGGTCAAAATGATATTCTGGCTGTAGTGAATTATAATTGTAGACATGTTGACCACCTGACCACTGGTATAGGACCATAGGGCTCCTGTCCTGGAAACAATTGCCGACTTACTTGACCACCAATATTGGAGACGTAGCGTTCATGTCCTGTAAACCAGTTTAGATGTTGTCCATCTGACCACCAATAAAGGACCTTGGGGGCCATGTTCTAGAAACAGTTTAAGATGTGTTGACCACCAATACAAAGTATATATGGGATAAAATTTTAGACTGCTACTCCAGAGCTAAAATCGGAGAAAGATTATCATATTTACTCTGAAGCCTGATGAGATACAGAACCATGTAACTCTTATGTTAATTCTGTTGTGAGCAATGATAATCATACATTAATCTATTTACAACTGCTGGGGGTCCATGTGCCAAAACCAACATGATCTTTAAGCTCTCATAACCACAAAAATCAGGCAGTTGAATCCTGTAGGGATTATCAGGATTAGAGCGTATCAATATGCTGATGATACGCTGTGCGTAAATACGATTAACCTCAAGATGCCTAATTACTTTGATTGTTGTGATCATTGATTGCATTGTTCCCCGGTGCTACAGCTTTATCCCCAATAAACATGATCAAATAAATCACTTTCCGAGTTGCAACAATGCCTTCTCTTAAAATCAATAGAAAATGATTTTTGTTAATTTTCTGCTGCCACTACTGCTAGCCCGTGTTTACCCTGCAAATCCCACTTTTTCCAATATGGCCGTTCAAACAATACTGCTGATCCAGTTCTGTCCCTATTGAGAACTTTACGACCCATCATCATAAACGTTGATTAATCAAAGTGGGCCTTAATCTGGTGCCTGCTTCAGGAAGCTGGAAATGTTTTCATGATCCGACAGAACTTGTCGTTACATTTAGGGTCACCAAACTACCCAGGTTGAGGTCACCAAAATATTATCAGTTCAGGCTAACAGTGCAAAGGGCTACTTCTGTGAGAGACTGTTAATACTCCTAGCGCCAAGATAGTTGAAATTGAAGTTGAACTTTTCCCTACAGTCGTCTTAAAGGCATTGTACAACGTTTTTTTTACATATTATGTTTTCTCAAATATGCCATTTATTATTAAAGTTTACACAATATATTGGTACGTTAATGGGTAAAACATCTTATTACGGTACACGACCCTATAAACCATATCCATAGAAAACGGTTGTCTATATTCGAAGAAAAAAGTGTGACGCATTAAAACGACAGTGGTATGGAACTCTTCAGTGTGAGAGGTAGATTTTTAGGTTTCATGAGAATTTGAGAGTTCAGACAGCAATTGTACCATATTCAAAACTCTACCTGGCTTGTTCAGGTATCGCTACATCAGTCAGATCACTTAAACTACCTTCAAGCTGCCATATTAATGTGAACACTAATGTGAATTCCTAAACCTTAACCAAACCATGAACATTCGTTTTAGAACTCTTTTCAGTGGTAACACTTATTTATATTTTTGTGAGAGCACTTTATTTCAGTAAGAAAATCGTGTTACATTTAGGGAGTTTTGGAAATCTGGACCCTGAATGACTTACATATGTATATGTATATCTGTATACTGAATGTGAGCCTATGACAGTACATACAATAAAGCTTTTTAATATTAAGTTGGCATTAGCGACATTGATTTAAGTAAGATTTAAACATCATAAATCTTTATTATCATTGTGATCATTATGCAGTAACTGGCTGAATCAGACCTCAAATGAAATATCTTGTTTGTGAGTTATGGAACAGTTTTCTTGTGGTGATATCGACTTACCTCTTGTAGGTATCTTTTAGCATCACAGACATAATATATGGGAGCAATTTACTTACAGATGTTTAATCCTACACATAACAAAACCCTTTTAGCAACTGAAAATATACATTTGTATATAGTCTAATTAAACATTATTTCAAGTAACAAAATGTTATGTATTGATTTCATGACCATCATCTTGTAAAAGGGGGCGGGATAGCGCAGTGATTAGCGCATTCGGCTTCGGATCAAGAGGTCCGGGGTTCGAATCCTGCCAGGGGCACGGCAACTTGGTCTGCAGTAGAGAACTGTTCTAAATGCTGTAAGGTTGGGTGCAATGCTACACTGAATTTCAGCGTAGTACCACCCATGGTTCGCTAGTTCCAACCGATGCTCGCAGGTTTCACCGCAATTCACAGCCACATGGCGTTGCAGGCTTTCTCCCTGCCATAATACTAGCAGCCACAATATAAGTGAAATACTCTAGAAAGCGGCGTTAAACGCTAACTCACCTCACCTCACCTCACCTCACCTCACCTCACCTCACCTTGTACAATGTCCCTGTCACAGATGAAATCTGTCTGAGTGCAGTCCTGATGTGCCTTGAGTTTTATTCAGCTGGCATGCCTATCTTACATACATCCCACTGAACGTGCCTATCTTACATACATCCCACTGAACGTGCCTATCTTACATACATCCCACTGAACGTGCCTATCTTACATACATCCCACTGAACGTGCCTATCTTACATACATCCCACTGAACATGCCTATCTTACATACATCCCACTGAACATGCCTATCTTACATACATCCCACTGAACGTGCCTATCTTACATACATCCCACTGAACATGCCTATCTTACATACATCCCACTGAATGTGCAAATGTTTATGTCATGTTTGAAGTTTGGCAGACAATCTATCTCTAATTCATGACGCAGGTCATGTTGACCCATTGTGTCTATCAATCGACACCAATACAATTAACACAACGTGAGGTGAACCTGATCTGCACATTATCATGCGGACACTTCGTTCAACGGGAGGTTTTACATGGGTCGTGTGGCGGTTTTATCTCCAAAATTTGTAAGAATATCTGTCATGGTTGTTAAACTTACACTTCAGTTTTGAGAATAACTGTCAACCAATTACTGCTTAATTACTTCTGATTGGACCAGTCCCAAACATTTCCATTATGTCTATCTCTTTGTTACATTGTACAGCCCATTGTTTATTTATAGAATACTAAACGAATGGTAATGTGTTTACATTTTTATGCAAGGAGTCAATAGAATTTAGTATCTGATGAAGGAAAGTTCTCCCATTCTTACTGAACACTTTCAGTACACGGTTCATCCGAGATTTTTCTGCAGAATAATACTGAATCATATAGTATGTACACCTGAAGATGTGTCAATCATGTGAAGGTGTGACTATGATGTGTCACTCATGTGAAGGTGTGACTATCATGTGATACTCATGTGAAGGTGTGACTATCATGTGATACTCATGTGAAGGTGTGACTATCATGTGATGTGATGTGATACAGCTGAAGCTGGGTCGATCAAGTGATCCACAGAGATGTGATACATCTGAAGCTGTGTTGATCAAGTGATCCACAGAGATGTGATACAGCTGAAGCTGTGTCGATCAAGTGATCCACGGATGTGATACAGCTGAAGCTGTGTTGATCAAGTGATCCACGGATGTGATACAGCTGAAGCTGTGTTGATCAAGTGATCCACAGAGATGTGATACAGCTGAAGCTGTGTCGATCAAGTGATCCACGGATGTGATACAGCTGAAGCTGTGTTGATCAAGTGATCCACAGAGATGTGATACAGCTGAAGCTGTGTCGATCAAGTGATCCACGGATGTGATACAGCTGAAGCTGTGTTGATCAAGTGATCCACAGAGATGTGATACAGCTGAAGCTGTGTCGATCAAGTGATCCACAGAGATGTGATACAGCTGAAGCTGTGATGATCAAGCTAGACTAGTGATCCACGGATGTGATCAAGTGATCCACGGATGTGATACAGCTGAAGCTGTGTTGATCAAGTGATCCACTGATGTGATACAGCTGAAGCTGTGATGATCAAGTGATCCACAAAGATGCGATACATGAAGACAAGACAATGACATGGCAACAGACAGGACATTAGGATTAGTTTGATTGCCTGTAATTCTCTCTTTAGATTTAATGATACATTATATCAAGTCATGAAGGAGGCCCACTCATAAATGTCTGAATAATGTGTCGTCCATTACGCCAAGTGTCCAGAGACATTGGTGGAGATAATGTAGCGGTCCTCATGGTCGGCTGTATGGAGATGGAAGCAGTCTTGATTGTCTGATTATCCCAATATTGATAGATGCAGTAACTATATATAACAGACCCAGCCTCCACTGGCATTGAGGGTTTAATCGTCATCTATACACACACTGTGATTAAAGTGCCACTGCCCATCAATTTAGTTCTTTGTGGATGCTTTCTGTCCAGTACGTATTATCAAGTGATGAGACTCCACTGTATAAACAGTTGGTGCCAGTCGTTCCATTCACGGAGAAAGCTTTGAAGCTGCAGTTTTATTGTTAATCTCAGATTTAAATCTTAGCCTCATATTTATTGCAATTCAATAAAGTCCATAGATTTATCAGGGTTCTGAATCAGCGTATGAACACAGAAATGACATGCAATCAAACTATCAAATCTGGTTGTATGTTCTTGATTTCCAATAAGCGCTGAAAGGAACGTTTACCGTGTTGTGGGCTGAGATGGCGGTGAAAGGATTTCTGAGAATGCCAGTTCTCTGTACACACATCTCCAGTTCCTCGCCCTCAGCTATCTACTTCTACACACAAACCGGCCACATCTCACCGTGGCAATTAATTCACTTGTAAATTGATATCGAATATGTAGCTCCAAGACAACATTAGCATCATATTCTTTGAACTAGCAAGCCAAAAAACGTTTTCCGTAATGGTGTATAGTTTTTGGATGAGTTAACCCTTTGGGTGGTTCCTCGTTAATCTCGCAAGCCACGGAGTTGGGAGAAGATGGGGTCAGAGGAGGGTATCGTTTAGTCATCATTCTTGGAACTTGTCCTGTCATGTACACCACAGATAGCCCAGCCCTGACCTCCCCGCCCCACAATTATAAACTGTAATTAAGGACTTGATTCATGTTTCTCATCTAGGCTGGTCACAAACAGATACCTTGCATTTTCAATCCTCATTTACACATTTTCTTTCATATCTTATTTGTAACTTTGAATCATAAATCATAATTTTTCTGTCATCATTAAGCAATTCTATTTTTATTTTACCTCAGACTTTGATATTTTGAGAAATTGAAAAGTTCAAATGACAATTTAATGACAAAATATATGTTATATATATATATTATTTTTTAAAAAGTTAATAAAGAATTAATCTTTATTTTTGATTATAGCAGGTCAATTCAAGATTATTTGAAGCCTGAAAGTATAAAATCGTTTTTCTTTAAAACATTATCATGTTCATTTGAATGTGATAATTTTTCAATTTCTAAAAATTTTTCAAATTTCAAATTAGTCAGAATTCTCTCCTTGATGCTGTACTGTCCTATGACGTATGTGATCTAAAATTAAGTTTTGTTTTGAATTAATTCATGACAACAATTAATGCAACCATTAGGCTGTAGCATGTTCAATGCTAATTATCACTAAATTGTTACCAATTCGCAAAAAAGTCATTCTTCATTCTGCCTTGACATTTTAAGAGTCTTGTTTTCGATTGGTTTATTTAATTGTCGAATCTAAGTTGAACACGATTTTTGTGATAGGTAATTCATTAGTCGGAATACAGTATGACAAAGCATTCTAAAGCTAATCTACATTGAAATGAACTTGTGCAATAGACTACTATAAACAATAAACTTTCTTTGCGGTTCCATTATTTGGTGCTTCTGCATGATTATATCTGATTATTTTTATTTACAATAATTTGAAGTTGATTATAATCATGCAATCAATGTGGAATAATTGGACAATGTGGATTGTAAATTTAAACTATATTAGCTAATCATGCATGCAGTCTCTTTGCAATTTAAACCTAATATGTTCGAAATTAAATAATCGGATAATGCTTCCATTACTCTCTTCTGCTCGATCAATTGACCTGATTGCATCAATATTTTGCTAGTTGAAGAAAATAGTTTAAGATACCAACTGACAGTGGATGTCCAGACCAGAAATGACACCTTAAGCTCATTGGTAATGACATCACAATCGAATGGCGTTTTCGATTAAGGAGGCGATTCATTATCTTTAGGTTGAGAATATACTTCTTTATTTTATTTTATTTATAATTTTAAATGTTAAAAACATTGCCTTACTTTTTGATTTCACAGAAATATGTGTGAGCATTCATACCTTTCTGAAAGGATAAGTCAATGAATGTAGCACACCATAGGTGTAGAAATACTGACAAGATCAGACATAACTTGTCATGGTACAACAGGGATTAACTTAGTGTAATTCGAACATAGAGGGGCGGGATAGTGCAGTGATTAGCGTGTTCGGCTTTGGATCAAGAGGTCCTGGGTTCGAATGCCGCCAGGGGCACGGCAACTTTGTCTGCAGTAGAGAACTGTTCTACACACAGTAAAGTTTGGATGCAATGCTACACTGAATTTCAGCGTAGTACCACCCATGGTTCGCTAGTTCCAGCCGCTGCTCGCAGGTTTACCACAATGCATAGCCACATGCCGTCGCTATCTTTCTCCCTACCATATACTAGCAGCCGTGATATAAGTGAAACACTCTTGAAAGCGGCATTAAATCCAAACTCACCTCACCTCGAACATGATCATAATGATATCAACAGTCATCAAATTAACCTTTGAATAAAACATTTTAAAAAATACATGAGGTTTATTTCCCAATCTTTGTCTTAGAAAAACTTGAAATAATTTTGTGCTCGGAGCAAACCCTGCTACAGTACAGTGCTTATATATATATTATTGTTCTGTTATGGTGAGCACCAAACAAGGAAACAACTCCATTTGATACTTATGGTGTGACATGACAGAACTCAGACCCCAGCAGGCGCTGAGGGGACACACTACCCACTGAACTCTTCCCCAGGCCAGGACCAAGTTGTCTGCATCGATAGTGGGCAGTTATTGTACAGTGAAGCAGTTCTAACTTCATCAAGCACTGCTGTAAACACAGAACAAATTAATCTGGCTGATATACCACACTACTTAAGCTCCTTTGGGCTAGGACTAAATCAGGTTACAACTCGGCAGACCCTGGGGGTTATCGTGTCTGATGGTCGCTCTGACGTACTGTCCTCTCCCAGACCTCTACCAATTGTGTAAGAATTCACTAAACTCAAAACCCTTTTGTCACTTGTTTCAAAGAACTGCATATGTAAGACCAATTTCTGAATTTCTTAAAATAGTGATCGATGGTCGCAACATGCCTAGTTCCGGTTTGTAAGCTCCAGTTGACAAGTACAGGTTTCACTGCAATGCATAGCCATGATGGTGTTGCAGGCTTTAGCCAATGAATGAAATAAGCTTGAAAAGTAGTCAAGAAGAGATATCACCCTGTCATATGGATTGCTTAATGAAACAAAACCATCCAAATATGTTATTAGGCTACTTGTTCCATACAGTGGATTCTCTCTGAAAAAGGTACACTGAAATATTCTTTATACAGAAATCAAATGCAAAATCACTTCACATCATGGTTGTAAATGCAAGCATGAATTTCCATTACATATTCTTCAAACATATTTCAATGACTATCAAGAAACATTGCATTTTTTTTATGTGGTAAGCTAAATTCTTAATTCACTGAAGGTACCAAACAATTCCTAATAATTATCATCAAAAGTATTTTTGGAGTCTGAGACTGAAATCCAGGTACCCAGGAGTCAATTGTCCAACAGCGCCGGTGGTCTGGTTGTTTGAGTGACTGACTTTATTAGATGCACCAATCAGAGAGGTCATCTGCTGGGTCTTTATTGTCCTGTAATATCATTATCTAAAGGCCAATTTGGTCAGTCTTTTCTGGAGGCGTCCTGGAGAGTTTCAGCATTGATCTGACCAATGGAGACGACCAAATTGAGTGACCAAGGTTCCTGGAGTCCTCCAATCTTGGATATTTTGGTCCCTGGTTGCTCTTGGAGTCTTATTCTTGGAGGGTGGTAATATATGTGGGTCTTTTGTTCTTATATTGGTTCTTGTAGATTTGTTCTTGGAGGGTGGTAATATATGTGGGTCTTTTGTTCTTATATTGGTTCTTGTAGATTTGTTCTTGGAGGGTGGTAATATATGTGGGTCTTTTGTTCTTATATTGGTTCTTGTAGATTTGTTCTTGGAGGGTGGTAATATATGTGGGTCTTTTATATTAGAAACACTGTATATATACTCAATAGATCAAAATTAATCTTGTGGCATCTAGATTGCTTTTATAGTTTCTATTTAATCTACCTGTGTTTTTCAAAGAATGACTATGACAAAAGTGTCCCTACTTTTTATGAAGTATAAATGCACTTGTCTCAATCATGTACCTTTTTATGTTGTTTTCTGCTCTTAATTTATGTATTTGTCACTTTGTGAGATGTACTTTTAAATGTATGACAAATTCCCTCAAAGGGTAATAATAATCTTATCTTAAGTTTAGTGTCCTTGTCAGAATATACCACTTCACTTCACTCATAGAACTTAAACTAGCTTACATAACTTGTCTCTTGTTTCAAGTATAATTTCGCTTTCTTTTAATAAATGTTTGTATCTAGGTATATATAATTGTTGTTTATCTACAAGCTTTGTCATAAATTCAAAGTTCTTAAAGATGTTTGTAAAATTGCCATTGTATTTGAACTTTTGTGGATCTTTTTAAAAGCATATCTCAAAAGGTTTATACAATAATTTCTAATACGCAATTTTCTCTTCCAAATTTGACCTTGGCTTTTTGGAGTTTTAATGTAGGATTTCCAAAATACAAATATCTAGGGGACAGAAAAGTTTTAATCAATTCTCATAGGTACCACTAAACTCTTTTAATCTTTAATTTGAAAAATGATCAATTTCAGCTTGTTTTCCAAACTTTTAAATCCTGATATAGATCGCAATATTTGGTAGAGTAAATGTGCTTTATTATATAAAGTTGAAATAACAATTCTGAATACAATTGAATTCAAGAGACATTTTTCAGAGAAAATTTGATGTAATAATTCATTGTATACTCTTGAAATCTTTTGACAGTTGAAGTGCTTTTTGTGCTCTCTCCAGAACACTGAGTCCTTTTATGTTTAATGTGTTTTCATACAGTGCAGTTATCTTCTCTCAAGAACTCAAGTTTGATGTTTAACTGTTTTCTACGGGCACAATCGCGTGCCGCTGTGCGACTAGAGTCTGTGTCTGGAGACTCTATTGGCTACGCCTGATTTCAAATTGCATTTTCCAGTGGCTGATTTGGTAATAAGCAACATTTACTGTTCTTTTTTTCCTTTTTGTTTGAAGAAGTAGATAAATAATCAGCCATCGTCAGAATCAATAGATCGCTGAAGCGTGATTGTAAGCAGAGATCCCACAGCATGGAGGCAACAAGAGGATTCTTCTACTGAGTTTATCACTGAGATAATGCTGGCATCTTCTGGACTTCTAAGCTTTCAGACACCATGATCGGAGAAAAGAGGGTCTATCTGTATATACTGCATATTGATCAAATGGCTGTTTGTTATCAACATGGTGATTCTTTTCCTCATGCTAATGGCTAAAATATTGCCAATTCTATCACAAATTAATTCCTTTTCTGTCACGACCTCTTACTAAGTAGGAACATATATGTAGCCTTGGTGTCTGACTCTGAGGGTGTGGGTTTGAATCTTATATAGGGGCCGTGGAATGTGGGTCGGGTGCTTCATATATCCATGATTTAATTTACTAGTTCAAACTTCACTGCAATCGTCATCAGTGTCGGATCCAGGGGACGAGGGGAGTGGTCCCATCTTTCAAGACCAAACCCATTGGTGGAAAATTCTAAATTTCAAAATTCCTGGATCCCCACTGATTATTGTATTGTGAGCTTAATCCTAGATGACCATGTAATACTGAGAGTTTGAGACATCTGCACTTTCAACCTGTACAGATATCACAAGAGAAGATCCAGTAGAGCGTGGTCTAAACTACATGTGGGTCCTATCATCGTTGTGGTTATGGAGGACCTATATTCCACCAGATACATACAGCTCTGTTTGCTCCAGGTCTAGACACAGTTTGTCTCTCCTCTCAATGATGTGCACACCAAACACACCTTCACTGTACTCACAATACAAACACATCTCATCTCACCTCGTGATTACATTTATGTACCCACCAGATTTGAGCCGATAATATGAAGCGAATGGCAGGGACAAAGCCAGCTAAATTTCCTATGCAAACAGTGACTGATGTAGAGAGTCAGATTGAAGGACATTTCAACTTGTTTCTCTAATGACATCGGTGTCGGGGCTTGGTACCGGGAATCGTGTCCGGTTGATATTGTGGTGTTATGTTCAAATGAATCAAAGATAATGGTCAAAGTTCTATTACTTTTCCTTTTGTTTTGACAAAGTAATGGTATTTGTGGTGATCAGGTGTGACCTATAAGTGTGATGTAATACCGTACTTATCAATGTATGTCGATATTAAAACTGATCTTCATCAGGCAATGACACTTCAGCTGAGTGCAGGCAGAGGCATAGGGTTCTTCATGTCAAAGATGTAATATCAGAAAGTCTAAAGTATAAAGGAAATATGCTGAAGACAATGGTTAATGAATTTCTCTCTCGGAGACAAAGGTTATGGTTCAGAGAGACAAAGACAAAGGTTGTGGTTCAGAGAGACAATTAAAGGTTGTGGTTCAGAGAGACAAAGTTTGTGGTTCAGAGAGACAAAGGTTGTGGTTCAGAGAGACAAAGGTTGTGGTTCAGAGAGACAAAGTTTGTGGTTCAGAGAGACAAAGTTTGTGGTTTAGAGAGACAAAGGTTGTGGTTCAGAGAGACAAAGGTTATGGTTCAGAGAGACGAAGACAAAGGTTGTGGTTCAGAGAGACAAAGTTTGTGGTTCAGAGAGACAAAGACAAAGGTTATGGTTCAGAGAGACAAAGTTTGTGGTTCAGAGAGACAAAAGTTATGGTTCAGAGAGACAAAGGTTGTGGTTCAGAGAGACAAAGTTTGTGGTTCAGAGAGACAAAGGTTGTGGTTCAGAGAGACAAAGACAAAGGTTATGGTTAAGAGAGACAAAGTTTGTGGTTAAGAGAGACAAAGGTTGTGGTTCAAAGAGACAAAGGTTATGGTTCAGAGAGACAAAGACAAAGGTTGTGGTTCAGAGAGACAAAGGTTGTGGTTCAGAGAGACAAAGACAAAGGTTGTGGTTCAGAGAGACAAAGTTTGTGGTTCAGAGAGACAAAGACAAAGGTTATGGTTCAGAGAGACAAAGTTTGTGGTTCAGAGAGACAAAAGTTATGGTTCAGAGAGACAAAGGTTGTGGTTCAGAGAGACAAAGTTTGTGGTTCAGAGAGACAAAGACAAAGGTTATGGTTAAGAGAGACAAAGGTTGTGGTTCAGAGAGACAAAGACAAAGGTTATGGTTAAGAGAGACAAAGTTTGTGGTTCAGAGAGACAAAGGTTGTGATTCAGAGAGACAAAGACAAAGGTTATGGTTAAGAGAGACAAAGGTTGTGGTTCAGAGAGACAAAGGTTATGGTTCAGAGAGACAAAAGTTATGGTTCAGAGAGACAAAGACAAAGGTTGTGGTTAAGAGAGACAAAGGTTGTGGTTCAGAGAGACAAAAGTTATGGTTCAGAGAGACAAAGGTTGTGGTTCAGAGAGACAAAGGTTGTGGTTCAGAGAGACAAAGGTTAAGGTTCAGAGAGACAAAGGTTTTGGTTCAGAGAGACAAAGGTTGTGGTTCAGAGAGACAAAGGTTGTGGTTCAGAGAGACAAAGGTTGTGGTTCAGAGAGACAAAGGTTGTGGTTCAGAGAGATAAAGGTTGTGGTTCAGAGAGACAAAGACAAAGGTTATGGTTAAGAGAGACAGAGATTATGGTTCAGAGAGACAACGGTTGTGGTTCAGAGAGACAAAAGTTATGGTTCAGAGAGACAAAGTTTGTTGTTCAGAGAGACAAAGTTTGTGGTTCAGAGAGACAAAGTCAAAGTTTTAGCAGTAAGTCTTAAACAAGATCCATGTGGACGAGCTGATCTTCAGCATGCCAATGGTTAAGGGTTAATTTTAAAGGGATAAAGAAGACTTTCTAATAATTGCTAAAAACAGTGACATTAAATTTGTTTGAAGTTTTTTTGTGGAAGAAATTGAACTGGTAATGAAGGGGGATGTTGACAATGAAGTCCTTGTTTTCCAGACTGCAAGTTAAGGCATTGAAGGATATGTGAACACTCAGCAAGAAAGTCCTACCTTAATCATCCTAGCATGTTCTTGCTTTAGAGCTCTACTCCTCCCTCATTAAACAGCATGCTGCGTGATATTTAACTGCTTTAACTATAGAACCAATAAGCCTTTTTATCGATTGAAGTGAAACAATCTAACAATTGTCAAATTTTTTGGCATTAAAGGTTTTTAGCATTTGCAAGATCAAAGATTTGGAATTCATGTGTGCTTTTTACCCACTAAAACACACATATCATTTAGCAGAGGGATAGTATTGTTGGCTGTAGGTCTCTCGACACTATCTATCATTAGGGGGACTCTTTTTGTGTTTGGTTTTTATGCTTGATATTTTATACATTTAACTGTGCCATAACTTTATGGTCGTGTAGCCTTCATGTCTTTTAGTTGTAGAATATGTGGTATTTCATCTTTGTTACATGTTACTCAAGTTGACAGAGGATATTTCAAAAGTCTTCGTCTTTGAGTGAAGAGTTCTTCAAAGAAAATGGAGAACTGCATACTCTGAATTTTATTTTCTCTACACATGATGAAATACTTAAAGTGACAGAGTAACCGTGTTACCAATAACCATTTTGTATTTCACTTCAGCTTTGATACAAAATTTGGAAAAACAATTGAAAGTTTTCCTCTTTAACCTACTGGTGCAGTAGTATTGTTAGTTTGCCTATCGTCAATGCACTGTCTGTTATTTCTTGACCATTATTGCAAAATCACCCACTACTTGAAAGGATTGTACATAAAACATGTGAAAAAAATACTATTTATTACTTACAGGATACTGCAGTGTGATACATAGAGATTATTACCCGACGAAGACTTACGAAACGAGTGTGAATTTTTGTGTTGCCCGAGCGGGAGCGAGGGTTATACAAAAAATGTGCACGACTTTCGTAAAAGTCATATGACACACTTTGGAGTGTAATAATTTCTTTATTACCCATTCTTTTCCATTTGATTTGCATAAGAATAGTCAGAAACTGGCCCACTTCTCTGCAACAGCAAGCAACAGTGACGTCATGAACAACAGTTTTATGACGTCACAGACGGCAAAATACATGAAGCCGTGGTGAAACAATTGTTCCTAGGCAAACGTGATATGTGCTCATATCAAAAATATTAACTGGGTTATTTTCAACCATATGGGTAATAAATTACAATATCAAATGTAATACCGCTGTAAGTATGATGTCACAATAATGTTCAGTTGTGACGTCACAATGGTTGAAGCACTCAGTGGTTCACGACTTGCTGGAATCCTATATATAGTTTCCAATTTGGATTAACTTGTGTAAGTATTCAACAGAATACAAAACATCCTTCCGTATTCTTTTATTTAACTCATGAATGATTTGATATCACACTCGCTTTCGCTCATTTAATAAAAAGTCATTAACTCTTTCAAAAAAACTGTATTAAATTGAACATGGTTTAGTTTCTTCTATATATCTTACCTTCATTTTATTTAATTCTTCTAGATTCTTCTTGTAAAAAGAAATAGTACCGAATAGTAAAGTGGGGACAGTTATCAACTAATGAGTCCAAAGTGAATCGAAGAAAACCAAGTAAGAAGTGACTAGATTTCTGTGGTTTATATGACTTGTAAAACACCACTTTGTAATTTCTTCCACTTCAGTTTAAGACGGTAATGCATTTTATAAGATATGTATACATTGTAGAGCATCTTTAAGTTTTCAGTTGTTTAAGATTTAGAGAATAACCAACAAGGTACGAGTGATTATGGGAAATATGCATGAGTCGAAATGATGTTCACAGTCGTGAGCCAATCAGCGTTGAGAATCACTAAAGCGCACATGTTCAAATATCACAAAAATAATCACCTGTGTATCCTAACCCGTATGGGTAATATACAAAGGTATGGCACTGGGAATGGGGTAGTCTTACACTCAGACTATGAAAAAAGTATTTATTCTGAAAATATCACCATTTTATTAAATATTGAAAAGGAGACTGTAAGAAATGGTATTTTCATTTGTATAAAAAAAAGTCTCCTTTTCAAATTTTTTTTTTATTATTTTTTTTTAAACAGTCTAAGTGTTAGACTAGGAATGGGGATAAGGAATGGGATATGCCAGAAATATCAAAATGATGATGTTATTAAATACATCATGTGAAATATCATGAATACACAAACCACGATTATCTCGTCACATTTCGTCTCCTCATACCTGTCTGCCTGACCCTTTAAACCTCTTAATCAAAGCAGCATCATTAGATATGACAACAATGGATGAAGGAAGGTTGATGTATTGTTAGAGGTCCAGTGAACAAACTCTGTATCTGCAGCTGTTGTGTTGATGGAATCAACGCAGATAATTGAGTGACTTTGTTTGCTCTGTCAACATGCGATGTTTGTCCCTAACGTGCTATCTGTTTATATAATGAATTTCTAATCTATTTCAGCACTTACTGTGTTATGTGACAGTTTTGTACTGGCAATAAACATGTTGCAATATATATTGTGTCTTGACTCTACCTTACAGCCAAGTACTTGAGTTTGGTTATAATTACTTAAGATTTTCTCTGCTTCCATGCAGTAACTAATGTGCTGTCATCTACATGACAATTTAGTCTTTATATTCAACATACCATATTTCCTCTAATAGACATTGGGTTTCAAATAGATGCCAGGTGATGAGATGAGATTTTAAAAATGCAATGTATATGTGAAAATATTGCTTCCGTTCTAGTATAGGGCCTACTATTTTATATACCGTTATATATGAAATGACATTTATGTCTTCTTCACAGTTTTCTTTTATAAAAATGTTTTTAAAATAATGTTATGAACTTTTGAAATACAGGGAATGAAAATCTGCAAAAATGTTCAAGACTTGATAAGGCTGTTATTAATTTTATTTTAGGAATCTTTGAAATACTTTTACATGAGATAGGTCACACACAAGAAAGTTACAGAGCTCTATATCAAATTATGTTGGAACTGTGTCACAAGGGAAAGTCTGACCTCATTACTGTAGTGTGACCACCCACAGTGTACACTGACAACATCTGTGGTTCACGAACAGTCACCACAATCCTATACCAGACCATTTTCTAAATCTCTGTCACATGTGCCACACCAGATAGACTGTTAGCCAGAGTCCTCAGTCATTCTCTGCCTTTAAAGGAAGACCGATGTGTTCTTTTCTGAAACAAAACTATGGTAAGAAATCTGTGGTGTAGTTGAGTAATAATGAACATGGCAATAACATCCTAAGCAACAAGGTTCATGTGGACAGATGTGCTTTATTGTGTTTTCCTGTGTTTTCCTATGTTCTACTGTGTTTTACTCATGTGTTTAACTTTCTGAAACAAACTAGGGTAAGAAATCTGTGGTGTAGTTGAGTAATAATGAACATGGCAATAACATCCTAAGCAACATGTTTCATGTGGACAGATTGGTTTTACTGTGTTTTACTGGGTTTTACTGGGTTTTGCTCATGTCCTTAACTTAATTTGATTAATGACAGAAGCTTATGTGTGAAGGTGAGGAAGATTGTGTTTATTATTTATACGTGTAATGTAAAGGATAAAGACCGCTTCCAAGGATTTTCCGTCATTAAAGAAAGCCTGCTGTCTGAGGGATTCTGAGGTCTTTTTCCATCATATATACCGAAAAACAACATATATACCGAAAAACATCATATATATCGAAAAACATCTCTGCTGTTCACTTTCAAAAAGCATAAGAGTCATCCATAAAATCTTGCTTTATCATTTATGTCGTAGGTTTAAGAGGACTAACGAAGCCCACCTCATTCAGCTGAACCTGTGTGCTATAGTGGTATGATGGATGGGCTTAGTGTGCAGCAGTGGGAAGGTTTCAGCAAAACATTGGCAGATTGGTACTTGAATTTGGAGTTAACTTTCAGCTTAGAGTAAATGTCTCAACATCAAAAGATAGGTAATTGAAGATGGACATTTCAAGAAAATAGTTCTGTGAGGAGGGCCTTAGAAGTGCAGGGAGGGCCTTGTTAACCCTTACGTTGCGTATTTCTATTTTACCCATTTTAGCCCCTGTGGCGGAATTTACAGACCCTCCAGCTTGCAGCAGTATTTTGGCTTAGGCACTAATTAGCTCTGCTGGCGGAATTTCCAGGTGGCGATTCTGGTACCGTTTTTACGAAATATATCGCATCTACATCGCGGAAACGGTCTATCTACGGGCTTTCAATATAAATTCAAGTCGCGGCACCCGTACACATATGGCTAATTCACACCCGCAACTTTGAATGAATTTTCTATGATTTTTCGTTTTTGTTCTATTACTTTCGAATGATTGTCTTTAATTTGGGCCTCATAATATCTTAAATAAGAAACGAAAAAATTCAATTTATATACGGATGTCTGGCTTCACAATGATATAAAAATTATTAGAATGCAACCTTTGGCTATAAATCTATAGCTATGTAAAGTTTGTCTTTATTTCCACCTATAAAATCGTAAATACTTACAACATGTATGCGGCATTGCAAACGGTCGTTCATCGCACTTTTCCAAGAAATCATAATCTCGAACCAGTTGACAAATAACCACATGTCAACCCAAATATGGTTATGTTGTTTGATCTTTCAAATAAATGCTAACCTCGAACCATAACCGATGAAAATTTGTTGATTAGTTTGTGTGTCGTTTGGTTTTACATGCCTCTCAGAAAGGTAAAATTGTATCTTTATTTATGTGAATAAATATGTGTATTTTATATAGAATAAAAGATTATTCTTTTCGGTTTATTGTGATATAAAAATTATGAAAATGCATTCAGTAGTTTAGCAGTGATAAATTGTGTAAGAAGTTGTGAAAATCACCGATTGTTTCAAAATTTATGAAGTGTAAACATGACCTTTTTCGCAGCGCTTGCTGTGTCTTTATTATTTTTTTGACATTTGTGAATTTTATATTGGATTGTAGTCTATTCTTTCCCCTTTATTTTGCCGTAAATTTAGTTTTAAAACAACCAATTCGTTACAGATTTTTTTCCCCGCCCCGCTAGATGCGAGGCAGATAGCATGTACAGGCAATGCAAACCCGAGGCAATGCAAACACGTGGGTGATAATTAGCCCCCAGGGAGATTAGGCTTCGGGGTGAAGCCCGACAAAATTGGCCGTTTGTAAAGTTAATTATCGATGCGTTACGGGTCAACAATGCACACACAATTTGGTGTGATTTTTGCTGGACATTTCGACCAGATATTGACCAAGTCTCGTTATGTGGCAAACTGCGAGATGTATATAAACAAGTTTTCATATGGCGATCCACGGACACATTTCGTCTGGAGACCAAACATACTTATTACTGACCCGGTAAATAGACTAAGTCCAACGTACGTATCTCGCCAAGGGGTAAACAAAACGGGACCTGCAAGTTATGGGTTAATGTTTATAAGGCCCTCACATTAGGGTATTACTTCAGCTTTCAAAGCACTCTTGTACAAAGTTCCACAGGAAAATAGACTGATTTGAAAGGGTGTTATAAACTCTATTTAATTGTGTTATAACCAGATTTGAAAAATATTCCGATTTATTCCGATCGACCAATATCATATGTATACTAGGCAGAATGGCAAATCTATATTAATGATGTTAAAAGTGTGTTGAATAATTCTTCTAAACAGAAAATGTCCCCTAAAAAGTTGTAATTGAATAAAAACATGAAATAATAAAAGAATCTGCCAAAACTCTTAGCAATCATAGCTGCATGAGCTTTTTTTCACATCTGTCAACTTTCACACATTGAGCACAAGACTCACACATTTTAACCCAACGCGACATCTACACTATGATTTTATTTATGCCTTGTTGAAAATGTGCCGAAAAACCCTAAACTACATTCCAAATAGCTATATATAAAGATAAAAGCCTGCAAACAGGTAGCATATGGACAAATAAAACATCATTTTCACTTGGCATGCAAGAACTTTTCAAACTCAGAAAAAAACTGATTGGATTGGTTTTACAGCCCTCCTGTTATTGGATTCAGAGATTTCAAAAATGAAACTCAGGAAAAAACATGGTTGTCTTTATAAATAGCCTTCAAAAGTGGAAACAAAGTTTGAAAACCATGTTATAGTTGATCCAATCCTTGTTCATGTATAGTAGGTAATCTGATTAAAATTAACGGTTTTCTTAGAAATAGAAGTTGTAAAATAGTGCGTATATTTTGATATGGGTCTCTCTCACTTCATCTGAAATCTAAAGTGAATACCGTATTATCTCGGGTATAGGACCATACCCGAGCCTTAGACCACCCCCATTTTTCCGAGGGTTGTACTGGTTGGGGTTATTCCTGGGTTAAAGCCCATCCCCAACTTTACCAGATGTTTCATGGTTATACATTACATATCTATAATATTATTTTAAGTTAAGTGTCAAAAACCTACAGAAAACCTCTTCTGACTGTCTGACGGTCTCCGGAATTTTCATCTGATTTGGGATCTCTCCTGTCTAAAAGCCCACCCCCATGTTTTCAAGATGTTTGTTTGCCTGGCCCCGTGATCTTATAGCCGAGAGAATACGGTATTGTAAACATTGTAAGTACACTTGCTGGGGTCAAATTTGAATGTTTAATAGAAATATATGAGCAGCATATCTTGAATCAAACTGTTAAATCATATGTGACCCAACTCATTATTTACATTCGGAATATGACAAAGTTAGTGCCTATGCCAGATACAAACTCACATTATTCAGAGGTTTCCTCCCCAAATTGTCCGGTCTGTCTGATGCGGTCTGTATACTCACATGTGCTGAAGCAATTCAGTTAGCCAATCACAAGACATCCAACAAAAGCTATCGGTGCTCAAGGCTAGGGGCAGGTAACTCCAGACAGCTTTTGTCTATTTCACAGTATTCAGTAAAAACTGTGTTCCAAATGCGTTCATTTAAACACTTTGATGTGACTGGCCAGCTAATGGCTGGGTTTTGTCTGCCCTAAACAGGTACCATGTGGCATTGAATCCATAGAATCAGTTCGTATCCCGGTAGATACACTTTTTTGCAGATCGGAACAGGGTTGATTTTAATCAGACTGATTAGGTACCCATGTTAGTCAGCAGCTCTGTCCTCCATATCACCTCGGTCTTGCAGGGTAAACTGTGTGGATATCCTCTGTATTGATAGCACCCCAAGAAGAATTAAACTTTAATCATGTCCATGCTGGTGTGATAATTAGGAGACGATATGTCAGGAAGTTAATTCTGTATAAAAATATTGTTCTGTAAGTCAGTTTTGGAAATATGTATACTTCACCGCAAGTCAAAATCTGTTATTGATTCAATGAAAATAATTCTAAGTAAAAAAAAATTCTCAATCGAAAGCCAATCTGCAAAGTGGCCCTCAAGCCTGCTCTCGGTTGAAACCTTGAAAATGATTTGAAACGTTCAATATTAGAGATTGACTTAGAGAAAAAAAAGAAGTTAAAGAGCAACCTTTATCCAGAATTTTTGCAAACAGTGTTATATGCAAAGCTGTCAAATCTATCAATTTAATCTTTATTTATTGATTTAAGTGAAATTTTATCGTTGACATCAGGTATTAAATTCTGATGTGAGTTATTTGATGAGAGAATGTAATTTACTTGGACAACAAGATTGATTTTTATAGACTGAAGTGTATATAATTATGGTGTAAAATTGAATCATATCATGCTTATTATATGTATGAAGAATATTATAGTAATCATTGAAGACAATAACATATCTGGTTTATTTCTAGTGAAATATAAGAATTGTTTTGAATAGCACCCACATGTCCTTGGTGGATAGCACAGTGGTTTAATAGCACCCACATGTCCTTGGTGGATAGCACAGTGGTTTAATAGCACCCACATGTCCTTGGTGGATAGCACAGTGGTTTAATAGCACCAACATGTCCTTGGTGGATAGCACAGTGGTTTAATAGCACGCACATGTCCTTGGTGGATAGCACAGTGGTTTAATAGCATGCACATGTCCTTGGTGGATAGCACAGTGGTTTAATAGCATGCACATGTCCTTGGTGGATAGCACAGTAGTTTAATAGCACGCACATGTCCTTGGTGGATAGCACAGTGGTTTAATAGCATGCACATGTCCTTGGTGGATAGCACAGTGGTTTAATAGCACCCACATGTCCTTGGTGGATAGCACAGTGGTTTAATAGCACCAACATGTCCTTGGTGGATAGCACAGTGGTTTAATAGCACCAACATGTCCTTGGTGGATAGCACAGTGGTTTAATAGCACCCACATGTCCTTGGTGGATAGCACAGTAGTTTAATAGCACGCACATGTCCTTGGTGGATAGCACAGTGGTTTAATAGCATGCACATGTCCTTGGTGGATAGCACAGTGGTTTAATAGCATGCACATGTCCTTGGTGGATAGCACAGTAGTTTAATAGCATGCACATGTCCTTGGTGGATAGCACAGTGGTTTAATAGCACCCACATGTCCTTGGTGGATAGCACAGTGGTTTAATAGCACCCACATGTCCTTGGTGGATAGCACAGTGGTTTAATAGCACCCACATGTCCTTGGTGGATAGCACAGTGGTTTAATAGCACCCACATGTCCTTGGTGGATAGCACAGTGGTTTAATAGCACCAACATGTCCTTGGTGGATAGCACAGTGGTTTAATAGCACCAACATGTCCTTGGTGGATAGCACAGTGGTTTAATAGCACCCACATGTCCTTGGTGGATAGCACAGTGGTTTAATAGCACCCACATGTCCTTGGTGGATAGCACAGTGGTTTAATAGCACCCACATGTCCTTGGTGGATAGCACAGTGGTTTAATAGCACCAACATGTCCTTGGTGGATAGCACAGTGGTTTAATAGCACCCACATGTCCTTGGTGGATAGCACAGTGGTTTAATAGCACCCACATGTCCTTGGTGGATAGCACAGTGGTTTAATAGCACCCACATGTCCTTGGTGGATAGCACAGTGGTTTAATAGCACCAACATGTCCTTGGTGGATAGCACAGTGGTTTGATAGCACCCACATGTCCTTGGTGGATAGCACAGTGGTTTAATAGCACCAACATGTCCTTGGTGGATAGCACAGTGGTTTAATAGCACCCACATGTCCTTGGTGGATAGCACAGTGGTTTAATAGCACCAACATGTCCTTGGTGGATAGCACAGTGGTTTAATAGCACCCACATGTCCTTGGTGGATAACACAGTGGTTTAATAGCACCCACATGTCTTTGGTGGATAACACAGTGGTTTAAAAGCACCAACATGTCCTTGGTGGATAGCACAGTGGTTTAATAGCACCCACATGTCCTTGGTGGATAGCACAGTGGTTTAATAGCACCCACATGTCCTTGGTGGATAGCACAGTGGTTTAATAGCACCCACATGTCCTTGGTGGATAGCACAGTGGTTTAATAGCACCCACATGTCCTTGGTGGATAGCAGAGTGGTTTAATAGCACCCACATGTCCTTGGTGGATAGCACAGTGGTTTAATAGCACCCACATGTCCTTGGTGGATAGCACAGTGGTTTAATAGCACCCACATGTCCTTGGTGGATAGCACAGTGGTTTAATAGCACCCACATGTCCTTGGTGGATAGCACAGTGGTTTAAAAGCACCCACATGTCTTTGGTGGATAACACAGTGGTTTAATAGCACCAACATGTCCTTGGTGGATAGCACAGTGGTTTAATAGCACCCACATGTCCTTGGTGGATAGCACAGTGGTTTAATAGCACCCACATGTCCTTGGTGGATAGCACAGTGGTTTAATAGCATGCACATGTCCTTGGTGGATAGCACAGTGGTTTAATAGCACCCACATGTCCTTGGTGGATAGCACAGTGGTTTAATAGCACGCACATGTCTTTGGTGGATAACACAGTGGTTTAAAAGCACCCACATGTCTTTGGTGGATAACACAGTGGTTTAATAGCACCAACATGTCCTTGGTGGATAGCACAGTGGTTTAATAGCACCCACATGTCCTTGGTGGATAGCACAGTGGTTTAATAGCACGCACATGTCCTTGGTGGATAGCACAGTGGTTTAATAGCATGCACATGTCCTTGGTGGATAGCACAGTGGTTTAATAGCACGCTTGGTTTCGGGTCAAGAGTACATGCAATAAAGTTTGGGTGCAATGTTACGCTGAATTTCAGTGCCATACCACTCGCTAGTTTTAGTCGATGCTTGCAGGTTTCACCACAATACATAGCCACCATGGTGTTCTACTAGCCATGATGTAAGTGAAATACTCTTGAAAGCAGGGTTAAATCCCACCTCACCTCACCTCACCTCACCTCACCTCACCTCACCTCACCTCACCTCACCTTTTGATTTAAACATATTTTATTCATGAAAATAATTACATGAATATGAATTGGCACAACAAGCCGTGGGCTTATATAAGTGCCGCTCCATCAATTACAAATACAACATAAATCAATATTCAAAGGTAAGATACAAAATCAATAGTCACATATTTCCACAAAGGCAAAAAGGTTGACAGTAGTAAATTAAGGTAACATATACATTATAGGAGTTTATGATGATTTAAATCTTTGCGAGTCTTGAATAAAGTTATGGACAGATTCAAGAATGTTCTGATTTATTATTTTGTTGGAATATTGATCACCATAAAGTATTGAATACAGATCAAAACCATTTCTATAAAAATATTTATCTGATCTTATAAGGTTAAAATGAGGGCAGAAAAAGAAGTAGTGGAGAGAATCCTCCCATGGATGTCCACATGTACAGTCTGAATGGTTCGAAATATGTCTTTCAAATCACCGTTTAAGTCACTACAACCCAATCTGAGGCATGGATAATTTGACAAAATCTGGTTCCAAAGTTCATGTCAAATAGAGTATTTCCTTTTTGATTCCGTAATTTGTTTTTAAAGGAATTTACTGATGGCGAATTGGTTATTTCGGTTGGTAAATTATTCCATAAATGTATAGTTTCTGGTAAGAAGGAACGTGCATACGATTCTGTATGACAACGTATTGTGCGAATACTACGAGTATTTCTAAGATTATATAAGCTGAAATCTGAAACCTGTTGGGGTATCATATCAGATAAGTAATTTGGAGTGAGGTCATTTCACATTTTGTAAAATAGAGTTAGTTTCTTTATTTCCCTACGCTTCGCTAAAGGTATGAAATTAGTTTCCTTGTATATTTTCTCATGGCTAGTTCCTCTCACAGCTCCACAAATCGTTCTTAAAGCGTCTAGTTGCAAGTGTTCAAGTATATTCGATTGTTCCTTAGTACAATTGTCCCAAATATGACAACAATAATCGAAATGTGGAAGTATGTAATAGGTATACATACATTCGAGTGTATGTCTAGTCAATCTATATTTAAAGCTTCTTAAACAATTCACCATAGGACTTACAGTTTTTGCTAATTCTTCAATTTGTTTTTTCCAAAAACAATCTTTCTGCAGATAAACACCTAAATGTTTATGGAAACTTACCTCAGTTACTTGCGATCCTTTCATTTCTATGGGTTTGGAGACAGAGGGGTTAATTTTGCGGGAGAATAAAATTGCTTCAGTTTTTGTCGGATTGAAATTAACTTGCCACGCATCGGCCCAATCAGAAATACGACCTAGATCATTATTCAAAATTCTCGTTGCGTTATCGGGATCTTCTACAACTATGTACACGGATGTATCGTCGGCAAATAATCTTATATTACTGTTGATACCGTCAACAATGTCATTTATATAAACTAAAAATAGTAGTGGCCCTAACACAGATCCTTGAGTGACTCCTGACGATATGTGTTTTAAGTCTGATGTTTGGCCTTCTATTACTACTTTTTGAAGTCTGTTTTTAAGAGACCTACAGTCTGTCCCAGTTTATAGGAGGTTTCTGAACTGAAACCTGACCACATGTGATCTCCCACTGATCTGGGCGTGTTGGCAGAGTTATCTCCCTGCATGGAGCCTCTTTCTGAGCTGATCACTCTTACTTAATGAAATAATGTCATTATTGGTAATGGAAGCAACTCAATTTTTGTTAACATGACAATTGCTTTGATGTTGATTGCTCTTAAAAACACGTACATGTTAATGTGATTAATTAATCTGATTATACATGAAGTTGCTACATTTATGGTTGGTTATTACTTCTGTTTACTTGATGCAGTACGATTCTTTTATTTGCCTATTCAGCATAAAATCATAGAACTGATCTATACATAGACAGTCTAATCAGTGCTTGCCGCCCTCAAACATCATCTTACCCCACCCCTTCCCCCTTCCCCCACCCCCGAGAGAATTCCAAATAAACTAACTGCATCCTTGGAAGTCCCTCTATACAGCTTATCAGGTCTATAAGGCTGGATGTCCGTGGTTCACGTTTTCAACTTCTCCTTCAGAACTGCTGCACCCCAAAGCTGAAATTCTATAGAGGTATCGTGTACCTATTGGATCAAAGATTGAACATTTGATCCTGATCCTCAATCAAATATAGACGTGGCAGGCGCATTTTAGTTCCTCAACTTTTGTATATTAAATCCTGCAAATCCTAATGATGTACAAAGGTCCTATATGTGTATTCACCCCTGTAGTTTAATTCTAGGATGAATGCAAGATTATTCAAATTGTTCCAAGATAGGTTCCTACTTGACTTGTCATGGACTGAAAATCCTTATCAAAACAGTCTCTGACAATTAAGTTGAAGATTCAAAGAGTCAAAGCCATGAAAGATTCTTTAGAACTCCTCGAAGATCAGGACATGGGCAGGTTACATCATATACACTCTGAGGTCAAGAGGAAGAGACTACAGGAGTGTCTATTGGAGTCAAGACAAGATCAATCAATGGGGATTAAGGCTATCATCCACAAACAAGCCATGGTTGATCTTGCTGAACTCTACCAGATTGGACTGTGATGTAGGGAGGATAAAGCCCCATGTAGAGGTTGTAGTGATCTGTCTCCAGGTATCCCTCTGTCACATGGGTCTGTTCCCCGGAATCCCTCTGTCACTTGGGTCTGGTTACAACACTCATTACAAGGTTATACACCCTCATTTAGAAGACCAATTGGTCCCTCGTCTGTCTGGAGGTGTGTCCGTCTCATTCCTATCTGTCTCAACTAGTCTCTCCCCTACTTAAGGGCTCCTGCAGAACCTTAACCCTCTAACTGCAGAACGATCGATGGCAAACATTCCTCCACTTACTTCCATTTACATCAGTTTGTTAATAAAGGATTATTCTTTGTTTGACCACAAGCAAAGAATATCCATAACCCAACACATATGACGGCAGTGTAAGACGTTGGGGGATGCTTTGTTGTGATTTTCTTATCATGAAGTACCGGTAGGTGGAGTTGGATTGGTGAGACACAACACATAACGTAAATCCTTGATTAATCGCCCAGCAATTATTTATTTCAAACAACAATTTGAACCAGCGATTATTCAAGGTAGGCGATTATTCGAGGCAGGCGATTAACTTTTGGAAACCATAATATATATGAAATTTTTTTAAATCATAACAAAAACATCATTGCAGGATGTTTTAAATTATGTATGTAAACGAAGTGCATGTCATTTGGTTACACTTCTTATAAATATGCTTATGCCGGAAATATTTTGGAAAAGGAGATTGTCACAAGTTTATTTACATTTGCTAAATTTCACCCGGCAATTATTCAAGGCAAGTGATTGTTTATTCCAAAGAGGACTTAAACTCAGCCATTATTCAAGGCAGGCGATTGTTCAAGGCAGGCGATTTTTCAAGGATTTACGGTACTGCTAAGGTTGAATCATGTCCACCCAGCAGTAAAGTGGGTACCTGGGCGGTATAGAATTATGTTCAACATTCCATTGAATATGTCGGTGCTTTTGGGGTTGCCTTGTTCAATGTCAACCTTTTTAAACTAATCAACAATGTATCTCCACGATTGTAATATATATATATGTGTGTAAGAGTATACATGTAGGCTTCATGATTTGTTTCAGCTCTTGGCAGGAATATTTGGAAAGGGGATGTTTCTTAAATTCTTAAGTTTCTCCTCTACAATATATATATATACATCTGAATCGTTAGACAAAAAAAGATGATATTCAAATCATCAGATTATATTAATGTATCTCTTTTGTAGTTTATTATATTCATTTATTATATGATTGCAGGTGAAATACCGGGATCTATCAATGAAAATAAACCGTGTTATCAGTCACTAGTGAAAATAACAATGGAACGTGTTATCAGTCACTAGTGACTGATATAACAATGACCTGACGTCATAAAACAATGCTCCAACATCATGACACGTTCATGACGTCACATTGTTGCTTAGGCGACAGGCTCATTCTGGAGCCCACTTAACGTAAATGCAAGTCTATTTCGGTGAATATGCACAGATTTGGTCATATAATAAATAGAATATCTGTCAATTCTTGACAAATACCATGTTTATCTCATCTCGTGAGGTAGAAAAGTTATATATTTTCACTCGTGGCTACGTCACTTGTGAAAATATAACATTTCTACCTCACTCAATGAGATAAACATGGTATTAGTCAAGAAAAGACAGATATCCTCTATGTATTACTGTACGAAGTTATAATGTAACCAATTAAGATATAAAATGGATGTTTTATTAGGACTTTTTTTTTCTTCGCTCATATCTATCTGAAATCTCACAAGGTGTCATTAATTCTGCATATTTATCCAAAAACGTTTTCAGACAATGCTATTTGAATTATTCATTTACAAATCTTCTATTGAATTTTCATCAAATCGTAGCTTGATATTGGTGCTGTACAAATGTTTGTGTGTATATATACATCTATGATCATACAGTAATAAATGTCCACTTTATTATTTGAGTTATTTTGTATTTAATTGGTGTTTAAGTTATCATAAAGAGAACTTATCATTGCAGTAAATTTCCACTTACATTATCATGTGACCATGATTATAGATAATGCGTCGTGCCAAACAATTATTAATATGTTGAGTCTCATCATTCCCTAGCAATATTATCCTCTGTAGTTATTATCCTATCATAATATCATAATCATTTAGCCGATAGCGACACGCTGAAGTATTACGCTAACCAGCCGAGAAACCATACGCTGAAGTATTTTGCACCGAACATCCTCCATAGATAAATGTGGGGTGGCCATGATGTCCCTTCCATTATACCCACATTAGGTTGGCGGCCATTACTGTCTGCAGTAAATCACAAGAAGAGATACAATCGTTTACACATCATCGGCAGGAAGGGTCCATATACTTTACAAAGTTTGGAAATTATATTTGATATATATATGAAATTTATGCTGATCTTGCACTTTAAGTAGCTCATGCATGGTTATGTCTGATAGATGTGCATAGAAGTGGAAGAAATAGTGATTATTTACAGATTGAACAATACCAGTGTGAGTTATTGCCATGAAATAGGAATTTGTGCTTCATTTGGGCAATATTCTGATATCTATGACTCTTCCATTACCGGTTTGGTTAATGGTTTGATTTGTCTTTAATTTGGGTTCGGCCACAGCATCAGTAGTTGTCCCGAAGCTATCATATTCATATTCATTGAGATTATTAAAAGCTTTCTAGGAAATATCAAAGTTATAAAAATGTCCCTCTTCAAACAAGATTGCTGTACCACTGGCTCGATGTCCATTATTGACGCTCATCTGAAGTTGTTTCCAGAAAATTGAAAAAGTGCTTGATATTTCAACAAACTTTTGCAGATTGATCAAGAAAGTTGTAAAATATTTTCTTTTGCTCTGTTGAGATTTTAAAAGGATTTATATGTTTCTATATTTCATTCCAACTTCTTTCATAAAAAGTAAGCTTTGTTTCTTAAACTTTGTTGATATGATAAAACTTTGTCTTCATGCGCTGTACATGAAACTGAAATTTTTGGAGTTGTTTCATTTTAAAGCATTTTTTGGTCTGTCTTGAACTAGATGTTTGATATAGTGTGTTTAGTTAAAAAGAGTTAACTTTTTGCCCTTGAGTTTAATATACCTTGACAGAACAGTATTTGAATTTATAAAAAAATTATATGAATATTGATACCAAACAATATTTGGAGGTATTATAGTATGCCCCTTATATTCTCCCCAATGGATTACTTCATCACAAGCCACAGTCCCTGTGGTATTGATAGATTTCATTATGTGAAAAAACTTTTGAAATATTTCTCGTTCATTAAACCAATTTTAAAATTGTGTTGAACCATGATGATCATATTCAATTAAATGTAATAAAGTGTAATCTTGAAAACTGATGCCCATGTTAAAGGGGCAGTAGCACGTTTTTTCAGTGAAATAAGTTGATGAAATGTATTTTAAAAATAATGCCACCAATAGTAAAACACCATTCCTTCTTCGTAAAATCAAGTTAAAACATAAGTGTACATGGTTCTGTAAAGCCATGGGAATAGTTTTTGTCATTCGAAATAATAAAATGTGTTCACAATAAAATGGCCGCCATGTATATTTTGTATTATACGCTACACCGTTTTTACCACAGGGGAACATTGGTTTGTGTAATAAGATGTTTTGTCCTCTAAAGTAGATATAAATGACATAAACTATCATTATAAATGCGAAATTTAAAAAAATAAAATTTGCAAAAAACGTGCTACTGCCTCTTTAAAACGTACATGCATGTTCATTCATTATACATGAATATAATTCCAGTCGTACCATGTTCTAGATTTTATCTTTGTAGGTTCGACAAAAAAAAATGATTATATGATACAAACATATTCTATCAATATGATTTAAAAAACTTATTGTAAAGTTGTGAGGTCAGGAAATAATTCAGAGTTTTATTCACATTTCACTTAAAATATGAGTTATCTCCCCTGACTAACCGACTTCTGCAAGACAAAAATCTAAATTAATAATATGCTGGTTACAGGGTCTCTATATTTTTTAGGAGGCCCTGAATCAGGATAGTTATCATTTTAGATTTTTGAGCAGAAGAGATGATGTCCCACCCAGAAAACTTGAAGATGACGTGTAAAGATCTCCCCTGTATGGCTAGCGTACTGGAAGAGAAAACAATTTAGTCTCCCACATGATGCCCTCAACAACAATTCCTCTCCTACTGATAGGTCAATGTGGACTTAAACAAAATCATTGGATATATACGCTTATATACCCAGTAGCCTATCCTGCAGGAAAGGAAAAACATAAGAGATCAAAAATTCAATTGGTTCAATTGGGAAAATAAATTGGTTGTTGACATTTTCAATAAATAAAATATCTAAGGTGGTTTCTTATTTTGTCTGTTTGATGTTGGAGTAGAATTAGATATCCAAGACTCTTCAATAATTCTTGTACGTGGTAGGTAGTTTATGAAAATATAATCTGCATCAATATATTGATTCTTTGCACTGAAAAACAAACCAAACTTTCAGCAAAAAGAAACCAAAACTTCGATTGGAATTATTTCAGTCATGTCACTGCATGAGTACCTTATTTCCCCTTATAATAGCGTCTTCATTCCGCAGACTCAGTGCTAAATAGAGAACCCGCTCTTACTGCTGCAGTGGAATTAGATAAAGATTCTCCATTGGTGTTTTATCCATTGAAGACCTGGGTGTCCTTTCACAAAGCACTAAGGTGATCATAAGACACTAAGGTGATCATAAGACACTAAGGTGATCATAAGACACTAAGGTGATCATAAGACACTAAGGTGATCATACAACACTAAGGTGATCATAAGACACTAAGGTGATCATAAGACGCTAAGGTGATCATACGACACTAAGGTGATCATAAGACGCTAAGGTGATCATACGACACTAAGGTGATCATAAGACACTAAGGTGATCATAAGACGCTAAGGTGATCATACGACGCTAAGGTGATCATAAGACGCTAAGGTGATCATAAGACACTAAGGTGATCATAAGACACTAAGGTGATCATAAGACGCTAAGGTGATCATAAGACGCTAAGGTGATCATACGACACTAAGGTGATCATACGACACTAAGGTGATCATAAGACACTAAGGTGATCATACGACACTAAGGTGATCATAAGACACTAAGGTGATCATACGACACTAAGGTGATCATAAGACACTAAGGTGATCATAAGACACTAAGGTGATCATACGACACTAAGGTGATCATAAGACGCTAAGGTGATCATAAGACGCTAAGGTGATCATAAGACGCTAAGGTGATCATAAGACGCTAAGGTGATCATAAGACGCTAAGGTGATCATACGACGCTAAGGTGATCATACGACACTAAGGTGATCATAAGACACTAAGGTGATCATAAGACACTAAGGTGATCATAAGACACTAAGGTGATCATAAGACACTAAGGTGATCATAAGACACTAAGGTGATCATACGACACTAAGGTGATCATAAGACACTAAGGTAACTATAGTTCAATGTTCAAGAAAGAGAGTTAAAGTTCACCTTAGTAAAGGTTGATTTGTGAAAGGAAGCCCTGGCAGGTTTGTTTTATCCCTGATGTATTAGAGGTAATATGTAACTTCATTGGACAAATTTCTTCATATAAGATCTTCATGACTATTCACTGATGGGACAAAGAACAGCCTCAGAATGTTGTCATGTTCACAAAGAAGAATATTCTGCTACTTCATCACTTACAGAAATGCCAGAGGCTCATCATTTAATGTGAGTTGGGTTTTAACAAAGCTTTCAAGAGTATTTCACTTATATCATGGCTACAAGTATTATGGCAGGGAGAAAGCCTGTTATGTCATGTGGCTATACATTGCGGTGAAACCTGCGAGCATCGGCTGGAACTAACGAACCATGGGTGTTACTACACTGAAATTTAGTGTAGCATTGCACCCAAACCTTACTGCGTGTAGAACAGTTCTCTACTGCAGACAAAGCTGCCGTGCCCCTGGCAGAATTCGAATCCCAAACCTCTTGATCCGAAGCCGAACGCATTAACCATTGCGCTATCCCGCCCTCTCATTCAATGTAAGTTTGTCACTGCTTCACCTCCATAACAGTGCCACTAATAGTTCTAAACTTCACTGTTGAGTGCCATGCATAATTCTTATATTTGAAACATAATTCTTTGTGTGACCTTCTTATATTGGAGTGGACATCCCATCATTAAGCCTCTTTTTTTCTCATAGTATAATTTTCAATATTTAATAAAATATTTTCAGAATAAATACTTTTTTTTCACAATCTGACTGTAAGACTAGGATGAACTCATAACCTTGAGCAATAACGACACCACTCTAGTGACTTCCTCTGTGTTGTCCTGTTCCACCAATAAAACGTTTTTATGCCTCTGGTGATGAGTGTGTTGGAGGGGCCATGAGTCCATCTGTTCCTGACCATTAACCAGCCCATAGACAGTCCAGCTGACTTCCTGACTCACTGCTGTCTGACTCACTCACACCATTAGTTCTTGGTCACTCTCCCTCTGTCACCTGTCTGTCCATTGGTCACTGTGCATGTCAATGTCTCTCTGTCTGTCCCTCACTCTCTGTTTCTCCTTCACTTTCTGTGTCTCTACTCCAGTCTCTCTGTCTGTCTATTGGTCCCTGTGCATGTCACTGTCTCGCTGTCTGTCCCTCACTCTGTCTCTCCTTCACTTTCTGTGTCTCTCCTCCAGTCTCTCTGTCCATGGGTCTGTGTACATGTCACTGTCTCACTGTCTGTCCATTGGCCTCTCTGTCTCTCCTCCAGTCTCTTTGTCTGTCCCTTATTCTCTACATGTGTCTCTATGTCTATCCTTCAGTCTCTGTGTCTTTCCCTTAGTCTCTGTCTGTCCCTCAGTCTCTGTGTCTGTCTCTGTCTCTGTGTCTGTCTCTGTCTCTAACTCTCTGTCTCTGTCTGTCCCTCAGTCTCTGTGTCTGTCTCTGTCTCTAACTCTCTGTCTCTCAGTCTATGTGTCTATCTCTGTATCTGTCCCTATAAGTCTCTGTGCCCCCCTTCTCCCCTTCCCTCTGTTTCACCATGATGTAAGTAGTTCTCTTTAAAACCTATACTGGTCAGCAGGAGTCAAAGAGATGACCTCAGCCTTCAGGACCAGACCATAATTACAACCTCACTATCACTTTCTCTATTCTGAATAGATGCCCATTAGAACATGTATTCAAGATTGTGAAAACTTCCGTCCAGTAAAAACTGATGGTTTAAATGTGACTCACAACTTGCATGAATGGAACTCATCTTGCTTCGAATTCAGTCTGTGACCTTGTAGGCATTAGTCCTCTAGTCTCTGTACAGGGTGTGTCCATCAACCACTGCCCCAACAGGAAATGGTGGAATTGTCCATCAAGACCATGTGCTAATGCTGGACATCTCTGGCCACAGTTGGTCAGTGTGTAGCTTGCATGTGTAGTGTATCCAGCTATATGCAGTGTGGTGAGAACATGTCCTTCAAGTGATCACTGACGATTGAATTGAAAATCTAACCCCCAAAGAACTATGAAAATGATTTTGTGTAGAAATAGTATACCAATTTCAAGATTAATATTATATTAATATTTTGACATATACAACTTTTGATCTTTGCAAATGTAATTAAATTCAATATTTTGTATTTTGAAATGGCAAAATAAAGTTTAAATTTGGTGATATGTTATGTTACGCAATGCTAAGTCCATTGCACTTTTAGAACTACTGTGAAAAATCAATCTGAGACTGAGTGACATAAGAGAAGTTTAAAATTGAAATCTACTATCGTTTTTATATTTTATATAATTATCTCAGATCAGGTCAGTAGCATCTGGGAAATATGAAATTGTTTTTGTGAACCCTTAAGTCAAATATAATACCGTTTCAAATCAGTTCACGTGACAGTGATTTCTTTTCCTCTTGTTCTGTCAACAGGCAATGCCACTAGAATAACAAGTCTGACTTTTTAAATTTTCTTTTGACATTAAATTTCCCTTTAAGGCAAAGTCACATAATATGTTCTCCCATTTCTCCAGCAGATAATAAAATGGTATAGAAATCATGCAAATAAATTTTATTTTTTATTTTTTAATCTTTAGTGTGAAACTAAGAATAAAATCTTTGAATTAGATAAAAAGGGTGGGTTTTGAAGAGAAACAAGTAAAAGTTTTGTTAAGGCATTGAGATATTCTTCAACAAGCTCTTGAATTGTGTAACTGTTACACTGCAGTAGCTAGTTCTTGTTTTGAAGCTTCAAATTACTTTAGATTTACAGCTATATTTTTGTTTACAACTATTTTTGCTCATTTGTGTCATTCATAAAGAAGTTTTTCCTTTGAACTGAGTTATCAACTCACCAGAGCCTTGTTTAATATCTCAGTCAAACACACCAGCATTTTAAATCAATATTATAGAAGAAATTGTAGAAACATGTAGCACTTACTTCCAAAACCCAATTATGAATGAAATTGCTATTCTCGAAGAAATTCCAGATTGTCGGATATTAATAATCATAAACTAAACCTAGATTTTCAGATCTGCCTGTGTACGTTCTTTCTACCAGGATGCTCTGACCAAACCTTTAACTGCTGAGGTAATGTCAGAGCATTCTTAATGGCCACAATAAGGAGTCTTGTTAGTCTGTCCCTTAATTTTTAAAAAGTCTAGGCAAGACTAGAGACTCCTTTTAATTATAGTTATTTTTTTTCTTCAAATTTTGAAATTTTACAAAATATTCATTTCAAATGTAAGATTAGAGTCCGGTTTACAATAGGGAATACTTAATTTTTAGCTCATCAGGGCTGAAAGGCCACATGGGCTTATGGTATTGGCTGTTGGCCGTTAACTTTTCACATTTTCGACTTCTTATGTTAATAGTTAACCATTCTGAATTATCACAGCTGATTCATAAAGGGAATGTTCAACCAGAAGCTACTGGCGGGAGTGAAAGGGTTAAAGTAATATCTGAATTTCTCTTACTGGAAATGGTACATTTAGTTAAATTATGAACATTGTTTTGACTTCAATACACTGGCATTATGTTGAAATACACTTACAGAGGATGAAATCATGACAGCAGTTATGTTCTGGTCTGGTGTACTGTTTCAACAATCATGGCAGTAGCCTAAAGGCAGAGTTTGGGGAACTTGAAACTGTTACAGGAGACATTATGAGGTGTGTTCTCGTGCAGTTCCACAAAATGTTACTGAATTTAGTCTTTAATGGTTTTAAAGCCCATCTGCATTATGTCACAATACAATGGACTTAGTTTAATCTTCTTTTAAAACTAATTCCAACAAATGTCAGATTTTCTTTCATCCTTATATTTCAATAGTTTTGATTGATTTTCAAATATCAAGTGACCACAACAGTCTCTGGTATAATATTTATACAAACTCAGAACCATGTACATGGAACCATCAGAAGAAACAATTAAACTAAATGTAATTATCAAGATATTTATTCCTCAGAAGAAACAATACCTACTAAATGTAATTATCAAGATATTTATTCCTCTGATGGAAACGGTTTTAAGGAAATTATTGAAAACTAAAAACATTAAGAATTATTAATGATGCTGTTCAAATAAAGACATTTTGATACAGTAATGGTTTTATTGAAGGTTGAAGGTTCCTGTGATTTGTTTTGATTGAGTGTAAATGTCACATGACTACTATCAAACGCTGACGTGACGGATATGACTGACATGACTTGACATTGATGAAAAAACCCCTCTGAATAATAGACTTTTCCAGAACGTTGGGAAATATTGATGATATGGTTGCAAACTTGCCAGATTTGGAGAGCAACAACTGTTAAATGGTTCCACTAAAGGTTGGAGGTTCCTGGAAGTCTTGGAATATCATGTCCATTAATTCCATCAATTTGTTCCCGTCCCTTTGAACTTGCTGGAGAGGCTGGGAATCACCGCCAAGTCGCTCCGAGGCTGCGGGGCCCATGTTGATGAAGCCGCTATTGGTCGGCACCGTTGGTGCCAGCGCCCATTGAGCGAGTAATGAGCTGCCTGCAATACCTGCAGGATATTTGCACTCTCTTCTGCCTGCTCGTATCTGCAGGATGCAATGTTTGCACTCACAGGCAACTACTTAGCACCATTTGCTGTAGTGTAGGATTCAGCTTGTGGTCTGACTCTGAGATTCCTCACTTTGGTCTGCTGCATAGATGAAGATAAGTTTAAGACCTCTGTGACATTTCAGGAAATGGAACGGTGTGATTGTAGGATAGTTAGGACAACGTCACTCTAGGCTGTGAATGTTCATATATCTTATGATTCTATCAATTGTAGTGTGTAATGTACATGTTTCCTGATATCTGTTCTGTACTTAAATCACTAAGACAAATTCTCTTTTTTGCAATCAAGGTATAAAGGAATTAAAAGATTTGAAAAGATTCTAAGATTTTAAAATTGAAATGGCTTGATGCATTTGTTAGGCTATAGTGTTGAATTTTAAGCAATTTCTCACATTCTAGAAAGAGAATATCATGGCTCTAGTGAGATAGTGAAATTTTCAAGGCTGGATAGATAAACATCAATTTCAAGAAATTGGTTGTAAGTAGTTGTTTATTCAGTTCTGAGTGATAAGATACAAATGATCAAGTTTCAATGTGTATAACTTTACAGATAGTACATACAAAATGGATATTATTAGTGCAAAACCATTTTCAGTGGCAAATTTACAGGAATGACAAGTAGCTAATAAAGAGGTAATCTGCAATTGACCACTGGCTTAGATTATTGCAATATCCACGGTAAACGTTTAATTTTCTATGTAAATGGAGAATAGTTGGAAAACATAATGACATTTGATAGAGGGAAAGGTAAAACTTGATTGTAAACTTTCCTTACTTTGTATGTAATGAAATGGAAAGGGTATGGGAAATTAACTTATATTTGAGAAAAGAAATATAAATATAATATTTATATATACAAACACTTTTATCATACCGTTAATCAAATTAGTTTCAAAGTAAGCCCCAAATCTGTGGAAGATTAAGAAGAAAATGTTATATCTTGGTTGAAACTTATGACTATCATAGCCCAAAGCAGAACTCAAAAACTGTATAGCATAGCTGAACAAAATGTGGTATGCGGAACAATCATCATGTGTAGATGTGCCTTTTGGTATTTTCAACTTTACCGTCTATTGCAATAATAGTCCAGATATGCCTCTCTTTGATAATCTCAGATAATAATTTTCTTACTGTGTCAAGGTTCCTATAGATCAGACGCTCAGGAATATTCAGCAGGTAAGGAGTTAAAGGGTTGTTCTTTGGTTCTTACTATATACACTAAAGCTTGATATACTAAAATTCAAGATGGGTAATCAGACAAGAACTTCAGGTAGAGGGTAAGTAGAGGCAGACATAAAATACCTCTGTTCAGTGAATCTGCCCACGTTTACCTGGGCTGTACCTGTACAGTAGCTGTGAAGGAATCTGCCCACGTTTACCTGGAATAAGGTAGAACACCTGTAGTCTGTAAAACTTAATTCTCCATAGTCAGTACTTCTAAAGTCATATTGCTTAACCCTTCACCTGTTGATGCTGATACACTCCAGGTATAACGAGCTGCTTGTCATACCTGGATTGACTCCTCATTTTCTACCTGTGAATTGTTGTACTGATCAATTAAGATGTAGGGAATGATAAATATATTGTATGATAATATACAATTACTACATGCTATCGGGTAACAAATCATAATCTACTGTATTCAAACATAGAAATACTCAATTATGAAGTAGAAATGATTGCTGAGCCACTCATGAAATATTTCTACTTCACTGGATTAAGATATACAAGTTATTTGACAAGAAATGTCAAATATTCGCTGTAAATTGTTGTTCTTCGTTTTTTAATGATAAACAGTTTTCGTCCAAAAAAGTAAACAATTTCATTGAATTGAATCATTTATAAGGACTAAAAAAATTTAAAAAACGTGTTTCAAAATGTTAATATTTTTAGACCGAAGTTGACAGAAATGCGTTAGTGTAATGATTTGATATCAACACAAATAATATTATAAAATATTTCCAAGTTACTTTAGTATGAAAATGGGGAAGATAAAAACCACTCATGGTTGTTCAAGATTTGCGGTACATCTGAAGATGTTTTTTCACCAGTGACTGGTGCAGTGTAGTGCACAGGTTAGTTTATCGCCTACCACCCTATCAGCATGTGTCCCACAAAGAGGCTGATAATAGCTTGTAGAGAGGCTAAGCACCATGCTAGCTCTATTAACACGTGTTTTAGCTGTTTTAATCCCATTCTAACCATGAGTCCCATTGCAGTGCCCATAAACAAAGAAGATTGGAGAGACAGACTGCATGAGCCTTAACTAGACTCGCACAAGTCTTGGTTTAGCCTTAAGAATAAACTGATATTAAATGCAAATTGACATATATAGATGTACACAGTTGAGATCAAGATTCACAAAAATTAAGATTTAATATTTAAATAACCAGTTGTTATTTATGTGGTGTGATTGTACAATTAAATGTTCTTTTTCTCGTTTCTCAAATTTGAGAAAACATAATTTTCGATCCACAAATAATATTGGATACGGTACGTGTCGTAGTGACATATGGTTTTAATGGAAGACTGAGAAGGGCTAGCTACTGTAAGTGCTGAGAGATCAGATAGCGAGATTATTAGCAGATGAGTTAATGCTGTATTAGCGTGATCTCACCGTCAGGGGGGGGGGGAAGCTAGTTGCTTCTATCTACATACCTGCAGACTTCTCCAGGTATTGGAGAGCGGGGGAGAGAATACAGGGAGTCATCACAGAGAATTAGGGGGAGAAAGAGTAGGGGGAAAGAGAATTGTGGAGAGAGAGAGAATTATGAAGGGAGAATACAGGGAGGGGGAATTGGGAAGAGAGATAAAGGGAGAAGGAATTAGGAGAGGGAATACAGGGAGAGAATTATGAAGGGAGAATACAGGGAGAGGGAGAGAATTAGGAAAGAAAATACAGTGATAGAATTATGAAGAGAGAATACAGGGAGAGAGAATACAGTGATAGAATTATGAAGAGAGAATACAGGGAGAGGGAGAGAATTAGGAGAGAGAATACAGTGATAGAATTATGAAGAGAGAATACAGGGAGAGGGAGAGAATTAGGAGAGAGAATACAGTGAGAGAATGAGAGAGAGAGAGAGAGAGAGAGAGAGAGAGAGAGAGAGAGACAGAGAGAGAGAGAGAGAGAGAGAGAGAGAGAGAGAGAGAGAGAGAGAGAGAGAGAGAGAGAGAGAGAGAGAGAGAGAGGAGAGAGAGAGAGACTCCCAGCTTGCACAGTTCTTCACGTGTGTAGGAGCACTTTGTGTAAAATCTAAAATTATTTTCTCACTAACTGACTCACTCACTCTGAGACCATAACATAGATAAAAACAATACATAATGCTGTATGTGAAATTTCATTTGAAAGCTAATGGATCTTTTCACAAGGAAAAAAATTGTATTTAGGCATTCCCTATATTGATTGGATCTGAAGCGGAAATTAACTGTCAAAATTGTTCTATTAAAATCTAAGATAAAGTTAGTGTTTTTAATGGTGGAATGTTTTCTCCCTACAAACTATAGTAAATAAGGCTGATATGTGATATACGAATTTCTAGAAAACTGACAAAGCATGCAATTGGCTGCATATTATATAAATTGAGGTAATTCTTGAACAGAAAACTTTATGATTTCAAAACAGTTTGAAACTATCTGTTCCGCTTCACAATTATCTTTTACACCCCAAAATTTAGCTTTTTAAGGGTAATATCTTTATTAAAACTTTAAACTTTTAAGGTGGAGATTTTAAAATTATTTAAGACATAACATCTCAGCATCAATATTAATCTAAAAAATAGAGAATCTTGAAACAGCTCAAAGTGAACATTTTGAAAAATGCTTGGACAATTGTATTAGTATTAATACCCATGTGTTTGTTCAACCCAAGATGGCCTCTCTTCCTGGTATGTTTTGGTTCCCCACACCAATGAACACTTGCCGGAATTTTCAACATAATCACATGTTATACTTGTGTATAGTTTACTTTGGCACCCAGATCCAAGCCAGAGAAAATATAATGGGGGAGTCTAGAGTTGCAGGCTCCCATCTCCTTCCATCCTCCCCCCCCCCCCCCCCCCCCCCCCCCCCCCCCCTCCTGATCCCCACCCTTCTCTCCTCCCCCCCTCTCCCCCTCTCCCCTTCTCCACCCCTACCACAACGGGAGCTCTTGGCCATGTGTTTTGATCCAAGTTGAACAAATGGATAAAGGTAGTTTGATGGGGAGCTAAAGCTCAATAGGGAAACATTATAAAGGCCTGTATGTTGCTGATGTGGTGTAGTACCGTACATCATTGCAAGTCTGTTATCTGCTAGTCTCTGTTCATTTCATAAGATAATAACAGTAGATAATTTTTTATGTAATAGCAGATAATGTTTGATAAAAAAAGTAGATATTAAATTGTGATTTTATAGTTGATAATGTGTGATGTAATAGTAGATAATTTTTGGTTTTATAGTTGATAATGTTTGATAAAATAGTAAATATTGTTTGATGTAATAGCAGATAATCTTTGATAAGAATAGTAGATAATGTTTGATTCTACAGTTGATAATGTTTGATAAAATTTTAAATAATGTTTTATGTATTAGTAGATAATGTTTGATGTTATTGTAGATAATGTTTGATGTGATAGTAGATAATGTTTGATTTTATAGTTGATAATGTTTGATAAAAATAGTAGATAATGTTTAATGTAATGGTAGAAAATGTTTGATAAAAAGTAGATAATGTTTGATGTAGCTGTAGAAAATGTTTGATAAAAATAGTAGATAATGTTTAATGTTACGGTAGATAATGTTTGATAAAAAGTAGATAATGTTTGATGTAACTGTAGAAAATGTTCGATATTAATAGTAGATAATGTTTGATGTATTAGTAGATAATGTTTGATGTTACAGTAGATATTGTTTGATGTGATAGCTAGTAGATAATGTTTGATTTTATAGTTGATAATGTTTGATAAAAATAGTAGATAATGTTTGATGTAATGGTTGATAATGTTTGATTTTATAGTTGATAATGTTTAATATGTAAAACAGTACTTAATGTTTACTATTACAGTTGATTATATGTTTAATAAAACAGTAAATATTGCAGTAAATAATGCTTCATATAGCACATTAAATAAGATAGTAATTTGTAAAAACAAAAATGAGTTTTGTTGCAAACAAATGAAAACATTTTTCAATTGTTGTTTTTTTTTTAATGGTTGTTATAAATGTCTGGGTAATAAAATATTGATTAAAAAATTGGTTTTTTTATTTCTCATTCAAAAGATATGATAATGTTATAAATTATGCTAATGGTAAATTACATTTTTCCAGCCTGTAACTGAATATAAATTGTTCTTTTGAATGATTGATTACATGAATTCTTGTCCAAAATTGTTTGAGAGTTGGGTAGTACAGTGGTTAGTGTGTTTGACTTCTAACCAAGAGGTTTGGGTTCAAGTATACCACCAGGGGCCCGGCAACTGTCTGCAGTAGAGAACTGTTCTACATGCAGTAAGGTTTGGGTCCAATGTTAAACTGAATTTCATTGCAATACCACTGGTAGTTCGCTAGTTTCAGCCAATTCTTTGAGGTTTCACCACAATGCATAGCCACCATGCTGTTGCAGGCTTTCTCCCTGCAATAATACCAGCAGTTGGATATGAGTGAAATACTCTTGAAAGAAACCTAAATCAACTCACCTATCAACAATTTTTTAGTGTTTGAATTTCACTTACATTCAAATATTTTCTCAAAATAAGTTTTTCAACAAACTTGTAACAGCAGTTTCTATTTTGAACAATGATTAAATGGTTCATATCATAATTTTGCGTTTTCAGAATCATAGCCCTATAGAAAACTGTGTAACCCTTTGTGATTGCCTCGGAAAACATTCAAAAGATTAGAAACATTAAAGACATTATTGAATTCCTGCACATGATAAATGTATTATAGTGTTAACAACTGTGTGTTATCAACATTTAACACATTCTCCAAGAAACATGATTGTTCTTTTGACATTTTAAATATTAGAAATGACAAATATTGCATGAACAACAGATACAAATAGATTTTCAAAGTTCATTTGAAATTAAGATAATAAAAGATACAAGCTTAAAAAAATAAACAAACCTTTATCGAAATATCCTAAAATTATAAAAAAATAAATGTTTGTAAAATTCAAGAATAAAGGCATAATGTACATGATATCTTGACTTCCTTATAATTGTCTCTTCATCACAATCAGTTACAAAAAATGCAAGCTAATAATACATGCATAATGAATGTGCTATCAAAAGTATAAAAATAAAACCAAACTGTGATTTATGTGAAAAAAATGGGTTGTTTTTTTTAAGCATGATGTGATTGCATTTAATAAAACATTGATAAAAACTGAAGAAAACAAGACTAACCAAACACATCATAAATGTTATCAATATTACCAAAAAAAGGTTCCTGTAGGATGAGTGTTTATATAAGTATGTAGATCACCCTTCAGCTGTTGGCCGTATCGCATCTAGCTTCATCGAGACACGCAAATCGCTGCAACGGGATCTGTCTCACCGAAGCCTCGTTTTTCTATCACACAAATCACAGAGAGAATATAATTAACTCAATTTTGTCATGAAATGTGATCATCCACTTGAAATAAATATAGGCCCGCTGTTTATTTATGTATTTTATCATTGCCGTGCAAAATTGACTCACGGCACGTGACAAAGAGGATAGATTAGTTTAGTTAGCCCAGCGTACGTCATATAATACTTGTCAGATCAAACTACGGACTGATTGAAGTTGGCGTAATAAATGACAAAATGCAATTGCGTGTTGATGGAAGCCGACACGCCTCTTGTTCACTGGTCAGTGATGGATCAGATAAACATTGATTGATGCTGGACAACAAAACTGACCGGGACTGGACACTGTTCATACACAAAGTGCTGAATGTTCAGTGTATGGCCGAGATATTGTCTATGGCTAATAAATCTGGTCTTGAAAAAAATTAATCTAATCTCTAATGTTGCATCATGCTTGACTGTTTATTATAGATCTCTGTGTTGAAAAAAATGAAATTCTTTAAAGGTACTCAACTATTATCATCTTTAGTACCAGGGTACTAGGGTAGGCTGTTAGGAATGTGGTGCTGTTATTGTATCCCACTAAAATCAGGTGCAGACTGATGCTAGACCATCCTCGATTATCCAGGGTTTTATATATGCTCCATTTCTCTCCACTATATCACCCCCAGCAAACTCTATCAGAGAAATCTGTACTAAAATTATCCGCTCTTGGCCGGCGTGACGTAAAGAAAAGTAACCAAAGAAAATGCTCAATATGATAATACGCAAATGGTCAAGGGAGATAACCAGTGACGAATGACTAACAAAATGACCTTGTGTGCTTTGCAACGAAGTGATCTGAATTGTCATTGGCTCAAAGGTCCAAGCTGCGTAGCAGTTTGATTGGCTAACGCCGGCCAAGGGCGGGTAATTTGAGTACAGATTTCTCTGATGAAGTTTCCCAGGGATGATATAGTGGAGAGAAACGGAGCATATATATAAAACCCTGGGTAACTGCGTCATGAGGATGATGCTAGACTTGTGGACACTGTTCTTCTGCTCAGGTGTTGTGGGTATAGGGTTCCCTACTTGAAGTACTGTAACGTTGTTTAGTGGGGATGGGGCTGTAAACAGGGACAAAGGTACTGTTATGATAGAGTATAGTAAGTTGCTTGATTGATGTATGATAAATCAGATCAGATCAATATTGATTGATACTGAAGAACAAACTGTCAATGCTGTGAACTCAATGTGTTTTCTGTTGTGTGTTTGGTACAGTACTGACCAGGATCCATATTTCTCTTAGCGCTTAACATTGACCTATACAACTATCTTAGCGCTAAGAGAGCTTTGAAAATATGGGTCCTGGTCCCAAGTAGTTAAATCATTAAGCATCACAAGGCGTTATTTCCACATAACATTGGACCAGTTCTTTACTTCACAAATCCAACTTTAATTTTGTTTTGAAAAGTTTAATTGTTAATTTGATGCATTTTACAAACGATTTGTTCGCCGTGGCTGGTATCGTATATCTGATAATGATGATGAAGAGATGACCAACCTACGTGTATGGTGGTTTGGCATATCATCTTCTACTTAAACAAAGAAAGAACTTCCCAATGAACATAGTGTGTCTTTATGGGAGTGTTATTATAAGCTGATATATGTGGTTTTAGTGTAATGTCCTGATCTCTCATTGAGTGCGGGGGTGGAGACTGATATTTTTGTATCATAATTCATGGGTTATACATTTATGTGTTTGTGATGAGATACCAATATGCATTAACTTTCTGGTTGACAATAACATCTCTAGAAGACAGTACGATATACTGTGTTATGTGTCCGGTTTTAGTAGTTTTAGTGCTAGGATCTTACTGAATGGAATTTATGTTATTGATTTAACAAAGTTTAACAAAGCAAAAATTGATTGAGAATGTCTTGTGTATCATTCTGACAATATTTCAACTGAATATGGACGGTAACTGGTACAACTTTTGTAGTCAAAGTTACAGTGTATCTCTCTGAGAATTGTAGCTTGATTTGTATTATATACTCATCCTTAGAAAATATTGAAGTGAAATATTTATACAGCAATAAACTAGCAATATCACTACAAGTATGACGGCGCAATAACATGTAGTTGTGATGTCACAATGGTCGCCCTGCCGTCACAATGGTACATGACTCGTGGTAATCAAAGTTCTGTTACAATGTTTGCTTGATTAATTAATATACAGATTACTAAACTTTCTTTCATATAATACCATTTTTATTAAACTCATTAGAATTTGGTATCAAACTCACTTTCGCCCTTTTTATACCCAATCATCAACTTGTTCTATCAAAAATGGTATGAAATGGAAAGTCATTTAGTATCCTCTATGTATTACAGTGTATCTCAACTCTCTATGTATTATAGTGTATCTCAACTCTCTATGTATTATAGTGTATCTCAACTCTCTATGTATTATAGTGTATCTCAACTCTCTATGTATTATAGTGTATCTCAACTCTCTATGTATTATAGTGTATCTCAACTCTCTATGTATTATAGTGTATCTCAACTCTATGTATTTATAGTGTAACTCAACTCTCTGTGTATTATAGTGTATCTCAACTCTCTATGTATCTCACTTGGACTGATGTCGCTGCAGTAGCAGAGTATTGGAGAGAGGGTACTGACGATTTTCTCTATCAATCAGACACTGGTCATGAATTGTGTTACTTGATGTTATGTGGATCCTGAGTCTCTTGTTGCAGAGTATTTAAGAGACACGAGTCTCTTGAACCAATGAGACACTGCTCACACTGATGTTGTTGATAACTAGTCATCGTTTAACTCCTTGATGTTGATGTTTATTGCAGGTCCCTAGAGTACCCAGTGAACACTGAGAGTCAAGTGCCACCAGTCGGCCCCTCGTCTAACTGTCCACCGACTCACACTGCACACCGCAGCTACACCGGACTACTACACCGGACTCTGTGATAGGATTTCCTAGGGACTTCTTCTTTGAGTTGGAGGTTCTTCATGAAGGACTGTGTCAGACTGATGATTCAGAGCTGAAGCTTGTGTCCAACTGGATACCTACAGAAGACTCTGTGTAGACCAGCATTGATAATTGGATAGCACGTTGCATGCTGCACTTCTACCTGTGTTGGACAGCAGCTGTGCCGTACGTAGGCTGATGGTGCTGGACTGGTACCTGTGTGTAGCTCTGTGAGTTGTACGAGACTGTGTGAGTCCAGCAGTGTGTAGGTAGGGGAGAGTTACTACTCTGTACTGGATACTCACAGTGAGACGAGACCAGGACATCTCTACACTCCCTCAGGTAGGCTGCTTCTTACTTCTCACAATACACGCTCTATAATGGACAGTTGTGTTTTGACTGCTTATATTTAAACATTTTAGTCATGGAATGGGTCTGAAATCAACTTTCATCCGAGTACCCTATATTACTGCTTTTTGATGATTTTAAAGGAAGAGATGTTCAAAGGCTGTAGGGGTTAGTAAATATAAAGAGAAAAACTATGAACAAAATACAATTGTAACATGATTTTCTTGTTTATTCTTGTTTCTGTTAATTTAATAAATTATCCTGTGTTGATTAATATTTGAAATCCTGCAAATAATCTTGGGCTTTTCACTGTGAAAGGATATATCCTGCTGACTGAAATTGGTCCATAATCAAGATTTTATTTTTCTATTTCTCTTAATATCAGATGTGTACACAACTTTGACAGTTGTTGCATTTTTTGTAATGTATGTACACAGAGAGGCCACAATTTTCTTTAACAATGAATTAGTTTAAAACTTTCCAACTGGATAACATTGCTCGAGTTTGTGTCTTGCTGTATGTGGCAGGCTTCTCTCGAATTCCGTTTCCATGACATATGACATCATAATGCTTACCTTTTTGATGTCAGAGTGTCATCCTTGCTGTCACAATGATCTTGGGCAAGTTAAAGATTTTCTTTCTTTGAAATTTGTCAATGAGGCATATAATGTATAACTCTGGAAATAGATTCGGGAAATAGAGTAAAATTTCATAGTTATGATTACCAAAGTGCAGCATTTTCTATTTTGCTGTTATTTTATACATTGCTAAGAGTTCACAATTGTGTTCACCTACAGGCACCTCTAACAAAATTTAACAACTGTAATCTTCACATCTCTCAGAAACAGGTACACAATAATAGAGCTTGACGTAAAACTTCTTATATCTAATGCCCATGTTACAATATCAATGAATAGTTGCGTCTGTAAATTTCTTGAATTCATTGTTATTTAACACACACAAATTTATCTTATAAATGACTGTAAAACAAACAGAAACAATATATTTCGGGTACACGCATGCTGCCTACTAGAGTGGAGTACTATGTTACCAGACTTGGATTTGAGTACTCGTATACTTCTTAGAGCTCGTAGAGTACGTACTACGTACTGTATTAGGCAGTTTCCAATTGTGGTTTTGTTTTCATTATTATAAAGAATATAGATCTCATTGTTTTTGTTAACAAATGTCGGCACATCTGTATCAAACTGTCAAATATTAATTATTCAATATTTGACCCCATGTTTTAATCATGTATTAATAACATACATGTATAAGCGGAAATATCCTCCAAAATACCCCGATGGAATGTACCTTCTCTTTAAGATCTGTTAAAAAAACTGAGTTAGCTGTTTTGTTTTTACTATCATACATCATTTCCTTCTGGATAATGCAAGTCGTTGCCTCCTTCAGTTTGGAGATCTTTAATGTACAGACAATTTTTGCTTTTTCCGTTTAAAATTTTTTTGTTTCGTATGTACCAGTAAAAACTATTCTTTTTAGGAGTGTAACTGCTTTATAAGGAAAAAGCATTCTTGCTTCCAACTAACTTGTAATGTTTTCAAGAAGTCTCTTAATAGAAAATTGCTAATGATTGATGCCTCACTTTTTATTGCTCTCAATCTTTTTCCATTCATTCAAAATGACTTTATTATACTTTCTACAAGTATGTATCAAAGTTTTGATATCTTGGTTTCATTTGAGGGTGAAAAAATGTGTTTATGTTCCAGAGAGAACTACCTCATTGTGTTTGGTTAGAAATAGTGATTTATTCCAGTGTAAACAGGTGTTTCCACATCTCTCTAGGACGGGACTTTATTTTTATATGAAGAGAACAAAAATCTCAACCAAGTTTACCTTTAATCCTCTTAGACTATCCTGTTACACTAGCCAGACCCTCGTAATGAGATTCTTTAGAAGAAAATGCTCGAAAACTAAGCCTATTGTGTTTTTTGTTTCAAATACAACATTTGATTTCAGTTGAAACACGAGCTTGAACTGAGAGTCTAATTTGATTTAGTTTGAAGTTTCATCGAACAGCAATCTTATAAATCATTCTGGGACAAAAAAGGATGATTTTGCATAAAATTTAAACTTTCTGGAAACCAAACTTCCGACTAACATTGATTTATTGAATTGAATCATTGAATAAATCGATTGCAAACCATTTATAGGAATGTATCGGCTTTTTATTTGCTAATCTGAGTTTTTGATAAATCAGGTGTTTGTTAGACAAACGATTAGTCTCTGAAATAAATCTTTTCCTTATCGACAACAATATTTTACATACAATTCAAATAGTTATACAAAATGTAGCCCTCAATGCTTTGATTTCTGAAATATAGTTGTGATTTAAAGAGAGGGTTCTATTCGGCTGTTTTTTGTGGGGAAAAAATTACATATCCATTGATATTTGCTTATTGCACAATCCAGGTGAAACATAGTACTAAGAGTAATATTTTTATGACTATTTTCTTAAAATTTTATAAAAATATTTTACATACAATTCAAATAGTTGTAGCCCTAAATGCCTTGATTTCTGAAACATACATGGTGATGCTGTGATGTAAATCTTAAAGAGAGAGTGCTATTGGGGTATTTTTTGTGGGAAAACAATTACGCATGCATTTATTGATACATGATTATTGCACAATCCAGGCGAAGCATATTCCTGAGAGTAATATTTTATGATTATGTTTTAAAATTTGATAAAAGCTAGCGCACATTCATTCAAAATAGATACAATGAGAAGTGATCAAGGCCCATTCATCATCGTTACAAGTGTAGACAACATCACAACAATACATATATGGTAGCTGATTAGTTTAATGTTAGAGTAAGTGTTACTTTGTGAATATTCTATCAATACATATGTTTATTATTTTGAAACAAATTAAATTAGTGAAACAGCATTCTTTCATGTCACATATTTAAAAAAGCAAGATGGCGGCCATGCAATAGAACTCCATCTTTAAAATCTGTTCTGTGAAGTGATGATATTCTCTGAGCCAACTACAGATAGCAAATCCACATACATATCATCTAAAAAGCACTTGTCAATTCTTCTTGCTTCAACTCTGCGTAATCAAATCACTGCAGCGTTTGTTTAGAAAACCCACAGATTCAGTTTGATAGGGTCTCCCATGTGGAATAAAACAGTCAATGGAGATGTGAACCTTTTTGTCATTTTTTTCTCAGTTCTCAGTTCAAACCATTTACTTCTCCAGAATGATTAATATCCAAGGATATTTGTCAATATAACTGTTATAACATGGAATACTTCCTGCCATGACTTGAAACTTTCAAACAATGTTAAAGTGCGAGTTCCATCGCCAACTGTCAGGCACCTTGATTTGTGTTGAATTATGTGAAATGAAAAATGCTGTATTTTCACTGATTTTGATTTTAAAATAATAAAACATATGTGTTGAGTATTACAAAGTAATGAATAATGTATCATTAAACTAATCAACAATGTCATGTTGTGCCAAACCAAAGTGTTCACTTTTCATTGTTTTTATTTTTGAATGAATGTGTGCTAGCTTTTATAAAATTTCTAATATAAACTCATAAAATATTATACTAAAAAATATGTTTCACCTGCATAGTGCAATAAACAGATATCAATACATGTACATCCCAACATGTGTAAACTGGAATTTCCTCTCGAATTTCATTTCCACCAAAAATACACGATAGAACACAAACTTTAACTCTTATTCTGCTTTGGATTTTCACATGATTTTCACATGCCTAATTATAAGATTTTATCATGTCAAAATTCATTTACTTTTAGAGCAAAAAGTTGGAATTTTTCTTTGTGGTGTGATTTTTTCTTAAATCTCAACATTACAAATTATATATAAGATTTATTTTTAGCTCATCTCATGGCTTATGGCTCATGGCATGGTGTCCGGCGGTCCGTCCATCCATCCATCCATCCATCCATCCATCCATCCATCCGTCCGTCCGTCCGTCCGTCCGTCCGTCCGTCCGTCCGTCCGTCCGCCTGTAAACTTAACACATTTTCCTCTTCTTCTCCAGAACCACTTGGTTTAAGGAGCTGAAATTTTGTGTGCAGACTCCTTGGCTTAATGGGGATTCTAAATTGTAGATTTCATGACCCTGTGACCTCAATTGGGGTCACAGGGGTCAAAACCCAAAAAACCTATTTTCATATTCTTCTCAAGTTTCAAATGGTCTAGAGAGCTGAAAAGTTGTCTGCAGACTTGTTGTCCAATAGGAATTCTAAATTGTAGATTTCGTGACCCCATGACCCAAAAAAGGGCTCAGGGGTCACAACCCTAAAAACCTATTTTCATCCTCCGCTCCAGTAAGAAAAGCTCTAGAATAAGCTGAGAAAATTTATTAGAACAATACAAATCCTGATGAATTACAGAGCTCATGGCTCTATTTTTTAAATACTTAAATTTACTTAGACACTACAGTGACAACCTTCCTTCATTGTGTTACTGGACAACTGTCAACTCAATTCAAGATTTACTTCGGATAACAGCGCGCTCTTATATATATAGACCAGTTAGCATCAGGGCTTTGTGACTGAGTGTATGGTAGGAGGGACGGTAAGATGGTGTAATACTCGACTAATCAGGTTTGAAGGGTTTGTCTGGACCTGTGAGTGAGTTCACGTCTCCAGTAAGTTGTCGATATAAAGAAGTAGACGAGAGGCTTCTCCTCTTACTTATGATCTCATACAGTCTGAGGGCAGTCATACCTATTTATCATTCTTGTCATAATTGAGGAGGAATATTTCAACCCTTTACCGTTGGTACTGCAATAATTTATGACAGCTCATCTTTAGCCAGTAGCAACTCCTGTATTATTCCTATTGTTTATTCCTGTTAATTGGCAACTCAGCATGGCTTGATGCTGATTGATTCAGTAGCGTTGTTGGGGGGATATTGAAATAGTCATCATCTATCTGTTGGTTCGTTTGTCTGTCCATCCTGTAATTGTTTCCAGAGCAATACTCTAAAACCATAAGGCATACCTCAACGAAACTTGGAATATGGAACAACCATCATGTGTAGATGTGCCTTTTGGTATTTTCAACTTCTTTCCCCCTATTTCCATGGAAATGAAACTTTGAGTTAGTTTCCAGAGCAAAATTCAAAACGTAAGGCACAGCTCAACAAAACTTGGTAAGTGGAACAATCATCATGTGTACATGTGCCTCTTGGGTATTTTCCCATTATTTTCGTATTTTTTCCATGGAATCACAACTGTAAATGTTTTTCCACTAGGTGTGGGATATAACCAACTCTGTCTGCTTGTTATATTTATAACACTATCTGCAATAGTACAAATTTGTGTACTTTCCACAACCACACCCTCAGAGTCAGGCACCAAACCAGCACTGACTGTACCCACAGCTTACTTATTCGGCCACCGTGACCTTGCTGAAAAGTTATTGATTCAGTACCTTCATAAAAATAGTTGAGATTTTCTCTATTTACTTGCGTATATTTCTTTCAAACATATTAGCCATTTCCTTTCACTTCAGAAAAGGAAATCTATTTTGTAAAGAGTGCTGCTTCTTTCCTTCTTACAATCATTAACTATTTATTTGGAGTGTTTTAACCTGTAATACTAATTGCTAGGCAGGTAGGAGAAGCACCATGTTGCCGTCATTGTGATAGCTCTCTAGCAGTGATATGTTTATTGTGAGGAGCGTTGCTTACTCTCTCTCTAACACCTCCACATCATCGTGTAATTAGTCCCAGCATGCACCAACTGCGGTGTACACGGTGTACACGGCTATCTGGGGAGGGGGAAGACACAGAGCACTGTTTAAGCGTGTAAAAACTGGGAATAGACCACCAGGACTGATAATTACGTGAGTTGATCCCGAGAGGAGAGTGATACCACAGATAGACGGCGGGAGACAGGTAAAGAAGGGACCAACTGCACAAACCTGATCTCATCTCCCATACCCCCCTCATACCCTCCCCCTCCCCTCGTTAAGACAAAGACAGAGAGTTCACTCTATACTCACCACTCAACCGATATTTCAGGAAATAACATCACCACACATTCCCTCCTCTAAACCTCAGCTGATGGATGAGATTCTTCTTGATCTCTCAAAGCTTTCTTTTATATCACAGAGAAGCCTACAAGACCATTGTGACTATTACTGTGAAACCTGCCAGCATGGACTGCAACAAGTATACCAATGTAAGATTGCACACAACCTGACTGTATGTAGAAGAGATATCCACTGCAAACCAATCATCTGATCTTTTGACCATGACATCCTCGGCCAATAACAAAAAAACACAAGTATAACCAGTGGCTGATCCGGGGTTCAGGGGTTCAAACCCCCCCCCCCCCCTTACAGATTTTAAATACAAAATTTTTGGACCCCCTGATCTCCCACCCCCTTTTCAAAATGTGACCCCCCCTATAAAAAAATTCTGGATCTTCCTATGAGTAACACCTTCAACAACTTTACTTTTCCCTGTGTAGACTTGTACCACTGCTGTTGGAACATACGATACCCATAGTCTTCTTTCCTACACCCTCAGGTGAGAATCAGGTACAGGTACAGGTATCCCCCCTGTATCACCTCTCCCCTCCCCTCCCCTCCCCTCCCCTCCCTCCCCTCCCCTCCCTCTAAACTATAAGGATACACAATAGACTCCACATTTGTTCCCAGCTAATCACAGAAATATCACATCCATCCTGCAAATGAGCTGGCACTCTCTCCAGACCCTAATCTACAGATAAGACAAGAGGAGGGTTTCTTCTCTCTCTCACACAAAGAATAGACCTGTGATAACTCTGATGACAGAGACGTGAGACTCACAGCTAGTTGATAGTGCTAACTCGAGGCGGAGAGGTGCTGGGCGGGGATAGACTATAGTCTTGTCTCTGAAATACTTCAGTTTTATAGGAATTTTATAAAATATGAAAAAAATCTTATAAAGATAACTTGAAATTGAATATCTTCAATGATTTTTTTTAAATCAAGGAGAAATGATAATTATACTGATATAGAAGACCACCAAGGTCTTTGAGAAAGAAAAAATAATTCATCGGGAACTTCTATATTGTAAACATAAATGATATTACAGAGTATATGTTTGTTCCTTCATAAAGAGGATTGAACCCAGAAAATCTTGCTCTTCTTTTCAGTTCACTTCTAAATACCTTTCAAAGACTTGTTCTTCAACCTCATCAATGAATTCAAATATTCAACTGCATCTATCATTATATTCCTTGATTCCTAAAATAAGACTGGATTCCTAAAACAGGAATGGATTCCTAGAAAAGGAATGGGTTCCTAAAACAGAAATGGATTCGATATAAAACAGGAATGGATTCGATATAAAACAGGAATGGATTCGATATAAAACAGAAATGGATTCGATATAAAACAGGAATGGATTCGATATAAAACAGGAATGGATTCGATATAAAACAGGAATGGATTCGATATAAAACAGGAATGGATTCGATATAAAACAGAAATGGATTCGATATAAAACAGGAATGGATTTCTAAACGAGAACTGAATTCATAAAACAAAACTGAATTCATAAAACAGAACTGGATTCCTGAAACAGAATGGATTCCTTAAAAAGAACTTGATTCCTGAAACAGAACTGGATTCCATAAACAGGACTGGATTTCAGCTGTACACATTTAGAATGATTCCAGTGAGTGTCAAGCAATATAGTTGAATTCCTGTGGAAGAGTAACGGTGGAGATAAAATAATCATTGAGGAGGCTGTTTCAAGTCTACTTCTCAAGCCAAAGAATCAGGAGGCTGTATCAAGTCTACTTCTCAAGCCACAGAGTCAATCACAATATTATGGAAGTTTCTTTATTTGTCAATTACTGTTTTTCTTTATCAATTTCAAAGTTTTCAATGGGATGTGTTGCTGCAATGTATTTCACAGAGCTGCTAATTGTGTGAGTTGTAAGACCACTATAACAAAGTCGCAGCGTTCCTAGTGGTTTGTGTCCACGAGAGCGCTAATCTAAGTGCCTGCGTACACAAGTGCCATTCATGCCTGGCTACTCAATTAGCACTTCATCAATACGGTTGAAGGAGTCCGGGCGCTGCCACTTCAGCCAGGTGCCGCGGAGACACTGCTACCTGTAATGAGTTTACCTGGGTCTGTTCAGGAGTGGGGTATCTCATTGAACGTAGGCTGAGTGCTCAATGTGGAGTTTGCCTGTGTCTGTTCAGGATTTGAAGATCTCTTTGAATGTATGTTGAGTGCTAAAGGTGGAGTTTACCTGGGTCTGTTCAGGATGGGGAGATCTCATTGAGCGGAGATTGAGTGCTAAATGTAGAGTTTACCTGAAATCTGAAAATTTAAAAAGCAATGAAAATTTGCCTTTGATCACTGTACGTGAACATTCCTCGAGGCCTATAGCATATATTTTCTGTATGGTTTTCGAAGCCACAGGATAGTCAAGGTGCACAAAGAAAATGTTGTGAAATTGAGAGATACAATAAAAGGCTTAATTTATTTCAATTGGTCTGGGGTTTGAATCCAAAAAGGATCCTTACAATTTTGTCTGCTATAGAGAACTGTTCTACATAATGTTTGGCAGACATGCTACATTGAAATTCATTGTGGAACAACTCAATGTTTGCTAGTTGCAGGCAATGCTCACAGGTTTCTTCTTAACGCATAGCAAAAATGGTGTTGTAGCCTTTCTCCCTGCAATGATAATGGCTGATTAAATAAAAATGAAATCCTCTTACAGCTTTATTAACCCTGTAATCATATCCCCTCACCTTCCCAATGTATTCACTACTGTATTAAAGTACAGAGGTAGTCTAGCTGTCACCCAGACCCCTCAAATTAAAAGAGCTGAGGCAAGTCTACAAGTCTTACAGAGCTCAAGGTTTAAGTTTAAGGGGTCTGTACCTTGAACACTTTTCAGAGGCTCCTTTTTACTTTATTTTATTCAAATTTTTAAATTTATACAAAAACTAGTACAGAGATAGCACTCATAGCGTTCACTGATCTCTGCCCCATTTGAACACACCTGTAGCAAGTTAGCACCTGTCTGAGATGCAGGTAATACGTATTGATTGGTGTATCAATCAGCACTCCACCACCACTTAGTTCCCTGGCAGCGTCTTATTGTCATCCACCCGGCATATTGCACCGTTCATACCCACACAAAGACGTCCGACCAGCCCGAACAAACCAGTGCCTCTCATAACCCTCGGAACTACACGACAACTCCTCGTAAAGTCTACGTTATGATTGCCCTGATTTTCTTCGTCTTATTGATTCTTAAGTCAAAATTATTTAAATGTAGTTTGTCTGAATATGTCAGAGTTATTGATTTTACGGCAATTTTATTTCTCGAGTAGTGAAATCAATTAGGTATTTCTGGAAGTTATGAGCCAAGATGGCTGTTCAGTTTGATTGGGTTGTTGTACAAGTTTAACTTGTCCAAAAAATCAGGTTGCTTTTTCCAATAAGAACTTGCCTTGTGCATGATTGATCAATTGAAACCTTCATTTTTATTGCCTTACATCAGATTTGTGGGACTTGAGTTATCAATTTGTGTTTTGGAATAATGTGAAAATATCACTCACCCTTTCTGAAAAAACTCAATGAGTTTTATGATATAATTTTGCTGAGGTGGAAATAATTTAATTATTTCATTTCCATGTTTGAAAGTGTTGCGTTTTAAAAATTTCATTTAAAGTGACATGAATTTGAAAGAATTCTTATAACACATCGCAAAAAAATTGATTAAAGTTGAGCTGCCTTTCATAGTGTGCAAAGAAGAATTCAAATATTCATAAAACAATTTTAAAGTTTAAAAGAGCCACCTTTCCTTTCAATAACACGATTTGGATCTAAATTTGAATATATACTGTATACTGTTTGATTAATTGTTACCAAGTAAGTGACGAATTACTGGTATATCAACTCTTTAAACTCAAGATGGGCATAGGCTGGGCATAGAGATTCTTTGGGCATAGAATTGTCAGGGACCGACATGTAAATAGTCAATTTAATCCAGGAATTTATTATGTAATCCCGCCAGGAGCACGGCAACTTTGTCTGCAGTAGAGAGCTGTTCTACAAGCAGTAATGTTTGGGTGTAATGCTACACTGAATTTCAGCGTAGTACCACCCATTGTTCGCTTGTAGCTGATGCTCGCAGGTTTCACCGCAATGCATAGCCACAAGGCGTTGCAGGCTTTCTCCCTGCCATAATACTAGCAGCCGCCATATAAGTGAAATACTTTTGAAAGCCGTGTTAAACCCCATCTCACCTCACCTATTACTGGTATATAATTGTTTTCAATACCTGTTATTTGAAGTGTATATTTCATAACTTTGCCCAAGGTAATCCAGGTGAGTATCATCTAGATTTTTCTAATAGTTTTAGTGTAAAAATGGTAGGACTTCAAATGATAAACCATAGTTTTGTCATGATAATATTTTTGTTTATAGTATTTTGGAGGCTCAGTTCATTTTAAAACAATATTGGATTTAAAGGCACTGTAGCTCATTTTTTTTAAAAATATTTTTTTTCAAATTTGCCATTTATCATTAAAGTTTATACATTATATTGTTACGTTAGAAGGTAAAAATCTCATTAAACAACCTGATAACCTGTGTCTATAGAAAACAGGTATATGTTTTGGTAGACAATGGTGCAACGTATATAGCAGCAATTTTATGGAACTCTTGAATGTGAGAGGTAGAGTTGTAGGTTTGATTTGAACTTGAGGTTGACAACTCCATCTTGGTGCAATATTTAAAACTCTACTCTCTGAATATAGGAGGATAGATACATCAGTCAGATCACTTGAACTACCTTCAGTTTATTGTGAACACCTTAAAATGGCTGCTTGAAGGGAAATGGACTCGCATAGCTTAATCAAACCATGCACATTCGTTTTATTGATTGAGGAGTACTATTTGGGCTGAGATTTATTTTCCTTTCAGTGAGAACATTTTATTTCAGTTCATACTGTATGCTACAGTGCCTGTTTTCAAGGTGTCAGTGGTTTTATGTGTCCGTACTTCAAGGTTTTACTATCATAGTTTCAGGTGTCAAGGGTCATATGTATGATTGTTTCAAGGTGTCAATTATTAGCAGCTCCGACTAAGTCGGAGCTGCTATCAGTTTTTGTGCAGTTTCCATCGCCGCCGCCGCCCGCGCGTTTTGTATTGGCTATAACTTTTTTCCTATAAGGTTTTGAGAACTCATATACATAACTTCTTACTTATACCCCTGGGGAATTTTTTTGACATGTTCACATTCAAGGTCAAAGGTCAAGGTCACGAGTTCTGAAATCACTAAAAAAATCCTTGTAAACACGATAACTTGAAAAATATTTGTGCTATCAGGCTGTTATTTGGTGTATATCAACTATGGAGAAAGGCCAAGATTTGAAAAGGTTTTCGCTAACATCCGTCAAAGGTCAAGGTCATAGCGAGGTCACAACTTAAGCATGCTTTTGCGAAAATGTCTTATTTCAACTATTAACACTTTGAATCATTACATGATTGTGATACACAATGAAAAGTGATCACTGATTGTGTGACCTTGAATTTTTAAGGTCAAGGTCACGACATAGGGTCATGGTCACCAGTTCTGAAATCACTAAATAACTTCTTTCCAATGAGGTATCAACACCTCATATACATAACTTCTTACTTATGTCCCTGGGGAATTATTTTGACATGTTCATATTCAAGGTTAAAGGTCAAGGTCACGAGTTCTGAAATCGCTAAAAAAATCCTTGTAAACACGATAACTTGAAAAATGTTTGTGCTATCAGGCTGTTAATTGGTGTATATCAACTATGGAGAAAGGCCAAGATTTGAAAAGGTTTTCGCTAACATCCGTCAAAGGTCAAGGTCATAGCGAGGTCACAACTTAAGCATGCTTTTGCGAAAATGTCTTATTTCAACTGTTAACACTTTGAATCCTTACATGATCGTGATACACAATGAAAAGTGATCACTGATTGTGTGACCTTGAATTTTAAAGGTCAAGGTCACGAAATATGGTCATGCTGACCAGTTCTGAAATCACTAAGTAACTTTTTCCCATGAAGATATTAACACCTCAGAGATAGCTTAATTTCTTTCTTATACACCTGGTGAATGACTTTGACATGTTCACATTCAAGGTCAAAGGTCAAGGTCATGAGTTCTGAAATCACTACAACAATCCTTGTATACATGATAACTTCAAACTTTTTTGTGCTATTAGGCTCTTATTTGGTATATATGAACTATGGAGAAAGACCAAGATTTGTAAACGTTTTCGTTAAAATCTGTCAAAGGTCAAGGTCACAGTGAGGTCAAAACTTAAGCATGCTTTTGTGAATATGGCATATTTTAACTATGAACACTTTGAGTCATTGCATTATACGCGATGAAAAGTGATCATTGATGGTCAAGGTCAAGGTCATGAGATATTGGTTAAAGCCACGTTAATCCTTGGATAAAATTTTGAAAGAAGAAATAGGTTTTAAGAACAAACTTGTGAAAAGTGACCCCAGTGATGATTAGTAATAACTCGAATAATGGAAAAAATTTTTTTAAAAAGAATTCCCATTTTATTGATGCTGACAAGAAGGCGGAACAGGGAAAGGCGAGACCCTAAGTTTCGGAGCTGCTCTGCTTTTGCGGTGTCCCGCAAACGATAATCTAGTTTCTCACAAGTTTTCAATGTGTCAATGCACTATCTGTGAGATGATGCAACTCATTATTAGTGATAACAGATTATATGGTATAGTTGCAGAGAGGATGAGATTTTACCAGAAAAATGTAATAAAACATAAATGAACAAAGGCCATTAATTGAGTTAGCTCAATTCCAATATGACAAGCAACACTTCGCGACCAGTATTTGTGAGAAACAAACAGTTTCTAGTCTCAGATTATGATAGTGCTGGAGTAGTTATATTACAGCTGGGCTTGAAGGATGTCACCGACGTTCTTTTGAACATTCATAATTTCCTGTATAAACTCCTCATTTCCACAAAATATACTTGTAGAGCGTTTATGAGGCATAGATGATTGGATGATAAAGATATCCCTGGTTGTTTAATAGCTGTCTGTAATAGGTTTTACCCTCCTCTGGCTATCCTGCCCAGTAGACAGACTAGTCAATCACTAGTGAGTTCAGTTCTGCGGTAGAGAGACACAAGTTCACTGGTAGAGAGACTGGTCAGTTAGTTTTGAGTTCAGTTCTGCGGTAGAGAGACACAAGTTCACTGGCAGAGAGACTGGTCAGTTAGTTGTGAGTTCAGTTCTGTGGTAGAGAGATATGAGTTCACTGATAGAAAAATTCTGCAGGAGAGAGACGGGTTATTCAGTGGTGAAGAGAGACACAAGTTCACTGGTAGAGAGACTGGTCAGATAGTAGTGAGTTCAGGCCTGCGGTAGAGAGACACAAGTTCACTGGCAGAGAGACTGGTCAGTTAGTTGTGAGTTCAGTCCTGCGGTAGAGAGATAAGAGTTCACTGGTAGAGAGGGATTCTGCAGCATAAATCAGTTCAATCCTGTGGTAGAGAGACTACTTAATTAGTGGTTAATTCTGTCATGCAGTAGAGACTCATGATCAAGTTCACCGGTAGAGAAGGGCTCAGCTGCAGAGAGACAGTGGACAGATCAGTTCAATGGTAGAGCGACCATATCAGCAGGAGAGATGATCCATGTGATTGAGAGATCAACTAAGAAGCAGATAGTGATAGGCAGATAAGCTTAGCGGATCAGTGGTCGGGATATTACCTAGCTCAGTTGTAGAAAGCAGTCAGCAGAAAAGAGCAACAGTAGACATGACAACTGTCTATAGTCAATCCAACTTAGCTGGTAGTGTGGAGACAAGGCAAGTGTGGACAGACCTACAGAGAGCTCATCATGAAGTAAGAGGTGCTAGCTAAGCAATGGACAAACCAGCCTGACACTCTGCAGTTCATGCTTCCTGAGTGTCTCTGATCCATGTAACTAACCCCGTGTTTCACACTGATGTTGATGTACCTTTCTGGAGGTGCAAGTCACTTGTAATCTCCATCAACTGGGACCAGTGGTCTGGTCAGGATAGGGTGACCTGGGTTCAAGGGAAGACATGCAGGCAACTGATGCTATAGCTCGGGGAATATTGCTTTCTGGGGCTATGTTTGTAGCTTGTCAGAGTCAGTATTGGTTATAGAAATTGACAAGGCGTAAAACTACATTTGGATTCGCATTTCATGCCCCTATGGCTGAGAGTAGCAATTTAAAGAATTGCTGGGGTTGGAGACAGTGTGCCTGGTGTGTGCTTAGAGAGAATACCTCTCACTCTCCTACATACCGGTAGCTGAGTCTTTCGCTGTCTCTCACTCTCTTACTTACCGGTAGCTGAGTCTCTCGCTGTCTCTCACTCTCCTACATACCGGTAGCTGAGTCTCTCGCTGTCTCTCACTCTCCTACATACCGGTAGCTGAGTCTTTCGCTGTCTCTCACTCTCTTACTTACCGGTAGCTGAGTCTCTCGCTGTCTCTCACTCTCCTACATACCGGTAGCTGAGTCTTTCGCTGTCTCTCACTCTCTTACTTACCGGTAGCTGAGTCTTTCGCTGTCTCTCACTCTCCTACATACCGGTAGCTGAGTCTTTCGCTGTCTCTCACTCTCTTACTTACCGGTAGCTGAGTCTTTCGCTGTCTCTCACTCTCCTACATACCGGTAGCTGAGTCTTTCGCTGTCTCTCACTCTCTTACTTACCGGTAGCTGAGTCTCTCGCTGTCTCTCACTCTCCTACATACCGGTAGCTGAGTCTTTCGCTGTCTCTCACTCTCCTACATACCGGTAGCTGAGTCTTTCGCTGTCTCTCACTCTCTTACTTACCGGTAGCTGAGTCTCTCGCTGTCTCTCACTCTCCTACATACCGGTAGCTGAGTCTCTCGCTGTATCTCACTCTCCTACATACCGGTAGCTGAGTCTTTCGCTGTCTCTCACTCTCTTACTTACCGGTAGCTGAGTCTCTCGCTGTCTCTCACTCTCCTACATACCGGTAGCTGAGTCTCTCGCTGTCTCTCACTCTCCTACATACCGGTAGCTGAGTCTTTCGCTGTCTCTCACTCTCTTACTTACCGGTAGCTGAGTCTCTCGCTGTCTCTCACTCTCCTACATACCGGTAGCTGAGTCTTTCGCTGTCTCTCACTCTCCTACATACCGGTGTAGCAGGCCATTTCTTCCCCGGTCTAAACTTTCCCCGGGGAGTAAATGGCCTAGGCTGAAGTTTCCCCGGGGAAGGTTTGTCCTAGGATACTTTTACCCCGGGGAAGGTTTAGCCCAGGCCAAAGTTTCCCCCCCTAGGCCAAAGTTTCCCCCCTGTTAAAACAGTGTTGTTATTTCCTTCCCACCCTTTCTTTTTCCATGAACAGGGGGGGGGAGATTCTGGCCTAGCTAGGCTACTTCTTCCCCACCCTTGTTTTATTTACAAGGGGGGAGATTTTGGCCTAGCTAGGCTATACTTCTTCCCCACCCTCAGTTTTTATTACAGTGTCCATTTTATGCAGATCTAAGAAAATGTACTTGTCCATATTATTATTGTACATCACCATCTTTACAGAAAGGTATCTCACTATGCAAAAGTGATAATGATTATATTGTAAACTTATTTGCAAAGTATATTTTCCTTTGACTTAAAGGCGCTGTAGTATTTGTTTGGCATAACGTGTTTTCTCAAATTTGTCATTTATTATTAAAGTTTATACAATATATGGGTATGTTGACGGGTAAAACATCTCATTACATGAGCCAAAAGTAGAATCAATAGTAAAAGCTTATCTGTATTGTAAGAAAAAGGTGCAATGTACAAAGTGACAATTGTGTGGAACTCTTCAGGTAGATTTGTAGGCCTCATGATTTAGATCTCTTTTTTATTGACTAAAGATTATTATTTAGCCATTCATAACACTTATCAATATTTTGGTAAGAGCACTTTATTTCAGTAAGAAAATCGTGCTAGAGCGCCTTTAAAAAACATGTCAAGTTCTTTAATATAATGCATTGGTGTTACACAAATAAGGTATTTTTTCACATTTTGATGTTCGGTAAGTTAGTTTCTTCTTTTGTCATTAACCACAAATTATTTCTTTTTTTAAACATGATTTAACTTGTCTCCTTGTCTAACTTGTATGTGAGAAGAATGAAATGGTAACAATTGGTATGTTTCACAAAGCTCTTGAATATGTTAAGAATGTACATGTTTTACACATTGATTTTAAAGATTAGAATAGAAAAGCATAGATTATGACAGTCTTACTGTAAAAAATGTTATTATGTCCCCCGAAATTTTGTTCGGGAGACATAATGTTTTCACCTCCGTCCGTCATTCCGTTATTCAGTTATTCCGAAATGCTTTATTTTCCGGGCCATATCTCAAAAACCGTTCAATATTTTTTCACGAAACTTAGTATGTGGTTAGACCTAGTGGTGGAGTGGTGCCTTTTGCTATTTTGGTTATTCTGAAATTTTTATTTTTTCTGGTTTCCATGGAAACAATTTGAACTTAGTGCAAATTGGGGGTAGGGACCTTTTCCGGCCTCTATTTCAAAATCTATCTAGTATTTCTTTACGAAACTTGGTATGTGGTTAGACCTAGTGGTGGAGCGGTACCTTTTGCTATTTTGGTTATTCTGAATTTTTTATTTTTTCTGGTTTCCATGGAAACAATTTGAACTTAGTGCAAATTGAGCGTAGGGACCTTTTCCGGCCTCTATCTCCAAAACCGTTCAATATTTTTTCACCAAACTTGGTATTTGCTTAGACCTAGTGATAGAGTGGTACCTTTTGCTACTTTTGGCTATTCTTATTTTTTATTTTTACTGGTTTCCATGGCAACAATTTCAACTTAGTGCATATTGGGGGTAGGGACGTTTTCCATTCCTTTCTTTGAAAACTTATTGCAGGGCACATAACAAGATTTTCATTGTTCTTCATATTTCAAACATAGTTTTGCCTGTTTAAAACCAGAAGGTCTCAAGTCACCATGTTTCTGATTTTGCATTTATTAAGAAATGTTGATGTGCTCATTGCTCAATAAGTTCCATCTTTAAAAAAATCAACAAGTCGTTATCAAAGCTTATTCATGAGATATTTTAAAATTATGTGACTTGAGTCCTTCGTGTAGATCAGGGCCGTGATCTCTTTATGACAGATTTAGATTAGATTAATTACCATCTATTTTCTTTTTTTTTATGTGCAGTTGATTTATGCTAATAGAGTAACCTTTTTCGATTAAAGTAAAGTTGTTTTTTTTCCTCTGGCATTGTTAAGTAAGGGTTAGATGATTAGTTTTGATTGAAAATTGGAGCGGGGGACATCACAGTGCATCACATGCACATATTTCTAGTTTAAAATAATTAAATCTTATGCATGTTACACCACTGATTTTTCTTGACCTAATTGCTTTTATTTGCCACTTAACACATTAAAGTTCAAAGGTAAATTCTGAACATTTAGATATAAAAAGTTATTTAAAATATATTAGAATTAATAAAATGAACATAATTATTGTAATATGTCGTGACACCAATGACATTTTTTATTGTCACACCAGTGATATTGTTTGTTACACCACTGATTTCTCTTTATTTTTATTCCGAAGATAAACCCAAGTTAATTGCCTTAAATTGCTAATTAATAGATTTTAATGTTTCAAACGTAGACAAATTTAATATCAAAATTTTATAATTCGTTACATCACTGACTGACATTTTAGATGCTCATTGTTTTTATTATGATTATAGTATTTTAATATTTTTTGCAAAAGTTGATGCAGAAAAGTGTTTGTGAAACTTGTTTATCAATATTTAATGCAGAAATATATATATATAAATGTCTTGGAATTGAAAGATTTTGATTCTGCAAAGTTACATTGACAGTGGTTTTTCTTCAAGGATGGGGAAGAAGTAGCCTAGCTAGGCCAGAATCTCCCCCCTTTACTTTAAAAACAAGGGTGGGGAAGAAGTAGCCTAGCTAGGCCAGAATCTCCCCCCTTGTAAATAAAAACAAGGTTGGGGAAGAAGTAGCCTAGCTAGGCCAGAATCTCCCCCCTTTACTTCAAAAACAAGGGTGGGGAAGAAGTAGCCTAGCTAGGCCAGAATCTCCCCCCTTTACTTTAAAAACAAGGGTGGGGAAGAAGTAGCCTAGCTAGGCCAGAATCTCCCCCCTTTACTTTAAAAACAAGGATGGGGAAGAAGTAGCCTAGCTAGGCCAGAATCTCCCCCCTTTACTTTAAAAACAAGGGTGGGGAAGAAGTAGCCTAGCTAGGCCAGAATCTCCCCCCTTGTAAATAAAAACAAGGTTGGGGAAGAAGTAGCCTAGCTAGGCCAGAATCTCCCCCCTTTACTTCAAAAACAAGGGTGGGGAAGAAGTAGCCTAGCTAGGCCAGAATCTCCCCCCTTTACTTTAAAATCAAGGGTGGGGAAGAAGTAGCCTAGCTAGGCCAGAATCTCCCCCCTTTACTTTAAAAACAAGGGTGGGGAAGAAGTAGCCTAGCTAGGCCAGAATCTCCCCCCTTGTAAATAAAAACAAGGGTGGGGAAGAAGTAGCCTAGCTAGGCCAGAATCTCCCCCCTTGTAAATAAAAACAAGGTTGGGGAAGAAGTAGCCTAGCTAGGCCAGAATCTCCCCCCTTTACTTCAAAAACAAGGGTGGGGAAGAAGTAGCCTAGCTAGGCCAGAATCTCCCCCCTTTACTTTAAAAACAAGGGTGGGGAAGAAGTAGCCTAGCTAGGCCAGAATCTCCCCCCTTGTAAATAAAAACAAGGTTGGGGAAGAAGTAGCCTAGCTAGGCCAGAATCGCCCCCCATGTAATTTAATCTAAGAATAAAATAAAATAAAGGGTGGTGAAGAAATAACCATAATCTCATCCTTTGTATATAAGAAAAAAAGTAAAGAAGTAGGGAGGCTATGAAATGTTAGCCAGGCCAAAGTTGCTAACCCTGTAATCATAGGTGAGAAAGTATCAAGGGTGGGGAAAGTTTGGCCTAGGACAAACCTTCCCTGGGGAAAATTGAGCCTAGGGGGGAAAAGTTTGGCCTAGGCTAAAGTTTCCCCGGGGAAGGTCTGTCCTAGGCCAAACTTTCCCCGGGGAAACTTTGGCCAGGGGGAAAGTTTGGCCTGTTACAGGTAGCTGAGTCTTTCGCTGTCTCTCACTCACTTACTTTCACTCTCTCTCTAGCTAACTCTCTCTCTCTGTCTCTCACTCTCTGTCTCTCTCTCTGTCTCTCACTCTCTGTCTCTCTCTCTGTCTCTCATTCTCTTACTTTCTTCACTCTCTCTCTACCTGACTCTCTCACCGGTCAACTTGGATAGAGGAGGGATGAGACCCTGGAAATTTTAAAAGAAAAATGAAAAACTGATGCTTTGAAATCTGTATATATTCAGAAATGGAGATCTCACCTTTATCGAAAAGATCTGTTGTCAGATTGCTGTGTGTATGTGTGAGCTAAGAAAACATTTTTGACAAAGGTTGAAACACTTTATCTTCAATTAAAATGATTGCATTGGCTTATTACTATTACATACAATATGTCTGATTAAAATTTGTAAAATATCAGATTTGAAATTATTTGCAATAATTAATTGTGAAGTATCAGAATGACCACAACGGTAATTATAAGAACTGGACCTAGAGTCTGCAGGAGAAACATCCTACTACCTGTGAGAGAGGACAGGTTGTCTCGTCTTTAACTATAGGGGAGGACAGGTTGTCTCGTCTCTACCTATAGGGGAGGTCAGTTTCATACCCAGCATGTATAGCTTCTAGCAGGTACTCTGACACAAACACTACGCTACAGGTTGATTTGAGAGACACAGACACTTGATGTGAGTGGTAGAGACACAGAGAGACAAAGAGAGAGACAGTTCTCCAGTAGACATACTGCAGCACATACTCCCATGTCCTGTAGTATACAGATGTTCTTCCCACTGATCAGCTCTGATGTGCTGTCACATTGCTACACTCTCTCCTGTACCCCCTGTCCTTGTCAAATTATACTTACACCAAAAAACTGAAAGTGCTGATATTATTTTTGACATTTTTGCCTGAATATAGAGTTGTTGAACATTCAGCTTTGATTGAAGGGGTGGAACGTAAGTGGTAGATAATTTGAACCAATTCTTTCCTGTGGTTATTTTGTGGTTTGTTTTTTAAAGTCTCGGTTGAAGTTTTAAAGCAATGTTTTTTTCAACAATTTGCCAAAATAATTTTACCTATTTTACCTAACTTTTACCTATGATTTGATGTCCTTGTCATTTTATTTTTTTGGTCCAAATTATATTTGGAGCTGTGTTTGTAAATCTAAAAAAGTTTGATTGTTAAAATTTCATGAACTTGCCGTACATTTAGTTCAGAGCTGTGCTTGAATATTTAAAAACAAGTTCAATGGATTCAGTTTCATGGCTTTTGTCATATTATGGAGTGCAGTCGACCTGTATTGTAGAATATAATTCTTTATGAATTTTATATTAAGTTTTTAACATGTTTAACGTGTATCTTATTAATATTTCACGGTTATAGAAATCGACCAATCACAATAAGCCAGACAGCAGGAATTCCTGTATTATAATTAGCAAGAGGCCTACGCTCATAAAAATAAACAACAGCTGCCATAAGTAATTAAACTGAAAATAAACATTGCTCCGAGTATAATTGGATTATGTCAACATGTGCAGGGGAATATTACTCATATCTTGATAAATTATATAAATACACAGCAGTTATCGTTGTATCCAAACAGAGCCTCCTGAACCCATCCACAGACTAAGAGTCTTGTGCTAAATCATATATCCATGCATTGTGGTTCTGATATACCGTATTTTCTCCACAGACTAAGAGTCTTGTGCTAAATCATATATCCATGCATTGTGGTTCTGATATACCGTATTTTCTCCACAGACTAAGAGTCTTGTGCTGAATCATATATCCATGCATTGTGGTTCTGATATACCGTATTTTCTCGGGTATAAGACCAGACAAACAAACATCTTGAAATAATGGGGGTGGGCTTTTAGATGGGAGAGACCCCCAACTCAGATGAAAATTCATACCAACTGTCAGACAGTCATAATAAGTTTTATGTAGGTTTTTTATACTTAACTTAAAATAATATTATAGATTTATGTAATGTATGACCATGGAACATCTGACAAAGTTGGGGGTGGGCTATAACCTGAGAATAACCCCAACCAGTACAACCCATTGAAAAGTGAGGGCGGTCTCAGGCTCGAGTGTGGTCTTATACCCGGGAGAATACGGTACTTATAGACGGTATACAGGGAAGTGTATTGTTGTCGAGATGTTACTTGATGGGGAAATTGCAGCTTGAGCCATTATATTTTCAATGTTCGTCAAAATGTCACCCTTTTGCAATTTTTTAAAACCATTCTCAACACTGAAGCTGCTGGATTAATAAATTAATGATAAATAATTCTGTGTGGCCAATTTACAGGTACAGTCAAGCCGCGATAATCCGGCCACCGATAATCCGAATCTCGCAGTTTCCGAACAGTAGGAAGATGTAGCCAAACTAATCTCTTTAGTAGTCCTCAGTACTCAGTAATCCGAACATTTCACTATCCGAACGTTTTTGATGAAAAACGGAAGCGTTCGGATTATCGAGGCCTGACTTTATATATCCAGCAGCGGGATACACTGATGGTTAATTGTAGCGAACAGTCATATAACAGTCACTATTTAGAGCTGTAAGATTAAGATATTCTTTATTGCCTGTTAGGGAATTTGTTTCACGTCTGAGTGAGCAAAAATACAAAATTATACACATTCATACTGTAATCAGGTATCTTAGACACAAAATGTGATCCAAAATATCACAATGTTACATTTATTCACTATCTGAATCATGTATTTCTAATACATTCAGCCTTGGGAGCTGCGCCACTTTACATCTATCAGAGGGGTACTGAATGTACAAGTAGCTTCGCTGCTTGACTATCAATTGTTGGACCTCATTTTGTCGAGGTCTTGGTGGCTGTGTGGTTGAGCTGTTGAGACAGTCAGTGCTGGTGACTGGTACCTGACTGCGAATGTGGGTTCGAATCCAGTAAGAGACTTGTCCTGAAGAAAGTAAAAAAAAATTGCAATTGGTGATGCCAAATGTGACAATATTTTCAATAATTGTATCATATCATTATTCACAATATCATAAACGAGAGGGAATACTGACAGCTAAAGGCACAACAAGGAAGCATGCATCAAGAGACAGACAGTGGAGGTTAGTGACAAGGGAGATACAGGTAGTTTCCTGTAGTCTATAACATGGAGTACATTCTGATCTCTCATCATACCTGGCATATCTAACTGACATCTGACATATACCTATATTGCTCATAATTAGCACTCCGCTTCACCTGTATCTTCTAGGGGGAGACGTGTCAGTGGAAAACTTCTTGTAGTCTTGCATGTCGCAGTACTTACTCATGTTGTCACTGCAAGGTCGTGAAAAATTCTTCTTGTCTGTCGTTTGCAAAAAATATGCAGAAAGAAATGGTAATTTCTGTTAAATGAATCTGCTGTAATTTCCTTCAAAATTCTGAAAATGCAACGCGTTAACTAACTCACTTTACAAGATTGAATAAATTAGCCTGATTTATCTTGAATTATATTTTTGAAATGTCAATTTATCATTTACTTTGCAATATTGGATTAAATCACCTGATCTCATCCTCATTTTGAAGGATCCATTTGATTAAATTTTCAACCAATTTTGAATTCACTAGTTCATGCTGTTTGTTGTAAATATATATATAGCATTTATGCAATGGTGGATGGTGATAGTGGGACCCCTGAATTAACCCCTTCCTGGATCCACCACTGCTGTATAACACTAATACATTCTTGTAGGAATACTACACCAATACAAATAAAGTCCTATGAACAGATTTCACCAGGTGAAAGTGATACCTTTAAGGAGTGAGAGGACAGGTGCTGGGTGAGTGACAGAGCTGGTGTAGCGTATATATGTATACTTTATATATAGAAGACAGGTAACCTAAACCCACTTATCTCTCTCCTGGAAATGAGGGGATTTCATCTTTAACCAACTTCTTCTGACCCACATACCACAATGAGTGAGCTCACCAGTTGATCCATAGTGCCTATGTGCAGTGTTCAGTCTTCTCAAGGTTCTGGGTTTAAATCCTGTTTGCAAGACCTCTCATACACGGAGTACACAGTGGTTAGTGTGTTCAGCTTCGGATCAAGGTCTGGGTTTTAATCCCGCCAGGGGCACGGCAACTTTGTCTGCAGAAGAGAACTGTTCTACATGCAGTAAGGTTAAGGTGCAATGCTACACTGAATTTCAGCGTAGTACCACCCATGGTTTGCTAGTTCCAGCCGATGCTTGCAGGTTTCACCCCTACATGTTGTTGCAGGCTTTCTTCCTGCAGCCATGATAAAAGTGATAATACTCTTGAATTCAGCATTGAACCTCACCTCACCTCACCTCACCTCACCTCACCTCACCTCACCTCACCTCACCTCACCTCACCTCACCTCACCTCACCTCACCTCTTACATCTAACTGTGAACTTGGGATACAGTTCCTTTGTCAGATCTTTTACACGTCATCAGTCTGTTACAACCAATGCAGTATGTGGAGCACATGACTTCTATCATAAAAATGGAATTATGAACAACAACACTGTTCAATTAAACAAAAATCAATAAAAGTAATTCACCTGATGATGACACTAGATGAGGAGAATTATATGGATAACTTCACATCAGAACTATATAGATAACAAATTTCTTTACTCAACATCAAAGAAGTTACGATACTGAAGATTAATTTTTTTTAAACTTCTTCTAACAACTTTCAAATCTTTTAATAAAATTGTGTATAGATGTTCATTGAACTCAACATAAATGTGAAACATATGTGAAAGGATAGGTATGGTATGTTACCAGAAGAATTCATTTAACAATGAAGAAGTGATGACACTGTACATTCAACTGTATATCACATCTTTGCATAAAAGCATTTATTTGAGTTACTCAACTCAACATAAATGTAAAAAATGGTGTGGAAGACATTATAAAAGAAGCCCAGGTGTGTGTACAGGTAAAATATGTTTCCAGAAGCCCAGGTCTGTCTGCTGGACTAATGGTCAGTGAGGAAAGGTGTGCTGGGGAGGAATGAAGCACATACCTGTGTGATTGCCTCCCCCAGGCTAGTGGACCCTGTATATACAGGCTATAGAAACAAACAGAGCTGGGTTACATGCAACTGATACTTGCTGTGTGTCCAGACCACTTCATCTTGGTTCTCCATATGTCTTCCTTACATGGTCTGTCTTGGGTGATATAGATCAGTGGATAGTGGCTTGTCTTCAGATTAACAGGTCTGGGGGTTGAATCCGCCATTACCTGGCAACCCTATGCTGCAGACATCTATGGATATGGGGACAATGCTGCAAGGCATATCATAATTATAACTCAGTACAGTTTCAACCATGGTTTGCCTGTTTGTTAGTTTGATGGCTTATAAATTGCCATGGCTATATCAGACAAGATCAAAAGCAGAGGAAAGTCGAGGCCTCAACCTTTCCTGAGTGTCATCTTATTAAAGTTACTAAAGATCAGTGTTCAGCAAATCCATCATCCATTTTATACTGAGGTGTACAGGCAGAAACAACGATGGTTCCATGTTCAGTAAAGATCTATTGGTTTATTGTTCCAAGACTTACATCAAGTTCAGGTGACTATTTCTGCTACCAAGCCTCATTCTTCTAAAGATATGGAGAATTATTATGTGAGCATATTTTTCCAGCGATCTGATTGGTCGGGAGGCCATCACGTGACCGTCGACAGAAAAACATATTGACTCCAGCCCGAGTCCGACCAAAAGCAATATTGACTTGAGTGACGTCAAACGATTGTTGCATGACGTTAAACGATTGTTGCATGACGTCATGCTATTGTAACCATGACGTCATATGACTGTAGTCCCAGCTGTTCAAACCAAATTACATTTTTGACTGTATTTCATTGTTTTCTTTTCGTTCCTGTGTCAAATACATAATAAAACAATTATGGACTGGTGATTCGGTCAATACCTGTTTTTATGGACCCGAGAAAACAATATTGACTGCGGACTTCGTCCTTGGTCAATATTGTTTTCTCGGGTCCATAAAAACTGGTATTGACCTCATCACCAGTCTATAATTGTATATTAATTTATCAATGAGTTTGGAGTCATTGTGTGTGTTTGCAAAATTTCTAGTTTTGGTCGTATGTTGATTTGTTGTGAGACTCTGTGCATGTGTCCAGTTATCCCTTTATTGTAAAACTCAATATGAGATTGTCATATCTAACTTGTTTCTGATCTGATTATCGGTTGTTCTCTGCTCTGATCCAAGTAACTCACATGAGATCTTGTGAGACTGTCATGACGGAGTGTTTGTATCTGCTTCATACACCACTGACCGCTCATGTTTGGTTAGTGTCAGAGACTGGTGGGGGAGATGAGACATGGATACTGTACACTGCACAATCCATGCAGAGTCACATGTGATTACAGGCTTCGTTTGTCAGAGTGCAGACCATCACCCGCCCACCAACACTGATCAACACAAGGGCACCTCAGGACATCTCAAGGGACAAGTTACTCTACTCACAGCTCTTCTGACATGCAACAGCCCAAAGGTCAAGGTCAGGGCAGGGACAAGGCTCTCTCTCCAGAAAACCATGGACAGGAAAACTATGATCAGATGAAAACTCAGAAGTTGGTCTCTCTAACTAAAATATGGACAAGTACTCTCTCTCTAGAAAAAACCATGAGAAACTCTTAGGACAAGTTACTCTTTCCAGAAAACCATGAACAACTCAGGACAACTTGTAACCTCTCAAAACTCTTTCCAAACTCTGTCAAATCAGTTCTCTGTCCAGCTCAAAACATTAATGATATTACACTGAAGGTGGAATCTGCTCACACTGACAGTGGACAGATGGCAGCTGTTGACACCGAACATGACACATCATTGTCAGTACCAGCTCACATGTCCCGCTCTGTACAGCCAACAGACCATGGCCTCAGGTCTCAAGTCTCTCCTCACATGTCCGCTCTGTACAACCCACAGACCACTGCCTGGGGTCTTTCCTCACATCAAATTGACTCGGACTCAAATTGGATTAATCCGTCCTCTCAAGTGAAATGACCATCCCGCTTGGTACAGTTATTGTCCAGAACTGATGATCTGGACAATTGGCTTGTCCTTAACCTCTCCAGATTACTCTGTGTTTGCACTATCAGAGTTCCAGCAGGCAGTGCACTGTGAGCTTTGTTCCCTGCCTGTGGACCCGACCTGGTGACCCGACCCACTCTGGAACATTAGCTGCAAACAATACACGTGCATACGTGAAGAGAGACATCGCGTAATTACACCATATCTCGTTCTGGATGTCTGCACACTTTCTGTGAGCAGGAAGGACAGTCAGATTGTTTCTTGTCACCGGGACTCACTGACACATGCACTGAATCAGTCACTTTGATTTTAAAGTCATCAGTTTGAGTAGCTCATTATGTGTTTTTCAGAAGAATCAAGGCTGTGAGTTGACATGGTACCATCAACTAATTGTTGAGGAGTTTTAGTAACTCGCAGTAGTACCCTGTTTGCAGAGAGCTCTAATGAGATCTCTTGTTAAAAAATTTCAAATGTCTCCTAGCTGACATCAAACCGATTCTTTGTTTCAAAATGATTGCCATTATGTCATAAAAGACATTAATTGTGTTTCAAAATGATTGTTTTGACTTTAATAAATGCCAAAATGTGCCGATTTCAGTTCAAATAATCACTCAACTTGCATATTAATCCTGATTCACCAAATATATCATAATTACTAGTTTTCAATGAAAATTGAGCAACATCATTATACATTTGCAGAAACCAAAACTACACATCCCATTTACATACCCCGTTATGACCTATCAACCCAAATTTGTCTTTTTGTCTGTAAATAAGTTTCTAAATTCGGATGCTGTAGAATACTTGAAGACAGAAATAATTGTCTAACTGTGACTCCTGTTCTTCAAGCTAGACCATACATTGAAAGATTTGGCTTCAAGACAGATAGACGTGTGTTAGAAACAGATGTCTGCCTTTAGCTAGCCATTGCCATAAAATTTAGAAAGGTTGTTATTCCATTGTCCTCTGGTTAAAGTGGTAAGGTCACTATCACAATTTATTTGTGATATATGTTATGTATAGAAGAAGCTTCAAATTGAAAACAAATGCTTTTTGGGATTTGTAATATGTATAAGGTTTTGGGTACAAAGTAGTTCAAAATAATGCAACAAAAACTGCGATGATTATGGTTACTACAAAATATTATAGACTTGCCCATCAGTCAACATTTTTCAGTTATCTTTTCAATTATGAGATAGGCTTGTGGCATTTTTCTAGCAGTGACTTTTTGTGAATTATTGATATTTGGTGCATGAAAGGTTGGAAAGGCAATTTTTTTCTTTTCCGCAAGAAGATGAGGTTATGAAGTTTAATTTTCTACTATTGTTTGATGATAACTCTGAGTGAGCTGTGAATCCTCAACATGGAGATTGTTTGTTACTAGACCTCTCTTTACAAAGGTATGTTAGTTAGGTTATGTTTAATGTTAAGGCTTTGGATCAAGAGGTCCGGGGTTCGAATCCCTCTAGGGGCACGGCAACTTTGTCTGCAGTAGAGAACTGTTCTACACGCAGTAAGGTTTGGGTGTAATGCTACACTGAATTTTAGCGTAGTACCACCCATGGTTCGCTAGTTCCAGCCGATGCTCGCAGGTTTCACAGAAATGCATAGCCACATGGCGTTGCGGGCTTTCTCCCTGCCATAATACTAGCAGCTGTGATATAAGTGAAATACTCTTGAGAGCGGCGTTTAACCCCAAAGGAATCATCTCTGTTTGGCCGCTGACCACAGTGGAATACAGGTGAAGGACTTTTTGTATTATTCGACAATTGGGAAAGGTTGTTTGAGCTGTTTTTTTGTGGCTTAATTTGTACACTTTCATTCAAATGAAAACTTTATGTTGGCAAATATAATGCTGACTGTTGGTTTAAACATATTTTATTCACAAAGAATCGGATTGGACACAAGTAATCAAACTTAGAACACCCTCTCCTTGGTATGTACAGTATATAAAGATATAATAACATCCATTTTGGTAAAGACGAGAGATACGGATAAGAGAAGAAATACTAGAGTCAAGATTAATACATATAATATGCATATTATACAAATTGTGTATATACGAGATATATGAATTGTCTTGTAAGATTGAACTAACTGAAATATTTTCACATTTTGAAAAAATGATAGGTCTGCACTTCCCTCTAAAACTAATTTTAGTGTTACATCACATTTAGTATGTGTAGAGTGAATTAAATTCATTTGGCATCAGTAGCTTTTTAAATTTGTTTGATAGTGCCAGGTACGTGGTGTTTTCAAAAAGCGTATTAAATATCATATCAGTCAAATAAAGATATTTGAGTCACTTAAATTGAAATATTTACTGATCTTTCTTGAAAAGTTGTTAGGTTAATTTGATAAACTTCTAATCATCTCACTTATGATGAATCAACATTATAATCCGCTGACATATCCCCTATTAACTAGATTTGTATATAGATTGGTTTCCAATGTAATACTGAGATTGTTAGCTGTAGGCTATTGTTGTTCTTTTAGTGTATGATTTGGCTCAGGTGACATTTAAGCATTTATCACAGATGCTTGCTACTTATTCAGAATGTTCACGATAAAGACATTTGTCGGCTTAAACTGTACTAATGGTGATTAACAAGAAGATATTATATGAATAAAAATTTATAAATAACTTAAACGAATTGAGAAATATTTTAATATGCAACTAATTAATTATATAAGGTATGATATGACTCATTTGTCTCCAGGGAAGTCTGAGCGATTTATTACAAATGAGGATAAAATCTGAGTTGATAAAAGTTCAGCTAAGTTCAGTTCAATGTACGCTATTATACATCCTGACTTGGTGTTCATTCCATGACACCCTTGTTCACCTGGGTGTTAAGGATTAACGACTGGGTAACTGATTTCAGCACTAATATCAAGTATAAGCCCATTCTCAAATATTAGTAACAAGGTTAATTGTAGGGCCCCTTGATAATATGTAGTAGGGATAAATATTTGTATTCTGAAAGGCACATGTGCATTCGTTTTAAGGTTTATTAATTCACTTTTTAAATTGAAATTAGATATATTAGGGCTTCTATACTTATTGTAATTCATTTTTCGTTGTACTAAGTTGACAAACAATCATGCTTTATATTAAACATGTGTCACGGTTCAATCAGCTGTAAAAGTGGGTACCTGGTGAAGGCAGCTGGTGTTAGACCACAAACATGGCTCCCACAGTAGATATCACTGTAATCAAATCCTCATTATCTCATTGCATCATCTGTTTGCTTTGACATAAAACTGAGAACACTGCAGACGTGAATCCATACTGCTGATGATGTCACAATGCTATGATGTCATACTGCTGATGATGTCACAATGCTATGATGTCATACTGCTGATGATGTCACAATGCTATGATGTCATACTGCTGATGATGTCACAATGCTATGATGTCATACTGCTGATGATGTCACAATGCTATGATGCCATACTGCTGATGATGTCACAATGCTATGATGTCATACTGCTGATGATGTCACAATGCTATGATGCCATACTGCTGATGATGTCACAATGCTATGATGTCATACTGCTGATGATGTCACAATGCTATGATGTCATACTGCTGATGATGTCACAATGCTATGATGTCATACTGCTGATGATGTCACAATGCTATGACCTCACAGAGATCACTGCTGATCGAGCTGAAGAAACAAATGGCGGTTTTGTGTTTCAGATATGTTCATTCTTGCTAATATGATTGTTGAAGAACGATAAATAAAATTTCCCTTTCATGTCTTCTGATATCAAATATATCAACACTTGTTGATTAAAGTAAATATATTCTCGGCAAGCCTGGATATTTGTAAAATTAAACAACTCATGTTGATATATTAGATATCAGAAGACACTTGAGATTCTCTGTATCCTCCTCTTCCTGTCCCATGAGTGTTTAAAGTAAAACAGTCTAGATCCTTATTCAGCATGTTTTGACAAGTTGAATACACATGGAACTGAAAGTGTAAGGAAATAAAATCACATCGATGAAGGTAGAGTAATTATGAAATTTCATAACTGTTTATCTTCCTTATTATCATTATTAGTGACAAGCTCTTCACATTAAGCTACAGACAATGTTATAAAAAACACATGTTGCTTTGGAATCTATCTTAATCAGCATTAAAAGTATAACTTCACAGTTGGAAGTTAACCTCAAATTACATTTCAACAAACTATCTTTATAACACTGAGTTATTCATTCTGGACTGGTATTCACCGACAACAGGAAAGCAAGGAACAGTCTCATACATGTGTAGTAGCCGACAGTATGGCTCTATCTTACGTATATACTCGTTATAAGACCTATTAAATGCTATAGAAGCAATTCTGTCTTCCTATCTACTTTATTAAAGTTTCCAAAATTACATTTGAGTAAATGGCTGCAGCAAGCCAAGGTCCAGTGTCCGGTTTTCGATCATGACCACAACTTTGAATGGTTGTATTTTCGTTATTCTGTACTGATTGACCTTCGGTCGGATTTTCGGTTAAAGTTGATAATTCTCAAATAAATAACACATATTATAACATTGGACAAATATGTGACCTCACCAACATGATTAAAAATTTTTTTTGAAAATTATAACTTAACAGTTGGAAATGTTCCCTTTTACATTTCAACAAGCTATCTCTATAACACTGATCTGAGTTACTCGTGCTGGACTGTTCACTGACAACAGACATCCAGAAGTAAGCAGATGCTGATGGTGTGTGACTAATACTGCTAGTTTCAATGTGTTCTCTGTGAAATGGTCTGTGCCTATATCTACATCTGTATTTCACACCTTACTGATTCCGTGATATAAATCATTAGAGGACCCGTGACTTGTTTTGCCAGGAGGAGAAACACTGGCAGGACATGTGGTTGATATTAGTGGAGAGTTGTTAGCAGTGGCTGGTGTAACGGCTCACCCAGGATCAAGCGGCTCACCCAGGATCAAGCGTGGATCTCTTGTTTGGGGTTAAGGGATGGTTGTATCCTGAGAGTGAACTCTATAAGAATAATCAACGAGTTGCGAGGAATTACGGATTATCTGTCGCGAGTTAATTATTGTGATAAACTCCGAGCTTTAGCGAGGAGTTTGACATAATAATTCACGAGGGACAGATAATTCGTAATTCCGAGTACCGAGTTGGTATTCTTTTTCTTACCCAAGATCATTTTAATGCGTAAAAATAGAAAAACAAGACCCCAATTTGCGATCTTTCATTATACTGTAAAATACAAATTGTAGTCATACGCCATTCATAAACTCTTTCACACCTTCAGGATGCGCATATCTAAATAGTTTCCAACTTGCTCTATTTTTTCAGAACTATTCTAAAGTAACTGTTGAATTTTATTGCCAAAGCGGTTTACTGACATAGTAAACAACTTGTTTATATTGTAAACTATGTCCCAGAATGAGAGAAAATTAATGAAAACGTGAACTTACAATTGCACTGTTGGAATGCAAGATAGGAGTGTAATTACGTCACCAAATGACGTCATGGTTAATGACGTCACAAAGCAATGACGTCACGGCAGTGCAGTCGGCGACTCTTGCATGTTGCTTCGCCTTGCAAGTTTAGTACTGTAATTACGGTCTCTGAAACTTAGGTTGAACATGATATTATATTTAATAAGTTTTACTGACATGTGACTTCAATTAGGTATGCTCGAAATTGTTCAATTATGTGATTTAGCTTAAACAGGATAGCTAAGGAATTCATGAATGAGCGCAAAGTAGTTCCGTCAACCAATCAAAATGCAAGTTATATTTAGAAAAACTGTAATTCCCATGACCATTATGAAAACTTTAATACCCGGCATATCTGTGCCCGCTTGGGTAAGAATTCACATATCTTTTGCCTTTAACTGGAGGGTGGGGAATTGGGTGGAAGGTTGTGTGGAGGTGAGGCTTATATTGCGGCTGCTAGTATAACGGCAGGGAGAAAGCCCGCAAAGCCATGTGGCTATGCATTGTGGTGAAACCTGCGAGCATCGGCTTGAACTAGCATCCCATGGGATCCACATGGTTGTTGCAGGAGGGAAGGGTAACTCTGGGATTTGGAAGGGCAGGGAGCTGTGAGAGCTGGATGAGGGTGTGTTGGGAAGGAGGCAAGTATGTTTTGTTTCAGGAGGGAGGTACCAATTGTTGGGGTTTTGGAGTAGGCAGGGCAGATTGGAAAATGTTTGTTGAAAGTTGTTTGTTAAGGTTTTTTTTGGGAGGGGGGGGGGGGGGGGAGTTAAACCCAAAGAATTTTTTCTGAAACGTTTACTTGCTTTTGTTTGGGAAATTGGGATGTCCAGTTGATGTTTTACGTTGTTAAACAATTTTGACTTGCCTCTAGATACTTTCTTTTCTTTATGGATCCAGAGCTTGAAGCTTGTATTCCTCTGCATCTGTACGACTTCTTGATGAGGGTAACATCTAGAATCTGTGGCTTCAAAGTGTCCAGTGTTGAACCAGTTCCTACCAGAGTCTGATTCATTTATAACGTGTCCGAATTGCTCATACACAGGAGGTGTTTCTGTTAGACTGTGTGTATTTGTGTGTATTTGTGTGAACTAGTTTGTTTTCTTGTCTCTCCAAGCGTATTCTGATGAGTGTGTGGTCTTTCATTCAGGAGGAGTATGTAGAAGTCATGAAGTTAGTGTTTGTTTAAAGAACAATAACATATGCCAGCAGGAACATCAAACAGAATGTGAATGTAATGACCAAGCAGTCAGACATGGGGTTTATTTCATTACAGTGAGTACATATCCAGATCTTTGGATACATGAGCAGGCAGAATACACCATGTTATGCCTTGTAACACCATGATAACAATATGGTTATTAACACCGTGGCAATGAAAACACACAAAAAAAGAACCAAAATAACACCATGATAACAACATGGTAACACTGATGATAAAAACATGGTAAAACCACAATTACAACATGGTAACACCGTGACAACATGGTAACACCATGATAACAACATTGTAACACCATGATAACATGGTAACATCGTTATATCAACATGGTAACATCATTATATCAACATGGTAATACCATTCTATCAACATGGTAATACCATTATATCAACATGGTAACACCTTGGTAACATCATTATAACATTATGGTAGCGCCATGATAACAACATGGTAACACCATGATAACATTATGGTAACACCAATTTAACAACATAAAACGAATGTAACATGGTAACACCATGGTAATCTCCTATGGGACTCCTATACAAGAAAAGAAAATATGCTCAAATAAAAGAAAGGAGTAGAAATTATCTGAATTAATGGAATCCAGGCAAATAACCTACATGAGATCTGGCTTGTTTAGTATTGCCTGTTTCTAAAAAAAGTTTGAGGAATGAATGAAGACTTTGAAAGCTTCTAACCCTCATCGGACTCCTACATGTTCCTCCTGGGTCTGGTAGATGAGGACGAGCAACAGATGGGTTGACAATCCACATAGTTGTGACCCGGTAATGGACCAGATCAGCAGTGCTTAGGACTCACTTAGCCGTGGCTCGGGGGGTGTTAAACGCCTCATCTCTCCTGTCCCTGGTAAAGTTGAGGAATAATGGAGGCAATACCTGGGCCATAGACTCTACAGTCAGCAAATAGGTGTTAGGGAGTCTCTCTGATCACTTTGACAGCACTCTCACTGAATTACACAGACATTTTGGGCCATTTTTTACGTTAAAAAATATAAATTTGGTGCTTTAAGCTGACGTTAAGTTTTTAAAAAGACATTAGTTACATTGTGGTGGTGTGTAGATGTAAACATGTGGTCTTGTCAGATGGAGTTGAGATACCGTGTGTGTTGTGTCATCTGATGATGGCATTCCCACTTTGGATCTGTCCTGGTCGTTATGTGATAATACCTTGCCACACACTGAGACATCCTCTGTCTCACATACCTGCAGCCATCTCACATTCACACCTCTCAAGAAGTCATCTGGTTCTTTCTGTATGTCATCAAAGCACTGTTTTAGATATTTATGGAAGGTATTTTAAATGCTTGCCGCTAATGGCTGCACTACTGCCCAAGCAATGTTAAACAGAACTCACTCACTATTTTAATGCAGTTTGAAAATTTTTAATATTTGCCATTGTAGGTGTGTTGGAAATGCAATTTTGGACACCATGAAGTTGGACAATGTTGAGCGTTCCAATTCTGGCATCACACTTAGAGCTCTGCACAGATACTCAGCAATAAAATGGTGAAAACACTTTAAAGAATCTGATATAATCATAATCATGTGTTATGATGCCAGATCCTCTGAACATAGCTCAGTTGTCAGTGAAGTTCAGCAACAATGGGCCCTGCTCCATGTATGGGTGACCGGCTACATTGCTGGATAACTTGTCGTGTTACCTCGGCTAATTGACTTTGTTCACCTAGCAGTACAATAGATTACAGGCCTCCTTTCACAAAGCACTAGGGGGCGGGATAGCGCAGTGGTTAGCGCGTTCGGCTTCGGATCAAGAGGTCCGGGGTTCGAATCCTGCCAGGGGCACGGCAACTTTGTCTGCAGTAGAGAACTGTTCTACACGCAGTAAGGTTTGGGTGCAATGCTACACTGAATTTCAGTGCAGTACCACCCATGGTTCGCTAGTTCCAGCCGATGCTCGCAGGTTTCACCGCAATGCATAGCCACATGGCGTTGCGGGCTTTCTCCCTGCTGTAATACTAGCAGCCGCGATATAAGTGAAATACTCTTGAAAGCGGCGTTAAACCCCAACTCACTCACTCACTCACTCACAAAGCACTAAGGTGATCGTGAAGCACTAAGATAACCTTAGGGCAATGCTAATAGAGAATGGGAGTTAAGCCCGTGGTATGGAAGTGAAGGCAATGGGACAAATAACCTTCAAAAATGCCTGAATTGGCAACTAGGTTGCATACTCCCAGTGTTTTGGTCCTTACAGAGTAATAATGTATGTGCACTTTGAGTACGCCTTTGTTGTGTGGAGGTAAGCGTGATATGTGTCCTAATTATTATTATGATGATATGAGTAGAAAAATAGCTTCTCAGTCTCCCCAGGGGACCAGGCTAGACATTTCTAGAAGACTTTAGAACAATCCTCAGGGATGAGAGAATGCTTAGGTGTTGGTATGAACCATGTCACATTGTATAAATACACTTCATTGACTAGTCCTACCCTATATCACTATTATGGTATGATTATAGCAAACATGGACAACCAGCACTTAGCCTGGGTACCTGGTAGGAACCAAATCCTAAGGACCTGAGAATGTTTGTTGTCTATGGAGGACTTGAAGCATGCTCAACATCTTTCAGTAATGAGCTGACTAAATAGCTAATGTTTTATACGATGTGTTTACTCTAACGCCAAGACCTGTGTCCAGTGCTTGACCATTAGCTTGATTGTCCAGTGTTTACACTGACCACCCACAGGCGCTGAAGTGTTAAAGAGTTCCACAGACCCTGTGCAGTATTTGTGTACACACTCTCTCTGTCTTTCATCTGCTGTCCGTGCTGATTGTTTAATGTAAAACATGCATGTGAGAGGGTTCACTTTCTCCTCCCCTTCTCTTTAAAGCTTCACATATACAGCAATATACAACATCAAACACTAGAAGTATTATTGGGGCAATCTTTGTGCTTGAAGTAGTCATGAAATCCTGCATTGGACGAGGGAGGTTTTGTGGAGGATGCTTTTTGTTCATACCTAAAAATGGATCTTTTGTTTGATTACATCTTTATTTTTAATTCTGAATGTTAATTTTTCAATATTGAAGTCAACCATTAATATTTATAGATTGTAATAACTTTAAGGATTTTATCAATGTTGTTATTTTTGACCGGGCAAATAATATCACAGGGAAATATTTCTGACTATACTTTTTCAGAATCTACTCATTTCAATGTCAAATCTTTTACAGCAAGGCATGTAGTTTCTTTACAATTTCTCTTTACATTTAGATTATACTCACCAAGTATAGGTTAAAGGCGCTGTAGCACGTTTTTTCGCTCAAATAAGTCGATGAAATGTATTTGAAAAATAATGTCACCAATAGTAAAACAACCTTCTCTCTTAGGAAAACCAAGTTACAAATGAGTGTACATGGTTCCGTAAAGCCATGGGAATCATTTTTGTAATACAAAATAATAAATTGTGTTCACAATAAAATGGCCGCCATGCAATTTTTGCTTTATACGCAACATAGTTTGTACCACTACAGATAATTGGTTTGTGTAATAAGATGTTTTACCCTCTAAAGTTAATTCAAATGACATAAACTATTATTATAAATTGGAAATTTGAAAAAATAAATTTTGCAAAAAACGTGCTACTGCCCCTTTAAGGGGATAGTACCACGAGGGAATTTCTGTTGTAATAATGTAATGTTATTTATCATCCAAAACTGGCTCCAACAGTAGATATCTCTTGTGTGAGATCAAGCGATATCTGCAAGCGATATCTACATTGTAGATATCGCAACAATCAAATCGTCACAATCATATTACATCATCAGTCAATGACATCACAAGGCTTTGTATGTGTAATTACATATGCTTAGACTCATATTTTCGTGCATTGGCCGTGTTTTTCCTGTATTGGTTTGGGTGCAATGCTACACGCAGTATCACCCATGGTTTGCTAGTTCCAACCAATTATAATAATAATATATTGCATTTGATAATGCGCCACATCCACCCAAATAAGTGCTACCCTGCGCCAAGGTTGGGTGGTATCACCACAATGCCTATTCACATGGTGTTGCAGGCTTTCCCCCTTCAATAATGCCATGAAAGAAGAAAAATACTCTTGAACGTTAAACACTAATTCACCCACCTTTGCTGATAGAAACTTAACATATGACACATACAGTCACTTTTGTTTGTAAATGAATAAATGAATAAATAAAATATTGTAAAAAAAAAATAAATTTATATTAGTTAACAGCTTTTGAAAGGATTCATTGCGACGAGCAAATTTCATATACAAGAATATTTCGGCAAATTCAGATTGTCTCTACTCTCCAAGTTTTTCAAAGTTATTTCAATTCATTCCAGTGTTCTGTTTTCAAAAAGAACTTTGAAACATTGTACACTTGCTTTGGGCATTTAGAAGTGGCATACATGAGAACAGGAAGATTTCTGGATAACAAAAAGAAATTACATAACATTTCAGAGTATATGCTTTATCCTTCCTCAAGTGGAATGTGACACACCCTGTTCTTATTGTACAACCTGTCTGATCATCAAGTTAATTAATTCTGTATGGTAACCCTTGTTCTGTGGTGCGGGGCCTCACCATCAGACAATCTCATTAAAATCAGATTGAACAGTCACACCTTGTTTGTTGATCTGAGTACTACCCTGTCAGGTGAACTTCACTATGACCTTTTTAAAAAAATTCAACCAATCAGAGGCCTTCTTAGATATGGCACTGAATGTGGTATTTCATATGTCAACTCAAGTCACTTCAATGGCTTGCATCACTGATTGGCTGAAGTGAAAGGTCACCAAACATGACCTCTAGGTATCTATTCAGATCAGAAATGCAGATAGGTACAAGTATTAAATTCAATCTGATTTAAATGACATTGGACCATCAAGTAATTCTGTAGGTAACCCATGTTCTGTGTTGCAGGCCCAGTGCTCTGTCTGATGCACCCATCTGAAGATCCGTATCAAACAGGTAGGTGGACCTTACTGCATCATTATAATATAAGTCTATTGCAAACATACGAGTATGTACAAATTGTAAGGAACTTTGTCAAATCATTAACATAAGCATTTTCTTCCACAGAGGTTACTCCCTTCAGATTTCTATTGTAACCTCTGTTGCATGTAGCCAATATTCACTGTTCTCTCGTAATATTGAGTTTGCAACCCTGGTAACATCCTCAGTTTTGTTCAATCATATATATATATTGTTTTACAACAACAACCGAAATCTGTCTTGCAATATGTGCACATCGCACAGATATGCTTCGTCATCCCGACAATTAGACAACTCCGTAGACAAGTTTACACTAAGTTAAACAACTCCGTAGCCAAGTATACACTAAGTTAGATAACTCCATAGACAAGTTTACACCAAGTTAAACAACTCCGTAGCCAAGTATACACTAAGTTAGACAACTCCGTAGACAAGTTTACACCAAGTTAAACAACTCAGTAGCCAAGTATACACTAAGTTAGATAACTCCGTAGACGAGTATATACCAAGTTAGACAACTCCGTAGACGAGTATACACTAAGTTAGACAACTCTGTAGACGAGTATGCACCAAGTTAGACAACTCTGTAGACGAGTATGCACCAAGTTAGACAACTCCGTAGACGAGTATGCACCAAGTTAGACAACTCCATAGACGAGTATACACCAAGTTAGATAACTCTGTAGACGAGTATACACTAAGTTATACAACTCCATAGACGAGTATACACTTAGTTAGATAACTCCGTAGATGAGTATACACCAAGTTAGACAACTCCGTAGACGAGTATACACCAAGTTAGACAACTCCGTAGACGAGTATATACCAAGTTAGACAACTCCGTAGACAAGTATACACCAAGTTAGACAACTCTGTAGAGGAGTAGAACTCCAAGTATCAGACGACGTGGAATTGTTCCCGAGAGACCTGATTGCTTCACAGCTATCCGCACAATCTGACAGCTAGAGTACATTGCTTAGATTAGATTCACATATCTTCATACAACCCTCGATTATCAAGCCTTCATTTTACCTAATGATGCATCAATAATTTATTTGACAAAGTACTTAGAGATGAATTACTGTTTTTCTTTGATGGTATGATAGTCATGAAGCCGATTGCCTCCACGCTACATTAGCCTTCTCGTCCAATCTAACACACACTCAACAGTGCCTTTGCATTACGAAGAATAAAAAGCACTTAAATCGGAGGCGATTTTTAGAACCAAATTACTTGACATTGTGTTGACATGCTATTAAGTGCAAAATTATTGGATACGCCTTTTGGACATTTTTGCATTAATTGTTCCAATATAAAATTACAATATTCAAATCAGTGGCAAATAACGGAAGCTGTTAAATTGAATTAAATGTTGAAATCAGATTCTTATTTTTGGATTGAAATGGTGGATTTAGCCAGTGGTGACAATTATCCCCCATCCAGCTGCGACCAGGGCTCCCTGCAAATCCTCTGTTAACATCAGCGCCACTGCCAATAATGGTTCCAATTGTTTTGGGGAGATCTCGCAATTTCCTTTCCAAAAAGTGTAAATTGAATTTGGACATGCCATTAGTTTACAGCAGTGGAGTATTTGCTAGCATTTATCATTAAGCTGCTGTTTGGTCCAAGGTCTTTGTAAGTAATTGCTGAATCCATTTTCACTCAGCTTGGCTGTCCCTATATAAAACTGAATGTCTGAACAAAATCTGGCTGTCCTGATTTACAAGAACAGAAAGTGAAGTCCTGGCCATTCTGCAGAAATAGCCTGTTGTATTCTAGTGGATCCAGTAGACCCTAAACTCATATGTGGTTTAGTGGATCAAGTAGATCCAAATTTCATATGATCTAGTAGAAGGATATTGTGAATAAAGCTTATAGATCCCCACCCCCCCCCCCCCCCCCCCCCCCAAAAAAAAAGAAAGAAAAAGAAGAGCTGTTGATCAAATCACCCATATTTGGCTAATGTGTTTTAGAATTGGTTCTTTGGGCCTCCATGCTCTTTGGCCAAACACTGACGGCATGTAGATCCTGCTTGTGTTTCCAAACTGTTGATTTCAACTGTTGTCACTAGATTATATGATTCAAACAAACAATTCATGGGATTCAGTGTTCTTAAACATGGTCAATATGGTCTACCAATGGATCCATGGCCAATATGGTCCAGTCTAAATTTTACCAATGGATCCATGGCCAATATGGTCCAGTCTAAATTTTACCAATGGATCCATGGCCAATATGGTCCAGTCTAAATTTTACCAATGGATCCATGGCCAATATGGTCCAGTCTGAATTTTACCAACGGATCCATGGCCAATATGGTCCAGTCTAAATTTTACCAATGGATCTATGGCCAATATGGTCCAGTCTAAATTTTACCAACGGATCCATGGCCAATATGGTCCAGTCTAAATTTTACCAATGGATCCATGGCCAATATGGTCCAGTCTAAATTTTACCAAGGGATCCATGGCCAATATGGTCCAGTCTAAATTTTACCAATGAATACCTGACCAATATGACAATGCCTAAATTTTACCAAAGGATTCAAGTCAATATCCTCTCATAATATTTTCCACATTAAATTAGGAATCCAAATTCATTAACAAAAGGAATTTTTTTGTGTGTTTTGGGCCGAAGATAGAGCTAAAAGATCATGGAATATTAGTACAGTAGCTGAAGTGTTTATAAAAATATTCTATGTGAAGAACACAGCTTCCTAAAGGGTTATCCTGATGTGTTCAGTAACATGTTATCCTGTAATTAATATGTGTTTAATAATCTGTTATCCTTCTGTTAAGATATAAAAGCATCAGGTTTTCCAGCAACATGTTTAACCAGTAAAAGCAATATGAAATTTATTATATGAGATAATCACCAGGATGTCGGGATCAAGGTAACAACGTGTAAGTGTTGTATATATAAATATATATGTGTGCAGGTATCAGGTGAGAGGGGACCAGGTACATCGTTGCCATCTGTCGACAGGCAGGTCTGGAGGCACTAGGTAATCACTCCACCCACTAGCTACTGCAGGGTGTTTAGATGCAGGTATTAGCCGTCTATCATATAGCCCTGGGTCTACATTTTGGAAGGTCTATTAGTGCAAATAGAGCTGTAACCCAATGCTAATGGATGGCACATACAATTATTTTGAGTAGAATTAAAGAGCTTTGGAATTATAGGTGCAGATTTTTCCTGGAAGGATAAATATCCTATTTTGAAATGATTGCTAGGAGTATGGCAGGGAGCAGTTCTGTTCCAAGGGTGTTTAGTGATAAGTGATAAGTCTGTATGTTATTGTTGTTTTATTTCTCTTTGAAAGTCTTTGTTGTTTCTCTATGATAGTATGAAAGTAATAATGTCTAAAATTGTAATTTATTAGCTGCATGATTTTGTTCAAATGACTTCATAACACATTTATACAAGTTTAATGTTTAGTTCCCAGCTAATGCGACTTGAAAGCATCAAAACCTCAAATCTTGTGTTTAAACTCATTTTGCCTTGTTTCTGGTTAGGTCTTTAAAGCATATATAGTGGGCATTGATAAATATTAAAATGCAAACTTTATTTTCCGCAACTGTCTTTCAGTTGTATTGACTGCACTGATAGGGATACAGTTCTCCATTGCTTGGCTGTACTCTATGATCAGCATGCTGTTCTAGCACTTTAACATAAAATACATTATACACAAATAATAATGTTTATAGTACAAATACCGGGTAGTATATTTCTATGCCCTTAGAATGACAATTTACATGGGGTCATAATTTTTACCATGTGATTTTAACGTTTGAAGTCAATACATGATATTGGTCAATAATGTGAGATCATAGTAAAAAAATCAAATTCTAATCAAGATGAACAAAGAGCTGATAAGTCAAACACTTTGATGTTAAATCAATTTATGTGTTATTTCAACTCTTAGATTCTTTAGATTTTAATATCAACTGAACTCTTTAACTTTCAAATAAGTTTTTAGTTTTAAGATATTGTAAAAAAACATAATTTTGTCTTAATTTTTAAATCACATTATAAATTCTAATTTCATGTAATTTGATTATTTCATTGAGATTTTTAATTCAACTCTTCAAATTTTGTATTATCTTGAATTATTACAATTTTGTATTCATATTGTTAATAAAGAACTTTGATTCATCCAGATTACCTGTATTCTTTTGAAGAGCTTAAGTTCATCATAATTCATAACCAAGAACGATATCTAGAACAGTACCCTGCATGCAATCATATGTCAGCAAGTCATCGCACGACAACGCTCTCTTCTCGCCAAGGTTTGATCATCTCCGCATCTCTTTTATGTGAGATCTGATCCAAATTGCTCTGACATGTCCAATTTTGTTGTAGTTTGATGTATTAATTCTCTACCCTGTATGACTGTTACCTCTCTCGTGTGACAGGTGGATGGAGAGGGGGGGGGGGGGGGGGGGGATCGGGAAGGGGTAGGGGGAGTCTTGTGTAAGGGATATGATAAAGGCAGACTGATGTTAATGATTTCCTTTGTTATTTCTTTCTCCCATTTTTAATCATAAAGTAATCAAAGCTTTCTATCTTGCCTAAACTACATTTTATGAACTGTTCGTTTTGTGTTATGTTATTCTAAAAGCAATTTGTTGAAGTTATCAATACCTTTTGTTATTACTTGCCCGTGTAAGATACTGCAGTGTAATATTTATACTGCAATATTTAACTAGTGTAATACCACCGCACTTATGACGTCGTCACAATAGTTTGCATTTATGATGTCACAATGGGAGTAACGTTGTCACAATGGAATCATAGTTATAGAGCCATGTTGGCCATTTCGCTGGATTATAGGTGGGCGAGTAATAAACAGAATACTAAACTTCCTTCTATTTAATTCCATTTTTATTAAACTTGTGAATGATTTGGTATCAAACTCGCATTCGCTCGTTTTATACCAAATCATTAACTCGTTTAATAAAAATGGTATTAAATAGATGGTCGTTTAGTCTCCTCTATATTAAACACAAGATATTTCATCACAATATGTGCTATTTCAGATTAAAACAATTGTTACTTTTGGAATCATGACATTTGTAGAGTCTTGTCATGTGATCGTTTTCCCCTTGAATCTAGTAGGTCCTAATATATTCCAGGATAACCGATATCTAGTGAGGGACCAACCAGAATGTTTTCTCTTAGTCAATGAGTTAATGAGTTCAAACCCACATACAGGGTACTAGGGCTGGGATGAGTAGATTTTTATACCCAGGTACACAACCCCCTATTACCCTACTCTACCCTGATACCTGTTTTGTAGATCTCCAACATCTGATTTGTAAGATCTTGTAATAATTTATTCAACTTGCAGGCTGAATTATGGAGCCAGAAAGCTGAAGCATAGAGATCTATGGCTATTTCAATCAAATTTTATTCTGAATGGCAATTGATTTTAAAATTATGTTAGAATCTTCAAATACATAGCAATCTTTTTATGAATTATGTTAATTATTATTTGTAATGTTTTATATTAAGTCACGTGATAATAACGGGTCAAGGTAATGTGATATGGGTACCAGGTCCTTATCAGTACCCGCCCGCCCCTGGTATCCCGCCCCTGGTATCCCAACCCAGGTATCCCACCCCAGGTATCCCACCCCTGGTATCCCACCCCTGGTATCCCACCCCTGGTATCCCACCCCTGGTAACCCACCCGGATATCCCTCCCCTGGTATCCGACCCCAGGTATCTCAACCCTGGTATCCCACCCCTGGTATCCTGCCCCTGGTATCCTGCCCCTGGTATCCCGCCCCTGATATCCCACCCCTGGTATCCCGCCCCTGGTATCCTGCCCCTGGTATCCCACCCCTGGTATCCCACCCCTGGTATCCCGCCCCTGGTATCCCACCCCAGGTATCCCACCCCAGGTATCCCATCACAGGTATCCCACCCCTGGTATCCCACCCCTGGTATCCCACCCCAGGTATCCCACCCCAGGTATCCCGCCCCTGGTATCCCACCCCAGGTATCCGACCCCTTGTATCCCACCCCTTGTATCCCACCCCTGGTATCCCACCCCTTGTATCCCATCCCTTGTATCCCACCCCTGGTATCCCACCCCTTGTATCCCACCCCTTGTATCCCACCCCTTGTATCTCGCCCCTGGTATCCCACCATGGGTAACCCATCCCAGCCCCACCACATACAGCATTACATAGCCTCACAACATGATTGTATTTTTATAGAGGCTTCCACAAATCTTCTACAGTAAGTCGAGCTTGAAACTGTAAGCCAAATAAAATATTTTTAATTCATACAATGGCATCATATTTTACCATGGTCATTATACATTGAGAAGTGCTATCTGTATTTTTTCCCTTTTTATCATAACATATTCATGATAATCACTCTCTGTTTTCATACCGTTACAATGGCAGTTATATTACACTTAATAATGGAGCTCCGTCAACATTATCTTGGAGTCTCTGTGACATTAAATATGAGGAATTTTCAGTGTAAAATATAGACAATTTGATACCACATACTGTACACTGACAGCCAACTTGTAATGTGGGGTATTATATACACAAACTAGATGTGGAATCATCCTTCAGACTTGGTGACCTTATTGGGTGCACGTTCTCTGTGAAATCACTGTCGAGTCTGGAGTTTATTCTGTCTATTCATTCTAAGCCAATATTGGTGAGAACGTGAAGGCAATCATTTACCATTTAGTTTTAAAAAAAAATTCAAGTCTTTGTCGTTATTATTAGTATTGTTGTGGTATTTGTAATTTAGAGGTCAAACTAGAATGGAGTTTTGGAAATGTTCCAGTCCTAAGTGATTTTATAATGTTGACATGGCAACATTTAAATAATAGTAAAATATGCACTGTACCGTTGACCGTAGTAATGGTTGGTTTATTAACTGTGTCAACATAACATATTTAATTCATTTTATTAGGGCTATTTTGAGTAACGAAAGACAAAATGGTTTGGGCATAAATCTCTTTTATATAATTAGGTGTTGAAAGTAATTTAATTAATTGTTCAAGTGCTACCCAATTGACGATTAATACTATTACTGTTCTTTTAGTTGCCTTTTCTGAAGAACATAAAAGTCTTGAGGCCGGATAGCACAGTGCTTAGTGCTGGTCTGGGGTTTGAATCCCTCACAGATCTCAGTAACTTTGTTTGCTGTAGAGAATGGTTCTCCATGCTTTGCAGGTTTCACTGCAATGTTTGACCACAATGATGTTGCAAGCTTTCTTCTCCCTGCATTATTACTAGCTAACGAAATATTGGTGAAAAAGTCTTGAAAGCGTTTAAAAACAACTCTCCACCTCACAAACTCACCAACTCATCAAGACAGTGTCTCGATAAAACCAAGAATTGGTCAACAATAAGTTGATAAAATAGCCAATAGTTATTACCAGAATAGCCCATACGTAAATGAAATAGCCCCACTCATCAACCAAATCACCCGTATATTTTCCCAATGCTGTATCCAGCTTGAGATTGAGTCTGCAGCGTAGAGTAAGCTGCTATTGTTGTCTGTGACTCGCAGAAGTAGCTGAAATACATAATCAATCAACACTGGCAATAATCCTTGTCAAAAGGGGAATCACTCTCACTACTAAGCTCAATCAAGACAAATTTATTGTCTCGCTGTGTTTCCCTGAGCTGCTGACATGATGTTGAAGCTGCCCAAACAAACAGAGATAAAGTCAGGCTAGTCGATTGTTTCCGCATCCTCCGCATCCATCAGCCGCACTCCTTACGCACCCACCTGTCCCACATCACCGACAAGCGCATACTCGGGTGTTGTGTTTAGCAATGAAACAACGCCAGTCGGGCCAAGATAAGGGTAATGTTCACTCAACACAACGGGGCAGTCAAATGCCAAATTTTAGTACCAAGACAGAATATTTGCAATAAAATCACATTGTGTCTAAAAGAAGACTCATCCGTGTTTATGTGGTATGAAAGTAAAGCTGAAAATGATTGTAGGGCTGGCTGGTGTTTGTGTAGACTTAGTCGGTGAGCTGAGAACAAAGGGGAGCTATAATACCAGCTACTGCAGATCCGACACAAAGCTGAGGTAAGTCCTGAGTGACATGAAAAACCCATTGAGTATAAATACAGCAGTGCAGCCAGACAGCTATACCCAGTCAGGAGGAGGACCAGTCTCACGTCGGATGGCAGGCTAAACCATCCTAAATACAAACGATGCAGTCAGACTAAGTCCCCTGCATGGAAGGGAGCTGGCCCCCACAAACAGATCAATTGATTGGTTATTGATGAAGACCTATTGTAGGAAGAAGGAAGGAAGCCTCTTGTTCCCGGCTGCTTTATAAACAGATCATACAAAGTCCCTCTGATAACATCCAATCCTTTCTCATTCATACACAGCTAATTTCCTTCACAACTTTGTGTTCTTGTGGAGTTGTTTTGGTGTTACGTGGTCAAACAGGGTTGTCGTGGTCTTACAGGGTTGTTGTGATCTTGCAGGGTTGTTGTGATCTTGCAGGGTTGTCGTGGTCTTGCAGGGTTGTCGTGGTCATACAGGGTTGTTGTGGTGTCAAAGGTTGTCATGTTCTTGCAAGTTTGTTGTGGTCATACAGGGTTGTCATGGTCTTGCAGGGTTGTCGTGGTCTTGTAGGGTTGTCATGGTCATGGTCATACAGGGTTTTTCGTGCTCATACAGGGTTGTTGTGGTCTCACATGGTTGTCATAGTCTTGCAGGGTTGTTGTGGTCTTGTAAGGTTGTTGTGGTCGTGGTCATACAGGGTTGTTGTGGTGTCACAGGGTTGAAGGGTCATACAGGGTTGTCATGGTCTTGCAGGGTTGTCATGGTCTTGCAGGGTTGTCATGGTCTTGCAGGGTTGTCATGGTCTTGCAGGGTTGTCATGGTCTTGCAGGGTTGTCATGGTCTTGCAGGGTTGCCATGGTCATACAAGGTTGCCATGGTCATACAAGGTTGCCATGGTCATACAAGGTTGCCATGGTCATACAAGGTTGTTATGGTCATACAAGGTTGTTATGGTCATACAAGGTTGTTATGGTCATACAAGGTTGTTATGGTCATACAAGGTTGTCATGGTCATACAAGGTTGTCATGGTCATACAAGGTTGTCATGGTCATACAAGGTTGCCATGGTCATACAAGGTTGTTATGGTCATACAGGGTTGCCATGGTCATACAAGGTTGCCATGGTCATACAAGGTTGCCATGGTCATACAAGGTTGTTATGGTCATACAAGGTTGTTATGGTCATACAAGGTTGCCATGGTCATACAAGGTTGTTATGGTCATACAAGGTTGTTATGGTCATACAAGGTTGCCATGGTCATACAAGGTTGTTATGGTCATACAAGGTTGTTATGGTCATACAAGGTTGCCATGGTCATACAAGGTTGTTATGGTCATACAAGGTTGTTATGGTCATACAAGGTTGCCATGGTCATACAAGGTTGCCATGGTCATACAAGGTTGCCATGGTCATACAAGGTTGCCATGGTCATACAAGGTTGTTATGGTCATACAAGGTTGTTATGGTCATACAAGGTTGTTATGGTCATACAAGGTTGTTATGGTCATACAAGGTTGCCATGGTCATACAAGGTTGCCATGGTCATACAAGGTTGTTATGGTCATACAAGGTTGTTATGGTCATACAAGGTTGTTATGGTCATACAAGGTTGTTATGGTCATACAAGGTTGTTATGGTCATACAAGGTTGTTATGGTCATACAAGGTTGCCATGGTCATACAAGGTTGCCATGGTCATACAAGGTTGTTATGGTCATACAAGGTTGTTATGGTCATACAAGGTTGTTATGGTCATACAAGGTTGTTATGGTCATACAAGGTTGTTATGGTCATACAAGGTTGCCATGGTCATACAGGGTTGTCATGGTCTTGCAGGGTTGTCATGGTCTTGCAGGGTTGTCATGGTCTTGCAGGGTTGTCATGGTCTTGCAGGGTTGTCATGGTCTTGCAGGGTTGCCATGGTCATACAAGGTTGCCATGGTCATACAAGGTTGTTATGGTCATACAAGGTTGTTATGGTCATACAAGGTTGTTATGGTCATACAAGGTTGTTATGGTCATACAAGGTTGTTATGGTCATACAAGGTTGCCATGGTCATACAAGGTTGCCATGGTCATACAAGGTTGTTATGGTCATACAAGGTTGTTATGGTCATACAAGGTTGTTATGGTCATACAAGGTTGTTATGGTCATACAAGGTTGCCATGGTCATACAAGGTTGTTATGGTCATACAAGGTTGTTATGGTCATACAAGGTTGTTATGGTCATACAAGGTTGTTATGGTCATACAAGGTTGTTATGGTCATACAAGGTTGTTATGGTCATACAAGGTTGTTATGGTCATACAAGGTTGCCATGGTCATACAAGGTTGTTATGGTCATACAAGGTTGTTATGGTCATACAAGGTTGCCATGGTCATACAAGGTTGTTATGGTCATACAAGGTTGTTATGGTCATACAAGGTTGTTATGGTCATACAAGGTTGTTATGGTCATACAAGGTTGTTATGGTCATACAAGGTTGCCATGGTCATACAAGGTTGCCATGGTCATACAAGGTTGTTATGGTCATACAAGGTTGTTATGGTCATACAAGGTTGTTATGGTCATACAAGGTTGTTATGGTCATACAAGGTTGCCATGGTCATACAAGGTTGCCATGGTCATACAAGGTTGTTATGGTCATACAAGGTTGTTATGGTCATACAAGGTTGTTATGGTCATACAAGGTTGTTATGGTCATACAAGGTTGTTATGGTCATACAAGGTTGTTATGGTCATACAAGGTTGTTATGGTCGTACAAGGTTGTTATGGTCATACAAGGTTGTTATGGTCGTACAAGGTTGTTATGGTCGTACAAGGTTGTTATGGTCGTACAAGGTTGCCATGGTCATACAAGGTTGCCATGGTCATACAAGGTTGTCATGGTCATACAAGGTTGTTATGGTCGTACAAGGTTGCCATGGTCATACAAGGTTGCCATGGTCATACAAGGTTGTCATGGTCATACAAGGTTGTTATGGTCGTACAAGGTTGCCATGGTCATACAAGGTTGCCATGGTCATACAAGGTTGCCATGGTCATACAAGGTTGTTATGGTCATACAAGGTTGTCATGGTCATACAAGGTTGTTATGGTCATACAAGGTTGTCATGGTCATACAAGGTTGTTATGGTCATACAAGGTTGTTATGGTCATACAAGGTTGTCATGATCCTTTAGGGATGCATTGAGACCTTGGTATTGCAAGAATTGCTTGAAACTTATTCAAGACGTTGGTGCCAATAGAGCAAGGTCTAAGGAAGGTACATAGTCTTCTAAGGATCTGTTGTACTGCTGTCACATTTCAAATTTGAAGGAAGAATGCACAACTTGCAATATCATGAGTATAAGTATAAGTATAAGTATAAGTATAAGTATAAGTAAATAACAAAAAATGAAAATCATGGGTAATCTGACAGAAACTGATGACAAAGGACTTATATGTGAATTATAAAAAAAAATTCCAAAAGTAAATTGAAGGACTTGATTGAGTAGAAGATACGTATATGAATACCTAATGATTGAAAAATTACAAACAGGGATGTAGCTCAGTTGGTAGAGCGTCCGCGCTCATCACCCGGAAGGTCGATGTTCGATTCCCAGCTTTGTCATACCAAAAGACGTTAAAAGATGGGAGTTGTTGCTTCCTTGCTTGGCCCTCAGTATTATAACGATAAAACAACGCCTCAACTGGAGCTGGCAGGTGCCAAAGGCACAAAAAGAATTTCTGATTTCATTGTAATCAGGTCAATAACAAATTACAAATAATGTTTTTTTAAAATGAAGACAATTACAAGGATAACCAGAAAGCCTATTGTACAGTTATTACCAAGAATAACAAGCATTGCCAACAAATCTATGAATATATTCAGTAATCAACAAGAAGTTTACAGGACAACGACACCACCTCTTATATTGGTCTATAAGTGTTAATGGTGTTATCTGAACATGACAATATTTATAGCTTCCAGGAGAACTGTTTGTACAACTAGATATGCAACACACAGGTGATACAACACTCAGTTTCAGAAGTTAGGACACTAATAGATTCAAATATTTCTTGTATTTACAGAAATGTGGAGATGGTGTTCTAAATATTTGTTTGTTGATTGTTGGGTAAATTAAGTGCATCTGTTGCCCCCATCAGTTGAGACTGACCGTGATGTGAGAGAGATCAAATGTTGATATTTACACAATTTTCATGATTTTCACCTACAAATGAACCCCATGTGATCCACAAGTATCAGTGATATGCCACTGTTGTGCTGAAATGTACATGCACGAACAGCTGATGTGCACTGACAGGTCATAATATACCTGATAGGTAACCAATATTGGGCTCTACTTGTTGTGGTTGAGGGCAGACAGTGCAACAGTGAATTCAGCCTTACCAATTTTATAAATGAAATTGTTTTTGAAGTAGTAAGTTACAAAATATCTTGGAATTCATATTGACAATAAGTTAAAATTCTCTGAAAATGCATTTATAGCTAGTGACAATTTCGCCTTCACTTCCTCAGGAAGCTCCGATCTTACCACATTGACTCAACTATTTGGGATCTTTTCTATAAAACCTGTGTTCAGTCTATTCTCATGTTCTCTATCCAATGTTGGTTCGGTTCACGGTTACTTGGGGAGGGATAGGACAGTGGTAAGCGCGTTTGGCTTCGGATCAAGAGGTCCGGGGTTCGAATCCTGCCAGGGGCAAGGCAACTTTGTCTGAAGTAGAGAACTGCTCTACACGCAGTAAGGTTTGGGTGCAATGCTACACTGAATTTCAGTGCAGTACCACCGATGGTTCGCTAGTTCCAGCTGATGCTCGCAGGTTTCACCGCAATGCATTGCTACATGGCATTGCAGGCTTTCTCCTTGCCATAATACTAGCAGCTGCAATATAAGTGAAATACTCTTGAAAGCGGCGTTAAACCCTAACTCACCTCACCTCCTGGTTACTAACACATAGAAACCAATTACCGGGTAAATAAGATAATTAATTAACCAAGGAGAGTCAATTTGAAATCGTATCTAGATGAACTTCATGAATGGCAGGCTCAAAATTTTTCTTACAAAATTATCATTGACTCTTCACATGTAACATGACTGTTTTGAACTGTCACCCTCCGGTCGTTTGTATAATGTACCGACGTGCAAATCCAAACGTTATAAAATGTCTTTTGTACAGTTTCTCTGTTGAATAAGCGTTCATGTTCTCATCATCACATTCTTTTCACATTTTATATCATCTTGTTTCAATGTATCTATTATAAATGAATATACATAATGTTGTATTTATGCTCTCTCAGATGTAACACAAATTCCCAAAAAGGCAATATATATAGAGATTATTACCCGAGGAAGTGTGTCATATGACTTTTACGAAATGAGTGTGAATTTGTGTATTGCCCAATGGAGAGCAAGTTTAAAAGTTTAAATGATTATTTGAATAATTTTGAAAATTGAAATGAAATCCAAAAATATTTCTGATATTGTTGGTGATGATATCAATAAGTATCAGGTGAAAAGGATGTTGATTACCTGTCACTCCGGTAACAAACACGACCTTAGATATTACTTTAAATTACACAGATTAAATACCAACAGATTAATATCTCGCTTATTTGAAATCTGAAGTTTTAATACCTACCAGTCCTAAGTAGTAAAGCTTGGCTTGTCTTGGTTACATTGTTCTTGATGACATTACATTTCACAGCAAAGTGCACACACAGTGCAACTTCCCCTACAAGTCATAGCTCATGTCAGTCTCAGTCACTGGCTAATTAAGCTTTGTGCATCCCCTCTCTGTGCTAGAGATTTCAGAACGCACTACCGTGTTCAGGTGCAGCACTTTGCTGGTACCAAAAAGCTGATGAAATGCAGAAAGGCTTAAATTAGAGGTGAGGTGAGTTGGGGTTAACGCCGCTTTCAAGAGTATTTCACTTATATCACGGCTGCTAGTATTATGGCAGGGAGAAAGCCTGTGGCTATGTATTGCTGTGAAACCTGCGAGCAGCTGCTGGAACTAGCGAACCATGAGTGGTGCTACGCAGTGTAGCATTGCACCTAAACCTTACTGGGTGTAGAACAGTTCTCTACTGCAGAAAAAGTTACCATGCCACTGGCGGGATTCGAACCCTGGACCTCCTGATCCAAAGCCGAACGCGCTAACCTGCCCCCTGCTTAAATTAGACACAATGCAAGATATAGTCAATAACTCCAATAACAATGTTCGATAGTTTACAACTTTAGAAAATCTTTACATAAATTTACTGAATATCATTGTTATGTATCATGTTAATCTCCTTTAGTTAAGTTAGTTTAATAGTCAATGAGTTTTTCAATTGTTAACATGTATATATAAAACAAATGTACTGTCCTATCAATGTTATATATCTATAAGATCACAATATCACTCATTACATTGGATGGTATTTGTCAATATATATATATGTATATATATATCAATGTCTATTAGATAACAATATCTCTTATTACACTGGATGGTTGTGTATTGAGAGGAGGACAAGTCCCCAGTGAGTCACCAACCGTCCTCACGTCCTCATCTCAACATTATAATGAACCATAAAACAGATGAACAGATGATTGTTCTTGCAGCTGATAATGAGTATAAATAATACTGGAAGGAGATCAAATTCAATCAGCATTCATCAATGGGAGAGGAGTTGCTGAGGCCCAATCTCGTTTGTCCCTGTATATTAGGTCTGATCTTATTCAATCCCATTATAACACCCAGGAGTCCAGCAAATAGCATTTTCTGTTGTTCATCAGATTCACTGAAAACCTGGACTCGTATTTTTGAAGTTCTCTTAGCGCTAAGATAGTCATAAGTGCCATACATTAACATTGACTTACGACTATCTTAGCACTAAGAGAGCTTTGAAAATATGGGCCCAGCAATATAGACTCTGCAAGTCCTCTCAGACTTCCCGGCTGAAACCTTTCTGACGGGCCATTTTACAGGAATACTGATATAAGTGATTACTGTCAGACCTGGATTTCCTGAACTTGGTTTTCCGGAAACTTGGCCATCAGTATTTCAAATCTTCTCTATGCATTTCTATGCAAATGATGATTTGCTTTAATATAACCACAGGACTAGCTTTTTAACTGTAACTAAATTGTGTGGATAAACAGGTCTGCCTGTAAGACTACGACTAGGTGAAGATAAGCTTATTGTTGTGTTTGTCTGTACCAATTGTCCCAATGACAATCTGCTAAAAGTGGGAATTGATTTCAGAGATATTTGGCTTATCTGAAAGTCCTTTTGGATAATAGAATTGTTTTTTAAAAAAAATTCAGAGATTTAAATTAAGTCCAGTGATTGCGTGCTTGACTTCAACTAAAATTCTTCCACCCAATAAAATCATAAATTACATCCTATTTGACCATTAAATTGATCCTTTAAAATTTGAAATTTGTTTCATTGTCCAGGAAAATTAGTTCTTGACATGCCATTAGCTTCGTGGATATCGGCAATTTGATGATTAATCAGTTTATATTATTCCTGCAGGAGTCTGAACGAGTTCAAGATGTGTAGTGCAGTGACTCACTCTTCTGTACACTTAAACAACCTCAAATAATTAGAGAAAGAATTAAATAAACTAAAAGTGCAGAAATTGGCTATTTGGAAAAAGAGTTATTGGACCCTTGGCGCCATTCTGGTGTATCAGAAAAATTTGCTTTTATGCCTTACGAAATATTGAATAATATTATTTACAAAATGCTACTTCAAAAACTCGATTTAATTTAATCAATTTAACAAAGAGTAAGTAATTTTATTTCACAGAATGCCTTTTTAAATGAAATTTTATTTTAAATTAAAAAAAACTTTCGATTCAACCAGCAGCAATAGAATCTTTTAATATCAATCTCATAACAAGATAATGTGAAACCATTTTATATGCATGTATGAAACTGATATTTAAGTTTTTCTGGAAAGGCTTCATAAGTGTGAGGGCTGGATCAAGTCACAGGTGTTTTATATAATCTGCACAGGTTTTTTTGGGACTTATACATTGAGACCCCATTTATCTGCACGTTTTTGTTATAATTAGAGTTGAAAATCATCCGGATAGAGAGATGTGTGTTTGAAATGCAATGAGAAGATTTGAAATAATGCTGTGTCTGGGTTTCCGGATATATGGGTCCAGGTAAACGAGGTCGGACTGTACTTGTTTTGGTGAGGTAACAAAGTCTGATGTTCAAATCCTCATCGGGCCTTAAAAATGTATCTGCAATTCTGAACTGTTCTACCTACAGTTGGGTTTAGGTGCAATTTTACTGAAAAAGTCAATGCAGTATTGGTCATACTTTACCAGTTCCAGTCTACGCTTGCGGGTTTCATTGCAATGCAACTACAATGGTGTTTAGGCTTTTCCCTAGCCGCCAGATGATAAGAGAGCAATATACTCTTGAAAGTGACAGAAATACCTTGTTGCTGTAGACTCTGCAAATGGTGAAGTCAAATCTGATATTCAGTGGAACAAGGAGACATGAACAGCTCTCGCACATTACGTTCTCCTGGATATCTTCAGGTAACTTTTTGCACCTGTATGAGATCATAATCCAGGTGTTTTATGCTTACCTGCTCAGTGATGGCTTCGTTACGGAAACACCAAGCATGTATCCTCAGTTGTAGATGTGTTGGAGCGATGTGCAGGATGTGTGATGTGAGTGTTGGAGCGATGTGCAGGATGTGTAATGTGAGTGTTGGCGTGATATTGCAGGTGTGTATGGTTCTAGTGGGAAATAGCAATCAACATCACTGCCTCACGTTGTACTGTGGTGTTTGAGATACCTTAAAGATGTTTGATACATGGTTCAACTTTTGCCTTTAATATTATTATATATTATATTATATTATATTATATTATATTATATTATATTGTACATTGAATTTTAGCTGAGAACAAAACTGAAATCTTTTGTATATGTCCATTGTGGCAACATGCAAGGTTCGCTAAGAGGGTAATTATTTGTGCATGTGCATATATTACACGTTAGATTACACAGAAATATGTTTTTCAGTCTATTATCACCTATCTTTCTTGTATCAAGAAGTGTGCAGCTTTCACTACTGAAAAGATATGCAACATTGAAACACAATATTTGATCTTTATACCTAATCAGTTGAAAATATGGCACTTTAGTTTTCAAAGCCTTTTGCCGCAACTATTTCAATTATTTGGCAAATAAAATCTGTAACTGTAGTGAACAGAATATTAATATACTGCAGAGAACAATTATATCAAAGACTCTCACTGGATATTGTACAATAGATTGAAGAGCTCCAGCTGTTTTTGCCCTTATAACCAGCCAACATCCAGGTGAGAGAACCTTAGGCTAAGATCCTAGTCCTCCTAAGGGATCAAGATTGTCTTGCGTATACTGCAGCAACTTGAGAATCCAGGCTGTTCGTGGACCTATATTACGGATCTGTCAAGCTGTGATGTAAAGTGTTTTATCTCTTTACTTATTCATGATTTCATAATTACCTTTTTCCTGTTCATGAGAGACAAGTTTAATCGAATCTGATCAAACTAAATGCTCAGCCAGGACTTTATTCTTATCATAACATGCTGATTCAGCAGTATCATGACATGGAAGACTTTGTGGGTTAGTTGAGTTTGGTTTTATTGCCTTTCTGAAAGGTCACTGTATAGTGTCACCATTTGTAATGACTCCAAACTGAGCTGAACTGAACTGGGTGAACTCGGTTGACATTAGTGAAGTGTGGTGACATGGACAGGCAACCTTGACAACAATAGAACATTTTGACTGACATGAATAATGACACTGACATAACAACTAGTGACACGAACAACTGACATGAACACTGACATGACATTGGCTTGAACCATTAAAATTAACATGAAAGTGACATGGGTAATGACACCGACACAGGTAATAACACTGACATGGGTAATAACACCACTGGCATAGGTAATAAAACTGACATGAACAATAACACTGACATGGGTAATAACACTGACATGAACAATAACACTGACATGGGTAATAACACAGACATGAACAATAACACTGACATGGGTAATGACACTGACATGGGTAGTAACACCACTGACATAGGTAATAACACTGACATGAACAATAACACTGACAGGAAAAATAACACCACTGACATGGGTAATAACACTGACATGAACAATAACGCTGACATGAACAATAACACTCACATGGGTAATAACACTGACATGAACAATAACACTGACATGAACAATAACACTGACATGGGTAATAACACTGACATGAACAATAACACTGACATGAACCATAACACTGACATGGGTAATGACACTGACATGGGTGGTAATAACACTGACATGGGTAATAACACCACTGACATGGGTAATAACACTGACATGACCAATAACACTGACATGGGTAATAACACTGACATGAACAATAACACTGACATGGGTAATGACACTGACATGGGTGGTAATAACACTGACATGGGTAATAACACCACTGACATGGGTAATAACACTGACATGGGTAATAACATTGATATTTCCAGACAGTGACAGTGACAGTGACAGGAAAGTTCCCTCCATCCAGTGAGACGACCGACCATCAAAGTATTGAACCACTCAGTGGTTATGCCCTGCAAGCGGACAACAGAGCTGTAGCCTTGGGTTAAGTAAGTTTAGCCTATCTGCAATGTGATCACCTCCAAAACAGCCTGTAGTAATCAAAACACATTGACACCTAACGAGATAGCGGGTGTCTGTGGCTGCAAAAAGTCAGTAGCGAGAAAAAGTTCCATCAATCAGCTATTATGTGGAGACCACTTGGGCACAATATCGAACCGTTCACCGTACTCATCATTAAAGTAATTTTGAGGGAGGTGAATTGTACGATGACTTGTAAATCAATTGCAGAGCAATAAGAGAGAAACATGGGACCGTGCAATCACAGGATCGCCCATAGACCAGGCTTGCTAGGATTACACTTGCATCAGGCTTTAATTCACCTCTGTGTTTAAGTGGCTTGCAGGCCGCTATCGCAGCCAGAAGCTTTCAGAGGCATTGAGGGGGAAGATGCGTTATTTAACCTGGCGCAAATTGTCAGCAAATTGGCCATTAATCGGAGAGTTTATAGAGAAATACAGCGTTATGAGGTGCAAAATCTGCCATTTATTGAAAACCTGGAAAAGTGTTGGGTATGTGGACGGATGATATGGTAATATCTTCATCTAAGCTGCCGTACAATGCCTCAATATATGGTAATATCTTCATCTAAGCTGTCGTACAATGCCTCAATATATGGTAATATCTTCATCTAAGCTGCCGTACAATGCCTCAATATATGGTAATATCTTCATCTAAGCTGCCGTACAATGCCTCAATATATGGTAATATCTTCATCTAAGCTGCCGTACAATGCCTCAATATATGGTAATATCTTCATCTAAGCTGTCGTACAATGCCTCAATATATGGTAATATCTTCATCTAAGCTGCCGTACAATGCCTCAATATATGGTAATATCTTCATCTAAGCTGTCGTACAATGCCTCAATATATGGTAATATCTTCATCTAAGCTGCCGTACAATGCCTCAATATATGGTAATATCTTCATCTAAGCTGTCGTACAATGCCTCAATATATGGTAATATCTTCATCTAAGCTGCCGTACAATGCCTCAATATATGGTAATATCTTCATCTAAGCTGTCGTACAATGCCTCAATATATGGTAATATCTTCATCTAAGCTGCCGTACAATGCCTCAATATATGGTAATATCTTCATCTAAGCTGTCGTACAATGCCTCAATATATGGTAATATCTTCATCTAAGCTGTCGTACAATGCCTCAATATATGGTAATATCTTCATCTAAGCTGTCGTACAATGCCTCAATATATGGTAATATCTTCATCTAAGCTGTCGTACAATGCCTCAATATATGGTAATATCTTCATCTAAGCTGTCGTACAATGCCTCAATATATGGTAATATCTTCATCTAAGCTGCCGTACAATGCCTCAATATATGGTAATATCTTCATCTAAGCTGTCGTACAATGCCTCAATATATGGTAATATCTTCATCTAAGCTGTCGTACAATGCCTCAATATATGGTAATATCTTCATCTAAGCTGTCGTACAATGCCTCAATATATGGTAATATCTTCATCTAAGCTGTCGTACAATGCCTCAATATATGGTAATATCTTCATCTAAGCTGTCGTACAATGCCTCAATTTATGGTAATATCTTCATCTAAGCTGTCGTACAATGCCTCAATATATGGTAATATCTTCATCTAAGCTGTCGTACAATGCCTCAATATATGGTAATATCTTCATCTAAGCTGCCGTACAATGCCTCAATATATGGTAATATCTTCATCTAAGCTGTCGTACAATGCCTCAATATATGGTAATATCTTCATCTAAGCTGTCGTACAATGCCTCAATATATGGTAATATCTTCATCTAAGCTGTCGTACAATGCCTCAATATATGGTAATATCTTCATCTAAGCTGTCGTACAATGCCTCAATATATGGTAATATCTTCATCTAAGCTGTCGTACAATGCCTCAATATATGGTAATATCTTCATCTAAGCTGTCGTACAATGCCTCAATATATGGTATTATCTTCATCTAAGCTGTCGTACAATGCCTCAATATATGGTAATATCTTCATCTAAGCTGTCGTACAATGCCTCAATATATGGTAATATCTTCATCTAAGCTGTCGTACAATGCCTCAATATATGGTAATATCTTCATCTAAGCTGTCGTACAATGCCTCAATATATGGTAATATCTTCATCTAAGCTGTCGTACAATGCCTCAATATATGGTAATATCTTCATCTAAGCTGTCGTACAATGCCTCAATATATGGTAATATCTTCATCTAAGCTGCCGTACAATGCCTCAATATATGGTAATATCTTCATCTAAGCTGTCGTACAATGCCTCAATATATGGTAATATCTTCATCTAAGCTGTCGTACAATGCCTCAATATATGGTAATATCTTCATCTAAGCTGCCGTACAATGCCTCAATATATGGTAATATCTTCATCTAAGCTGTCGTACAATGCCTCAATATATGGTAATATCTTCATCTAAGCTGCCGTACAATGCCTCAATATATGGTAATATCTTCATCTAAGCTGTCGTACAATGCCTCAATATATGGTAATATCTTCATCTAAGCTGCCGTACAATGCCTCAATATATGGTATTATTACCTACGAGGGCAATCATATCGGGGTTCATATTTTTCATACGATGCCCTAGGGCAAAATATCACTTTGTCATGGTGGCGTGACGTCATAAACAATGCTATGACGTCACGCTCCGTCTATGACGTTGCATTCCAAATGCGGCGACGGCGGGTCGCTAGACTATGGTTGAAAGTGGATTTTAGCATGTTATCTCATTAATTTCACGACTTCGGTAATAAACAGAATATTATATTTGTGTCTATGACATACTATGTTTACGACACTCGTGCCTTAATATCAGTATATCCCTCGCTCTCGCTCGGGAAATACTAATATTCAGGCACTCGTGTCGTAAACATAGTATGTCATAGACACTCATATAATATCCTCATATATATATATATATATATATCTTCATCTAAGCTGCCGTACAATGCCTCAATATATGGTTATGCAGGGCAAAGTCATGATCATGCTTGTTGATATATTCAATACACATACACCGGGCTCTCGGATATCCCGAGTCCTGGCAATTTGTTGTCAACTTTTTTGTACTTTGCTTAATTTTGCCATTAAGATCGATGTAATGACTTTGTACTGGCAATTTTCAACCTTGTTTTACATTGATTGTTGCTGTCAAAATATATCATACTATGGGTAGTTTTGGATATTTGAGTCATAAATATTGTAAATAACAGACCGTGATAATGTCCCTTGATAACACTGTAGTTTTAACTGAGCCTGGTCGGACTGACCACTTGAGGAATTAAAACACGCGGAGGTGTAGACTGACAGAGCTGGCTAGATGTGTGGCTACACCGAGGGTCCTTGGACATCTCCTCTCCAATCTCTCCACGCACTCTCCACGTCAGACATGTTGTCATACACGCCATGGAGTCAACTCGACACTCACTGTCTGCAGCACTGTCCACAACAGCTAGCATTCCTCTACTCCTACTGTGACTCCTTCTGTCCAACAATGTCCACAACAGCTAGCATTCCTCTACTCCTACTGTGACTCCTTCTGTCCAACAATGTCCACAACAGCTAGCATTCCTCTACTCCTACTGTGACTCCTTCTGTCCAACAATGTCCACAACAGCTAGCATTCCTCTACTCCTACTGTGACTCCTTCTGTCCAACAATGTCCACAACAGCTAGCATTCCTCTACTCCTACTGTGACTCCTTCTGTCCAACAATGTCCACAACAGCTAGCATTCCTCTACTCCTACTGTGACTCCTTCTGTCCAACAATGTCCACAACAGCTAGCATTCCTCTACTCCTACTGTGACTCCTTCTGTCCAACAATGTCCACAACAGCTAGCATTCCTCTACTCCTACTGTGACTCCTTCTGTCCAACAATGTCCACAACTTCAGCAATGACATCAAATCTTGCCGTAACTACTTTGTTCAACAATGTCTGCAACTACAATTATGATCTCACCAACTCTTTTTGTGACAATAATGTTGGCAACTGCCACAAAAGTTCCACTTACTGCTTCTGTTAAAGTTGACACCACTGCACTGCACCGGACACACTCCATTAGCCGCTTGTTCTGGCTGGCTTACACCGCTGGTGCAGCTCTCTCAATGGCGGCCATCTTCACATGAAAAGTGTATTTTTATTCTGCCATAGTGAGGTGATTTGGGGTTAAACACCGCTTTCAGGAGTATTTAACTTATATCACTGCTGTTATTATTATTGCAGGGAGAAAGCCCTTAACACCATTGTTGCTATGTATTGTGGTGAAACCTACAATCACGTTTGGAACAATGTAGATATCTCTAAAATCATATCGTCATAATCCAATTACATCAACAGCTGACAACAATCACAAAGTTAAGATAAGACTGAAACGGTCTCATACATATATAGACATACAGTGTACAACTATAAATTACATTACATGAACAACATGGTATAAACTTATACATAAGCAACATATATAACATACACTAATGTAAGTACAGTGAAGATTTTCATTACAGATTGGTCATAAACAGGATGAACAATTTTCGTTTCTACGACTTGATAATTCACATTCATTATTTCATGAATACTTATGACGTACCAGTGCTATGATGTCATAATGACGACTACATCACAATACCATGACCTCACTGAGATCACTGCTGAAGTAGCTGAATGGTAGATTTGAGTTTCATTCTTTTTTCTTTCATTCATTCTTATAATAGTTGAAGAATGATATTGAATGATAAAGAAAATCTCACCCTCTTGTCCAATATGAAATTTATTAACACTCGATTAATGTGAAAATATCCTTGTCAAGCCTCAGATATTTCTAACTTTAATCAACCTGTGTTGATATATTTGATATCAGAAGACACGTGGGTGAGATTCTCTGTATATAATCGAAGTAACTTTCTGATCTATAATAAGAATAATAACACTTTACTGTTCTCATTGTAAATTTTGGAGATTCAGTTCGTGCCAATGGCACCCGGCAGCCACAGTGCAGGGCCAGTTCAAGCGTTGTTCTGTCCTTATAATGCTGAGTGCCAAGCAAGGAAGCAACAACTCCCATCTTTTAACGTCTTTTGGTATGACGAAGCCAGAAATTGAACCCCGACCTTCCAGGTGATGAGCGGACACTCTACCAACTGAGTTACATTCCCGGCTACATGGCTTTCGTCCTGCCAAAATACTACCTGAAATACTTCATCTAGCAGCTGATAATATTTCTCCCTTCCCTCGTTTGATCTGAGAGAACTTAGATTAAAGCTTGAACAAGCACTGTTTTTACCATTATAAAACAGCACATTGTTTCGTGCCTGTAATCATGCGGCGAGAGTCATGTTTAGATTCACCTCATACACACACAGAGCGTTTCCGCTTGACTGAATTCTGTCTCCTTTCATTTTCACTCAAAATATTAACATTACATTTCAGTTCTTGTTTTGTTCCCAAAAGCAGAAAATAGATTTTCAAAAATATTTTGACTGACTTTACACAAGATAGTTAAAAAATAGATAAAAAATTACTTTTTCATATTTTTCTTTTTTTAAATATTATAAGTGTCTATTGTTTTGTTTTTATCTTTGGTTCATAAGTATAACTGGACGGAATTTGATAAATATTTCAGTTATTAGTCAATCTTCAAAATTACAAATCGGTTCAATACTATTACCGTAGTGTCGCGGGTATAAGTCCATATTTGAGCCTAAGACCACCCCCACTTTTAAGAGGATTGTCCTGGTTGGGCTTATTCCCTAGTTATAGCCCACCCCCCATTTTGACAGATGTTCCATGGTCCAACGATGTCTCTATTCATGCACAGATTTCATTTCTCGGACATACAATAAAGTTTGATTTGTCATGTTATCGTCTTGTGTTACGTGTTCATATTCTTATTGTGACAGTTTAATTATCGTATATATTTTAATAATTGGATCCATTACATATATCTATAATATTAGTTTATAACTTGGGTTATATCTTTCATTAATTATATTTGTGTAGGCCTACGTAAATCAAAACACAACATGAACTTGGTACTTCCCTGCGAGCTGTCAAGTCTCGTGCAGTTACGATACCGTAATTATTAAAAAGAATATCAAACACCATAAACGAATAGGCTAAATGAATTTTCATTGTATGATATGGTAGTAAAATATAGATATGCAGTCAAGTTATTATAACATCCAAGTAGAAAATGGCATCTGTAAACATATCTGACAAAAATTTATCTCACGTGTTTAGTCATGACCGCCATATTTGGAGCGAACAACGTCACAAACTTTTTGTCTTTCAAACAATCACTTGAGGGAAACGATTTGAAGATAGTTGTGAAATAAAATATTTATTATATTTTCTGTGTTTGTCCTCTTTTCGTATTATTTTGAAGTGTCTAAATACTTCGATTCGAACCAGGAAGTAAGCACCGTATGTCTACGAGTCGCCAAATATATCAGCCAATGAGATTTTGAATCGATGACACACCCTTTTATCCACCAATGAGAGTTCGCATAAGTAATTAGCCATTCGTTCCGACGCAATAATCTGCCATCTGTTTCGTTATATTCTGCACTCGTTCTTGAATAATCGACCTTCAAAGTGAAAACATTTTGTTGATTTTTTTCAACAAAACAGCTTATTGTTATCGTTTTAATTCATGGTACACAATTTTTTTAATTCAACGGCAATAACAAATTTCACAGAAAAAGTTACTCGAGTATCATGGCTTCGCTGATCGTAGCTACTCACCTGAAAAACAAACACGATGTATTTGTGCGTTAAACGAATATAGTTACGATTTTATAAACATAATGACATAAATAAATATCGTGTTTATGTTATGTTATGAAATAAAACATCAAAACAATATCCTAAACAACATGATGTAGCCTAGTGACAGATCGTGTGTGTGAGAGAGTGACACCACGCTTGCGGGAAGGAAATTCCGTAATGACGATAGTCTGCTCTGATTGGTCGAGACTAATATAACAACCAATCATATTGTACTTCCTTTGAAAAAAAAGCCATTTCAGTCGACATGCATTGACGCTTCCAACACTGAATTGTAAATTGTTCATAAGCAAATTACGATATTTGTTCTGGAATTTATGACTAAATAACGTACATAATTGTCATAAACATTATTGACAACATCATAATTAAGCTATGTAATGATGAATAGCAAATCGGGACGTGTAACTTACATCGATGTTTGATGACGTGAGTAGCTAAATTTATACCCAACATTTAAATTTTCCCGGATTATTTTGTCAGCTACGTACACAACTATCAACAACGCAACTCAAGAATGTTATATTTTTTATTCATTGTACACCATTTTAAACCAAACACATGGCATACAAAATTCATAAATAAAAAAATTAATGGCAATGATTTCATGTTTTTTCCAGTCGCCGATCATACAATTCTGAAAAACAAAAATGATGTTTAAGTGCATAATATAATTATCATATATATAAAAAAAATAACATGAATGAATATTAATAATATTATGTTTATGTTTAAAAGACTTGAAACATCAAAGTACAATATTCTTTATGCCGGTAACATGCCTTGCCTATTTGTGTTAGTTCCGAGCCGCCATCTTGGATTCGGTCTCATGAGTTGGGGTCTCTCTCGTATACTAGCCCACCCCCATGTTTTCAAGATGTTTGTTTGCCGGGCCCCCTGGTCTTATACCCGCGAGAATACGGTAAATTCATCAAGCAGGAATAAATTTCATTTTGTAAAAGTGAATTAATTTAATTTCATGAAGTCAAAACTGTAATAAAGTTGTCAACATCTGATCTCAATTTTGATTTGATTTTTAATTGATAACATTGTTATCAGAAAATGAATTGAAAATCATTTTGTATCATTTCTTTTACGCTTTGTTACCATTGTCATGGTTAACTCATAGTCATTGTTACCATTGTCATGGTTACCTCATAGTCATTGTTACCATTGTCATCAGATTTGCTGCAAGACTGCTGTTAGATTGTTGCAATGCCAGATTTTGGTTAATTTGCCTGTTAAAAAGAATTTATGATTTCACCAAACAACCATTACAGGTTATACTGATGCCATAAGCCCTTAACTTTGTTATTATTCAAACTGAAATTAATTTCAATAATTATTTCATGAGACCAACACTGATAGTGATTTTTCAATAATGAGAATAATTTGTTGGTGCATCCATTATTTCATTATATAGAACTGTTCAGCATCACAGATGTCAACTTATAAATTTTTAATTACTTTTATTATATTTTGTATTTCATTCATAATTGTTTGCATACATCATGTGTTTCCTGTTTTAAATTATCAACAAAATAAAAAAAATATTTAGATAATTTTCATCATTTCTTCTTTTTCATTTGCAACATTTTCTAATTTCATTGTGAATCTCATGGGTTTTACTAACATTGTAAGAATCATTTCTTTTTCGGTTATAGAGCCTGTTTATTTCTCTTGAACTGATATTTCTATAGTGTTCACAACATTAAGGTAAAGGCACACAATCCCTTTATTGCAAGTTAAACAATACATGTATACATAATTGTCCAGTCCGATTAAAATCGATCTTGTTCCAAGGAATAACATTTCAAAATAATCCATCTACTTGGATACGAACACTTTCTGTATATTCCTCTCCACAAGGTCTGAGAACACCCCGCAAAGGTGTGTGTTCTGTACCAGTTTTAGAACGGGCAAAAATCAGTCATATAGCTGACCAATCACATAGGCTGCCATTTTAAAAACATTCAGAAACATTCAATAACACGTTCCTCATGTTAAGGAAAACGATGAAAGTATGGCTGTTGGGATCAAGTTACTTGTCCCTAGCTTCTTGTTGGACATTCTGTGATTAGCAACCTGTATAGTGTCAGAACATGCGAGTCTACGGGCTGTTATAATTAATTATGATTTCTCTGTCATCTATATTTAAAAAGATAAGGTTAGAAAACTACTTGCCATACATTATACACTTAATTACTCATGGTGAGGTCATTATGTATAAATACAAGGACTCGAGACCTGACTCCCGAGGAGGTCTGACGTGACCGCAGGTCGAGGTCAGGTCAGACTGCCGAGAGAGTCAGGTCCGAGAGTCCTTGTGTTTCACATAATGACCTCACCATGAGTAATTAAGTGTTTTATTATACCGAAATTTGTCTTTTTTTCTTCAGACTATAGTATTTTCTTATTTGTCAAATCAGGGAACCCATCAACTGACGTCATCTTGAAAACGAACGTCAAAACAAACAGTCACGTGACAAATCACGTGACGAGGCAATATCTCAGGTCAGTGACAGAAATTTCTGTCACAAAACTGACCTCATCACTGGAATCGGAGGTTAATGTACAAATATATTTTTGATCACGTGGTGTGAACTGACCAATGATATTCTTACAAATTTAATAGAGGTATAATAACGAACATTGGAATATGATGCTTTGACAATATAGTGTGTGGTATATGTTGTATGTTGTATAAACCCTTAAACTTGCAAGATATTCCTGCACAGTGTATTTCGGCCGAGGTCAATCATTCAATTATAATGAGTTGTGAATCCTGTAAATTAGACACTCAGAATGGTTGAGGTGAGGTGAGTTGGGGTTTAACGCCGCTTTCAAGAGTATTTCACTTATATCGCGGCTGCTAGTATTATGGCAAGGAGAAAGCATATAACGCCATGTGGCTATGCATTGCGGTGAAACCTGCGAGCATCGGCTGGAACTAGCAAATCATGGGTGGTACTACTCTGAAATTCAGTGAAGCATTGTACTCAAACCTTACTGCATGTAGAACAGTTCTCTACTGCAGACAAAGTTGCCGAACCGCTGGCGGGATTCAAACTCCAAACCTCTTGATTCAAAGCCAAACGCGCTAACCACTGCACTCTCCGCCCCCCAAAATGAATGACACAAATTGATTCAACATCATAATAGTTAATAGTCTTAGGTGACTACATTAGTTTAAATAAGTCAATAACGTGTAGGAAAATGTTCCAATAGTGACTGTTTATATGTGACTGAGTGGGCTGTATGTACAGAGCTGTGTACTGAACATATGGGCAGTGTAATTATACTGATTGGCCTGGCACTAATGTTCATGGCTTTATGGATGGAAAAATAGGTTACGGTAAAAAGCTTCCCCATATAATTGTAGAAATAATTCAAACATTATGGCCATTATGTAAAACTTCTAACATCTGGACACCATTAAACACATATTCGTAATAGCAGTTGAATCGTTGTGGTGATGTGTGTTTTCTCTGAAGTTGGTATCTCCCTCGTTTATTCTCATATTATCAACATAGCTTGATTCTGAATGTTTTGGACAAATCGTTCACATCAAAAATGTTTTATTCAGCATGTTGCTAATGGCTGATATATTGCCTAAGTCACGCCACAAAATAACCAGCAGACACTTCTAGGTGTATTTGATCTTGTAGTTTGTTCCATCTAACAGAAATTCAGATTACCTCATCTAATAAATGTTCATAAAGATGTTTTTGTGAATGTTATGTTCTTATGTTTACAAAATGTTTGTATATAAAAATCAGGATTATTGATAAATGCTAAAAAGCAAGGAGATACCAAATAATTAGTATAGTTTAAAGGTATAGTTTAAGGACAACAACAGTATAACACTATAAAAAAATAATCTAAACCAATAAAGGTCTATAAAATTTGAGGAAGTCTATATTTTATGAAAATAAAAGCATCTGCGAAGTGACATTTCATTCGATTTATATTTTTTGAACTACCGTATTTGATGTTATTAATTAGCGCCCTATGAACCTATGAACCTATGAATCATATGATTTGTGAGAGTGCTGAATATTATATACATTGAGAATATTTCACCTTTTGGCCAAGAACTGTTTTGTAAAGATATGTTAATAAGCTTGAGTTTAATATGCTTAATAAGCTTAATATGCATGAACTAACTCAATAATAATAATTTTAATTTTTTTTAATAATAATTAGCTTGAAATGTAATATGCCTATGTGTAACTTTGTGTATTTTATAGTTAAATCAAAATAAACCTAGACCCAGAAGGGAACCCTGTTTGATCATAGGCGTCATATCACACTGATTTACAAGACTTTGTAGATAATATATAATTCTGCAGTGAGAACGCGGCTAAGTGTAAGGTCAGACTCCATAATGAGGTCACACGTGATGTTGGTATCACCGATCATCTTGCGGACCTCTGTAAGTAGATATACTGTATCACCAAATAAACAGAGAAATCATCATGGACATCTGTTCAGCCTCCATCTTCAAAGCCAACAAGTACTGATATAGATTAGTGTTACTATTTAAACAGAAAGATTTGTGTATAATTTTATGAAATAAGACATTATTATATCTTAATTGTTTTTATTATCAATCTTGTTTGAGGACAAAACATGAACACACATTTCATCATTCACTCATCTCAGACACACATCTAGTTTAGAATGATTTAAATAATATGTGTTTAGTTGCCGGCCACTCATGAAAATATGAAAAATATGAAAATATACCTCACAAGATGAGATAAACATGGTATTGGTCAAGAATTGACAGATATTCCATTCATTATATGATGCTATCCTTGTAATTATGCCCAAACAGGTCGTTTTCATGTTGATCGTCACAAGAAACACCCGTCACCACAGTAACAATGTGACGTCATAAGATAATTTGTTACGTCAGACTATTGTTTTATAATTACAAAATGATTTTGTTACACTAATTTCCACGATTCTGATTGAACGAGAGCTCTCAAAAACCTGCTGCCATTTCTCGATGAATGCAGATGAAATGTGCAACCATACCTCGTGCATTCATATCTTGTGATGTCACAATCCATTCGAACAAACGGTCGGGTCAGCCGGTTCTTACAACTGAGCGAAACATGATTGTGGAAAAGAATAAAAAATACGCCATATCGTTTTCACATCTACGTCGATAGCTGAAATATATACATTGTTTTTTCGAATGAGACAATTAACTTCACGGGGAACACTTCATTTTAATTGATACAAGTCCTCAAGCTTATTCGCTCACAGCGCTTCACTACAGTAACCATGTTTGAACGTCGCGTGATATGCTAATGAGGGTTAATTAAAAAATGCGGAATCTTGAAAAAACAAACTCTGATTGTATGCATGTGAATGCAGGGGAAAACAAAATTAAATCTACTGCCGTTTTAGATCATGGATTCCTCAATTTTGATTCAGCCATGTATTGTTGCATGTAACAAGCTGCTGCCTCCCGTGATAAATGACAAATTTATTAGATTTGTGTAAATATTAAAGGAAAAACCTGTTGATTTGTAATTATACGGATTGTTTTACATGTTTTGTGCCTCTATCGATGTATAACAGCCACAAATTTTGTATAACATCAATCCGCTACGCTACGCGATGTTATACAATTTGTTGCTGTTAAACATTGATAGAGGCACAAAACATGTAAAACAATCCTTAAATGATGTCAGTTTATATCAGTCACAGTAATGATATCAGATATCTTCAACGTATCTTGATAGACAGTTTATTTGAGTGATAAGTACTAGCTAATTAGCGAGTATTTCATTGCTCATAATATGATAAAGAAATTATATTAATACAAATGATAAGATGCACTAATTGATTACAGTGGCAGAAACATAACTATACCAAAACTTAATCAAAAGTAAATACCTTATTACATATAAGATTAGGATATGATATATGTTATATTATTATATATATATATATATATATATATATATATATATATATATATAGACAAATTTTTTTAAAGTTTGACAAGTATACAGTTACAAATATTCAAAAGGAAAAAAAACACAGAGCCGTTTTTCTCTCCTCAAACGGCTCTGTGTTTTTTTTACTTTTGAATATATATATATATATATATATATATATATATATATATATCACAGTATGAACATCATGATGATAACCAGCTGAATGAATCAACATGACTGATTAAATTAAATGCTAATACCTGGATCTTATAACACACCTGAAGACAACAGATAGCAAGTTAGACTGTAAGAGAGAAGCTAGTTGAAAAGGAGATAGCTTGGGTACAGAGTGAAATGCATATGACAGGGCATGGCCTGGAGTTGTCTAACATATAACGTCTGAAATTAATTGTTTTTGTAAAATTTCCAAATTTGAAAAAATAAAATAAAATAAACAGGAGCCTCTGAGATGTGATCATTTTCATTTTTTAAACTGAGCTCTGTAGTCTTGTTGTAGACTTGCCTTGGTACTTAAAAAGTAAGGGGTCTGGGTGACGGACAAGGCGTTGAGGGCAGGTTTATTTGTAAGTTTAGGGTAATTAAGGCAGTGGTTTGCTTTAGTAACTAATTAATGAAATAGGTATCTGTTTACTAAATAATTAACTTTACATGCTACGTTATCAAAATCAAATGGAATAAACTGTCTAAGTAAGGCTGATTCTAAAACCACTAACTAAAATATTGAAATGTTTTAAAAAACACAACTACTGTCTTTCTGAGTTTAATAAATCTAAAGTCAGTTTCAACACTGGCACACGTGTGTCCACCAATGTGCTGGTAGAAGTACAAATAGTAGTAATCAAATTGGTCGACTTGAGTGCTGTACTTCTTGTGTACAATTAAGTCTCCTCATGTGGAACAAGCTGCACCCATGTAGAACAAATCAACTCCAGATTTACCAGACCCTCTTCAGATAAGGTTTCCGCCCCTGCTGTGATCCGAGGGTCCGAGGTCCGTCCAGATCCGGGTGAGCGCCTCTTGCTCTGTGATGTCGGGATCAAAGTGATGAGTTATGCAACGAGACACCACCACTTGTGGTCTGCAGTGATTGTAGTCTACACTGTCACTGGTATTAGTGGGTAGCCTTTGATTCATTGTAATTCTCCTTCAATAAATGTGAAATATGCACATGACATTGCTAGCCCAGGAAAAAATACCACCACAATGAATCTGGCGATGGAGTGAGCATATACTCTGAAGTGTGTATCTATGGAAGTTGTCTTCCAGAAAGTCTTGTTTCTCATGAAAATAAAGTTCAGAAAATGTATGTGACATGGTGCTTGTATCCCCTGGTGTTCGTATTCTACAACTGAGAGTCCGGATTTCTCCAAATTCTAAAATCAAATGCTTCCCGGTGGCTGAGTGGTTGGGACATTCAGTGCTGTGTCAGAGCAGTGCTGAGTGTCATCTGTCACCTCAATAAGCATCATCTCCTCATCTGTTCCAGGCTAGGCTCATCGTCCAATCTGGTAGTTTAGATTTCTCCGCACTCTGAGACACAACTTCACTCACCCCTAGGGTACATAAAAGGTTTGTGATTGGTGCCAGGCTCTCTAGCTTTAGGGACAGGATAGCACAGTGGTTAACGCATTTGGCTTTGGATCAAGAAGTTCGCGGTTCGAACTCTGCCAGGGAGTTGGCAACTTTGTCTGCTGCAAAGAACTGTTCTACATACAGTAAGGTTTGGGTGCAATGCTACACTGACTTTCAGAGTAGTACAACCCATGGTTCACTAGTTCCAGCCATTGCTCACAGGCTTCACCACAATGCATAGCCACCATGGTGATGCATGCTTTCTCCTTGCAATAATACTAGCAGCTGCGATATAAATGAAATACTCTTGAAAGTGCCGTTACACCCCAACTCGCCTCACCTGTTTGGGTCTGGGGTACAGGTTCATGTAAGGACATGTCCACAAGTTTCTTATCCTGCAAGGAACCTGTCCAAAATAATCTTATCTAGAAATCGATCTGTCCCAAAGATTTTATATTGCATTCTTATATATCCACTCCATCTGGCAAAGGACAAAGCTGTCCTAAAGATTTCTAGAATCGGCACTTTTTGGTTTATGTAATGATGACAATGAAACTCTTTCACCAGAGATGTTTTGTGTGATAAGATACTTTGTATCAGGGAGTTTTAAAAAAAATAATGCCAAGTGTTCTTCACCAAACCCTTTTCGCTTATATGTTATAGATTGACTTCCCCTCTATGCGGCCAGCATGTAGTCAGTGTGGTGGTCAGTGGGCTGAACAACAGCAGGTGCTGCCTAGATAAGATACCTTCAATCTGAGCCTCCTCCTACTCCTCTATCTGAGATGTGAGGAGCACCCCTTCTCTCCTCATTCTTTCCCTGGCTCGGTGCTCTTCTCACTTCCGGTCACTGATGGACATCTCATCTCTACCTGCTGTCTGTCTGCTACACTGTTCTATCTATCTTCGTCTGCTCACAGGGTAGACAGATTAGTCCGTCTGTCCACTGGGTACTGCAACAAGTGAACTCACAGAGGAAAGATGCTTGATGGGCATATTATAAGATGGTAGATGATATAACATGATAATTTTGGTCTTATCACCAGTTGTATGTCATGGTACTGTTGACTGTTTGCCATTGAGCAACTACAGAATATTGACTTTGTGAGGAAATAAAAAAAGAGTATCTTGGTATATATGATAGATATGTAGTTTTACACCACATTAGAAGGTGTACTAAGAACTTTGACACAAAATAGTTTATCTTTATCTTCAGGAGAACCTATTGGGTATTCTACTGACTCATCAGAACCGTGTTACCATTAATGTTACCTACTCAGCTCATCAGAACCTTGTTACCATTAATGTTACCTACTCAGCACGAGGGGCTTATACCAATTCCAAGTTTTCCTTTTTTCAGTAATTCAAATTAATTTAAATTAGGAAACAGAAATCATTTCACTCCGATTGAAAGTTTGCCATATGACCTTTATGAAACTTGTGCAAATTGTGTTAAAACCTTATTTCTGCTCTGGTAAGACATAAATTCACATTGTTTTGTGAAAGTCACAAGATGAAAATTGTATCGCTTTCAATATGAGTTGTATGCTTTGTAAATTGGAACTTCCTATCAGTGAACGTAAGTCAACCAGAAGTTACATATAAAAAGATAAAATCTGAAGCCTTTGATGTAGTTCTGTGTGAAATCATCTGTAACATTGATAACATGATAACATATAGAACATGTATCCTTAGATAACATGTAGAAAATTGGACATCACTGATTTACTTAACTTCAGTTGGGAACAGTATATATGATTTTCAGCTTTAATGATAAATCATTTTTTATTGCCATGTTATTTTGAGATTCCTATATAATGAGAACTGTTAGAGGTAGAAAAGGCCTGAGTCAAAGTTTTAGAACTAGTTTAACATTCATTCAAAGTTTTAGATAAATGATATTTGTTGTTTCATGTCTAAGCACTTCATGAAATAAAATATGTATGACCGTCACTAAGTTTGCTGTTTAGTTTTTATTTCAATATTTTTGTGATTTAGATTGACGAAGTAACACTTTCATGATATTCGCTGTGACATCAACCATGATAGCGCTTGGCACTCAATTCTGATTGGTTGATTTGTCTACTTTAGCTGACTGAATTCACAGTGCGTATTTATCTAATTATGGTAATCTATTTACTATGTAAGAATACAGAATCATACTTGTAACTATAAACAAGATATATTTTTCCCCAAAATTATCATTCTCATTTTGTGTGTTGACAATATAGGCACACTCGTCTCAAGAAAAATACTCTGATTTTCAAAAGAAATGTTTCATTATATGCTATACTTCTGTTCAAGTTTCAAATCAGTTTCCCTTGTACATTCCTCTGTAGTTTTATCCACTAATTCTCTATCAAGTGTCTCTCATCATGTGGGATAAAACTAATTACTATTTTCACACCTCTCACTAGCATAAAATAAAAAACAATTTTGACCATCTGTTTTGTTGATATGTAAATGGTCACTATATGGGGAGTGATAACTGATGAAGAGAGAATGTCTATAAGTGTTTGGATCAATGCGTTATAAACAGTAGTGCTGCTCTTTGAGCTCCGACTACAAGGAACGACCAGCGGCTGATTCTGTTTGAAGTTTTATCTCTACCCTTGGTATGAGCCGCTTGTCACATCAGACGACATTGTGTATGTTATTAACATTGATATTAATTTCACTGCCTCCAATAATATCATATTTCATCCATTTGCCATTCCAAGAAAACAAATGTTAACATCGTATTAGATTAGATTTGTAAAACATATATAAATTTCATAGTTCATGGAATGTACAAAGATAAACGAATTTGATAGACACAATGCCTTTGCTCTGGATTCTTTGTTTTACATTAAATATTACATATTCATTTCAATACTGGTTTCTTGACAGTTGTACATTAGATTGCCGGATTATCAGTTCAGTAATTTTAATTTTATCATGTTTTAACCTTGAAGATTTTATGAACTAACTTTTAAGGCATTTTCATTCTGTTTCTACTTATGTCAAGGTCATTTAGGTATGATAAAAATTTTAAAATTAATCAAATAGTACTTGAGATCAGAGAAATAAGAGAAGACTATAGATATTAAAATGTGGGAGAGTGACGGAGGAGGGACATTGGGGAGGGAGGGATAATCAGCTAGCGGGCGTGTGAGGGAGGAATTTGTCTTGTGCAACCTTCTCAGGTGTAGGGAGACAGACAGACAGACAGATCTATTGTGAAACAGTGAGGTAGGCATCATTGCCGGCGTGGACAGTCACCGACTGCGCCCATGTTGTCAGAGACTGAAGAAGTCTCCTTGCTGTACTGACTCTTCCAACACTTTCAAACTCCTTCTCCCATATGGCACAGGCCTGCTAGCCGAGCAGTCCATTATAACTGGCAGGGCGCTCCAGAGAGTAACAACTTGGTATTTCAGGAAACAGTTTTAGCCTGACTACAAGTTCATTGATCCATTCTCTACAGAGCTGATAAGGCTGTAGAGATTCCTCTGTACTTGACTGACGGACCCCCCTACTCCTCCAGATCTGAGAGTCCACTACCTGCCCCCCCTCAGTCTGAGAGTAGTGGGTCGGTCCAGCTGGCAGTGCAGCACTGGTTATTCCATAAACACATCTCTCTTGCAGGCTGCCCCCCTTCCAGCTCTCATAGGATAGTTCCAGGCAAAATGGCTGAAATCTGAACAACAAAGTTTGCAAGTTTTCTGGACAAGTCATTACAGCTTACTTCAGCATCGGAAAGTTCCCAGTCTTGGATTAAAGGATTAACTGTGAAACTCCCAAAGTGTTTATCGTCCTTGTGGTGGACTTCTTGTTGGATATTGGTGATATTCTGCTGGATTCTTGCTGAAGTGAAGAAAAGGTAAGACTTTATCTTCTTGTTGCCTGTGTTGTGTTCTTGTATCTGTCTATGTGTATGTACTGCTGTGTTGATTCATCGAGCTGGCAAGCACCCGGTACATCTTCTTACATGTGTTTGAGGCAGAACTGAACGAGGACAGGTACACGGGGAGAAGGGGGCCATGTTTGTTTACAGGTGAACAACACATGAGTAACAGCGATATTGTCGACATGCCTTTACCGTTTGATGTGTCATAATAACTCTGAGGTTTATAAGAAACATGCTGAATGAAGTTAAAATCAGGTTTAGGTCACAAGAGATTTGGTTAAATAGAGGGGTTATGGGTGTACTAAGTGAACGAATGTGGGTATCAACAGACAGGGAATATGATATAGTGATTTCAACATAGGACATATGATATATTGTTTTCAAGATGGGACATATGATATATTGTATCCAAGAAGAGAAGTGTGAGTGTATTATGACATGTGTATCCAACAGGAGATGGGTGTATCTTGTGTATCCAACAGGAGATGGGTGTATCTTGTGTATCCAACAGGAGATGGGTGTATCTTGTGTATCCAACAGGACATATCAACAGACAGGGCATAAGATATAGTGATTTCAACATTGGACATATGATATATTGTGTATCATGACAGGTGTATCCAACACAAGATGGGTGTATCTTGTGTATTCAGATTGGAGTTTGTGTGTATCAAGGGAACAGATGAGTTGTTGAATGGATAGGAAGAGACTGGAGGACGTAATATCGTTGAGGTATCTGTCTGGGTATTTCATTTGGAGACAGGTATATCCGAACAGGTGAAAGGGTATCTTTTGTTGTCATGTGTACCTGAAACATAAGAGTCATTCATTCAGGTGAATTTGAGTAAGTAACAGTGACAAAAAATGCAAAATTAAAATTAATTAATGACATTATAAAACATTAATTTCAAAGGGCTCATCTGGTTAAAGTACAAGAATTTTACTACCCCGGTATTACTGATAGTGTGAAAAAATCCATATTTTGTCAGAAAGAAAAGATTTTTTTGTACAACATGAAAGTATCAGTATTTTCTAAAATAATTTTGTATTAAAAAATGTAAATTTTAGGAATGCTGTCAACAAACTATGTGTTTTCTTCAGTGTTTGTGCCTTGCATGAAGTGAATTTCTAATCTAATGAATATACAAGGAGACAATTAACATACGTCAGCCTAGAGAGAGATTGGAGGGAGAGGAAACAGAACTTCAACAGTGGATGTAAAACAAAACCATCACCAGGAATATATAGAAGACGTGTCCAACTTGTGGGTCTCAGATTTCTGTCTCGGGGAGGCCTCTCACGCAATCTATTGTCAGGGGGTCAAAAAATGAAAGCATGAATGTGGTATTGTATTCACTTAATTAGGCAATTTAATTTGACAGTGTAGCAGGTCCGCGGTGTTTACGGGCAGGGTGTAAGGCGGTTAGTTATTGATGAGGTGATTGGTCATATTACAGTATTCTATTGGATGGTTTGGTGATGGAAGGATAGTGAGAGACTACAGACTCCCAGGCTAGGGGTTGGGGGTGTGCTGGAAGGGGCTTTGGGGGGGGAGGTGAGTCGAGTCCTGCGAGGTTGGGGGTGTGGTGGAAGGGGTTGGCAGGTGTGGTGGAAGGGGTTGGGAGGTGTGGTGGAAATATTAGCGGTATGACAGTAATTTTCTTTTCATATGAAAGAAGGATTGTTCTACAAGAGAATTATTGACTGGTTAATTTCAGAACTATAGAACTTATTCTTCTCTAAAGAAATTGGAGCCATTTTCTTTTCATAAGGAAATTACGAGAAATGAGAATAAAAAATGAACAAGCTAAAGGCGAGGGTCTCTATGGGAGGGTTGTTTTTTGGACTAGGAAATTTTTAATTTATAGAGGTTTTGATGAAAAATTCTACTTTATCGAGATTTGTTTTTACATAAGAGGAAATAGATAGTCCTAGTGACAGCAACATAGGTTATATGTGATTCTGATCTCATAAAAAAGGGCATTTTCATTCCAAAACAATTTTTTTGCATTGATGTAATAGTCATGATTGAAGATGTAACCTTTTTCCTTTATGTATATATGTAAAGGGACAAAAAGCGGAGACAGAAGAAGATATAGCAGCGTTTTGTGTGTGATTGATGAGAGGTCACTCGACCTTCTTAAGATACGCAGAAAAACTGGTGTGTTAATTCTTCTGGAGGATGCGTCTGTCTACACCAGAACTGTGGAGCTATTATCATTGATTTACTCTCACTCAGGCAAAAAATCATTTTCCGAAAACTTCGAATTATTTTAGCTGAACTTTTGATTTTGAGATTTTTATTGGCGGTGATAGGAAGGACAGGGGAGTATAATTGACAGTTCATTTTCCCGACTTCCTCCAGTTTGTGATGTGTGGTGTAAAACATATTTCAATTATATCACAACTTTGGCTTTATCATCTTCTAATGATATCAAAGTAAAGTGAGCTTTGTGAGTTTCTGTGGGAGACTACAAGGCTCTGTCATCTGTCCAATCTTTTTCTTTCTTTGTGAATATTGTTTAGTTAACATAAAATAATAGAATGCTTAATCTTGGTTTGGAAGGATCCCATATGAAATCAGCTATGACATTCCAAAACCTATCAATATAAAGGAGTTGTTGTGCTCTTGCTTGGTCCTTGGCACTATGAGGATAGGCAATGCAACCAGAGACTTATACCAGAGAAATAGTTGCTTTGAAATAAACATTTGATGAACATCACCTAACAAAATAAGGCTGTCTGAGAATGTCAACATTTTGCTGGCTTGCATTGTACAACTCAGCTGTGCAAGTTGAGTAGGAGAACTTGAAACAATTTGAATTACCCTATCACATGACAACCGATAGTGGTGTTAACGACGTTGTCTAACGAGGGGACGAGCTGAGAGGTGTACAACACACAGATAACGGGGAGGACGATCCACTAATTAACACCCAGTAATTAGTCCCAGCTGGGGTCAGAGTGGAGACATGCAACACAAGACAGGAGAGATAAGCAGACACATTCCATCTTGTGTCCTCATACCTCCCTCCCTCTCTCTATCTCTCTATCGTGTCCATCTCTCTTGGGGTCTTTATCTCTTCACTCTATGTCTTGTCTGTATCTATCTTGTCTCTTCATCTTGTCACTCTTGAGCTTGTCTCTCTCTATCTTGTCTCTCTGTATCTTGTCACTTGTCTCTTGTACATTCATATTTTTCGATCTAGACCAAATACTTATTAGTCATTATTAATCTAGCACTCTCGACTTCCCTTTCTTTTTCTCTCTGTTTCTGTCTTCTCTATGTCACTCTTGCATTCTTCTTAAAACCAACCACTACTTGACTGTATAGGTATTTCATAGACAGTCAATATCCTTCTAGTCCCTATGTCTGCCTGTCTGCCTGTCTCTGTCTGTCTGTCTCTGTCTCTCTCTCTCTCTCTCTCTGTCTCTCTCTCTGTCTCTCTCTCTGTTTCTCTCTCTACCCTCTCTCTGTCTCTCTGTCTCTGTCTCTGTCTCTGTCTCTCTCTCTCTCTCTCTCTCTCTCTCTCTCTCTCTCTCTCTCTCTCTCTCTCTCTCTCTCTCTCTCTCTCTTACTCTCTCTTACTCTCTCTCTCTCTCTCTCTCTCTCTCTCTCTCTCTCTCTCTCTCTCTCTCTCTTACTCTCTTACTCTCTCTCTCTCTCTGTTTCTCTCTCTCTTTCAGTATTGACTTATGTTTCTTGTTGCCATCACAGTTAGTGTTTAGATCAATGTTAACCGCAGAAGAATTGGGAAGTTATTATTCTGTAGGTTTCATGTTATAAAGCTATTTCGTTAAGGCAGACCTTTGCAATGAGAGTGATCTCCCTTGTGTTGTGGCTCCCCCTGGGTTGAGTCACGAGTACTAACTGCACCCTTGACGCCCAGCTCGGTATGAGTTCACATAAACGTCTCAGCTTTATAATTAATCTCATCACTTGATAACTACTCCAGAACCGAGAAAACAGCAAAAACCTTTGATATTATTTACCTGCCGCTCATGTCCGGCCTTTGATGTCTTGGTTAACCTACCCAAAAAATAAACAATAAATGAAAGAGTTTTATGTAATGTCATTCTCAAGATTGTGGTTTGTAATTTAATTTTTGAAAAATTAATTTGTTATATTCAATTTAATTTAAAAAATATTAGTTTTATGATTATGTTTACAGTAGTTTTTAATGACCTAGTTCTATTTGTATTGGTTAGGTTCATGTTTCAAAGAATATAAGTATGATCATTTTAGCTGTTGACCTTATACCTTTTACATCATTTAAAAATTCATTCATAGTCAGCTCCTTCATGTTTTATTTGTATTGTTTATTAATCATTTTCCTTGAGTTTAATTAAAGAAAGAAATAAATAAAAACTTATCTCTAACTGAAAGTTTTCATACCAAGCTAAGCAGTTATTCTACCCTCGAGCAACAATTAACACCAGACACAGTTATCATTGCTGAAGATATATAAACTGAGATGAAATTAAATTCTGTTTCTCGATATGGTCAGTTTTTCTGTTCTGGAATCAAGAGTTAATCCACATACACATACCAAAGTGATCTAAACTAACAGTAGAAATCCTTAAAGGGTTATCTGTTGAAATTTACTTTTATTGTCAAATAATCTTTTTTCATTTTTGAAACAGCTCTAATTCTTAACAACAGAACAAGATGTGGTCTGATTTCAGTAGCCTTGTATGTTCTTTTATGGCACTGTTACGAGAGGCGCAAGCTTCATTAAATAAATGATGCAAACTGAGTTAAGCTAATGCATTTGTGATTTGTTTCTGAAGTCGTAAGCGATAAATTGTAATCAGGTCGACTGAGTGCACGTGCTTTTGCACCATGTTGTGTAACTGTGACGTGTTCATTAACTAATGTTCTTTCAGTAACGAGTGGCACATTGCCGATTAACAAGTTGACATGAGATTAATTAAAGATGTGTCATCCCCCATCTAATGAAGCAAGTCGACCCGAAACAATGAGCTGTGAGTTTCGTGGGTCCAGTCACGTCCCAAAAGTCCCAGGATCCTTCAGCAAAAACGAATCAGTTCTACATTTTAAGTTTCCAACTTGGGAGTGAAATCAATGAATTTAGAAATCCAAAGGAGAGATTTTCTGGTAATTTGTCACATTTATGGCAATAAATTAATAATTTAGCTGATTCTTTCGAAAAAATATTTCAACTATCTAATGTGATGGGAAAGATTGATTTTAGAGGGAGGAAGACTGGCGAAGTGTGAAGACTGGGGTATTAGAGAGGTAATGACTTCTCGGTATGGATCCCGGCCAAACCCGGCAAACCCCGGCCCATTGTTTCACTTTATTTGGGCCAGGAAGTAATTAAGTGAATATTTTAATCATTTGAAAGTAATTTTGTCGGACCTGACGACGAGGCTGATTGCTAGGCATGTCTGTGAAGCTCCCACTAGCCTCCGGTGTACGCTTTCAAGTCAAGACTCAGCCGAGATTATTAAAATCATCCTGCTACAATCAAAGAAATGTAGCAGTCCTCCTGGCAAAGTGTCACAAGATTAAAAATGAAAATTAAGAATGTTATCCATCGCGTTCTTGTCAAGTTGTTTGAGGTTAATGTTTGATGATATGTTTGTTATTGCAACATATGGATTCTGTGAAGGTCGATGAGGATGGATGTGATATGAACGTGGTGGGGGGGAGGGGAGGGGGAGGTGTTGGAGGAAGAGTGATTACCCTGCAGACAACACATCTGAGGAGATAAACACTGGTCAAGGTAGATGAAAGAGAGATAGCGGGGAGAGGGATAGCTGCCCAGTGTTTGATGTGAAGTCCACCCTCGCTAGATGTGTGCTGCATGCAACTCAGCTAACCCTCCAGCAGCTGCCTACTTGCATTCTCTCATTCTCATTCTCTCTCTCTCTCTCTCTCTCTCTCTCTCTCTCTCTCTCTCTCTCTCTCTCTCTCTCTCTCTCTCTCTCTCTCTCTCTCTCTCTCTCTCTCTCTCATTGTCTCTCCATGAATCTGTCTCTCTCAGTGTCTCTCTATGTATCTCTCTGTATTAGTTTCCTTCTCCCTATCTCCTTTTCCCCTCCCTCCTTTTCCCCTTCCATCCAGTCCTGTCCATAAAGCAACTAGTCCTGTCCACACAAGTCACATCTGAGAGCATCTGTTCACCTTATAGAGCTCATCTAACCTCCATAGTAAGACAAGGATTCCTCACAAGTCCAACAGAGCTTGAATCACTCATCCTGATACCCTGTAGCTCAGGAAACAGCCCCTCAGTCTCTACTGTCATCATCGTGTGTCATGCAAGCATGTGTGATCTCGACTTAATTGAATGTAGCTCACTTTGATTTTTATGCCCTTCGTGAAATTATGACTCAATTACTTGAAAGAACAAATTTCATTTGTTTTGCAACCTGATGAAATCCAATTACCTCTACTTGAAGAGAACAAAGGAACTGTGGAATCACCGTTTTGCAGACAATTGTGGAGAACATTACGTGTCTTTTTATATGGTGTGTGTCGAAGCACTTTTACCGCTGTATACTGATGACAATTGACTCTAGTATTTGTCACTTCAGATCTTAACTCTGTTATGGGATCTTTGATGAATTTCAGAGATTGTGTCGGCCATTGATTCCAGGAGCGAACAATTCTGGTTCCTGTTGGCGCTGCCTTTAGCTCTAAGTAAAGCTAGTGATTGATTTCTGAATGATCAAATATTTGTATTCTCTGCAATTAGTCTAGAACAGTCACACTTGTAGGTATCGGTCAGAGGTCATGTGACAGATCATGTGACCAGGTCATGTGATACAGAGGCTATAATTTGATTGGCTGCCTGCTGGGATCTCACCTTTTATGACCTTTGCAAACAAGTTTATCAGTTGTCTGAATTCTTTGATTGCCTGGCTCTTATTGGCCTGTATCAAACAGAGGGGGAAGGACTGTTCTAGACAGCAGTATCTAGAGTTTCGGTATCTAGAGTTTCGGTATCTAGAGTTTCGGACTGTTTGTATTTATCAAGATAGTATCATACTTCACCATTCCTCCAATGCAAGGAATCCAGCAAGTCATTCAGTACAGCATTCTTACCCAGGAAATCCAAACAGATTGCTTTTATTCGGAGATATGAATCAATGTCACAATGTAGAATTCTTAAAGAAGAACGCAAGGGTCATTAATGGCTGTGCAATGTACAGCAGTTCACTCCACTAGCTTCAGAGAAAACACATGGCTCAAGTTATCAACGCGTCATGCACGTTATGCTAATGTCTGATTCTTGCATTAGAATAACAAGATTGTTGAATATCAATACGGCAAGGAGTCTCTGTGAAATGTCATATTAATATTTCTTCTGGCATTTTTGCGTTTAATTTGATAGCACCTGATACTGTAGGACCCGCCTAGAGTTGTGTGAGACAACAGAGGTATCAGCCTCTTAGAACCTTAATTACTGAGCACGTGAGGAAAGTGAGAACTCTGTGAGACCTTGGGCTAATGATGTATACTTGAAGAGTGTTATGTGATGATTTATCATAGACGAAGATCAGGTGTCTCACAATGTCTATCAATATAGTTTGTAGCAATGTGATCTTTTATGAAGTTTGTGTTTTTAGAAGAATGTCAAATTTATTTATTTATTATTATAATATGAGGAAAAGTGTTTATAGAAGTATATTATGTTCAGTACCAGTAATGCTGCAGGTTTCACTTTAAAGCAAAGCCAAACTGATGTTGCAGGCTTTCTCCTGGCAATGATATTAACTGCTACGTGAAGAACTCTCATGTCTCTTAGCTGCTCCATTATAACAAGCCACAGACCATTCTGGTTTGCCAATTTATGGGAGTCACTCGTTAACTAATTAATCCATAAAAAGGGTATCTGCATGTGCTCTTTTCACCTGACTAGAGTCGACAGGGATGTAGGTGTGTTGATGGAAGTCACCGATGGAAAAAGTGTGAGTGGCTGTCCAATTAGAAAAGTATTGCATCAGTATTTCAGCTCGCAAAAATTCAAAAAATTACCTGCTCTTTTTACAGATACTATGATTTTCATACAGGCTGAAGAAATCTATTAGAAATCACTCCCTTGCCGCTCCACTCCTGGAGGTAATTGCTACATGAAAGTAGAAACTTGTCTTTTCTAGGCTTGTTTTATACCTCTTTGATGAGACAAATTGGCACATGCAATAGTTAACATAGAGCTCTGGTCATTAGATGGGAGATTTTATATACACTGTTTCTCCCTGCTTCCAGGGATAAAGGACGATCAATGGAACTCCCAGTTGTTTGAAAAATGAAGCTGATTATTCAAGTCACGACTCGGCTTTGCATCTGTTAACATAACAGATTATTAATCTGCCGTCGCTTCTACTTTGTGCCCTCTGCTTCAGCGACATATGCACATTTCATTCTTCTTGTGGCTGGCTTGTACGTCAGTTTGGAGAAACGACAACGGATGGTGGAGGCCGATCTGAAAGGGGCTGAAAGCTGGAATAATGTGGAGAACTTGAAGTTATTCACCCATCTGGTGGGTGGTTATGAACATCCACAGGTATGGGTTCGAATCCAACAATGCTTTTACCCTGTCTGTAATTGTTTGGGTCAATGCTATATTGTATATAATGCAGTTCCACCCACAATAAGAACCATAATGGTTTTGAAGGGTATCTTCCTGAGATAGTAAGCGCGTTCGGCTTCGGATTAAGAGGTCTTGGGTTCAAATCCTGGGGCTCAGCAACTTTGTCTGCAGTAGAGAACTGTTCTACATGCATTAAAGTTTGGGTGCAATGCTACACTGAATTTCACCACCCATGGTTCGCTAGTTCCAGCCGATGCTCATAGGTTTCACTGCAGTGATTGCCACATGATGTTGCAGGCTTTCTCCCTGCGATAATAATAGCAGCAATGATATCAATGATATAAATCTATAAAGCGTTAAGCCCCAAATCACCTAACCTCACTTCCTGAGAATGTTGTCACCTTAATTTTAATTTAAGTCATCTCATATTTCACCTCGTCTGCACAAAAGTCTAATATAGGTAAAAAATATTTGTTGCTTTGCTCTCTCCTTTCCTCCCCTCTCCCCCTCCTGCCCCTCCTCCCCTTCTCCCCATTACCCCCTCCTCTCCTCCTCCTACTGTCATCACACTGCCCGAGCAACACACATTGTTGATGATGGTGGTGATGTTGACGTATTGTGTTGTGAGCTTGACCTGTGTCCAACACTGCACAGAGCTGTCAGTAGATGAGGCCAATCTCTCTACAGTTAATGAAAGCTCGTGTGATTCTAGTTTACAAGATAAATGTTTACAAACATGCAGCACTCACTGTCACAATCACACAATGAATGGACTTTTAATGTCTCTAGAAAACAAGCAGTGTCATTTGGACGACAAAAAGATTGGGACTGTATGTTTTCTTTGTGTTTTGTGGCAGTTTGTTCTTCACAACTCAGCTGATGGTTTATTTGTACCGTCGTGAAATTGCCTCGGAAAATAATTTGAAAAAACTTATATCCTTTACAGATGTGCTTATTTCCTGGCACAGTCAGTGGTCAGCGAGGCTTCCATCGGCGTCCAGTTAGTACCCGCAGCAACAATATTGGTGTCCGTTTCTCTGTAATATCATTTCTTCATGGGTTATTTCAGCCTCTGTAAAAATATCATTTGTCCAATGGAAAATAAGTTGTTTCATGGAAAGTTTATTCTGTTATATTGTTTATTTTTTCTGTCAGTACATTTATTCGTAAATTTCCCATCGCAGTAATAACTGAGATCTGCACCATCTAAGGAGGAAATATCTATCATTTCGACTCTGCGTCTGTTTTATTTGCATCAAGGATGATAGATGTTATAAAATACTCTATCTCTACAGCATGATAATGCATGTTGTTTATTCAATCGAGTATATGAAATTTTAGCATCAAAAGCTGTTCACGCTTTTACTGAATTAGATTTTCGAAGCAGTTTTGTATGTTCGATACTTTTCTCTCGCAGAAGCTGTTCTTATGTAGAAACCCTTCACTGTGGCGTCTATGATATTTAATGGTAAAATAATTACACCAAATAATCTGGTAATTCTGAATTCATTACTTTTTGTCGCATATTTCAACAAACATTGTTTAGTATTGATCACACCCTCATTACGAGGGACTATTCACTATCCAGTTCTCGGACTCCTCCTAAACTGTTTGTATTATCCCCTGAAGCTCGCAGTAAACTGTCTCCATTTAGATCTATTATGTCGGTCCCGGTTTCCATTCCATCCCAACAAAGCAACTTCTGATATTCTTTCAGTGTGTACATTTTCTTCCATTGATTTCATAAGCCAAAGAAGCTGACTTATCTTTGATGTGTTTGATTCATGGAGTTTCTATATAAAGCGGCGCTTCTCAGCAGACCACATCCCAGACTCGGCACATTCAGCGCCATCGTCCGCAACTCCCGTCCCCATCATGAATCAATGTATTAACTTGTGTACTCATATCCACTCCAGTAACGAGGCGCTTCTGTTGCGTCTTTGTAGCAGGGCAGGCTACCGTGTCAGCGACGCTGTATACAAACTCCACACCACTTCTTTCCTCCACCGACCCCGTTATACATAGATCTCTATTTGTTTGTTGTAAATCAATAACTTAATCACCAAAACTTTGTTTTCAGCGTAAGCAAACTTTGGAGATGATTTTTTCGCAGTAAAGAGATTTTTTTTCATCTTCCCCAACATGATGCATTGATCTGAGAAATGAAAAATGAAAAATGTCTGGGCGCATCTTAAAGGCAGAATTAATGTGAAGGTTTATAGCACTGGGCCATCTATCAGAGATGTAAACTGTTTGGGAATCGGGGTCAGGTTTTATAGACTCGCAGAGCAACATGCTCAGTCTGAGGCAATCACTGCTCAATGTTTAACTACGGACTAAGGATGTTCTTAGTACTGTAAGGGTCTTTGTGCAGATAGACCCAGCTCTGCAAGCAATGTAGGATATTAACCGACAAATTCATATTTCGTCCAGTGGCAGGTTCAAGAGGGTGTACAAATTTGTAAATTTGATAGATTTTTCAAAAAGTGGCAGCTCCCCTCACCCCTTCCTCCTGTCCCCCTCCTGCCCCCCTCCCCCCTGAACATTTCGGAATCTGCCTATGTCTTCTTTACATTGCTACTGTTTGTATGTTCTATCTCTGTTTGTGGTATTGATTAGTTTAAATGTAAGTGTCTTGGTTCTACGTGTACTGCTAATGTCTCTGTTGGTGCATAACTGATAATTGCTCTGATTGAATCAGCGCGGTCTAGGGACTTCCTTACCAGTTACAGGGAGTTGTTTAGTGTGCTTAACAGTTACAGGGAGTTGTTTAGTGTGCTTAACAGTTACAGGGAGTTGTTTAGTGTGCTTAACAGTTACAGGGAGTTGTTTAGTGTGCTTAACAGTTACAGGGAGTTGTTTAGTGTGCTTAACAGTTACAGGGAGTTGTTTAGTGTGCTTAACAGTTACAGGGAGTTGTTTAATGTGCTTACCAGTTAAAGGTGCATCCATTGTGTTTCATAACATTTTATTTGGCTTTCATACGTTCCAACTCATCACATGTGCTGTTTACAATACAAATAAATTCAAATAGCTTGCATATTCATCCCCAATCGCCAAATATATCATAATTACTAGTTTGCAATTAAAATTGAGTAACATCATTTTGCATGTGAAGAAACCGAAACTGCACGTCCCATTTACATGCACAGTAGTTATATGACCTATTAAACATTACCAACTCAATTTGTCTTTTTGTCTGTTATAGATAAGATTCCAAAATTACGTTTGACTCATTGACGCGCGCCACACGCTCTGCATTGTCCGGTTTTCGATCAGAAATCACTACTTTTACCTTCATATCGTCAATATGCTAATTCTACTATCATCAAAATGGTAGTTTTCGGTAACAGTCGATACATCTTTATAAAGTAACACCATTTATAACGTTTGGAATATGTGACCCCAACAACACAATGGATGTACCTTTAAAGGGAGTTGTTTAGTGTGCTTAACAGTTACAGGGAGTTGTTTAGTGTGCTTAACAGTTACAGGGAGTTGTTTAGTGTGCTTTACAGTGTTCAGTGGATATCTACATCATATTTAGAACAATAAGCTTTGTGAAAAATTTAATAAGTTGATTTTTTTAAACATGCAATGAAACCTAGAAACCATTGCCAAAAACCATTATTTCAGCGCGACTTCCCATATTATGTAGTCAGTGATGTCATAAAACGATTTTTAGTGAAGTCACTGAAAGTGTAAAGAGAAGTGGGCCGGTTCCTGTAAATTATTACGCGAATCAAATGGAATAGAATGAGTAATAAAGAAATTATTACACTCAAAAGTGCATCCTATGACTTTTACGAAACTCATGCATATTTAAGTATAACTTTCGTTCTTGCTCGGGCAATACAACTATTCACACCATTTCGTAACATATAACACATTATGTTGGGTGATAATCTCTATATGTATTATTCATTACTAGTTGTTATTTCAATATGAATCATTTTATCGTCTGCCCAGAAATAGTCTGATTGTGTAAAGACTATAGGTAAATTTGGAATTATTTTAATTTCTATACTTTTCCACACAATTTTGACATGCAAGAAGATTAATGTTTATGAAATGAAGCATGAATATTTACATGAAGGTGTTACACGCTTACAACTGTTACGGCAATTTACAGGCATTCGAAATGTTAACATGTGTGATGTCATTTTCAAAAGATTTTCCGTCACTTGACCTCTGTAATTTGCATCTTTATCCGTATATGACTCCAACGGATATCGAAATTATCCGTTGCCTTTATCCTTCCGAGAACACCATCCATTTTATGATGAAAAATTTACACTTGTTACGTTAAAGTCAAATAACACACTTCCTTGGGTAATAATCTCGTTATGTATTATTCATTACTGGTAATTTCAATATAAATCATTTTATCACCAGCCCCAAAATAGCCTGATTGTGTAAAGACTAGGTAAATTTGGAATTATTATCTCTCTTATCTTATGATCTATACTTATCCACACAATTTTGACATGCCAGAAGATTCACTGTTTCAAAATGTGTGTAGACGTGCCAAGGCTAGAACCGGTTCTCTTTGATGCTGTCGGGAGCTTGACTGCAGAGTCCACCCAGTCAAGAAGAGAAACACCAAGGCCCCTTTCAGTAACAGCGAGCACTTAAGTCGCTCATTGATCGCTCAATGTAGCGCTCAATGAGTGCTTCTTCTCTCTTGAACGACACAGTGCAAATTCCTCGAAGTTTGCTTGCCTTGCTACGTAGCGCTACATTGAGCAATTGCGTTCAAGAGAGGTTTAAAAGTAATCGCTCATTGAGCGATTACTTTGAAACATCTCTTGAACACGGCCCTGATAGAGAGTTGTGTTGGACTCTCGCTCTCCTCACTGGTTCACCCATCATCTTCACCCCGACTCCTTACCTTGAGTCCTCACCCCCCTCTTCCCTCCCCCCACCCACCCAATCTGTGGGTTCATCTATATGCAGGATTGATTATTAATATCTCTTTTATATGCAGTATTTGATGTGATGTAACGTGTGAGAGTGCGACTGGTTCCGGCCCGTAGAGAGACACCAGCGTGTAGTCTTGTATCAGTCCCTCAGAGACCCCGCCGCTCAAACTCCAGTGCTGGATTAACTTGATCGAACATAACAACAAAGCTGGGTAATTTTCAGCTGCAATCAGTTTGTAAACTTTATTATTGTGTGTTCTATTTGTTTTCCATAAAGAGTTATTGGGCTGCTAAATGTGGCTAGTTTCTCAGTACTCTAGGGAGTATGAGAGGGAGGAAGATCGAGAGGGTTGAGAGAGGAGGGGGATCGAGAGAGGAGGGGGATCAAGGGGAGTACAGGAGGAAGTGAGTCAGGGATTATTTATGGGGATGTAGCATTTGAGTAGCAATGATTGAAGATTTCAAGAGGTATGCCCAAACTATTATCGTCTTCATTATCATCATGATCATAACCATCATAAAAACTACCACTACCCACCATCACAATCACCTTCATCACTTATTTCAAAATATCATTGTTTTTTTATACCACCATCACAATACCCAATGACCAATCTATGACAACTGCAAGTGCCTTTCTTCTTCACTATCTATCATGACAATCACCACCACTGCCATCATCATCACCGACACGACCATCAGCATCATCATCATCAACACCATCACCATTATCATCATCATTAGCATCATCATCATCAATACCATCATTATCACCACCATCACAATCAACACCACCATCATCACAATCAACACCACCATCATCACGACCATCATCATCATCATCATCAGCAGCAGCAGCAGCATCACTATCAACACCACCACTGCCATCACCATCATGACCATAATCATAGCCAACACCATCACTACAACAATCCAACCATACCACCACTGCCAGTGTTACCATCAATGCCCATCAACCACCATCATCACAAACAGCAACACCACCACCTCCACCACAGGACCATCCTCTAACCACCACCTCTCTACCTCCTGATCCCAACTGGCATGTGTAGAGAGACCCCCCTCTAACCACCACCTCTATACCTTCTGGTCCCAGCTAGCATGTGTAGAGAGTGTAGTGGAGATCGGTTATGACTGGTGTATGTGTGTGTGTAAGTGGATGAGACAGCTCTGGTCAGTGGAGAGTCCCCTCATTTATTTATTATCTGCCTCCTGACTCACAGGACTCCCGAGGGCCCCGGAATAGCCATCTAACTCACTTTGAGTGTGGTACAGCATCAAACACAGGGCCGCTGGATCTCGGATGTGTAATGAACAGTCGGCTTGCATCATGCAGCCCATCAGGACGGGCAGACTGACTGAAGCTGTGTCCGACTCACACCTTGACAGTGTAGTCTTCACTGGCACGTGTCAAATCATATCAGTCTTCTCTGTGTACACGTTCCCCTCTCCGCTGTGCAACATGTGGATACACACCCCATATATCAGGGAACTCACAGGAGACTTCAAATGACTGCAGATCTTGCAAACATGCCCTGCAGATATGAGCATGTTGGTATGAGGTAGTCTCCCTTGGCAGGGAAAAGTAACTTCTCAAATTTCTGTGTGTGATGGTTTCATGTGTCAAACTGAAAGTCACACAAAACACATAGTCAGACACATAGTATCAGACTCACTGAAGACACACAGTCACACAAAACCATACTCACAGAGAAATCACAGACACACAAAACCGCACCCACACAAAGGCACATAGTCACTCAGAATCAGACTTACTGAAAGACACACAGACGCACAGATCACAGACAGACGCACAGATCACAGAGAGACGACACACAGATCACAGAGAGACGACACACAGATCACATAGAGATGACACACAGATCACAGAGAGATAAACAGACCACAGAGAGACAGATCACAGACAGACATAGATCACAGAAATACAGACCACAGAGAGACAGATCACAGAGAGACAGATCACAGAGAGATTCACAGATCATAGAGACACACACAGACACAGATCACAGAGACACAGACCACAGAGAGACAGATCACAGAGAGATTCACAGACACACAGATCATAGAGAGACACAAAGACACACAGACACAGAGGGACACAGATCACAGAGTGACACAGAGATCACAAGTTGACACACAGACACACTTGCTCTCAGAGAGAGAGAGATTGATTTCTCAGTCAGAGTGTATGCTCATCTTTCTATTGCCTAATCTCACTGATAGCTCAGTCTCTATTTTTATCTGAGACGTTTTTCCAATCTCCATTGCTTGGTGTTGTTGATTTTATTTTCCGCATTCAGCTTTGATCAGGTGATGGTGATGTCTTCAAAGTGATGGGATCACAACCTATTTGAGTTGATGTTGACAATAAATAACACCAGTGACAATCAAACTGGTTGCTTTCTCCTTGCCAAACTTTATACGTCTCCATCGACATGAATCACTTTTGGCAATAAAACTCTTTAGAAGAGACCCTGTAACAAGCTGTAATTACTCTTCTGTGATATATTTGTTAATCTCTTGTGTCATGTGTAATATAGTGGTTAGTCTCATGTGTCATGTGTGATATACTGGTTAGTCTCTTGTGTCATGTGTGATATATTGGTAAGTCTCTTGTGTTATGTGTGATATATTGGTAAGTCTCATGTGTCATGTGTGATATACTGGTTAGTCTCTTGTGTCACGTGTGATATACTGTTTAGTCTCTTGTGTCATGTGTGATATACTGGTTAGTTTCTTGTGTCATGTGTGATATATCGGTTAGTCTCTTGTGTCACGTGTGATATACTGTTTAGTCTCTTGTGTCATGTGTGATATACTGGTTAGTCTCCTGTGTCATGTGTGATATACTGGTTAGTCTCTTGTGTCATATGTGATATACTGGTTAGTCTCTTGTGTCATGTGTGATATATTGTTTAGTCTCTTGTGCCATATTTGATATACTGGTTAGTCTCATGTGTCAAGTATGATATACTGGTTAGTTTCTTGTGTCATGTGTGATATATCGGTTAGTCTCTTGTGTCACGTGTGATATACTGTTTAGTCTCTTGTGTCATGTATGATATACAGGTTAGTCCCTTGTGTCATGTAAGATATACTGGTTGATCTCCATTTCATTTAAGATATACTTGTTAGTTTCTAGTTTTTGTGCTTTTTTCGTCCCCGTTTCAGAACCGATACCAGTCCTCTGGCATTGAGATACATGTTACCCTGCGGCCCCCAGAGTTATACTGTGTGGTAGACGGAGGGTTAAAGGGACGCTTCAACAGGGGTCAATCTCTGTCCAACCTGAACTGTACACTTTGTGGTTTTTATTAAATTTATTTTAATGCCATGATGTAAAGACAAAGTCTGTAATTGTGTAATTGTCATTCACCAAACAGAGTTTGTTATCCAGGGAAAAGAGTGTTGTCAAGTTGTTGTCCTCAAGTTGTTATTAAGTCATCTCGTTGTCATGGCACACTGACTGACATGCCTCTGCTTGGTAGGCAAGTCATGGTCACCGTCGTTACTTAATCAAATAATGCCAGCTGAACTACATTTATATTCATTGTTCGGTTCTTACACAACTTAATGCAGTTGTAAAAAGACAATTTCAATGTCTACGTTCCAAAAGCCATGAGTTTTAATGTTTTTTTACCCTTGAAGTGAATCAAGATTTTTTCTATAAGTGTTTTACTGGACTGCAGCAGATACACAGAGACATTGAGAGACAGAGACACCTATAAACACAGAGACATGGAGAGACAGAGACACCTATAAACACAGAGACACCTATAAACACAGAGACACAGAGACATGGAGAGACAGAGACAACTATAAACACTGAGACACACAGAGACAAATACAGAAACACAGAGACACAGAAACAAGACACAGAGATACATATAGACCGAGACACAGAGAGACACACACACAGACACAGAGATACAGAGACTGAGACAGAGACTGAGGCACCGAGAGAGTAACCGAGATACAGACACTGTGACAGACATACACTGACACTGAGACAGAGATACAGACACTGAGACAGAGATACAGACACTGAGACAGAGATACAGAGACTGAGACAGAGATACAGAGACTGAGACAGAGATACAGACACTGAGACAGAGATACAGACACTGAGACAGAGATACAGACACTGTGACAGACATACACTGACACTGAGACAGAGATACAGACACTGAGACAGAGATACAGACACTGAGACAGAGATACAGACACTGTGACAGACATACACTGACACTGAGACAGAGATACAGACACTGAGACAGAGATACAGACACTGAGACAGAGATACAGACACTGTGACAGACATACACTGACACTGAGACAGAGATACAGACACTGAGACAGAGATACAGACACTGAGACAGAGATACAGACACTGAGACAGAGATACAGACACTGAGACAGAGATACAGACACTGAGACAGAGATACAGACACTGAGACAGACATACACTGACACTGAGACAGAGATACAGACACTGAGACAGAGATACAGACACTGTGACAGACATACACTGACACTGAGACAGAGATACAGACACTGAGACAGAGATACTGACACTGAGACAGAGATACAGACACTGAGACATAGATACAGAGACTGAGACAGAGATACAGACACTGAGACAGAGATACAGACACTGAGACAGAGATACAGACACTGAGACAGACATACACTGACACTGAGACAGAGATACAGACACTGATACAGACACTGAGACAGAGATACAGAGACTGAGACAGAGACTGAGGCACCGAGAGAGTAACCGAGATACAGACACTGTGACAGACATACACTGACACTGAGACAGAGATACAGACACTGAGACAGAGATACAGACACTGAGACAGAGATACAGAGACTGAGACAGAGATACTGACACTGAGACAGAGATACAGACACTGAGACAGAGATACAGAGACTGAGACAGAGATACAGACACTGAGACAGAGATACAGACACTGAGACAGACATACACTGACACTGAGACAGAGATACAGACACTGAGACAGAGATACAGAGACTGAGACAGAGATACAGACACTGAGACACAGAGATACTGACACTGAGACAGAGATACTGACACTGAGACAGAGATACAGACACTGAGACATAGATACAGAGACTGAGACAGAGATACAGACACTGAGACAGAGATACAGACACTGAGACAGAGATACAGACACTGAGACAGACATACACTGACACTGAGACAGAGATACAGACACTGAGACAGAGATACAGACACTGAGACAGAGATACAGAGACTGAGACAGAGACTGAGGCACCGAGAGAGTAACCGAGATACAGACACTGTGACAGACATACACTGACACTGAGACAGAGATACAGACACTGAGACAGAGATACAGACACTGAGACAGAGATACAGAGACTGAGACAGAGATACAGAGACTGAGACAGAGATACAGACACTGAGACAGAGATACAGACACTGAGACAGAGATACAGACACTGTGACAGACATACACTGACACTGAGACAGAGATACAGACACTGAGACAGAGATACAGACACTGAGACAGAGATACAGACACTGTGACAGACATACACTGACACTGAGACAGAGATACAGACACTGAGACAGAGATACAGACACTGAGACAGAGATACAGAGACTGAGACAGAGACTGAGGCACCGAGAGAGTAACCGAGATACAGACACTGTGACAGACATACACTGACACTGAGACAGAGATACAGACACTGAGACAGAGATACAGACACTGAGACAGAGATACAGAGACTGAGACAGAGATACAGACACTGAGACAGAGAGACTGACACTGAGACAGAGATACAGAGACTGAGACAGAGATACAGACACTGAGACAGAGATACAGACACTGAGACAGAGATACAGAGACTGAGACAGAGATACAGACACTGAGACAGAGATACAGACACTGAGACAGAGATACAGACACTGAGACAGAGATACAGACACTGTGACAGACATACACTGACACTGAGACAGAGATACAGACACTGAGACAGAGATACAGACACTGAGACAGAGATACAGACACTGTGACAGACATACACTGACACTGAGACAGAGATACAGACACTGAGACAGAGATACAGAGACTGAGACAGAGATACAGACACTGAGACAGAGATACAGACACTGAGACAGACATACAGACACTGTGACAGACATACACTGACACTGAGACAGAGATACAGAGACTGAGACAGAGATACAGACACTGAGACAGAGATACAGACACTGAGACAGAGATACAGACACTGTGACAGACATACACTGACACTGAGACAGAGATACAGACACTGAGACAGAGATACAGACACTGAGACAGAGATACAGACACTGAGACAGAGATACAGACACTGAGACAGAGATACAGACACTGAGACAGAGATACAGACACTGAGACAGAGATACAGACACTGAGACAGAGATACAGACACTGAGACAGACATACACTGACACTGAGACAGAGATACAGACACTGAGACAGAGATACAGACACTGAGACAGAGATACAGACACTGAGACAGAGATACAGACACTGAGACAGAGAGACTGACACTGAGACAGAGATACAGAGACTGAGACAGAGATACAGACACTGAGACAGAGATACAGACACTGAGACAGAGATACAGAGACTGAGACAGAGATACAGACACTGAGACAGAGATACAGACACTGAGACAGAGATACAGACACTGAGACAGAGATACAGACACTGTGACAGACATACACTGACACTGAGACAGAGATACAGACACTGAGACAGAGATACAGAGACTGAGACAGAGATACAGACACTGAGACAGAGATACAGACACTGAGACAGAGATACAGACACTGAGACAGAGACTGAGGCACCGAGAGAGTAACCGAGATACAGACACTGAGACAGAGATACTGACACTGAGACAGAGATACAGACACTGAGACAGAGATACAGACACTGAGACAGAGATACAGAGACTGAGACAGAGACTGAGGCACCGAGAGAGTAACCGAGATACAGACACTGAGACAGAGATACAGAGACTGAGACAGAGACTGAGGCACCGAGAGAGTAACCGAGATACAGACACTGAGACAGAGATACTGACACTGAGACAGAGGTACAGACACTGTGACAGACATACACTGACACTGAGACAGAGATACTGACACTGAGACAGAGATACAGAGACTGAGACAGAGACTGAGGCACCGAGAGAGTAACCGAGATACAGACACTGAGACAGAGATACTGACACTGAGACAGAGGTACAGACACTGAGACAGAGATACAGACACTGAGACAGAGATACAGAGACTGAGACAGAGACTGAGGCACCGAGAGAGTAACCGAGATACAGACACTGAGACAGAGATAGTGACACTGAGACAGAGATACAGACACTGTGACAGACATACACTGACACTGAGACAGAGATACAGACACTGAGACAGAGAGATAAAGAGACACCAGGAGAACTCAACATTTACATGAGGTCAATGTCGACAAAGTCTCTTAGGAGGATCCATGAAACTTTATTTTCTATTAAACAAGTGCTTATCTTTCTAGGGTATGTTTTATTGTTGATTATGCTCTGTACTTGTTGGTCACAAAACTCGTAACTGAAACCTGCAGACATGATGTGAGGACATTAATCTCTTTAGACAAGTTTTCAATGGAGAAGTATTACAGAGCTAGTTGAAATAGACACTTAATAGCCCTTTTGTTACTTTTGTACCTAGGTCCTTTTCCTGGGTCATGAAAGTTGTGAACACTTTATGAGGAAGAAGAGATTATATTTCTAGACATATGATTGAACATGGTAATAGTACTTTTAAAACATTTTAATGTTTTTTTTAATGTTGAATTACCTAAACATATATATATTTGTTGATGCAATGATATTATGGATTTACCTCTCAAGAGTCAGTGGTCACTTCAGAGTTATTCCCCTTGTTGACAATTGATTCCTTATAATCAAGCACTAGGGTTTGGCATAAAATCATCCGATAAAGGGCTGGCAGAGAGAGTGGTGCTGTTGGGGGTGTGGTCTTATAAAAACTTGGGCAATTTATCTAAAGATGTAAATGTTTAAACATCTCATGGCTTTATTAACACTTAACAATTAATTTGGGAATTTTCATGAATATGCCATGGGATTATTTGGAAAATATTACACGAGTTTAGGTGTAAAAGATGTGTAGGTTGCTTTTACACATACTGCACATTTTCGGTCATTCAGATATTATTTCAGCAGATTAAGCGTCAATATGGAAGAAAACGTTGATATTTTGCTAGGATGAACAGAAAATTAAATGAAATTGAAAAAAGGGTAAGAAGCGAAATCAGAAATACCAGAGAGTTTGGGGAATAAAGATTTGAGCATATTTCAACATATTTCAGCTCTAGGGTACACGAGTTGGGAATGAATCTGCACATGTGTGCAGCTGGGAGTGCATGTCTGGTGCTGTGTCACCGCGTCCTGGTGCAGGGGGGAGTGAAAGGAATACCCTCCTGTCAGCATGTGTGTATGATTCAACAGTTAAATGAGAATAAATGGAATCAGGAATTTGGATATGCCATAGTCATGCTGTCCATATATTGTAGTAAAGTCTATTGTTGAATGGTTTGCCTTCTGAGTTGACTGTTTTAACTTTTCTGGGATAGTCAATTTTTAGTGAGCAATTCTCCCTTGTAATTCCTATGAATTGATTGCTCAGAACGACAGTTCTCAAGCTATTTAGTTTTGCTGAGATTTGAAATATATAAATACTGAAAATGCTTGTAAAGATTTTGTTCTGAGCTCGTAAAAGGAGATTTGAATCCCACTTGTGAAAAAAGTGAAACTTATTATTATTTTATTATTTTTTGTGTCACTTCTAACATGTTTATGTTGTTTGATGTATGCAAGTCAAAGGGATATTCTCTGTTCAAAGGATGCCATTGTCAGATTTGATCTAGCCAATGAGGCCTTGTACAGTATACTGTTTTATATGACATTAAGAGCATTAACCCTCAGCCTGCTGATCTCAGATTGTTCTTGGTTTCCTATCATTACACGGTGCTCAAGTCCTGATTGTTCTTGGTTTCCTATCATTACACGGTGCTCAAGTCCTGATTGTTCTTGGTTTCCTATCATTGCACGGTGCTCAAGTCCTGATTGTTCTTGGTTTCCTATCATTACATGGTGCTCAAGTCCTGATTGTTCTTGGTTTCCTATCATTACATGGTGCTCAAGTCCTGATTGTTCTTGGTTTCCTATCATTACATGGTGCTCAAGTCCTGATTGTTCTTGGTTTCCTATCATTACATGGTGCTCAAGTCCTGATTGTTCTTGGTTTCCTATCATTACATGGTGGGCAAGTCCTGATTGTTCTTGGTTTCCTATCATTACATGGTGCTCAAGTCCTGATTGTTCTTGGTTTCCTATCATTACATGGTGCTCAAGTCCTGATTGTTCTTGGTTTCCTATCATTACATGGTGCTCAAGTCCTGATTGTTCTTGGTTTCCTATCATTACATGGTGCTCAAGTCCTGATTGTTCTTGGTTTCCTATCATTACATGGTGGGCAAGTCCTGATTGTTCTGGGTTTCCTATCATTACATGGTGCTCAAGTCCTGATTGTTCTTGGTTTCCTATCATTACATGGTGCTCAAGTCCTGATTGTTCTTGGTTTCCTATCATTACATGGTGCTCAAGTCCTGATTGTTCTTGGTTTCCTATCATTACCTGGTGCTCAAGTCCTGATTGTTCTTGGTTTCCTATCATTACATGGTGCTCAAGTCCTGATTGTTCTTGGTTTCCTATCATTACATGGTGCTCAAGTCCTGATTGTTCTTGGTTTCCTATCATTACATGGTGCTCAAGTCCTGATTGTTCTTGGTTTCCTATCATTACATGGTGCTCAAGTCCTGATTGTTCTTGGTTTCCTATCATTACATGGTGCTCAAGTCCTGATTGTTCTTGGTTTCCTATCATTACTTGGTGCTCAAGTCCTGATTGTTCTTGGTTTCCTATCATTACATGGTGCTCAAGTCCTGATTGTTCTTGGTTTCCTATCATTACATGGTGCTCAAGTCCTGATTGTTCTTGGTTTCCTATCATTACATGGTGCTCAAGTCCTGATTGTTCTTGGTTTCCTATCATTACATGGTGCTCAAGTCCTGATTGTTCTTGGTTTCCTATCATTACATGGTGCTCAAGTCCTGATTGTTCTTGGTTTCCTATCATTACTTGGTGCTCAAGTCCTGATTGTTCTTGGTTTCCTATCATTACATGGTGCTCAAGTCCTGATTGTTCTTGGTTTCCTATCATTACATGGTGCTCAAGTCCTGATTGTTCTTGGTTTCCTATCATTACATGGTGCTCAAGTCCTGATTGTTCTTGGTTTCCTATCATTACATGGTGCTCAAGTCCTGATTGTTCTTTGTTTCCTATCATTACATGGTGCTCAAGTCCTGATTGTTCTTGGTTTCCTATCATAACATGGTGGGCAAGTCCTGATTGTTCTTGGTTTCCTATCATTACATGGTGCTCAAGTCCTGATTGTTCTTGGTTTCCTATCATTACATGGTGCTCAAGTCCTGATTGTTCTTGGTTTCCTATCATTACACGGTGCTCAAGTCCTGATTGTTCTTGGTTTCCTATCATTACATGGTGCTCAAGTCCTGATTGTTCTTGGTTTCCTATCATTACATGGTGCTCAAGTCCTGATTGTTCTTGGTTTCCTATCATTACATGGTGCTCAAGTCCTGATTGTTCTTGGTTTCCTATCATTACACGGTGCTCAAGTCCTGATTGTTCTTGGTTTCCTATCATTACATGGTGCTCAAGTCCTGATTGTTCTTGGTTTCCTATCATTACATGGTGCTCAAGTCCTGATTGTTCTTGGTTTCCTATCATTACATGGTGCTCAAGTCCTGATTGTTCTTGGTTTCCTATCATTACATGGTGCTCAAGTCCTGATTGTTCTTGGTTTCCTATCATTACACGGTGCTCAAGTCCTGATTGTTCACTCTGCTCACATGTTACTGTAAAATCGCAACCCAGATGAGAATGGTTAAATGTTACTGATTTATCGTCCAAAACTGTGTTCCACAGGAGATATTGCTTGAGTGATAAATTTACAAATATGACATACAGAGTCCAGGGACTCGCTACCACAAGCTATTGTGAGTCTCAGCAGATATAAGTGAGTGTCTTAATGAGTAAGAAAAACTAGATAAAAGACTTTTTAGTCCAAGGGACTCAAAGTTTTAATTTTATGAGTCGATCCTTTCCAAATTTTATGAGTATTTGATGCAGGACTCAGGGGTAAATTTATCACTGGAGATCAAACAATATTTCCTACGAGATAAACAGTAGATAATGCAAAATACCCTTCCACTGCCATCTGCATGACATTACGTTGCTTTTACATCATCATGGAATGACATCACAATTCTAACCTAATGAAAAATTAATTGGATGATAAACAGAATCTCCTCCTCATGTCTTCTGATGTCAAATATATTAACACTTCTTGATGAAATTTAAATATCCTCTGCAATCATTGGATATAGTTACTTTTATCAACTTGTGTTAATATGTCTGAGATCAGACGACACTGGTGAGATGCTCTATTTATTGTGCAGATTAAGTTTGATATTCCACACTGTCTTATCATTCTATATCAAATGTTCTCTGAAGGCTTTCTGAAAAAGAATTAATCTCTGACAGATGATCCATATGTTCCAACTTCCATTAAAAAGCTGGTTGAATTAAAGGTACATCCATTGTGTTGTTTTGGGTCACATATGCTAAACTTTGTAAATTGTATTATTTTATCGAGAAGTACTTATTGTTGCCGAAAATTGCCATTTTGATCTTAGTCCGCTCAGTATACCAGCAATATAAAGGTAAAAGTATTGATTTCTGACCGAAAACCGGACAATGTACTGCGCGTGGCGCGCGTCAATTGGTCAAACGTAATTTTGGAAACTTATTTACAACAGACTTAAAGAAAACTTTAAGTTGATAATGTTAATATGTCTTATAAATACTGTGTATGTAAATGGAACGTGTAATTTCGGTTTCTGCACATGCATAATGGTGTTGCTTGATTTTAATTGTAAACTAGTAATTATTATATATTTGGCGATTGGGGATGAATATGCTAGTTGAGTAAAATTATTTGAACTGTTATCAACACATATTGTATGTTGGCATGTATTAAAGGCAAATACAATTTTATGAAACACAATGGATGCACCTTTAAAGTTTGATTGTACGATGGCTATTTGGTAAAAATTTGAAAGGATCAATCCAGTTAAAAATTTAAAGTCAAAATGAAAAAGAAAAGAAATGATGTGGATTTTAATTAGATGTGGACACTATTATCTCATAAATCATCTGAATTGTAAGTTGGGATAGAGATAAGTTGTCTCTCGTATGGTCTTTGTCTAGTTGGCACACATGGACACACATGGTGATGCTCTGGTGCAGAGGATTAGTCCAGCTAGATGTGTTAAGTGAGATTTACACTTCCCTGAACACAATTATACCATAAATTAGGGTAATGGTCATTTTAGATATATACACCTCAGGCTAAACATGTGTGTTGTGGCTGAATCAACATGATTTTCTATCACGTTCATAATCAGCTCCTCATAAACAAGCTTAGAAATCTTCCCAACCATCATGTCCCCACCCCTAACAAGAACCAAGGACATTCTCCCCCCCCCCCCTCCCCCCAAAAATGAGCAATGAAGGAACATGTTATGAGAACAGTTGTGGCCTCCAGAACATCCTCAAATATCAACCTAATGACTGTGTAAGTCATGTTCACATATCAAACCCCAGATAGGTAGTCAACCCCCAGATAGTTAGTCAACCCCTAGATAGTTAGTCAACCCCAAGATAGTTAGTCAACCCCAGATAGTCAGTCAACCCCTAGATAGTTAGTCAACCCCAAGATAGTAAGTCAACCCCAGATAGTAAGTCAACCCCAGATAGTCAGTCAACCCCTAGATAGTAAGTCAACCCCAGATAGTTAGTCAACCCCAGATAGTCAGTCAACCCCTAGATAGTAAGTCAACCCCAAGATAGTTAGTCAACCCCCAGATAGTCAGTCAACCCCAGATAGTTAGTCAACCCCAGATAGTTAGTCAACCCCAAGATAGTTAGTCAACCCCAGATAGTCAGTCAACCCCAGATAGTTAGTCAACCCCTAGATAGTTAGTCAACCCCAAGATAGTTAGTCAACCCCAAGATAGTTAGTCAACCCCCAGATAGTCAGTCAACCCCCAGATAGTCAGTCAACCCCAGATAGTTAGTCAACCCCAGATAGTCAGTCAACCCCTAGATAGTTAGTCAACCCCAGATAGTCAGTCAACCCCTAGATAGTTAGTCAACCCCAGATAGTTAGTCAACCCCAAGATAGTTAGTCAACCCCAGATAGTCAGTCAACCCCTAGATAGTTAGTCAACCCCAAGATAGTTAGTCAACCCCCAGATAGTCAGTCAACCCCTAGATAGTAAGTCAACCCCAGATAGTTAGTCAACCCCAGATAGTCAGTCAACCCCTAGATAGTAAGTGAACCCCAGATAGTTAGTCAACCCCTAGATAGTTAGTCAACCCCAAGATAGTTAGTCAACCCCAGATAGTTAGTCAACCCCAGATAGTCAGTCAACCCCTAGATAGTTAGTCAACCCCAGATAGTCAGTCAACCCCTAGATAGTCAGTCAACCCCTAGATAGTTAGTCAACCCCAGATAGTTAGTCAACCCCCAGATAGGTAGTCAACCCCCAGATAGTTAGTCAACCCCCAGATAGTTAGTCAACCCCAGATAGTCAGTCAACCCCTAGATAGTTAGTCAACCCCAGATAGTTAGTCAACCCCCAGATAGGTAGTCAACCCCCAGATAGTTAGTCAACCCCTAAATGGTTAGTCGACCCCAGAGAGTCTGTCCATCAGGGTTCCCACACATGTTGCTGAGCTATGCGTCAAGTCCAGCGTCTGCCCCTAAGGATTGATGGAGGTCGTCCAGACGATTACAATCCCATGTCTGTGTCCAACTGGGGCGACCAATCAAAACCTGCATAAATAACCAGAGGTTAGAGAATATTACCGCAGCCAATGACTTCATCGCCAGCAGGTGACAGGGCCATGTGTGATGTGTTGCTCCGGAAGTAGAGAAAATAGGACAGAGTTGTTTTGTAGGGGACTGGAGGAGTTCTGATGAACTTGTCACATCTCCCACTGCTGGCCAGACAAATAGCAAAGGTTAGACAGATCATCATCCCCTGTACCAGCCCCAAGCTAGACTCTTCCAGCCATGTGGGGCTTGTTACAGCTTCCAGAAGTCAATCACTTTAACCTTTAACTTGCAGCTCCGGGAGCTATACACTGCTTGAAGAAATATATGTAGGCCTTGATGGAGTTCTTGAAACCAACCTTTGATCTGTGGACCAAGAACAGTACATGTTACCATGTTACTACTTGAAGGTTAAATATCAGGCAGTGGGCGTGGGAAAGGACAGCCACTTTAACCCTTAACTTGCAGCTCCTTGGCATGGTATAGGAATCATGATGGATTACTTGATTCAATCCAGTTTAACCTTTTGCATACGGAATCAATGTTAAAATCTATGAGAGATTATAAGGTATTCATTGAGCTTAGGCTTGTTAGGTTTAAGAAATCAGTCCCTCTAACATTGAATCTGCATCTATGGATGTATGCATGTCATCAAATTTCTCCAATATAGGCAAAGCTCTACCTGCCCGTGGTACAGATTCGTGTGCTGTGAGTCCCTGTATCTATCTTTATGTCCTAGTCAATTGATCAGACGTCTGATGCTTCAGCCATGTCTGTTGTCTCTTTGTTTGTATATTAAAATTCTTGTTACAAAATGCAGGTTAAACATCTGTTCCTTAGGTTGAAGTTAAGATTTCTTTTTTCTTTGCATTTTCCTGAATTCTTATTGCAAATAAATGAAAGAATCAAAGTTCTCCGAAAGGTTCAAATAGGTAAAGAAATTGACATTCCAGTGGCACAAAAAGTTGTAAGAGAATACCAAAAACCCTTCTGATGGAAAAACTATAAGATTTCGGGAGTATTGGGTGGAACAGTTTCTGCTTGTTGACAATGATATTTACACATGTGTTGGTACAACATGCACTACTGCACTTCTCTCTGTATAAACTTGTATATGTATCAGTGTCAGCAGTTTGGTGAGGAGTTGAGGCTTGAGAGAGAGGGAGGTGAGGGATATAAGGGTGATTGGGGTAGAAGGGGATAGAAGGGTGATTGGGGTAGAAGGGTGATTGGGGTAGAAGGGGATATAAGGGTGATTGGGGTAGAAGGGGATAGAAGGGTGATTGGGATAGAAGGGTGATTGGGATAGAAGGGTGATGGAAATAGAAGGGTGATGGAAGTAGAAGGGTGATGGGGATAGAAGAATCAAGGAGGTAGAAGTATGATTAGGATAGAAGGATGATTAGGACAGAAGGATGAACGGGGTAGAAGGGTGATGGGATCTAGTGAAAGAAGGTTGATTGGGATAGAAGGGTGATGGGGATAGAAGGATGATCGGGGTAGAATGGTGATGGTGTCTGGTGAAAGAAAGCTGTTTGGGATAGAAGGGGTCGTGGTAAAGGATGATTAGGTTGATGAGGGTAGAAGGGTGATTGGGATAAAAGGGAGATGGGATAGAAGGGTGATTGGGATAAAAGGGAGATGGGATAGAAGGGTGATTGGGATAAAAGGGAGGGGGTCATTGATGTAGAAGGGATAAGGTAGGGTGTTGAAGTGGACAGATGGGGAGGGGAGAAGGCGTTCAGGTTGGAAAGGAACCTGGGGGAGGTGTTTTGTTTATGGAGCCGAGAGCGAGAGCGGATGAGCAAGAGTGGAGGAATGAGGGTAAATCTGCAACACATTACAGGGCACTGGAGGCACTGTTACAGAGATGGGTCGGAGTATCACTTCCATGTGACATGACTCAGCTGTCCTCATCAAGTTTGCTGGAGGTATTATGTCATACTTCATGGTGTTGGAGAGATGAATGATAGCTCAGTTTCTGGCTTTCCGTATATCAAAATAATATGTCACTTATGCTTTGTCTCTGCCTTGAGTAATTGTGTTCGCTGTCATCATAACATTATCTGTGCTTATCTACATGGTCCCATGATCTAAACAATAACAAAACTATGATTATTATTATATTTATCTATCAGAATTTGGTTCAACTCTCATGTAACTGTCTAATCTCTTATTGTACAAGCTCTCCAAAAGGGAGGATAATAAAGTTTTATATAAAAATAACCCTGCTTGAGTTTCAAGTTTTTAGGCTTTTGCTAATTCTTGCTCATCAATGAACTTAAAAATACAATTGCACATATCTACCCTGTCAGGGGGTTGATGGTTTCTTGAGTTACTTGTAACATCTTTTTAAAGTTAAAGTAACGTTCTCTCCAGTCAAGAATGGTAAAACTTTTACAGGGCCTTTTGTGAATCAAATTCCTATTAAATTTCTCAATGCCTTTATATGAATTATTTACATTGAAATTCCTTGTTAACCTCAGCACCTAGTCGTCCAGCTATGCTTACATCTCTTTGTCTTCAACTGTTATCTCATTAAAATGATATTCTAGGTTTTAAAATCTTGCATCAGGCAAGATAATTACGGGTTTAGGGGATTGTAAATAAATGAAGAAAGGCTCATGGTTAAAAAAAACCTCCTTTAAAACTCATCATTGTCTTTGAATTACTTCTTCTCTGAACTGTACAAAACTATCAATGGCTCCTGCCCTATGAGAGACGAGATATTCAGTGATTGAAAAGATTCTGAATCAACATGTCATCAAGAAAGCAAATGTATGTTCCTTTAAAAACACAGCCCAGATGCTAAAACATTTTTATCAATTTATTTTTAATAGAAACCTTTAACTAAAATTCATCCAAAAAAACTAGTTTTTATTCCTCTTATTTACAAAGAAGTGTCAGATTCTTGTATATTTTTAAACATTTCAATAAACATATAAAAAATGCCAATTCATACATTTTCTTGAGATTTAGAATGAAACATATGGGTTAAAGAGTTGCTTCTTTGCCTCTAAAATTCTTATCTTATGAATTGCACGTGCATGCACATTATCTTATGAAGTGCACGTAGATGCACTATCTGTGCAGAACTACAGCTGTGCAGTGACAGGAGAGCCGAGAGGTTCAGTCTGACCTGCGGTGTATGACTAATCCAGCACCAGCACCAGCCTTATCTGTATCATCCTGAAATTAGGGAGGGGGGGGGGGGGGGGGGGGGGGGGGGGGGCGGCTGAGTTTCAGTGTAGAACAATAGAGAGGATACACCCCAGATGGAACCGATACATGTCAAAACAATGGAAGATGGCGCTCCACAGGACAAGATACGTGGTATATTTGAAATCTTATAAAAACAAACTTATGGGCTTAAGAATGAGGTTAGAATGAGATAATGAGAAAAACAAGGGGCAGAGAAGCATTCCTTGTCGTATCCCATGTTTTACTTGAATATTTACATAATCATGCTTGAAGGATTTGGGAAATGTAATTGCCAGGAGATAAGATAAGATATTGCATTAGCAGAGAAGAATTTGGTTCAATTCTTCAAGGAATTGATTCAATTGAAATAAATTTCAAAACGAAGCAATTTTTCAACAAACCTCTTGGGAACAAAAATATATATCCTAGCAAGATGATTGACTTCATTTAAAGAAGCTACATGATACTTGAGGAAGAAACTGCTTGAATCTGTAATGAGTTGTTCTTAGTTGAGATGGAATCTGCTCCAAACTTGTCAGATCTGTAAACTATACATTCCTGTTTGGATAGAGTTCTCTTGAAAAATGAGAAGTTGTTTTTCAAATGTGGCATTCTGACTGACCCGAACCTTTCTGTTTGAAAGACCATTCATCAGATGAGGGATGAGAAATGATCTGGAAGGTTCATATACACATGTTTGGGTGATTTAACACGAGAAATAACACTATCAATAACATCACTAATCCTAGAGGACTAGCCGGGCGTTAATTGGCACCATTCCTGGCAATGGAGATAAGTCCTTCTGGAGCCATCAGGCAATTACCAATTTGTGGATTATTGTTGTGTTTGCGCTTCAAGGGTCAAATGACTTTGTAATGCAGATGTAATGGTTGTTCTTCAAACTAATCTCTACACTAATCATGTGCAGATGGATTTTGAATATGAAAGAGTGGCAATAATGAAAAAACACAAAAACAACAACAAACATCATACAAAAGACATGTTGATTGTTGTGTACATTGTTGTACATGTAACTGGTTTTGCAGTGTCATAATTATTTGGTCTTTCAGTAGAGTGTTTCGGGATTCAAACGTAAGTTCATGCCAATAATTGGTCACCTTACCATAGTCTCATTGTTAGGTTAGTATTGTTTATCGAGAGAATGTTATTTTGATAACTTCTGTAAAGTGTTGTGAATGCAAGTTTATAGTTGGTTTGACATTCAGTTAACTTACAATTTCACAAATAGAAGATTCTCCTTTCGAAGACCCTCAATCCTGCTCTTGGCTGTGGAGAGTAACCAACAAGCCTACTTGTACTTGCTTAGAGGAGCTGAAAGAATAGAAGATTGAAACGTGTAAATACATACACTGTAATTATGTAGTAAGTGCGCTGGACTCTTGAATAAAAGTTTTGTGGTGATTCATCATTGTGGTGTGTTCTTGTAGTACATAAATGACAGTCTGTCATGTTTTCAGACAGATATGATGCTTTTTCTGTTCAAAAGAAATGAAGAATGAAATATATAGTTATTGGTGTAAATATTCACTCTGGTGTGTGTTAATGCGTCCTTAATGGTTTCAAAAACTTAAGGGAAGTTTATATATGAATGAGACAAATATTTATTTTTAAAATTATTTACCGCCCAACAATAAGGGCTGGTGTTGCACCGACTAACAGTAGAGGCTGGTGTTGCACCGACTGACTAACAGTAGAGGCTGGTGTTGCACCAACTAACAGTAGAGGCTGGTGTTGCACCAACTAACAGTAGAGGCTGGTGTTGCACCGACTAACAGTAAAGGCTGGTGTTGCACCGACTAACAGTAGAGGCTGGTGTTGCACCAACTAACAGTAGAGGCTGGTGTTGCACCAACTAACAGTAGAGGCTGGTGTTGCACCAACTAACAGTAGAGGCTGGTGTTGCACCAACTAACAGTAGAGGCTGGTGTTGCACCGACTAACAGTAGAAGCTGGTGTTGCACTGACTAACTGTAGAGGCTGGTGTTGCACCGACTAGCAATTAAAGCCGGTGTTGCACAGAGTCTGTTAGTGATACAAAGACTACGGCAGATCTGTTTACATCTACTCTTGCTGTGTTTAGCATTCAGGGGAGATAATTACATTAGCAGACTGATAGCATAATGGCAAGTGCTCTTCCCCTGTTTATTGTAGATATTCAGTTTCAGAGCTTTAATTCTCTGGAGCATCCTCCAATTATCATTTCTCTGATAGTCATTGTTTATGTTCCGTAATAGTTTAGTATTCCTGTCTGATCTAACAAACAGGCAGGAGATAGAGTGACTATGTATGGATTGTTTAGACGGATCTGTCCCCTTGTATCAGTGGGTAGATACTGAGAGAGTTGTGGTGTGAGTTCTTCTCATAGGAAGTGTTTTGTCATCTTCGATAGTAGATCTGGTTTGATATCATCCGTTCTCTCCATCCCCACCGAGGGTACTCAAGTCTTATCTTCAGACATAGCTTCTGTTACCAATAATACAGCTGTTCTCTTGTATGACTGATGGAGAATGTCATTGGTTGTAATTAAATTTTGCCGTGAATCAGCGACATTATTTCAAACTGAGCCTGGGGTCTGTTCCTATTAAGTGGGGAAGACCAGAGTTCCTTCACCCATGTGATTGTCCTGTCTTGCTGGGACTACTGGGTTGGTGTGAATATCTTTCTACTTATTCTTACTTTAGATTGCCATGTCTCACTGTGGATTGCCCTGTCTCACTGTGGATTGCCCTGTCTCACTGTGGATTGCCATGTCTCACTGTGGATTGCCCTGTCTCACTGTGGGTTGCTATCTCTCACTGTTGGTTGCCATATCTCACTGGATTGCCATATCTCACTGGGGGTTGGCCTGTCTTACATTTAATTGCCCTGTTTCACTGTGGGTTGCCCTGTCTCACTGTAGTTTGCCCTGTCTCACAATGGACTGCCCTGTCTCACAATTGACTGCCCTGTCTATCTTCAGTCCGTGCTGTAGGTAGACAGGACTGTAATCAAAGGCAGGACACACCTGGGAGTCCCAGATAATTCCACCTCTCTGTTCCACAATATACTCCACCAGATTACAACACAACATAAAAACCACCATCGGCTCATCTATTTCTGGTTGAAAACAAGAACGTTTCAAACAGTCTCAGATGGGGGTATCATATCTATAACATGCGATAAGATTGGTAATTTCACTGTCATGAACCAGGTTTGTGTTCTCTGTGAGGGACGGGGTGTAATCGATGCAGGATGCTGGTCGAGAGAGATACAGATAATTTATTGGTATGCAGATAGACGTGTAGGTAGATTGGAAGCAGTTGGATCCCTCTATACTGTACACCAGTGTAATATACATGAGTGGTAATGAGGTATAGATAATATTATATATATATATTATGATGTCTGTTATATGTTGATATGCAATCGAATGAAAACTGTTTAGATTTCCAACTAAGATATATAAACTCAAAGGAAAACTTTGCACAATCAGTCACAAACTTGCCTTGCCACAGTTTTGAAGATCTGGCTATACATTAAAATTTTAACTATAATTGTAAGTTAATGAACTCAGAAAAATCATGTTTCTAAGTACTGAAAGCTGAAATGATCATAATTCTTTATCTACTTTGACATTTGTTTCACATCATCAAGTCCTCCACATCTCAACAAGGTAGTATAACATCAGAGAGTAAGACTGATACAGGATATCTATCTGATAGAGAGACCTCTTCTCAAACCTCGTCTTCCCTCCCTCCCCTTCCCTCATCAGGGGGAGAGGGTATCACACTGATACAACCAGACATACATGTTTCTTCTTCCCCTGACCCCAGGTCAGTGCTGACCAGCTGCAGATGGACTTACATTCCAGACTGGACACTCGCTGGACACTAACAAGTGTAGACAACATAGGTTCCTGATCTTCTCTAGCTGAGGTGCAGAAGGTCCAGGGGTGGTTGCACAAAGCAACCTTAACACTAAGGTCACCTTAGATCCAGATTTAGATACTGAACTTAGGGTATCATTAGTGAATGAAGGTCACCCTTGGACTTTGTGTAACAAGATCGAGGGATACACAGAGCCTGATGGATATATAAACAAAGTTTATAGCTATTTGAAAAAAATAAAAATAAGTTGAAGTTTTTGAAAAATTTGAGTCTATACGCACACTGGAGTCTTTAAATTTGTGATCATTTCTGGAATCTGATTTCTGTTTCAGAATGGTTTCTTGTTGGTATGATATGTTTTGATTGGATTGAAATTAAAGTGCACCAATCAAAATATTCAGGACTTGTTCTAAAGTTTGTTGAATGGATTTTTGTGTATACAGCATCTGGAGATCATCAGTTTCTGACAAGAATAGGCAGAAAGTTACTTCTTGATTAGGGTGGAATTATCAAATTCTTAGTGAACATACTATGGACTTGGGTGTTCACAGATTATTCTACAGTTATTGCACAGATTATCATTCTCTGACAAGAATGGACAAGAAGTTGCTTCTTTATGAGGTTGCAAATTGTCAATAGTGAACATAACACATCATAAACACCTGCTACATTAACAGAATGGATAATTATCAGGTCATAGATACCATCATTAGTTTCAGACCAATCATGACTAACGGTTCCAGTTTCGGAATGTTACCATTTTGCCCATTTCAAATTACAAGAGACCATGAAATCACCTGTTATTACAAACGACCTTGACCCCATATATCGCCTGTCAGTTGTGGTCAACCTCTAGTATCTGTAGATAGCAAGAGACCAATGGTCCCGCCCAGTCAGTGGACTAACAGTGACCAGCTGTGGTCAGTATGGCCGGAATGTGGCAGGTCAGTTTTCCAGACTCCCTGGCTCTCCTCACCAGAACTGACCAATGTCCAGCCAGGTGACAGCAGTGATCAATGTGGCCTTGATGTCTACAGAATGTCCAGTGTAGACTCTTAACTCATTCCAAATTTTAAATTTACAACAACAAAAAATCACAATTCAGCCCTGCTTCAAAATTTTCAAAATTTTCAGCACATCTTTTATAATGCCCCATCAGGACACAAGTGCAAAACCAATTGAAGCTCTTGTAAAATCTCAAAAGTAAGTAATAGGCATAGAAAATGATTAAATGGGCTTAGGGAATATGATTAAATGTTTCATCAAGATTTGGTATAAGTAAAATATATTCCAGGCTAACGGATGATTTGTGAGATCTTTGTCAGTGTGTATGATTCACTTGTCTTATTGTATATCTATCAAGGGAAGGTTCCATGGTCATGTCCATTTGTCCATCTACAATGTGGCACTGAAAGGAATCCAAGGCATATCTTCTCCTCGTGGCAGATTCCTGGAATGAGGGGGTAATGGGATCCACTCTATTGTCTGTCCTCAGCTTTATCTATCTACAGCGCCTATTTGAACATTGTTCTGTCCACTGGTATATCCCTCCACTGAAGTCCACTACACTGTGCGCTCTTAATGCATATCAATTCAAATTGACACATCAATGGATTAGGATGTGACATGCTGGGTTCGGGGAATAGATCCATTATTTGCTTCAGATCTTGTCATAGTAGCATTAATCTGTTGTATAATTGAACATATATCCTGACATACTGCTTTTGAATTAAGGCAATAATGATGTATGAAGATTTTGATTCTCAGTCATGTAGTAGCCTTATTCCAGCATCCAGGCTATGTTTCCATCACACTAGAAATTCAAGTTTTATCAACAAACACACATTCAGAAACACAGAAAATGCAATGGAAATTAAATTTGAATTATTTGGTGACAATAAAATTTTGAAATTACTTTGGAGAGATCTGTGAAAATGTCAATAAGCACAACTTTTTCAAAATGTTTGAAGAGTGTCAAAGTGATGAAAAATGTCAAAGTGACTTACCAATTAGTGTTTTTATTGGATTAAGAACTTCAAAAAGTTGTCTCCAGTGTTTTGTAAAAACTTTGGTTGTCGTGTGTTCTTCAAGATAGTGACCTGTTTTTAAGGTATAATCCATTGGGAGTCCCAGATATAATAAGGTTACATGTGTCCACTGTCTAGTGGCATGTATATCTGTATAGTTATGATGACAACTAGTAAATTGGTCATGATTTTTGTGTAAAAAAGATTTATAACGCTTTACTTTGTTTCACTAAGTACTGAAGAATCAATCCACCAAAATAAGTAGTTAAGACTTGCTAAACTGAGTCTTCTTCGCTTGTCTCACTGCACTGCCCACGAGACAAACTCCGGTTTGCATGCGTATAAGGTGTTCAATACCGTGTTTTGTCTCGGTTATATCTGGAAGTTGGCTGTCCAATCCAATGAATAACCCATTGTCTCTGTGCCAGTCCGAGCTGCTCCATTTAAGTACTGCTAATAAGTAACTGTTAGATCAATAGAGAGTAGATAAAGCTGCACATCTATACATCTAGTGTGTGTACCTGTCAGAGTTAACAGTTCCTGTCTGTCTACTGGTGTGGGTACACTCCGGTCTGGAGGAAGTGTGTTTCAGGTTCTCAGTAGTTCGTACAGAGACTACACCAGTTGGGTTGGCAACTTTCTCTGCTGTAGTTATGTGTACATTCAGTAATGTGTGATGAAATGCTTCACTGAATTTCATTGCAGTACCACCATTGGTTCACTAGTTCCAGCCGATGCTCACAGGTTTCACCACAATGCATAGCACAATGATGTTGCAGGCTTTCTCCCTGCACTTTTACTAGCAGCCATGAAATACTCTTGAAAGCAACATTTAACCACAAATCACCTCACCTCACCTCACCTCACCTCACCTCACCTCACATCACCTCACCTCACCTCACCTCACCTCACCTCACCTCACCTCACCTCACCTCACCTCACCTCACCTCACCTCACCTCACCTCACCTCACCTCACCTCACCTCACCCCACCCCTCCTCACCCCACCCCACCCCACCCCACCTCATCTCATCTCATCTCATCTCATCTCACCTCCATCACCAGACAGCAAATGATTTGAGACATTACGTAAACCAGATACACAATGTCTTTCATCAATACAGTTGGAAGACAGCGATATAAGCAGAAGAAACTCTATCTAATGTGAGTCTCCTCTCTGACACAGCCACCCAAACCAGATTCTCTTGGTGCCACCCTCTACATGGCCTTTCATCACTTGCAGTATCACCAGATGAAATTAATTGTCAGCTGCCGCCCTATCGCAGAGATATGCTTGTCAGATAAGGAGCAGATTCTTCTATTATCTATTGTGGGTTCACCTGGATATAGACAACGAGGCCTTGACAAATGTCTTTGTTGCTTGTTAGTTGCTGGTAGGCGCAGGCCGGAGATCTGGGTTAGTGTCCCGGCCGGAGGTCCCGGCCAGAGATCACCAACTGAGAGATCAGTCTCACCCCTCACAAACATGCTGCTGTGTTACCAATCTCACCTCAGCCAGAAATAGAGTTGCAAGATCTTGGCGATAGTAAATAGTCACAAAGATTAATTTTTCTTATTTCTATATTTCATATGTAAACCATAACATAAATGAAAATCCATAAGAAATTCTTAACTATTGATAATTCAATGATGTAGTCATTCCCTTAACATGTTTAAAAATAGATCTTTATGTATTATATACATGAAATATATATAGATTTTGGAGATTATGATGATAATGTCAAGAATTGTGTTTCACAATGAGATGTCATTCAGGGGTAACCAAAACCAGCTGACAATTTAGTTTATGAAATATTAAAACTTAACAAAGACTGCCTTTAAGTTTTGACAGCATTCATCTGTGTGGCATATATTGTTCTTATAAACAACCTTCTGAGATCTTCCTGATGGTTTCAGGTCTTCTTCCAAAAAAGAGATGAATAACTTCTTTCAAGTCCATTGCCTTTGATTATTATATTTGAACTTTACGAAAGCAGGAGGTTGTGGCAAATTGTTTGCATCATGGGGCGCTGTTTATGTTCTGCACTTACTGATAGAGAACGTGCAACCTGAGCTGATGTGTTGTTGTGTCTAGATGCTGCACCTCCTGCTCTGGGAGAGTTCAGCACCGGGGAGAGTTCAGCACTGGGGAGTTCAGCATTCGGTGTCACTCGGGGAAAGTTCATCATCCAGTGTCACTCCAGGATAGTTCAGCATCCAGTGCACTCCGGGAGAGTTCAGCATCCAGTGACACTCCAGGGAGTTCAGCATCCAGTGTCACTCCAGAGAGTTCAGCATCCAGTGACACTCTGGGAGAGTTCAGCATACAGTGTCACTCAGTGAGAGTTCAGCATACAGTGTCACTCAAGGAGAGTTCAGCATACAGTGTCACTCAGGGAGAGTTCAGCATACAGTGTCACTCGGGGAGAGTTCAGCATACAGTGTCACTCAGGGAGAGTTCAGCATACTATGTCACTCAGGGAGAGTTCAGCATCCAGTGTCAATCCAGAGAGTTCAGCATCCAGTGTCACTCCAGGATAGTTCAGCATCCAGTGACACTCCAGGAGAGTTCAGCATCTAGTGTCACTCTGGGGAGTTCAGCATCCAGTGTCACTCCAGGAGAGTTCAGCATCCAGTGCACTCCGGGAGAGTTCAGCATCCAGTGTCACTCCAGGAGAGTTCAGCATCCAGTGCACTCCGGGAGAGTTCAGCATCCAGTGACACTCCAGGGAGTTCAGCATCCAGTGTCACTCCAGAGAGTTCAGCATCCAGTGACACTCTGGGAGAGTTCAGCATACAGTGTCACTCAGGGAGAGTTCAGCATACAGTGTCACTCAAGGAGAGTTCAGCATACAGTGTCACTCAGGGAGAGTTCAGCATACTATGTCACTCAGGGAGAGTTCAGCATCCAGTGTCAATCCAGAGAGTTCAGCATACAGTGTAACTCAGGGAGAGTTCAGCATACAGTGTCACTCAGGGAGAGTTCAGCATACAGTGTCACTCGGGGAGAGTTCAGCATACAGTGTCACTCGGGGAGAGTTCAGCATCCAGTGTCACTCGGGGAGAGTTCAGCATCCAGTGTCACCCCAGGATAGTTCAGCATCCAGTGACACTCCAGGAGAGTTCAGCATCTAGTGTCACTCTGGGGAGTTCAGCATCCAGTGTCACTCCAGGATAGTTCAGCATCCAGTGACACTCCAGGAGAGTTCAGCATCTAGTGTCACTCTGGGGAGTTCAGCATCCAGTGTCACTCCAGGAGAGTTCAGCATCCAGTGCACTCCGGGAGAGTTCAGCATCCAGTGCACTCCGGGAGAGTTCAGCATCCAGTGACACTCCAGGGAGTTCAGCTTCCAGTGACACTCCAGGCAGTTCAGCTTCCAGTGTCACTCCAGAGAGTTCAGCATCTAGTGTCATTCAGCTAGAGTTCAGCATCCAGTGTCACTCCAGAGAGTTCAGCATACTGTGTCACTCAGGGAGAGTTCAGCATACTGTGTCACTCAGGAAGAGTTCAGCATACAGTGTCACTCAGTGAGAGTTCAGCATCCAGTGTCACTCAGGGAGAGTTAAGCATCCTATATGGACTTGTGTTACAATATTGACATGTGTTACATTATGGGCATGTATTACAGTATGGATATTGGGTATCTTGCACTATATATATGAGGGCAAGTTGGAAACCAATTTAACTTGCAATATGGAAACATATTACAGTATGGGCATTTGTTAAAGAATTGATATGACGTGTTACAGTATGGATATGTGGAAACTTGTGTTACAGTATGGACATATGGTGTGTTGCAGAATATATCAGGGCCTGTTTAAAAACCAAAATGCTCTGTGTTACAGTATGGACATGTGTTACGGTATGTTACGGTTAGTTACGGTATGGACATTTGTTAAAGTATGGATATGTGGCACAGTATGGACATGTGTTACGGTATGGACATGTGTTACGGTATGGACATGTATTACGGTATGGACATGTGTTACGGTATGGACATGTGTTACGGTATGGACATGTGTTACAGTATGGACATGGGGTATGTTACACAGTAAATATGAGTTACATTACATGCTACAGAGCTCACATTGCCCCGAGACCAACAGAATCCTTTACCCTCTTCAAACTTCCATCATGTCTGCTCCCTGCCTGACCCAAGGCGTCGCTCACTCGTGCACACTCAACTTTTTCAACAACTGTTCCTTTTGTTCTGGAATCTGAGGCTGGAAGAGGAAACCGTTTTCCTAACGACTATCACCTTTTGGTTACAGAGCCAGGCTAAAGGTGAAGTCTAAATTATGTTACTAAAAGGCCAAAAGTGATGCCATGTGATGTTTCACATGTGTGAGATAGCATTAGTTATCATACAAACATTATCGTTGGACTAGTCACGATTCTGGTTCACCTTCAATGTGTGTAACGGAGCAAAATCGGTGGATAAAGAAATATCACAGGAGATGTAATAAAATAAATACGACCCCTGGGCACAGCTGTGTTGTTCTTGGCTCAGCCCTCTGATTGTGTATGTAGCTGGGATACTACTGGCTGTACAACTTATCATACTCATGTAGTGACTGTATAAACACTCTGCTGGTACTGATACAAACATGTTTTACAAACCCAAACACAATACTAACACTGGAACTATTAATATGATTTTTTAATATTGTGTTTTATCTACATGTTTATTTAAAATTGACATATGAATATAATTTTAATCATTTAATTTTTGTATTTTTAACTGTAAATGAAATTCAAATTTATTTCTTAATATTGTTTCAATTTTTAATTTTGAGTAAATATACCTTATTGTTTTGCAGGTGACTGGTAAAGTACATACAAGAAATCCGGCTTACCTGTGTATATAGAGAGGTAGGTAGATTTAGCATTTCACAGGTGTTATAATGTTAACATCAGATAATCATCATTTTAAACAATTCATTTTATGACAATGTTTAGAATCGGTGATAATACAAACAAAGAGGAACCTTATCCCAGATGAGAAATTCCTCATTCATTCATAGAGCCTTGTATGGATAGTACAATAGAAAATAACAATACGGAAATTAAATATATATAAATGTTAATTGCATTATAGTAATTGTCACACATAGTTGAAACCTTTAACAAATCTGTGAGGTAAGGAATTTAAATAGCAACTAAAAATGTTCTGTTTTATTAAAAGAAATCTGTTTATCTTGAACTATAACAATCAAGCCAACGTCATGTTTGGCGCCTGATGTAAGTGTGCTGAAGGTAAGACGTCAGTAGGTTGATTTAAGAATTTCAATGCTTTATTTGTTTCTCATCAATGCAGCATATTATTATATCTTCCTAAAATTGTTTGAGAGATATTTGGAATTATATTTGGAAATTTGACATTCTGAAATCATTATTTGAGTTGAAGTTGCTGAGTATGGTCTGTCATCTGGACCCTAAATCCAAAAATAAATTTCTTAAAGGGGCAGTAGCACGTTTTTTGCAAATTTTATTTTTTCAAATTTGCCATTTATAATGATAGTTTATGTCATTTACATTAACTTTAGAGAGTAAAACGTATTATAACACAAACCAATTATCCGTAGTGGTAATAACGGTGTTGCGTATAAAGCAAATATTGCATGGCGGTCATTTTAATGTGAACACATTTTATTATTTTGAATTACAAAAATGATTCCCATGGCTTTACCGAATCATGTAAACACATTTTTTAACTTGATTTTCTGAAGAGAGAAGGGTGTTTTACTATTGGTGACATTATTTTTCAAATACATTTCATCGACTTATTTGAGCGAAAAAACGTGCTACTGCCCCTTTAAGTCTAGACAGTGTTGGCCAGTCTAGTTGCCTCAGCTTTAGGTATTGATTATGAAATTAGGTATTGTTCAGGTCTCTTTTTATTTTATTTCATATCAAATATTAAAAAGTAAAATGTCAGTAACAAAATCTAATTTTTTCAGGAATTAAATGTTAGTGTATAGTATACTGAGGTTTGCTGATGTATAAACAAGTTGTAAACATGATACAGGGAATCTTATATTCCAATAAATACCAAAGTAGGAGAAGTAAGTTCATCGTAATATACATTATATAAACATTCATACACCGGCATATTCTGCATGTTATCATCTATTAAGATATTTAATGATGATTGGAATTTGTGTTTGAAATCTTTTTAAAACTTCTTGATAGAAAGTTTTGAACTACATTTTAGATTGTTTGTTTCAAATTTCATTTTCTTGTCGCTTTCAATTTATTTAGCAATTTAGATAACATTTGCAAAACCTGATTGAAGACACTAATTTGGGTATGTCTCATATTTGACATTTTCTATTTATTGTTAGTTTCAGGCTGAACCTCTTTTTATGCTACATTTTTCAATGCGAAATATTATCCGATGCTGATTTGTCTATTTGCTCATCAGAAAAATTTCAATGAAAAGGATGCTTACTATAACAATTTTATTTACAAATGCATGTCAACAGTTTCATTGTGGACTATATACTAACACGAAGGAGATTAATTTTGGGGAAAAAAACCCACTATAATCTGATAACTGTTTTTCATTTGTTAAAGTTTAGAAAACTTTCTTGGTGAGGCATTTTAGAAGCTAGCTGTTATGAAGAGAAGGAACTTTCTGGATTGTCAACTTCTTTCTTGTTACATCTTGCGATATCTTAGGATCTCTTTCTGTCAAGGGAGAGTCTTCATTGCATAAAATAAGCACCAATCAATTTTTAAACAGTCTGCATTGTGGCATAAAAGAAACACCAGTCAATTTTTGGACAGTCTTCATTGGGGCATAAAATAAGCACCAATCAATTTGTTAACAGTCTGCATTGGGGCATAAAATAAACACCAGTCAATTTTTGGACAGTCTTCATTGGCGCATAAAATAAACATCAGTCAATTTTTGGACAGTCTTCATTGGCGCATAAAATAAACACCAGTCAATTTTTGGACAGTCTTCATTGGGGCATAAAATAAACACCAGTCAATTTTTGGACAGTCTTCATTGGGGCATAAAATAAACACCAGTCAATTTTTGGACAGTCTTCATTGGCGCATAAAATAAACACCAGTCAATTTTTGGACAGTCTTCATTGGCGCATAAAATAAACATCAGTCAATTTTTGGACAGTCTTCATTGGGGCATAAAATAAACACCAGTCAATTTTTGGACAGTCTTCATTGGCGCATAAAATAAACACCAGTCAATTTTTGGACAGTCTTCATTGGGGCATAAAATAAGCACCAATCAATTTGTTAACAGTCTGCATTGGGGCATAAAATAAACACCAGTTGATTTTTTAACAGCCTTCATTGGGGCATAAAATAAACACCAGTCGATTTTTGGACAGTCTTCATTGGGGCATAAAATAAACACCAGTCAATTTTTGGACAGTCTTCATTGGCGCATAAAATAAACACCAGTCAATTTTTGGACAGTCTTCATTGGCGCATAAAATAAACATCAGTCAATTTTTGGACAGTCTTCATTGGGGCATAAAATAAACACCAGTCAATTTTTGGACAGTCTTCATTGGCGCATAAAATAAACACCAGTCAATTTTTTAACAGTCTGCATTGGGGCATAAAATAAACACCAGTCAATTTTTTAACAGTCTTCATTGGGGCATAAAATAAGCATCAGTTAATTTTTGGACAGTCTTCATTGGGGCATAAAACAAACACCAGTTGATATTGGGATGGCCTGCATTGAGGGATATGATAAACATAAGTTGTATTTGGACAGTCTTCATTGGGGCATAAAATAATTATAACATCACTTGATTTTTGAAAAGTTGATTTTGGGACAATATAATTTGGGGCATAATACAAACACCAGTTTTAGGACACCAAAAAATATCATTTAATGATTCAGGCTCTCCCACATTTGTTGTCTGTTTTTATCAACTGACTATATGATTATTTATCTTCATACTTACAAGGAAAATGTTAAATGGACATGATGACTTTGACATTGTTGCCATATTCTTCCATGCTTTTCTGCTTCTTTACAGGACCGTTACTTCGTTGAACAGATTCTAAATTTAAGATCCAGATAGGTCTGAGATCCAGCTAGGTCTGAGATCCAGATAGGTCTGAGATCCAGATAGGTCTGAGATCCAGATAGGTCTCAGAAATTTACTAAATTCTCTCTATGGGTCAAATTCTGAAACCATGTACTTAGAAAGTAAACTTATCGTTTTTAAATTTAGGATTTAACACTTTACGTGATGTTGTAATTTTCTTGGTGTGCATTTCAGCTGCCTCAAGAGATCCAAAACAGTATTCCATAAATAATTACTCATCAGTGTAAATCAGACACCAAAAAATGATTAAAACATTATTTGAACAGGCCTTCGACGGGCATTTAGAAGTGGTATACATAATTATTACCTGATAAAGAAGTGAGTATATACTCCGAAACGTAATGTATTTTCACATTAAAGAAGTTGTTATCCAGAAAATCTTCCTGTTCTTATTATTTGAACAGTTTAGCAGATTTATTAAAAATCTTTAAGAGACTAAAATCCAGTCTATAGAGTGGATAAGCAAAGTGTACTGACACTAAAGAGGAGAAATGTGTTGGTTAGTGTAAGTGTAATGGATGGGGTCACCTCCTATATCTATATTCATTACCCATAACAGAAACACCTCAGCTCTGATACACAAATCTCCTGTACTGTTTTACATCAGTGGCAATATAAATATTAATATCCTCCCATTTAGATGACAATTTCTCTGGTGGTATTGATTTACACAATTATTATTCCCTTAGTTTGAGTTTCAGGTTGCAGGGCAAAGAAAAGAAATATAATCTGAGATACTAATGAAACGTTTAGATGGCCCTTGCCTCAGGCTTTTCTAATCATATTCTGTAAATGATTGTGAAAAAATATCCCTTTCTGACTGGAAGCATTAAGTCGAAATAAATAAGTTTGAGGATGAATCTGGAATCAAAATCACTTTGTCTTCAAACAGAAGACTTCTCTTCAATACTCGAGACAAACATCTATTAGAAACTGAAACTTTGTCTTCAATACTTGAGACAAACGTCAATTAGAAACTGAAACTTTGTCTTCAATACTCGAGACAAATATCAATTAGAAACTGAACCTTTGTCTTCAATACTCGAGACAAACATCAGTTAGAAACTGCAACTTTGTCTTCAATACTCTAGACAAACATCAATTAGAAACTGAAACTTTGTCTTCAATACTCGAGACAAACATCAGTGAGAAACTGAAACTTTGTCTTCAATACTCAAGACAAACATCAATTAGAAACTGAAACTTTGTCTTCAATACTCAAGACAAACATCTATTAGAAACTGAAACTTTGTCTTCAATACTCCAGACAAACATCAATTAGAAACTGAAACTTTGTCTTCAATACTCAAGACAAACATCAATTAGAAACTGAAACTTTGTCTTCAATACTCCAGACAAACATCAATTAGAAACTGAAACTTTGTCTTTCTCAGGCATTCTACGTGTACATGGTGTTCAACTGTTTCAGAATGTGGAGAGTCAGAGAGCATTTGTTAGAATGTGGGGATCACTTTTGTTTTTGTTTTTGTCATTCGAAATTATAAAATGTGTTCACAATAAAATGGCCTCCATGCAATTTTTGCTGTATCGAAACACCGTTGTTGCCACTAAGGATAAATGGATTGTGACATAGGATCTTTTACCCTCGAAAGTAAATATAAATGACATAAACTATCGTTATAAATTGGAAATTTGAAAAAATAAAATTTGCAAAAAACGTGCTAATGCCCCTTTTAAAGCAGATATATTTAACGCCAAACAAATCAGAATGGCCAATGTACATAGGCCCCAAAGCTTGATTCGGCTAGGACCTAGATGTTCGTGAAGCTGTAGTTTATATTACGGGTCAATGAGTTGATATTCCTGTAATGTGGCCAGTCAGGAACAGTTGGGCTCAACTTCCACAGCTAAACTGTTAATTTAGTAAAAGTTTTCACTCTACATTGAAATTCTGATTGGATTTTGGAGTAGTGAGATTTTAAATCCACTCAGTTCTATTTATAAGATTTAAAATAATTTTTCTCTTGGCAATTTAATTTAATTAAACAGATCACATATATAATGTTATAAATATTCTTTGATCTGTATGTTCATCATTGTCATAACACATACTGTATATACATCAATCAACTGCAACAATTGTTCAAAAATGGAAATAGATTATTTGTGTTAAATTGGCTAAATATCAAAAACAATTAAAAATCATTTAATTACTGTGAAATCTTTTTGAATTATTTACAGTGACATTAACTTAGGTTTACCTATGTAGGTTAAAATGTACTTATACTTTACTTACACAGTGACATGTTAGAACTGTGTATGAGCTGTGAAACTGATATTGAGCTTTGAGTAACTACCAGACTGCCGTGCCTCCACAAGTGCCCTTACTGTGGTACATCTGAGGTGTTGAGTATTAACTCAAGTATTGCGCTAAGCGTGGAAGCAAATGTATATAGCCTCAGTTCACATGTAATTACTTAAGCCTGAGACCATTCTACTCAGCGTCAAACACAGAATCGTTAAGCTGATTCCCGTAAAGAGTTCTTGCAGGAAAATCTCCAGCAGAATCACTTTAACTTTAACCCTTGTACTGCTGATACAGTGAGTGACGTGCCAGGTATTATGTGTATGTACATGTGACCTAGGCTGACTCCTGCAGGCAACGGGTTAAGCTATTTATTAACAGTGACTGGAAATAACTCTGATCTATTACCCACTTGAAAAAACTACTACAAACTCCAACGGGTTAATTGTCAGACTCAGACGAAAAAAGTTTGGTATTTTGTGTAAAGTCCTCCTAAAATACACTGCGAGACATTTGTCTTGATTATTTTCACATATAGAATTCGTCAGAGATTTGATGAATAAGTCTCAATGACTAGAAAGGGTTTTTAGCATCTGGCCTTGTGGTTTGGTTACGACCGTGTGTTGGTTTTGGAGGCCTGCACATATCTTGTATGGTGTTGATTTGGAACACAGAGACTGTACTGGGTGTCTTCAGGGGCTGAGTCGACTAACAGGTGTACTGGGTGTCTTCAGGGGCTGAGTCGACTAACAGGTGTACTGGGTGTCTTCAGGGGCTGAGTCGACTAACAGGTGTACTGGGTGTCTTCAGGGGCTGAGTCGACTAACAGATGACACGTGGGTCCTTGAAGGTCTCCAGTGTATACATCATATAATATATATGTCAATAATTTCAAAGATTCCCTTATTTGGCGGAAAGGGCAGGATTCCTGGTAACTGATTTAGAGCTGGGTTTGAATCCTGGCCGAGAAGGTTTTTACATTACACTAGCGATGGTTGTTAGTTATAGTTCATATCTGCAGGTTTTACTGAAATACAGTCATGATGGTGTCGCAGGCTTTCCCTGTGAGATAATTCTAAGAGGCTGAACTGGGTCAATGGGTGGCATCAACTATCAGATATCTTGTCTCAGAGACTGTGAGCATAATTGTGTTCTTTGGTCAATGAGTGATAAATCTACCTTAAAGGAGAATATTAGAGAAGAACTTTGTTTTAACATATTTAACAGTATTGTTTAAGACAAAGTGTATAATTTTTTTTTATCAAAATGCGACATTTTATGTAGAAACGTTGAAAAAACATTTTCGGTGCGAGTCGTTTTCCGGAAATCCCCGAGAGTTAATCAGGCTGGCAGCAGTCACGTGATATGATGTCAAAGATGCTCTCCCGATCGCTGAGCCAGTGTATTTCCTACATTCGTAGTGTTGTTATGGCTTCCTCGGATAGTGATGATAGCGTTGATTTTCAACCATCTGACATGAATAACATCCGTCCTTATCAGTATGAACCTATTGTGAATCAACTTTGAGTTGAACACCAGGAAGCAAGTGAGGATGAGCTTTCAGAAGTAAACAGTGAGAGAGTTGGAAATACAGATTCGTACGTAGGGACTGGCAAACTCGAACGTTACAATTTCACAATTAGTAGTGGATTATGCCGTACATTAAATAGTTATTGTTTACATGTAGATAACATGGGTGTCAACAACTTATATGTAGTTTATTAAAATATGTTACTACAAATTATACTGCTTTATACGTATATGTACTGTACCGCTGAAGTAACCAGTTGCACAGAATAAAATGAACCATCTTGATTTTCGATTATTCAAATCATGTTTGCTTAAAAAACGTATAGATATTAAATAGTATTATTATTTAGATCTAACGTACAAACCACTGTTCAATACTAATCAAGTAAGATAGACAGTAAGGTCTACACATAGCTATGTGAGGGATTTGCTAGTCACGAAAACCGGACTAACACGATAATGAGGAATTCGCGATATTAGAAGCCTGTAATAACGTAGTATAAAGCCCTGTTTATACGGCCAACGTTGCACATATACAATATTGCTTATGGTAGTAATATACGCATGTTAGTTAAAATAAATTTACACTGCGTTCATGCGTGTTTAATTTCTGCCTAAGGAAATGGGCTTTCAATTCTTTTGGTACATGAAAAGAGAATTTCTAAAATATGTCAATTAATATGTATTAGATGTAAACTAAATAAATGACATTAATTTAAATCTGTCAACATTGGTTTGATTTTGTCGCCCAAATTTTAATGAAAATCGGATAGTCAGATAGATTTTAAAGTTCATCGCGTGCAAGGAGATTATCTTATAAAGAGAATTTGAAAAACAATATTAAGAGTTTCTAAAGATCTCTTTTATATTTTCTGAATCTGTGTGAAGTCACTGTGTCTGTAAACGACGAACTGTTACTAGAATAGTTAAAATACCATGTTCACTCAACGTAGTAAACAATTGCAACCGACGCTGACGCTGTGAAAATTTGCTTACGGTAGTAAAATATACATTTGTGCAAATGCGTCCGTACGGCGAATTTTGCTCATATGAGCAAATTTTCATATGTGTAATGATAAATCGGTCGGGTCTCTCACTTTGAGTCACTTTCTACGTGTGCTTTCTACTAGTTTTGTCTTGCAGACAGTAATTATTTGAACTTGAGTTGCTAGACAGTTACGTGTTTTCCTATCACAAGTACACAAACCAAGCACCCACAAGGATTGTACACTGAAACTTTTTTATTTTTGCAATAATCATTTGTTGTGATATTGTGAAAATATACAATCAGTGGAAATGCACTTTAGTTAATATATAACAAAAAATCGAGATCCAACATAGACGTAGGAAGGGTTCAAAAGTTGGGGCAAGATTTAGAATTTAGTAAGTGGGGATGGTGGGGTGTAATATCATTTAGCGTTGAATATCACTATAGTTTTCAAACGATTTATCACCAGGACATATTTGTTTGTGTCTGACAATGTCATTTGAATATTAAATTGAAAATTAATCTAATACAGTTAATAGCCAATGACAAATAATTATACAACTGTGTACCAAGTTTCACAATCAAAGCACAACCTACACATCCCCATCCTCGATGGTACCCAGGGTTGTATATATATATATAACTATTTTAATTTAACTGCTCAAAATGCTGTGACAGATTCCGACGGTTTTCGGTCCTTCTTTCCTCTTTGACACTATCCAAACCTTTCGCCGAGCTGCATCTGTCTTTTCACTTGAAAATTAAAAATATGTAAACTTCTGTCTAGGCTTTGATGGATTACTGCACACCAGCGCTGTATAATATACCATATCAAGTCGGAAACTACTCGAATTCTACGTATTCAACCGATTCTTCATCTACTCTTATGCTTTCTCTATCACTGCGCTAAGGACCAACGTGGGCCGTAGAGCATCTCTGACGTCACAGCCTAATCCTGCCGAAGGCTACCGGCAAATATGCATACGCGCACAGGCAACAGTAGGCACGGTTGTTATATCGCGTAATTAGTAATTAAACACGACTTTCCATTTTATTTTCGGGGGAATATGTTTTTTTAAGTATATTTTACTGTAACAGAATATAAATCTTTACAAATATTCTCCTTTAAATGATACCTGCCTTGCTGGGCTGGAAAGTAAGAATTACATCACGTTGGTTTTAGTTTTTGATTCCCTACTAACAGGATTTTGGAACCAATCTTCAGTTTTTAAATGTTGATCGTTAAATTTCACTTACTTCAGCAGTACATGGTCAATTTGATACTTCAATGATGAACCGTACAAATATTATAATGATTCTGATGCTTATAGATATGATAAAGATGATTATGATGATGATAACAGTGACAATGATAATGATGGTAATTGCAATACTGATAATGACTTTAGTAATGTCATTGAAAATGATAGTTATGACAATGATGATATAGTAACAATGATAACGTTGATAATGACAGGTAATGAGGTACAGTGATGACATGATGATGATATGACAATGATGATGACCATGAAGGTAGTGACAATTATGATGAAGATGACGATGGTAACTGAAACTTGTTGACAAATTATGAACTAAGAATAAGTATTTAAAAATTTCTTAAGAGTACTGTATTTCCTCTAATACAACCCATGCCTCCAATACAACCCAGGGGGTGTTGAACGAAATACAACCCGGGGGGTGTTGAATGAAATACAACCCAGGGTTACATTTGAGGAAATACAGTATAATATTCTAATATTCATCTACAAGAGAGATGAGTCTCTGGGTTGTATATATATATATATATATCCGTGTATAGCTTTAGTGTGATCTGTTTCTAAAGCTGTAGCTATATGAGTAAGTAAATTAGATCCTGTGTAGCAAACCCGTTATCAAATCATGGAGGGACGGCAGCGGAATAACTTGCTGCACAGACACAGAATGGTCTGCCTCCCTCCAACAATATGATCAGAGCTCGCCAGCTCCTGTCTGTCTTCTGTTTATAACATAACATGAAGCATGCTTCGATGAGTTTAATTCATCTGATTACCAGGAAGCAGATAGGTGAATGTATAGCATAGCAATCTGTGCTCGACATATAGTGTCTCGGTGTGCAGTGAAACATAGCTATATCTCGAACTTTTAAACTTGAATTGAACTTCTTTATTGTTTTTTGGGGGGATTGAAAGTTTGTTTTTTATAGCTTCAAGTTCATTTCATGGGTTGATATTTATGACTGTTCATGAAATATGATATATGCTTATCCAAAGAAAAGAGAAATTCAACAATTGATTTAGATTTTTTTGTAAAAGAGGATATTCTTATGACACGTTGATCTAGACAAAATGTTTGCGCAAAGCATGCTTGATACACTATTCAAATAATTTTAATCAAATAATGACTAAATGTTTTCCTCATTTTCAACTCCTTATGGAGTATGCAACCTAGAAGTTATTTATGAACTGAAAGATCATTGCTCACAGTGTCTTCAGTTCCAAACCAGGTACCCAGTTGTACTGCTGGGTGAACAGAGGCACAGTTTGAGTAATGGAGTAATGCTGCTAGCATTTCGATATAGCAATTAGACCACTGCAAATCAACATCTGAGTTTAAGATAGCTAGGTTAGACCATATTTGGTATATTGTCTTTCCATATCATGTACCTTTTTGGTTTTGAGATCTTTTCAAAATTTGTTTTCTGTTTCCACGATAACAATTTGAACATTTTTGAAGTGTGAGGTTTGTTTCCGGATCTTAACTCTAAAACTACTTGACCAATCTTCACCAAATTTGGTATGCTGCCTCTCCATGTTATGAAGATGTACCTTTTTGTGTTTGAGATCTTTTTCACAATTTATTTTTCTGTTTCTATGGTAACAATTGAGACTTTGTCTCTAAGGTATGGTTTGTGTTTGAAGCAGAACTCCATGAGGTTTCTTATTGGAGGAGAGGAGACATCTATTTTGGTGAGTAAAGTATGTTCTAGTTATTATGATCATTATTATTGCAGGTAATACAAGATGTCTCGAGAAGTACTGTCTGCTGTCGGGGTACATCAACTCTTATGGATCTGTCTCTCCGTCTCTCTCTGGCACGGTAAGTACTTGAACAATTGTCTCTTCTGAATCTGTCTCTCTGTCTCTCTGGCACGGTAAGTACATGAACAATTGTCTCTTCTGAATCTGTCTCTCTGTCTCTCTGGCACGGTAAGTACATGAACAATTGTCTCTTCTGAATCTGTCTCTCTGTCTCTCTGGCACGGTAAGTACATGAACAATTGTCTCTTCTGAATCAGTCTCTCTGGCACGGTAAGTACATGAACAATTGTCTCTTCTGAATCTGTCTCTCTGTCTCTCTGTACTGCCGAAGCGGCGTTAAACAATAAACACTATAATAAACACTCACTCTGTCTCTCTGGCACGATGAGTACATGAAGAATTGTCCGTTTTGATTCTGTCTCTCTCTCTCTCCTGTAAGTCACATGGGAGTTATATATTTTCCTAGCTTTTGATTGGCTGTTATAACAAACAAAATGATTTCATTCGTTGCCAGAACTACTTCATTCATCTCGCTAACTTTTCCGTCACTCGTTAGTTAAGTCTCTACTGGATCTGTTTCTGCTTGATGATGAACTTCTCCATATTTCAATTTTGTCAGATTTTTTACATGTTTTTACTCATAACCTAGCTATCTTGCCAAAATTTGATGATTTGCTTAGTCAACATTTAATAATTCCTGACAGTAAGCTACTTAGGAACAATGTTGTAAAATTATGAATTCAGTAGTTAAACAATGAAAATATTCTCCGGCAAAAAAAATTATTGAATGCAAATAATAAAGAGAGAAGATGGAGAACCAACACCAATTCTGATATTGAATTTACAGACGTTATATAATTATATAAGCACATATACAGTATATATGTTATACAATATTTATAACCTGAAGCAAATGTCTGGGAATTTTTTCATGGATTTTAATTTCATTTTCCTTCAATAATGCATCTCTGTCAGCTTGATTCCAATGTTCTTGATAGATATTAAATTGCTTGTTGCATGTACTAAGGGCATAAACAACCTTATATGCACCAAACTCAAGAAATTCAAGACTGATTAAATAGGTTGAAAACATAGAAATGAGAGTCTCTGAAACTAATAGTCTGAAGTCCACCGTGAAATGTTAACCATACACCATGCACTAGCATGGAGCTACATCGTAGAACTATATTGCACAAAGTTAAAGTCGACATTGGTCAGCTAAAATTTGGTCAGATTAGAACCAGGGCCAACTGTCATTGAAGTCACTCCGAATAAAAATATATTTTATCAAAAGAGTGTAAAGTGGTGTTTGTGATAACCATTCTGGGAAGAGTAACATTGAAGGATTCAAACACAGACCCCGGACCTGGGCATCAATTTTTGCAAGGAGTGGTGTTTTGCTTAGCTTTCAAATTGGCTGTAGGTTATTTGCGTCAGGTATCAGTTTGGCAGGTATGGGGCGTATAAAAAGTAATAGCTATTGGTAAATTCTGATGGTTGCATGGTTTCAAGACTACAGATCAGAAAGGGACTAAGCTTGTGATTGTTAAAATTCCCTTACTTATCATCATCGTCATCGTCACTGTTGTCATCATTATCATCAACATGATCATCAACATGATCATCATAATCATCATCATCATCATAATCATCATCATCATCATCATCATCATAATCATAATCGTCATCATTTCATTATCATCATCATCATCATCATCATCATCATCATATTCATCATCATCATCATAATCATCATCATCATCATCATAATCATCATCTTCACGATCTTCTTCATCATCATCATTGTTGTCATCATTGTCCTTATTCTCAAAGTTTAAAGGTTAACTCTCTGGTGTTCATTAGCAGGACTATTTCAACATCAAAACACAGGCCCCCATCACATGACATTAATGGTTTAACTATACCTCCAGTGTCCCCAGTGAACCATCTGGGTGTATACTCTAGTGTACATTAAATTTACTGTTTTTCTTCCCCCTATTTTGAGAGATCCACTTCACCTTATCCAGTTGCCTCCTGTAAAGTTCTGATGTAAACAACAGAATATCTAAGTGAAGTCTCCTGGTTTGAACACATTTATTGTTCCGAGATGGGTGTATGGTTTACACAGGACCTGAGTCACTACGGAACAATGTGCAGAGAAAATAATCTCTTGTGAGCTCAGACAATCAGAGAGTGCACTTGTGCAGTAAACATGCATCAGACTGCAGCTGCACATGCATCTATTGCAGGTGCATGCATGCACACAGCTACTGTACTCTGTCGTCTGTTTGTTCTACACATGGTATAGTTTGGTATAAATCACTCTCAGTTTTTAAGCAGAACAGCTAAGCAAGACCTTTCTTCAGGATTAACCTTTTACATGCAAGATTACTAAGAACACTGCTTTACCTGGGAGTTCCTCGGTGCCTGACTGTCATTGCAATTAACTACAAGAAGTCCATATGAAAATAAACCCTCCATATGCTGATTCAGTGATTTTCATCGAAGTTTGAAATAGGGCTGCCAATCTTGTACTTATTTGCAAAAAGAAAGATCTAATAATTCTAAAAACAGGAGTAGCCCAACTTTAACTGAGTAGCTCGAGTAAAGTCTAAGATTTCTTCTTGAAAATGTTTCCACCCCTCTGAATGCAAGTTATCCAAATGGTTTAGATTAAATAAATCGTATGTTTGTATTTGCACACAGCCTAGTTGGTACCTTGCAGGTGTATGTTGAAGAGATCAGAGCTCTGAGGGTATCTGAAGAGGATAGAATCCTCAAACCCAAAGGGCTTTTGTGTGGCACATGCACAGAAATGCAGGTGTGCTGACGTAGACTGACACCAGTCCTTAGAGTTTAAAGTAGTTATAGAGCTAGGACAGTTGAAAATATCATACATTTGCATACATGTACATCTGAGCTGATTGTCGTAAATCTCAAATTTGTAAATAGAAACATGATGTGCTAAGAGAAGTTTTGTAATACAGAAACAGATACTAAGAGTCAAAGTGTTTTGTGTTCAACAATAATGGAGGCTGGATCTATCTGAAATGGACTCCTGAGACCAAATGTGCTTAAATATCTTCCAACTGCACATGCATGATAATGCAGGTGAGCTGTGAATTGGATCTATCTAACTTAAGGTCTTCCATGTGCAAAATATTGTGGGAGAAGCTAAGGCCACTGAAGTGGAAGAAGCTAAGAAAGCTGAAGTAGAAACTGAGGCCACTTATTGGTGAAGATGGTAGATTCAACAGAGTGGGCGGAGTCCCGAGGGTCGTATCCTCAGACCGATGTAACCCACATCCCCTCCCGAGCTTAGAACCCAGACCCTGTGTAACACATGGCAGGGTTACTGCTCTGCATGGTAGGGTTACTGCTCTGGCCTGGAAACATCTCTCCAGACCCCAAGGGACTCTGCTAGAAGGAAACATGTGACATTGCAGCGATCCTGTTGCCTGGAAGCGGAACAATATGATGTAAACAATGCTGGAGGTATTGGCAGCAAGTCCCCTGGTAGATGTGGCTTGTTGGTAAGAAGGTTTAGCCTCAATACTCCAGTGACACTTTAGAGGAGGTATGCTGAATATCTCACTGATCTGCTGTCTGTATATGCACAGTTGTCACCTGAACTCCTCCTGGACCTTCTCGAGGGTGTGCTGGGAGTCGGTTAGGAATAAAGCACATGTTTACCATGCATTTGCCTTGATTAGAAGAACATGAGGATTTCATAACAATCCTTCATATTTCCATCAGAATCTGTTTATCAGCACCTGGGTTTTAGTAGTTTTTAACTATGGATCTGGCACAGATGAGTTGATCCCCACACTGTGTGAGTCAAGTTAGTTTATGGGTGTACATGCAATTAAGGATATAGTTATTTTGTGGACGCACATGTAATGAAGGCTCTGGTTATTTTGTTGGTGTACATGTAATGAAGGATCCTGCTGGCAGTAATCTGCTGCAAGTCAAATATACAGTGTGGAGATACACAGCGCTGGGCTGGTGTTTATTTGCCTGGAGTCCAGCATCAGTTGCTGTGCCTTAATGAGACGACCTGGGGTCTCCTGGCTTTGTAGTGGCCAGGTGCAGTCGGGGGAGGCCGCTTCAAGCTGGGGTGCATACACATACAGGGTGTGTTGTATCAGGGTTTAATAAATGGTTTAAAGGGTTTTAAAGGTCAGGTGTCATGCCAAGTGGTGACTTTCTGGATTCATTAAGGAGATATCAATTTGACAATTACTTCACTTTGAATTTCTCATATTGCCCCATAAAGTAGCTTATATACAATACCGGTACCACAATACCACCTCATTACCTGCAACAAATGAATTCTAAAGTCATTGAAGTGTATTTGCCTTTTGTGACGTCGCTCCAGACAATATTTTTTCTCTCATTTTCAACGTGTTTTAGCACCTTTTTAACTGTTGATTTAACATACTAACCTTAATCAAAACAACTCAAATCGTCCATATTTCGTATGCTGACATATCCAACTTTGCAATTCCGCAGATGACCAATGTATAATTATTATATAAACATGTGATTTTGCGCATTTCAAATGACCTATATTCTGATGTAATTGCATTGTAATTATAAAAAAAAACTAATTAATAAGATATGCTGTCTCAAAGCCCATCATGCGAACACCTGGCTAATCATTCAGTCAAACTTCACTGCGCTTGTGGTTTGCACTCGTTGGGCTTTAATGTTGAAACCACAAACCAGGTTATAAAAGTCTTAATTAATTGCAAGTGTATAATATTGTCTTGATTTATTTAAGTGTATTTTATCTCAAGATATATAATGTACATACAGGTAATAATCTGTCATTCTTTAAAAAAATAAAAACTTGTGAAAGTCATGACACACCTGCTTGTCAATTGATGAACTTAAGGTTCCTCTTTCAGAAGAATTTGAACCTCCTGAATGCTGTTGTAAGATGAAGTGTTTCAGGATATAACTTGCCTTGTGCTATACTGCACCATGTACCAGGATCTGTACACCTTCAACTTAGTTTATAAAGAATAACAACACTATGAGAGGATGTAGTTGCACAGTGTTGCACTTTCTGAAGTTTTGAGTTTGAATCCTGTCATAGAGGTGTTGACGTCTGATATTGTTTGATGCTCTGCGGCTTAGTGCAAGTAATTTTCAAACCAAATTACCATTGGCGCCTATAACTGGTTCGACCTCCTGACAGTCAGTAGGCACTCTGACACCAGGACAAAGTGGTTGTTTTTTTCCCAGGTTAGGGGTTAATGCAGACATGTTCTTGTACAAAAAAATCCAGGTTTAAACTCAAAATTAATTTTCTACCATGTTCCACAGACAACCTTCTAGACCCTAAGAAGACACTCTTGCTCTAGGACAAAAAGACAAAAATGGATAGCAGGCTATAGGTTAATGTGACATGGACTGTTTATAAGCTTTTCTCCAGGTTGGCGCCATCATTGTTAGACATCCAGGAGCTAGCTAACTGGTATTCCAATAGACTTCTTATGTACTTGACGAATTACTCATATTTTAATGTAGTCATGAAATCTCCACAGCAGAGACAGTTATGGATTGATGCAGGATGAACTGTATACAGATCTGGACTGGAGTGTTTCACTGACTGATGTAATGTAAGGTTTGAAAGCCAACTTGCAACCAACATCAGAGATAGACACAGGAAGTTGTTAACTGGTATTACAATGTGTCTGATGCACTTGACCCATGCATTAATGGAACCTTCCCAGTCTGATTAAAATTGATCTTGTTCTGAGAAATAAAATTTGCAAAATAATGCATCTACCGGGATACGAACAGGTTCTGTAGATTCCTCGCCACAAGGTCTGAGAACACCCCGTATAGGCGCGTGTTCCGAACCAATTTAGCACAGCGAAAGCCCAGTCAAATAGCTGACCAATCACATCATAGTTTTTAAACGTTCTCTGTTTTGAAAGCATTCGGAACAGACAAAAGGATAGCTGTTTGGTGTTATCTGCCCCTAGCTTCTCGCACCGAAAGCTTTTGTTGGACATTTGTGATTGGTTAACTGAATTGCGTCAGAACATGGAAATGATGATTTTAATGCCTAAAATCCAGTGCAAACGCTACTCACTGGCAGTACATTATCACTCAGAAGGAATTGTGTCGCTATTAAGCGTTCCACGAGACCATATAGATGTGTACTTCTCGTGTCCAGGTACCCATTTGAACAGCTTGGTGGGCTAAGTGCAATATAGCTGAAGAGCCTTGCCACAACACACTATGAAATCCAGGTACCAAATGTTTGGTGTCTCTACCAGGATTCAAACATGGGTCCTTTGTGGGAGGTGGCAGCAAGCTAACCGATACACCACTGTGCTCCACACTACCATGTGAGAGTAAAACACCTTGGAACCAGTAAGCTTTTGTGGTAATAAAATTATGATTCCCTCAGGACCAAATTCGGCAGGTTAACAGTTACAACATGCATGTCCTTGCATGAACCCTTCAGGTAGAAAACCTCCATCATTGAGGCAGCAGGAACCTGCTAACTGGCGGAGGGAGATAGCGAGTTGTCGAACATTTGTACAGCAATTTGAAGCAGAGATTACACCAGTGAAGTGATGGATACATTACACAGGAGTGAAACTTAAGTGCAAAGGAGTGTAAGTTTGAGTGAGATTGGATAGAGACGGAGTTAAATCAGCGCGGGTTGTCAGACCGGGAGATTGGAGGCGAGTGAGATGAATCAATCAACACCTGTACCGCCCCGCTTCACCTGAGTACCACACTCCGTAACAACAGGGACAAATAAAACTTTTATAGGGGCATTATTTCGATACCACCTATTTCCCTACCCTACCCTACCCTACCCTACCCTGCTCTAAAGTACCCTACCCTACCAAGCTCTACAGTACCCTACCCTACCCTGCTCTACAGTACCCTACCCTACCCTGCTCTACAGTACCCTACCCTACCCTGCTCTACAGTACCCTACCCTACCCTACCCTACCCTGCTCTACAGTACCCTACCCTACCCTACCCTACCCTGCTCTACAGTACCCTACCCTACCCTGCTCTACAGTACCCTACCCTACCCTGCTCTACAGTACCCTACCCTACCCTACCCTGCTCTACAGTACCCTACCCTACCCTGCTCTACAGTACCCTACCCTACCCTGCTCTACAGTACCCTACCCTACCCTACCCTACCCTGCTCTACAGTACCCTACCCTACCCTGCTCTACAGTACCCTACCCTACCCTGCTCTACAGTACCCTACCCTACCCTGCTCTACAGTACCCTACCCTACCCTACCCTACCCTGCTCTACAGTACCCTACCCTACCCTGCTCTAAAGTACCCTACCCTACCCTGCTCTAAAGTACCCTACCCTACCCTGCTCTACAGTACCCTACCCTACCCTGCCCTACAGTACCCTACCCTACCCTACCCTGCTCTACAGTACCCTACCCTACCCTACCCTACCCTGCTCTACAGTACCCTACCCTACCCTGCTCTACAGTACCCTACCCTACCCTGCTCTACAGTACCCTACCCTACCCTACCCTGCTCTACAGTACCCTACCCTACCCTACCCTACCCTGCTCTACAGTACCCTACCCTACCCAGCTCTACAGTACCCTACCCTACCCTGCTCTACAGTACCCTACCCTACCCTGCTCTACAGTACCCTACCCTACCCTACCCTGCTCTACAGTACCCTACCCTACCCTGCTCTACAGTACCCTACCCTACCCTGCCCTACAGTACCCTACCCTACCCTACCCTGCTCTACAGTACCCTATCCTACCCTACCCTACCCTACCCTACGCTACAGTACCTACCCTACCCTACCCTATCCTACCCTACCCTACAGTACCCTACCCTACCCTACCCTGCTCTACAGTACCCTATCCTACCCTACCCTACCCTACCCTACCCTACCCTACAGTACCCTACCCTACCCTACCCTGCTCTACAGTACCCTATCCTACCCTACCCTACAGTACCCTACCCTACCCTGCTCTACAGTACCCTACCCTAACTGGATACCCATTTTGTTAATCCCAACATCAAGTTTGTAAGATTTTCATATAATTCTTCAATTGGTAGGTCAAAGTATAGTTCTTAGGCTGCATAAAAAAGTTGAATGTTTCTCGGGCACATTTTTTTTCAAAAGTATCGAGGTAGGAATTTCTTTTTCTCTTTTTTGTTTGAAAACATAATAACGAGGGAGGAGTACATTTTATTTTTGTCCGTACAAATATAGCTTGCATGTTAGTGGTAGAAGTACCCTTCGTCTGTATGAGTACCCTATGTCCTTGGTACCCAGGTCCGTATTAGGATCCTGCCAGGGGCACGGCAACTTTGTCTGCAGTAGAGAACTGTTCTACACGCAGTAAGGTTTGGGTGCAATGCTACACTGAATTTCAGTGCAGTACCACCCATGGTTCGCTAGTTCCAGCCGATGCTCGCTGGTTTCACCGCAATGCATAGCCACATGGTGTTGCAGGCTTTCTCCCTGTCATAATACTAGCTGCCGTGATATAAGTGAAATACTCTTGAAAATGACGTTAAGCCCCAACTCACCTCACCTCACCGTATTAGGACCCTATGTCCTGGTATTCAAGTCCGTATCAGTACGCTGGGTAGCCTGGTAACCCTTCCCGCCTCTAGTTAGTGGAGCACTTTGTTGGTTATAGAGAGTTATTGTGTTAAATGAATAAGGTAATGAAACTCTCTGTCTGACAGAAGACGAGTTAAACTCTTTAATATGTTGAGTACCTCATCAATAATAATGTGCATCATAAACACAACCAGACTGTACTTAGTGTCTAAGTGTCTGATTTCACAATTGACTTTCATTGTTAAAAAACTAAAGTGATTCATCGACTGAGGTACATGAAACCTCAGACCAAACACACTTGATTACCTTAAATCATGTCCAACCTGGTTTGTACAACACTGCATCATCTCTCGTAGATCAGCATACGACAGCGTAGAAGATGTAAAAATCATGTTGATTCAATAAAAACATATTTCGGCATAGGAATATGCTTATTAATGTCAGATTTGCGACTGTGTAAATCATTAATCATTGTTTTATTGGCTGGCAGTGCTATTAGCGGAGAGTATCTGGTGCGCTGGAGCGTGAAGCAGATAGAGCACCATCTGTTCTGGTTGAGCGACCAGGACTTGAGTAGGTCCAAGAACAGCCAAGGAGAATTAGAGTTCTGCGAGATGGATTTCATATTAGTCCACTCCTCAGCTGGTTATCTTTAACCTGCAACCTGCTCCCCGCATTCTGGGTAACTTATCAATAAATAGTCTGGTTATCCACAACCTGTTTCCTGCTTCTTCTGCAACATACTATGATTTTATGTGGAGCACAGTGGGGGGTTCACAGGGACAGGGTTCAGGACCCCCCTCCACCCCCCTTTCCAAATGTTTTGCAATGGCGGGTATGGGGACCCCAATAGTGGACCCATCCTTCCTGGATCAGCCACTGCTGTCTACCACGCTGCAGACCTGGGTTCGAATCTCAATCTAAAAGTAAGCAGTGTTTGCGCTTGATATTAGGCATTATAATCATCATCATTATTATACCAGGAGTAAATAGTTCTAAAAGTCACCCATTTGAGATTGGTTTTGTGCAAGTGAATTTTTCAGCAAGGAATGGTACCTTACTGTGGGACACCATCAATGTGGCACATTACCACGGGACACCATCAGCGTGGCACATTACCACGGGACACCATCAGCGTGGCACATTACCACGAACCCCACACACGGAGATGATGCTGCTCACTTGAAACTCCGACACTGACCCGCACCATTTCGCCCTGACCTGCCGCATCCATATAGGCTGTGCGGAGAAATTTATCTTCACGTTAATAGGCCTGGATGAAACAGGGGGGCTATTAATTGATATTTTTACCCATTCCCTCAAAGTGAGTGGAGTAAATTGATCAAGTGCTTGTCCGAATCAATACTTAATTACTTTATCACACGATTATGGCCATTGAGCCCAACTTTGTGAAATAACTCACATTTCCCTGTGACAGTCTCATCTATCGAACACTCCAGGTACATGTTGTGGCTTTTTAGGAAATGAGAGCGTTGTTCTGACCTCTGACCCCCGCTGATATGCGCCTGACCCGGACACTCAGTCTAGTACAGTCCAGCAGATTTATCTTGTACTGGGATGAGATGGGGATATGGTATTGTTCTTATTTACTCAGTCCAATCTAGCAGACTTATCTTGTACTTGAACTAGAAGCTGTATGCTGTTGTACTTGGTTTACTTAGTCCAGTACAGTCCATTCTAGCGGATATATCTTGTACTGGGACTTAGTTAACCCAAACAATGTTTAAGTATCTAAATCCATCATTGGAAAGGGTTGGGATTCAAACCTTGAAAGCAGAGGCTAACAGTGTTAGTAGGACAGTTCAGGTTGTAGTGTGTTCAGCTCAAACAAGGGGTCTGGGGTTCAAATCCAGTCAGGGGTTCGGTGACTTTGTTATGCATAGTACCCATGCTTTGTTTGGCTCTGGATCAAAAGAATAAGCTGAATTAAAAAATAATCTCAAAATCTAATCAATATCGGTTTTAATCAACAATATGTAGAACATTGAATTAAGTTAGAACATCTCTACAGAATTTTCTGTGAAACATTACTGCTGTGCAGTCTTCTTTTTTCATGTTCGAGACTATTTATTTAGTTTAAACAAATTATTTAGTTATGAAATAAACACGGTGAACCTGGTTGCAGTGAAGAGATAAATGTCCATGATGACGTGATGACGGAGAGTCTCCGTGGCAAGTGTTGAAATAATCATTCACCTCTGGTGAAGCTCCCCATGTCAGATTAGACTCCGGTAGATATTTATGTATCTGTGTTTACAGAATATGTTCTTGGCTTCAAATTTCTGCATGAAGGATTGATGGAGAAGAAAAAGAAAATCAAGCTGTTCGGCACTCCATAAATCGGACATAAAACCTCCCCGTCTTAGTTGAGCTTCAACCTACAGACTGCCACAAGGATTTCTCATTCTCTGTATAATGCCTCTCTCCACCTTTAACACAGACCAATTCATCTCCGTCACCTTAAACACTGATCAACAACGTTTCTAATCATTTCTTCTTGAATTAACATTGTCATATCTATTAGCCTAGTTTGAACATGATCACAGTTATCAGCGTTAAGTGCTGACAGAGACAGAATGTTGTCTCATGGACAGATACAGAGACACTGGGATTTCTGTATATGGTGAGATTAAAGATTGAGGGGGGAGTGGGGAGGGGGAGGGGGGGGGGGGGGGGGGGGGGGGGATCTGAGTTGTATATAGTCTGTGGAAACTGATGGAGTCAGACTAAAGAGGATAGCTATAGTCTGTAGTTGACTGAGCACTGTGATCTATCATTGAGACAAGTTATTTGAAATACAGGGAAAGACAGGGTTCTATTGGGTGTTTTTTTGGTGGAAACAAAATTCAAGGAGACATTCCTGTTTACACATACCATATTTCATCTAATAAGCGTCCAGGCGCTTATTTTTTCAGCACCCCTTGACCCGCCGACCGTTATTAGGTCCGGCACTTTTTGGAGACCCTGCGCTTATTATCCCCCACCACGAAGTGGAAGGGGGATATAGGTTTGGGCTCTGTCCGTCCGTGCGTCCGTCCGTCCGCTATAAAGGGGACAGCTTTTCTCAGAAACTATTTAAGATAGGACGACCAAATTTGGTGTGTGGCTTGTGGACATAACTACCTCGATGGAGTTCCGAAATAAGAACCGTGTGATTATTTTTTCCGGAGTTATTTCCCTTGTTCCGTATGCTTGGACTTGGTTCATGCTATCTCTAAAGGGGACAGCTTTTCTCAGAGACTATTTAAGATAGGATTACCCAATTTGGTGTGTGGCTTGAGGGCATAAGTACCTTGATGGAACTCGAAAATGAGAAGCACACAATTAATCTTTGTGGAGTTATTGCCCTTGTTCCGTATATTTGACTCTGATCAAGGTATCACCAAAGGGGACAGTTTTTCTCAGAAACTATTTAAGATAGGATAACCAAATTTGGTGTGTGGTTTAAGGCCATTGATACCTTGATGGAGTTCGAAAAAAAGAAGCATGTGATTATTTTTTCCCGGAGTTATTCCCCTTGTTCCGCTTTTTCGACTCTGTTTCAAGTATCCAAGGATATAGCTTTTCTCAGACATTGTTTAACATCAAATCAGTTGTGTGGCTTGAGGATATCGTTACCTTAATGGAAAGAAAATGAGAAGCGCACAATTATTTCTTCTTGAATTATTGCCCTTGTTCTCATTTCTTGTGTCTGGCGGGGGATGTTGATGACTATGTCTTCTTGTTTCTTTAATAGAACATTGAAGTTAAATAAGGAAGAATTAATGTAATGGTATAGACCCGGCGGTTATTGGAGGCCCGGCGCTTAATTCCTCAACTATACCCTAGACCCCAAGCACTTATTAGAGGCCTGGCACTTATTGGAGACCTGGTGCTTTTTAGAGGAATATGTTTTCAACTCAATCCAGTCGAAACATGCAACTAAGGGTAATACTTTGATGGCTCCATATTGACGGTGGTGATAGTTCTGTGAGAGATGGAGGTAGAAATGAGTACATTTGAAGAGAGATGTGGGGGGGGGGGGGGGGGGGGGGTTTAAGGGGAAGGATTGATGGAGGTTCCCCTTCTGTATCTGTAGCTGTCTTGTTAACATAGTTTAGAAATTCTGTGTTTATCTGATGTAAGCTTTCAGTCCACTTACCGCTATCAGTACCGACTCCCCTCCTATATATACATATATCTTACAGACTACATCAGGTTCTTATACTTTATATAGATGGTCAGCGCTATCAGGGAACTCTGACTTTCAGGTTTATTGTTGTGCAGTATTCAGAAGACTTTAGTTTATCATGGAATGGAATAATACATTTTTAGTGTTAATTATTATCTCCAGACAATAGCATATTGACGAGGGGTAGAAGAAATTTGTACAAGGATATGACATTAGACACTGTTGAATTAAGACAAGGTATGACAGTTAGTGATATCTTCAATAATGCATGACATCACATACCATTAAGTATATGACATCACAATACTAGGACATCAAGAAGATGACATCAAAATGCTTTGACATCAGTTACAAGACATCACAATTCTATGGCATCTGGTACATGACATCACAATGCTATGTAATCTTCAAGTACATGACATCACAATGCTATGTAATCTTCAAGTACATGACATCACAATACTATGTAATCTTCAAGTACATGACATCACAATGCTATGTAATCTTCAAGTACATGACATCACAATGCTATGTAATCTTCAAGTACATGACATCACAATGCTATGTAATCTTCAAGTACATGACATCACAATGCTATCTAATCTTCAAGTACATGACATCACAATGCTATGTAATCTTCAAGTTCATGACATCACAATGCTATGTAATCTTCAAGTTCATGACATCACAATGCTATGTAATCTTCAAGTACATGACATCACAATGCTATGTAATCTTCAAGTACATGACATCACAATGCTATGTAATCATCAAGTACATGACATCACAATGCTATGTAATCATCAAGTACATGACATCACAATGCTATGTAATCTTCAAGTTCATGACATCACAATGCTATGTAATCATCAAGTACATGACATCACAATGCTATGTAATCTTCAAGTTCATGACATCACAATGCTATGTAATCTTCAAGTACATGACATCACAATGCTATGTAATCATCAAGTACATGACATCACAATGCTATGTAATCTTCAAGTTCATGACAAAACAATGCTGTGACCATAATGGTTTAAAAACTAATGAAGAATGATTTCGGTTGGTATGATATCAACATTATGTCTAATTTATGTCTCTATATACATATATATCAAACATTTTTATGAAACTGAAAATTTAATCCAATCTGCCTATTGATATTCAATGGTAGGTTGTCATCGGAGGCATATAGAGGATAACTTATTGAGAGAGATGCTTAAAACAGTCCATAGCAGCTTCACAGTATATAAATACTTACTTAGAGAATCATTAGACGAGCGGACCCTTGTTAGTTGATAGGGGATGATGTTTATGATGTGTTACCTGCCATCTTCTCTTGTCTGTGTTATCTAGAGAGGCATAATACATGAAATATATCTCCTGTCAGGAGTATTTCTTATCTTAATAGTGGTATTGTGTGAACATTCAGCTCATTTATGATATCTTTTATTTTATTTATATATTTTTAGTTATATTCATCAAAACCCTGAACAGTTGTGTGGTGTTGCATATTGAAGAAGAAACAATAGAACATTTTGTTGAAAATCGTAATGATACACATGAATGATGTTGAAATATTCAGGAGATGTTAAAAAGAACAAGAATTTTTACTATTACTGATAGTTTGATCCTGAATATAACTATTGTTACATTTATTCAAAATGACATATATATATTTTATGTTAAAAACATAGACACCTGTTATTAACATTGAACTGTTACGATAGAAGTCTTGAACACAAAACAAAGTTGCGATTAGAATAACATTGTAGATAATAACAAGTTCCTATTAGAAATACATGACATTTAGATAGTGAATAAATTGGGATAACACTATCTGCAATAGTACAAATTCTTGTGCTTTTTCTGGCAGAGTCCCTTGCAAGATTGGAACACACATCCTCAGGCAGCTAAGTTATTATTATGATATTGAATCCTTCCTCCTGTGTCTACAGGTATGAACGGACAGCAGCGGTTCCTGATCGAACCCCAGGATCAGGATGCTATCCGCGGCAGCACGGCCATCCTCAAGTGCAAGGTGGCCAGCAAGATCGGTATGCTGCAGTGGACTAAGGACTCCTTCGCCCTCGGGGTGGAGCAGAACCTCCCTGGCTTCCCACGCTACCAGATGATCGGGGGAGAGAACATCGTCGGCTCTCAGACCATCAGTATGTACTACTTGAATATGAAATTTGTTAATAAAAGAATAATTTAACGAATTAAAAATTATAATTTGGTAATGAAATATAACTTATTTTGGTTTATAGGCACTCACTTGGGCAATACAAAAATTCACACTCGCTTTGCAAAAGTCATTTGACTCACCTCGGGTAATAATGTTATATAGGATGTATATTGTCAGTCAATTTTATGTCGTAATTGAACGTTCAACGGTCTTCATTCAATATTGCTCCATCATAAGTCATTTCATTGGCTGATTATTATTAGCCGTAGGGTATGAAGAAGACTTACGGTTTGATATACCCTGATGTAACAGGATGTAACTCTTTCGGTCGTTGAGAAGATAAGTGTCACAGAGTGAAGGTGAGAAAGTTTCAGAGCCTAATGAACACAAGTTCTGTTCTGCTGTTCACAGGTGAGAGTAACCTGAAGATCACCAATGTGAACATCTCGGACGATGCAGAGTACCAGTGCCAGGTCGGTGCCACCGAGACGGTGCAGGGCATCCGTAGTCGCACCGCCCGCCTCAACATCCTCCGTGAGTTATTTCCCTTGTCTCCTCTATCATAGCAGAAGTTGAGAGCTTCATTCAGTTTCTTGAAGTATTTGGAATAATTGAACAAATTTGTTTCTTTAAGATTATTCTATCAATGCATATCTCTTATTATTCTGCAATTTTTCATTTCACGTAATGCAAAAAACAAAATGGCGGATAGTTGGTGATCCTCATGTTTCTAATGTTATGTATCTCATGTGTTCAGTGCCTCCTGACCGACCGCTGATCGAGGGCGGGTTGCGCAAACTGCGAGTGGTTGCAGGGCGTCTCTCCAACATATCGTGTCGCGCCAACAACGGAAAGCCGGCGGCGACCATCTTGTGGTTCCTGAGAAGCCACCGCTTGACGGACATGATCTACTCCCGCAGCATCCCCAAACCAAACGACAAGCGCGTCGACTCCGTGGGGATTGTCTCCATCAACGCCACAAAAGAAGATGGCGGACACAGGATCGAGTGCCGGGCAAGCAATGACGCCATGGAGAACTTCTACACTGTGTCTGCCACCCTCGATGTGCAATGTGAGTGTAGTATATAGAAATAGGCTTGGCAAACATAGCTTAGATGGAGTTTAGTAATCAGAAACTTCACATAGTATGTCAGAGGGTATATCACATTTTATAGTGATTATAATTTGTTTTAATTTTGTTACCTGCCAACTTCATTTGTATTAATGTATGGTGTATAATTTTGAAAACGTCAAAAAATCATTGCCATTTGTATTTATTTTATAATTTATATAGATATTCTGTATATCTTTATTTCTTTGTTTCATATATTAATAGAAAATATTATGACTTTACGTCTAATTGCAAATATTATTTAAGTATACAATTAAATTAAGAAATTTATTGAAAAACTGAGAGTTTCATTGAAGAAGATCATCTTTTGTATGATGCTTATTTGGTCATACATTTTTTAAGGTAAACTTCTCTGTCTTGAAACATGTTTTCTTTACAGGCTCATTGTCAAACATACATGTTCATGTTCTTCTTGCCTCCTCTCCAGATCCGCCCGATATCAAGATGCTTATCAACATCTCCCGGCCGATCCGCGAGTATGACAACCTGCGCTTTGACTGCCGCGGTACAGGGAACCCCAGCTACATCACCTGGAGGTTAGAGATAGATAGCGAATCTCATCCAAGTGTCTTCCTATATCAAATATATCAACATCAGTTGATAAAGTTATAATATCTGAAAGCTTTCCGACGATATTTTACTTTTATCAACGAGTGTTGATATATTTGATATCAGAAGACATTAGGATAAGATTTTATTTATCATCCAGAATCATTCTTCGTTACGTTCAATGAAAAATGTCTAACTCTGAACACAGCCCTGTCATTACTCTTTCAGTTGCTTGTAATGGTTGACCTCTAAATTGCGTGTCTGACCTCTACGTTGCGTGTTGTTTGACCTCTAAGTTAATGAAAACAAACTGAAATACTGTAATATTGTTGTAAAATTTCGAGTAGGATTATTAAGATTAAAAATAAACGAGGGAAGGTGGTTAAATATTGATGTAGATTATCTATGTACATGTCCGGTATGTAAATTAGGCATAAAGGACGAATTTCATTTTCCTTTAGTTTGTCAATGTAATTCAGCAGAAATACTTTTTTCCATACATTTATAATCGGACTCCAAATTCATTTATATTTAAAGATATTATAACTTCCTCTCCAAATGCATCATTATTAAATCTTAGTAAATATATATATATATATATATATTGCCTGTGAAAAGAGGCAGACTTTGTTAAACACCTAATTATAAGTGTTCAACTTTGGATTCAATATACTTGGTATATGTGTTGTATGTGTATGTATGTGGCCTTCATGCATGAATAAAGATATATATAAGTTGTGTGTCTCTGTGCAGATGGCTGAAGGACGGACGCGTGTTGCTAGGGGAGACGAGCTCGACCCTGGATATCCCGTCCATCTCGTACACCGAGCACCAGAAGAAGATCACATGTGTCGGCTCCAACTCTGTGGGCAGCACCTCCCACGACTACATCCTCAACGTCCAGTGTACGTACAAACATTCACTTGTTTTATTTCTGTTTGCTGTAAGTCTTTAAACAGGATCTACAATCAATATTTACAATGTATGCATAGACATTCAAAAGTGTGGTAACTTTTGATGTTTTTTCTTTCAGATATGTCGTTGGAATTGACATAATTATTTTTGGGGCTGGCTAGTTTTTAAGCGATTGTGTTTTATCTTGAGAGCTATTTAGTTTATTATTCAACATGAAACAATACAAAGCCTAGTGAACTACAGAGCCCATGGCTCTGATTGTTACAACTATGGTGGCACGTGGTCATGTGCATAGCTCAGTCGACCGCTATCAGTGAACTTCAGCATCAACGGGCGTGGCTCGCTGGATGGATGGGTTAATTACTCGCCTCATTGCTGAATGAAAAATGAGAGTTTGAAGGGTGATTCCCTTCCCCACACTGAGACATGAGTTGAGAGGCTCATGGTTTTTACCTTGGGCAAGGGACTTTATTCGAAACGTACCTCTGTTCACTCAGCAGTACAATTGAGTACCTGGTTTGGAAGTGCAGGTAATTTGACAGATAACCTTCGAGCGCCTTAATTGGTAGCCCAGGTTGCATACTCCAAAGGGAGTTGAGAATAAAAAAAGAACGATGTTGGCCCTTATACCAGGGTAATAATGTGTGTAGCGCTTTGAGCATGGCCCTTTGTGTTGTGGAGTTCAGTACGATATAAGTATCCTCATTATTAACCAGTGAAAACTCAAGTGAAAAGTAAAGCAGATATTGGCACCATACTAATTCATGTAACACACTTCTTGCAGTCGGGCCTCAGTTTGACGAGCGGACAAGCCACACGGCAGTTTCCGTCAACTTGGACCAGAAGGCGGTGCTGCACTGCCATGCGACCGGGAACCCCACCCCGTCCATCATCTGGCGCAAGAAGGGCTCCCACCTCCCCCAGGGCTCCTCTCCCACCCTCACCATCCCCCACGTCCAGGAGGGCAACCTCGGCATCTACATCTGCACCGCCAACGTCCACGGCTTCAGCTCCGTCAGCAGGGAGATCTACCTTCTCAAGAATGGTAGGCAGTAGAAACTAGTTTGGTATTTCTCATTGGCTAACAGTATGAAGTATATGTGCAACATCATGTTATTATTAGAAATTAGGGCCAGAACCTATAGTTGGCACAAAGCTAGCCGATGTGATCTTTCTGCTCTTCTCTGTTTACTTAGTCAAATTGTTTTGTTTCACGAAAATATATACGTTGAACATCCATGTATCCAATCTGGAATATTGCTGAATATGCAAAATGCACCAAGAGGGCGCATGAGTGTCAGTTTTTAGACCATGATATATATATATATATTTGTCATAAGATTAAACCCACTAATTGGTTGTTAAAGAGAGTGAAAGTCTGATGATTATGTTGGTGAGTGCAAAAGTTCTACGATGCAAGCTTACAAGTTCTCTCTGATTTAACAGCGGCGCCGACGATCATGAGCGAGACAAAGCAGTACGCAGTGGAGGGGGACCAGGGGGTTGTTGAGTGTCTCGCCATGTCCGTCCCCAAACCAGACACCATCCTCTGGATGCAGAGCGGCCGTGTCATCGACTTCGGCAAGAAGAAGTGGGAACATTTCACCTCCAAGGAGGAGGACTTACCCTACGGCCGCAAAAGTCTGCTCTATATCTCGCCCGTCACCGGGGCCGACTTCACCGACTACAACTGTAGCGTCATCAATAACTATGGCAAGGATGTCATCACTATTAACCTCATTCAGAAGGGTGAGTAGATGCTGCTGGTTACATGGGTACCTGGTTGGTTTAGAATTAACCTAATTTAGAAGAGTGAGTAGATGTTGCCGTTTACATGGGTACCTGGTTGGTTTAGAATTAACCTAATTTAGAAGAGTGAGTAGATGTTGCCGTTTACATGGGTACCTGGTTGGTTTAGAATTAACCTAATTTAGAAGAGTGAGTAGATGCTGTTGTTTACATGGGTACCTGGTCAATTTTGACTTAACCTCATTCAGAAGGGTGAGTAGATGCTGTTTACATGGGTACCTGGTTGGTTTGGAATTGAGTAGGTGGGATATGTACAAACATTAATTTATAGCATTTATGTTCCATACTGTGTTTATATATATATATGTATATATGTATATATAAACATTTCTGTTGCAGCGGTGCCACCACTACCAATCATCATCGGGGGTGCTGTGGGGGGATTAGCCGTCCTCTTCATCATCATTCTGGCGTGTGTGCTGTACCATAGGTACAAGACAGCGGAGACAGGCAGTGTACTCGGTATGTCGTACCATCTACTCCTGGCAAGGGAAATAATACACTTATATGAAGAGTTCATGAGAATTCAAATTAGGTCTCATGTGTTATGTGATAGGACAATGATATTGGTTGATGATGATGGACAATGATCCTTGATTACAAGTGTTCAAGGAAGAAGACATATTCCGTCATGGTGGCCATTTTGTAGGATTAATAATCTCAAAAATGTTCCTCAATAGCTTAATTGAAACTTAACTCCAAAATTAAATCTTTATCTGTGTTCACAAAAAGCTCAAACTAGCTAAGGTAAACTTAGTGCAAGAGGGGATTATTAGCTTAGGTTAACTTTTTGTGCATGGGATGGATTTATGAGAAGGAATGTTTCACTAACCCTGGCTGATTGTGCATCAACGATTATAATATAGGGAGTCTTTGTCCTCAAAATAATCGCACATGTGGAATATATCGCATATCTGTCAGACTGTCAGATAAAAGTTCTGATCCAGATCACAGAGGATTATTTCTCTCTCTGTCACACGCCGTCTTTCATCTCACAGAGATCTTGTCAAGTGTGAGATCAGTGGAGTGGAGCTCAGCGAGAAACATGGCCGCTGCTTGAATTCTCATGACTTCTTATCAAAACACGATCCAGTTTGCAATCAAGCAGGAATGGATGTTACAAAGAAAACAATCAGTCAAACAATGTCAAATGTGTCGTGAAATCCTTTTATATGAAGACTTTGAAATTAAATTACATCAGGTTTTAAAAGGAAAACCGCAGAAAGAGCAGTAACTCCTCAAACTTCATCTTCACAAAAATACCCCTGTACTGTCGGACAGTCCCTCAGTAAGTTTAGTTGAACCAGTGGTGGATCCAGGAATTTTGAAGGGGGGGGGGGGGGGGGTCCACCAATGGAAAAGTTGGGAGTTCGATACCCGCCCATGCAAAAAAATTGAAAGTGGGTTATTGGCCAATGTGGATTAATAACCCTCTGACAGCTTAAGCCTAATGAGCTACAGAGCCAATATACTGACCTCTGAACATGTCGACACTGTAGATTTGGTGCCTCAATGGTCGCACCGTAAAAACCTATTTTTATCCTTCTCCTCCAAAAAGCCTAAAACCTTAAATCTTGTATACAGACACCTTGGCCAATGTTGATTGTAAATTGTAGATTTATTAATCTTCTGACAGCTAAAGCCTGATGAGCTACAGAGCCAATGGCTATATTTTTTATTTCGTCAATATGCTCACCTCAAGTTGTATTTCATGAGGAGCTAACCTATCTCTCGTCTGTTGCAGGTTCCTACACGGACACGGACAGCAGTACGGACAAGAAGCGGGAGAAGTCAGACTCTCCATCCACGCTGATGGATCAGTGGAGACAGGACTACAACAAGGACGTGAACCGCTACTCCGCCGACTATGATGAGGTGCTTTATGCGGGAAAGGTGCTTAGTCCTCCGTGCATGCTCCTCAAGAGACACGTACTGCATGATCAGCATAATTATCATCATAGAAATATTTCTGTATAAAATTATTATTATGATAAAAAAAACACTCACTTTATAGTCTAAATGATAAGAAACTTGTGTGATAATGATCACAAAAATGATAAAAATCGATGTTTTGCCATTTTTTCAGAAATAAAAGTTTCTCTTCTGTGAAGAGTAATTACATGCAAATAAGCAGCAATTTTCGGTCATTTAGAAACACTAAAGAAAAATTCTTTTGCTAATTATTGATCGCATTAATGTCTCTCAGAAATGAAATTGTCTCTACTGCGCTTTCTATTGCATGATTCAATGAATTTTTTTTAGCTCTAAATATAACAAAATAAGATCATGGAATCTGAAACTTAAATCTGTTGTGAAATTTTTTCAAAAAATTCCAAAATTATTTAATTCATATATAATTTCATAATCCAAATCTTAGGTCATGTGCATGAATAATTTTGTTCAATAGATTTAATGTTACAAACTGTCTATGAAACCAGTCTGATATAAAGGAGCGTGACTCGGGGGTGCTTGTAGAACCAGATTCTCTACTGTAGACATGCTTTGGTGTTGTGTTGTCTATTGTACATGTATTGGTTTTTACAAGTATTGATGTATACTTCTCCCTTTGTGTTTGGTCATTCTCTTACTGGTAATATGTGAGTAGATATATATTTTAGTGGCATGCAATTGTGATAGAGTTATCTCCCTTAGAGGAAGTCAGATCAGTTGAGTTGTTCTGTGTTCATTTGTTGGTGTCAGTTGAGTTTCCCCATCGTCATAGTCAAACTTTAAATATTTATAGATAATTTTTTTTGGAGATAGATAATTTGAGAAGACTGCAGATAAAATTGCTTTAACAGATGTATCTAATTGTGTTCTACTGTACATACAGTTATCATCATGAAAAAGACCATTCCATGTCTTTTTGTCAAAATATAAGATTCAAGATTTATGTATGACTGAAATGAAGAGAATCAAACCTATGACATTTTTTGTATGTTTTGTAGATTTCCAAAAGCTCAAAAACAAAAATCTTTCCACTCACACTTTATTTTTAAAAACAGTCACTGTCATTCACAGATTCATGTGGAAAAGGAATGTATGATGATGATTGTATTGTTATAATTAAATCTATTACGAATATTTTGTTAAAATTTAAGAAAAAATAGTGAATATTTTCAAGTGTTCTGTACCCAGCACACCAATACAGTAGTGAGTTCAATGGCTAAACCTGGGAATGTGTAGCTCCAGCTAGGACATGTCATTGGTGTCTGAAACAGGCAGTGTAGATTCAAAGACTAATAGATCTGACCTTATTATCTTTGGTTTTTCCATCTAATTTATTGACAAAATTCATTGTACATCGAAAAAAGCACTAGAACAAAGATACGAAATAAGATCGGGAACCTGGTGACGTGTTCTGGACTGGTCACATTTTTAGATGATTTTGTAAATTTTCTATGAAAAATGACAAAATATTCTTTTTAGATAGGCAGCATTTCTGGGTTTCCTGCTGGAATTGGTGCTGTTGATGAAAATGAGTTTTTAATTTAATGTTTCTTTCAGGATCCGAAAGGGAACAACAACCAGTATCGTGTGATTGAACCGTTCAATGGCAGTGTGTATCGAGACACGAGTCAGATGTTTGACCCTGAGTACATGAGTCGAACTGACGAGAACGGGTCTGACAGGTGAGACAAGAATGTTTAATTTTCCAAATGAGATTGAAATGTTTATATATAGTAATGTATTTATCAATTTTTTTTTATCTATCTTTCAAAATTCATTGGTGAAGGGATATATTTTGAAAAATGTAGTATCATTATATTAAAATGAGAGTATCAAGAAACTAAAATTCATTGAAACAAACGAAGCTTGCATAAAATCCTTCTGAACTTGCCATATAACCTGTTCTAAGGGAGGTAACTGTTGTTATAGCGGGAAGTAAATTATTCAAACTCATCAAGATTACAGCGTTATCTTTGTAGAATGTATTCATTTAAGGCAAAAACTTAATTTTTATTCCCTTTAATTTGAGTTTGCGCTTTCCTCAACTGTTGAATATGTCAAATTTTATATAATTGTGACAAAAATGTTTGAAACAAGTCTCAGTCAGTGGAAGTAACACAGGACACATTTTTGTGATTTTGTTTCATGGTGCCATTTGAATATATAAAATTATGCTAGCCTGGCAATCTCATTAAAATCATAAATTTTATTCGTTCCCAAGGATAAGCTTTACAAATTTGGGTTGTCACTCGTCCAAGATCTGAAAGCATGCATTTTCAATGGGAAAGTAACATTTTCTGGCAAACACAGAGCTCTCGGGATTGCGTCAGATCTTGGATGAGTGATAACCCAAATAGGTCTTGCCTTAGGAACGAATCAAAGATATGATTTTAATGAGATTGATAAATTCAAAATTTTCCGTCCAGTGTTTATGTTTCTTTTGCTACCATGTTGTGAATTTGACAGTTGATTGATTATCTTGCAGGTACGGCCCTACATACAGCGGTCAGTATCCACTCAGTAGCTTCCGCGGAGATTACGTCGACCCTAGGCTCCCACCAGCATGTCTCAGTACAACAAAATTGGCAACAAATGTTTAGGACTAGGTCCATATACTCAACTCCATTAGAAACATCATTAAGCATTATTTATCACTGGAGATGTACAGAAGACTGCAGGTCCAGTCGGGAGGGAGTCTTGCAGGATGAACCGATAGCATGTAGCCTGCAGGTGCCAATAGATCCTACCAGCTGTATGGTGTGTGCTGAATATTATTACATAATGAGATTACAATGGATTCCTGCAGAATGAATAAGTGTGACAAAAATTTTGTATGATAGCAGCAGGAAGAACAAAGTGTGATACAAATTCCTGCAGGATGAATACTTCAGACAAATTCCTGCGGGCTGAGACAACTGTGTGACCTGCAGATGCCAGCAGGTCCGCAGTCACTCCTCCTTCCATCTCTTCTTCTGATGCAACAGGAGCCTTACTGACCGAGGAGGAGGACAGATGAGGTGAGCCGTGGGCGGACACACTGTCTAACTGGTGCTTCTCGTGTGTCCACCCAGCTGCTTCCAGTCTGATACTAGTCATGTGTCCACTACAGACGTAAGCTACACGAACTGATGGTAATCTAGTCCCAGTCAAACAGTGCCAAGGTCAGCTCCAGCAAAACCAGCAGATCTTGAGCTATTCAGGGACAGGTTTGCCTGATGTTGAGTTTCAGTAGCATCAGCTGCAGAGTTATGTTAAAATTGTGAGGAAACGAAATGTGGAATGCTTCTGGAATATACCATCTTGAAGATGGCTGTGACTCAATAATGGACTGGATAAAATGTGATTGATTCTTAGTGGGTCACACGTCGGGTCGTGGTTGTGAGTATTTATTTGAGATCTGGAGCTGACAGGACACATGAAGATGTGGGTGTGAGTCCCCTGGACAGAGAGTAAGCAACTTTGGATGCTTGTTACAAGAAACTGTCAGATTTTACAAGAATTTGCAATGTGCTAAATGTATATCTGATTATCAAGAAGTTGCAATCTGTTACGAGAAGTTGCATTTTCTTGCAGTGTGTAACAAGAAGTTGAAATGTGTAACAAGAGGTTGCAATCTGTTTCAAGAAATTGCATTTTATTGCAATGTGTAACAAGAAGTTGAAATGTGTAACAAGAAGTTGCATTGAGTAACAAGAAGTTTCAATGTGTTGCAGTGTGTTACAATATGTTGGACTGTGTTGCAATAAGTTGCAAAATGTTTTGCAAGAAAGTGTTGAAAGAAGTTGCAGTGCTAAAAGAAGATACATTTATTGCCAGATGTGTTACAGAGGATACATGAAGTTACAGTCTTACTGTCCCAGAGGACATCTGACGAAAGTGAAAGATGACTACAACACGTCCGTTCAGTTACTCAACTGAACATCTTGACATACGCCTCATGTGTTCAGCAGAGTCATCAACAAATGGACAACTGTAGACAATGATTCAGTTGACCAGTCCAAACAAAACATGCTTTGTGTTGAAGCAGAATATGTGCTATACTTATATATTATCCAGTGTTTGCTGGGGGAGATATGTTGCCATGGCGACGTCTCCTTATGTTACTATTTATATTTGTCTTGTCGTTGTACATATGTGTATGTTACTGCATTGGTTGAATCTAGTTGCCATGGCGAGAGTGTAGGACTAGTGCAATGATTCCCTGTAAGGGGAGATAACTCTCATTTACTCATCTGTCTCTGATAGCTGTATGTGTGTCTCTGACAAAAGTTAAGCAATACAGGTATGAATGTCTTCATAGACTTACTGAGAAATGAAATTTGTAAAAATGATTTTATTTAAGTTATTTATGATATAATCAAATCAAAATGACTTATTTTGTTGTATAATTTGATTTTGATAGAAAAAAATACATGAATGAATCAAAGTGTTTGTTATATTGAACAAATTGAAACTACATATCAAAATATTATTATGTCAAAATATGATTAAGTAATAAAATACAGTTTCAATATCAAAATACAATTTCCATATCAATCTACATTTTATATATCAAAATACATATTCACTTATATCTAAAACATTTCGGTCAGTTGATAAAATATATGGTTGCCATTCCACAAACTCTAAAAAAACCCATCTATTAACCATTACACCTTCAAATATGGTGACTCAGCCATTTTCTAAATCTGGTGCATGTATATTATGTTGGCGTGTGTATAAATGTGTGTAAATATGTGTGTATGTGTGTCCCTGTCCGACGATCACCTCTCGGTGAACTTGTGTGTGATGTGTGTGAGCGGTACCAACGTCTGTACAGTCGGGTTTATGAATTAAGCCATTCTACTCTCTCCCTACATTTACATATGTAAGTCATTAACATATTTTTCAATCTTTCATAACCATTCTTCAGACTTAGAATAAAAAACTCTTTTCTTTACAACTATTTAAAAGATGAAGAGTTCAGGTGTTTGTCAGCATTTATGAATGATGCATTTGAAATAGATAACTATAGTCTCTTTATGTTAACTGCATTGTTTATCGTTCCTGATGCTTAGCTTAAAGGCGCTGTAGCACTTTTTTTGGTTATCATGTTTTCTCAAATTTGACATTTATTATTAATTATTATTAAAGTTCATACAATATAATGGTACGTTAATTAATAAAATATCTCATTACACTACCTGATAAGCCATATCCATAGAAAACAGCCATCCGTTATCGAAGAAAATGGTGCGACGTATAAAGCGTCAGTGTGAGAGGGAGATTTGTAGGGCTCAAAGGGAATTCAGACAGCAAGATCGTTGACCATTCCATCATTGTTTCATATTTAAAACTCCATTCTGAGTGTGTATGTATCGCTACATCAGTCAGATCACTTGAACTACCTTCGAGTGGCCATTATAATGTGAACACATTAAAATGGCCGCTTGATGGGAAATGGACTCGCATGGTTTTAACGAACCATGTTCTTTCGTTTCAGAAATCATTTTATTGATTAAGGAGTATTATTTAACCATTGTTAACACTTATTTATATTTTTTGTGAGAGCACTTTAATTCAGTCAGAAAATTGTGTTACAGCGCCTTTAAGTGCGAATTTGAGGTAAAATAAAATGGTATATGTCTTTAAGTCGTTTCATGGTCACAGGATTAGAGCTACTCTAATGTATTGCAATGTTTTCCTGAAGACTGCCCCCTGTTAAGCCTAAGTTTACGTATTTTATAATTATACAATTAAACGAGACTTACCTGTAAGTTGAAGTTTGATTGTAATTCCACCGACCTATGGAGTATTGAGGGATTACGTGAGATGTGCGCATGCGCTGAGTCATCAGTCTTTAAAGATGAGAAATATGATTCCTGACTAACGGTTTAAACCTGGGTTGGGAGCGGAGGGCACGTAATCCCTCAATACTCCATAGGTCGGTGGAATTACAATCAAACTTCAACTTACAGGTAAGTCTCGTTTAATTGTATAATTCCACCTCTCTATTCCGTATTTCGGAATCACGTGAGATTTTAGAGTGGGAAGCATATTTCTCTACACAAAACCAAAATGTAACAAAAATTTTTTCAAGACTACAATTTAATAACAATAGCCATTCTTAATTGAACAGAAACTATCAGACTATCAAAACACTGGTCCAGTATAAAAACATTCAATATATGTAGATACACTATTCTGTTGTCAATAGCGCCTCACTGAACTGACAATCATTTGATATAGGCTTATTATAAAACTTTGCGAAAGTGCAATCACTGCTCCAACCTGCAGTATTGAGGATTGTCTTTAATGGCACCTTATGTGAGGCAGCTTTGCTGGTTGATGCTGACCTTATGCTATGTGGTTTGAAGATGTTCATGTTAACACCAGCTTTGGTTAAAATCATTTTTACCCATCTTGAAATTGTGTCCTTTGATACTCTACGATGGGGTTTCACAGTGGTGAGGAAAAGAGCTGTCTCTTCTCCTCTAATATCTTTAGTAAGTGACAAGTACATTTTTAACAATGAAACAACACAAATTTCTTTCTCAGGGAAACTAGCTAAGGACAGTTCTTCTTGGTGATAACCTGGTCTTGATTGCTTAAGCAAGTCACCAAACCTTATTTTCACACGGGAGTCTAATATGTCAACATTTCTACAATCAATAAGGTGAAGGGATTGGATTCTCTGGCCTGAGAGTATCAGAAGCAAAACTGCCAACTTCGCAGATAGATGTTGTAGTGACACAGTCTCATCAAACGCCTTTAAGTATCTTATCACTACACTGACATCCCATGTTACATTATAGCGAGGTAGCGCCGGTCTTAGATTAAACACGCCCTTCATAAAACGTGTCACAGTAGGGTGCTGACCTAAAGGCACATGATTTATTGTTACTATTGTAGATAGAGCAGATCGGGCAGTATTGATGGCAGAGTAGCTCAAACCTTGCTTGTATAATGATGCTAGGAAATCTACACAATGTCTGAGAGAAGGTGAAAAGGAATTAATAGTTTGTTCATGGCAAAAACACACCCATTTTTGGAGATAACCCCCATATTGCTTGTGGGTTGTATTTTTCCATGATTGCAGGATGATGTCCTCAGCTGGTTTCGAAATTCCTTCACCTTGAAGGCCTTCCCTGATAATTTCACGGCTACAAGTTGCAGCTTTTTGTGGAGTGGGTGTAGTACCTCCGGCCTGTGTGCAAGCTGTAGAAGGCTGGCTGACTTTGGAAGCAATCTCGGACAGTCGGTTAACAATTGCAGTAGCTTGGTGAACCATGGTTGCGTCGTCCACAGCGGTACCACCATCAATACGTCGGCCCCCTCCTCCTCGACTTTTCTCAGAACTATGCCAATGACGCTAAAAGGACAGAAAATGTAACCATAACAGTCACTCCAACACAGTGTGAACGCATCAATGGCCGAAGCAACAGGGTCCGGTTGCCATGATACATAAGAGTCAAGCTGATGGTTTAGATGAGAGGCAAATAAATCGACAGTAGGGGACCCAAATAGCACTGTCAACATAGCAAACACATTTTCATTTAACTTCCATTCTTTGTCATCTGCATAGTTTCTTGAGTACCAATCAGCTTCACTATTGCATACACCCGGTAAATGAGCTGCTGATATCCACAGCTGTCTTTCAATGCACCATTGCCATATTTTTCTGGAAATGTTATTACACTCCTCCTTTGTACCACCCATATGGTTAATATATGCTACAGCCGTGGTATTATCAAGCATAAGTCTGATATGCATATTACGAAACTGGTCACACAATGATTCTAACACTAACCCAGCTGCAGCTAATTCTAAGCAGTTAATATGCCAAGTGCTCTCCTCACTCGTCCAGTGTCCACCTGTACTTGCATCACCTAGAACCCCTCCCCAGCCAGATTTAGAGGCATCTGACGTCACTACCACATTTGGCGGACTCTGTTCAAGGGACATGGGCCATTTGCTCACATTTTTTATCCACCAATTTAAGTCAGATATACATCTGTCATCTAATGTAACTGGTCCATCATAATCCCCCTTAGCATGTTTAAGGGCTCTGTTTTTGACTATTTCTAAATGTTTGAAATACAACCGTGCATATTTTACCCCATGGCAGCTAGCATTAAGTTGCCCAATGACTGCAGCCAAATCTCGTATGGAGACAGATTTAGATGTTAAAAGTTCGGAGCAAATCGTCTGAATTTTGCTCACTTTTTCATCAGTTAACCGAACTGTCATAGCATCACTGTCAATAACAAACCCCAAGTATGTTATGTATTTTGTTGGTGTCAACACAGACTTTTTGGGGTGCACTGTGAACCCAAGGCTGTCAAGTGCACTGACAGTCTGTTTTACATTTTCCAAACAACACTCTTCTGTTTCCCCCACAAGTAAGGAGTCATCGATATATGCTGTATTTCCAAACCCTTGCTTTCTTAAGTAGGAGAAAACTGGTTTCATAATCTTTGTGAAAACTCTAGGGGCAGATGCTAGACCATTGGCCAAACATGTAAACTGATATAACCTATCTTCCCATATGAACCTTAGAAATTTTCTATCTGTGGAAGTAATTGAAATGGAGTAGTAGGCATCTTTAAGATCAACTGATGCGAAAAAACAGTTCTTCTTTACTAGATAAAGGGCTGACTTAAAAGTGTCCATTTTAAAATGACATGAATCCACATGTTCATTTAGTCCCTTTAAATTTAAAATTATTCTTAGAGAATTATCCTTTTTCACTCGACTGAAAATGTTTGAGATATATTCTCCCGGTTCATGATCACAAGATTCAATTATACACTTATGTAACAACTGCTCAATTGCTGCATCCATAAGTTTTCTCTCATTTGAGGCAAAATTCAAAGGTTTAGGGACATGTGTCTGTACAGGAAAAGAAGTAAACTCTACACTAACCCCTTCAACACTTGACAAAATCCATGGGTCAGAAGTCACTAAACCCCAATTATGCAAATTCAAACTAACTTTCCCCGCAATAAAATTGTTTGGTGTGTTAAGCACTGAGCCAATTAAAACAGAATCACACACCTGCGTTTGACTTGTGTCAACAGCTATTGTCTCTGAGCTGACTTCGGCCATGTCGGCTGTTGGGATAAAAAAGGACCCCTCCTGTCTTGTTTATTATTGAAACGTCCTTGCCCGGAACCTGAGGGAGGACCGCCTGAGGGGTGACCTTTTCCTCTCCACCCCCCTCCTCGCTTGTGTTGAGAAGCGTCAAGTGGGTTGAATCTCATGGCAGAATTCTTCTTGCTAAACTTGGATGCATAGTTCGTTCTATTGCCGTCCTTACTCCAGGATGAATGGAGCTTTGAAGTAAGCTCTTTCGTATCGGATATATCTTTGATTTGTTTGCTGATGTCATCCCCAAAAAGGTTGGTGGTGACGTCAGTGTCCTTGGAGCACAAACTCTTGTAGGGACCAGGAATATCCGGTTTGAAATTATCTCTCCGTTTCATGTTAATGTCTGACTGGGCACCGATGAGAATTCTCAAAATATCTTTTGTTTTCTTCAACAATTCAGCCGTGTTCACATCTTGCTTTTTAACTACAGCGTGCATCAGTGTTTCTGTCATCTCAATGACAGGTGTCATTGCTTTAGTTAGCATTTTTTGCGTGTGCTGCATTTTTAAGTCCCTTGAGCGAGTGAAGCTCTTGGCATCATTCCAAATGACACGATTCACTTGTGGAGAGAGCAGTAGAGGTACGTTTTGGGGCCGTGTGTACTGGTCCATAATAACTTTCAATTTGTCCATGTTGGGAGGCTTTGAAAGTCCGAGGTTGATAGTAGCTGCTAACTTCTCTTCAATGGCCGGTCCGGTTTTTTCCTCTTCCCCGAAAAAACCCATCATGTCTGCCATCAACGAGTCCAAATCTGGTTCCGCCTCACACTCGTCCGATTCGTTATACGAGTTAGGTTGACTCTGGTTGATGCATTTGTCAACAAGCAAGTCAATCGGATCATCGTCTAATAGCTCCCCCGAGTCACTATGGGCGCCGCCATCTTGTGACGTCACATCCAAAGCAATCGGACAAGCTCGGGGAGATTCGGCATTCTCCGGCCTGTTGGCAATCTGATCCAGTCTCGCACTGAGGTCCTGTATCGCCCGGCTCTGTCCCTGCAGGATAGCCCTTAGCGACTCATCCACGGGGGGCTGCTGTACGTGTCTACCGGAATCTGGGTCATCCTCGCCCCCTCTCTCCTGTGAGAATGCATGTTCAGCATTTTTACGAGCCGTGATCGTCCCTCCATTAGAGGTATTGGCCAAAGTTGAGACTTCATTGCTGACCTCTGTGAGGTTTTCAGCTAAATCAAAGAAGCCGACACTGTCCCTGCGCTCTCTAGCGCCAGACTTCTCAACAACGGGTCCCTTGACCCCGGGTGCCTGTGGCATCGCCATGTTGGCAGACCACGACCAGTGGCCGTTTTGGTCGACAAAAAATAAACGTGAATTTCTCACGAAAATCAGTCTCTTCAAAAGTTTTTAAGGTCTCTATGCAAACCTGCACCCGTTAGGAAAATCCAGAGTCCAATAAGAATATGTGCACTATGGAAATGTTCCGCAAATTAGAAAAAATATCTTCTTTAAGAAAAACACTACTGACTGATAAAACAACTCAAGAGCAACTGATGACTCAGCGCATGCGCACATCTCACGTGATTCCGAAATACGGAATAGAGAGGTGGAATCATAATTTATCAAGTTTAACAATGTTATAGGATGTTATCTGCATTGTTAAAGGTTTAACGATTAAGCAATGTTTATATAATCATATTCACAGACAAGATATTTTTAAATTTCATGCCGGATGTTTTAATCATTCTTCCATTTTGATATTTTTTGTAGAATTTACATCTTTAAACATCTTACCCTTCCCATGTGATATTATTAGAAATAAAAATAATTAATCAATATATCTATTGTGAGAAATATAATAATTGTTTGTAAACATACCAAATGTCATTATAAATTAAGCTAATTGTCTTTATACCATTGAGTGATTTTGATCAAAAGGTATCTTGAAAATCATAACTCATAAGTAAATAAAGATAACTCTTAGCAGTTTCATTGACAAGTTGAAATCATATAATACTAAAGATCATGTCAGGGGCGAATATGTTACGTGATGTCATCAACACAAGATTTATATTTCCCAAACAAGAGCAAATTGTCTTATCTATTACGTCATATTTGATTAAGTCATAATGCACATTTTCGACTGTAGTAATTCATTTATTAGCCAATTGTATTTTGTAATATTTCATTGTAAAGTGACGGCCGAAATGACTGACGTATAATTTTTATCATGATATCATAGATGAAGAAATATAAGATCTCCCATATAAACAATGATTTCTCGTTTGCACATATAATATCTATGATCTATCATATTTCACCATGTACTAATAGCATACCCTATTCAACGTAACTATCGCTAACTATTCTGACCCCCCCCCCCCCCCTAACAATGTACTTAACTATTCTATTAAGCGCTCCTCTTCCAATAACCTAACATGATATATCTAAGAGCTGAGTTGATATCTGAATTACGATATTTGAAAACAGTGATAACACAAAAACAATTCTGACCTTTATTTGAAATGCCCCTGTTCATAAAATCCGTTTTTTTCTGCATAGAGATAAAAAAAATATCCAAGCTTTTTACTTACTGAACTTGAATGATAAGGTCATTTTAAATAAGCGTCCCCTTCTTCCAATTTTCTCAGCACCCAGCATCTTTAGACACCAATACATATATAAGTAATTATAAGACAACTAGAGGAACTAGATCTCACTCAAGTCAGCCTGTGTTTATATAAGTATAGAAGAATCATTCCGGACAATGTAAGTATATGATAGTAGGCCGTTCCAGAATTTTAGAAAGGAGGAGGGTTCATTGAAAGGGGGATTCACCTCAAACCCCCTTAATATAACCCCCCTCCTCTGGGTCAGCCCCTGGTTTGTAGTCCCAGTTTGCAGTTGTTTGCCACATCATTGTGTCAGCCATATCCAAGAACCGTAACTCTGTCAGTGTTGCACAGCAACAGAGACCCACACAAACATAACCAGTCGTATCAGTCATGCTGTCTCGCTAGACTCGTACATACATCTAAGGAAATTCTCAATGTTGAAAATTTGTCATTTAAAATTAAACTTTGCGATGTATCGTTAATAGTGTTCATTCTCACAAACTGAAAACGCTCAACGTCACAAGGGAAATTCTTTAGATGTTAAGTGTCAGCATAGCGAGATAACATTAACATTGTTACATTTCCTGTCAACATTAAGTCTCGATTAAGGTCACAGCAAGTACCAGAACTTGAAGATTATTTTTGTAAGTGTTTGTGTACCTTCTGACTGTATCGTGTATCAGGAGAGTACGGTAATATATTGTTGAGAGTACCATTCTAGTCGTGATGTAGGTGGTGTACTCCGACAGTCTTCATGTACAGTCAGTCGGCAACCTGCCGCCTTTATTATATGAATAAATGAGATTTTTTACACTTGCTGGTGTGTTGTCTTTATATGGAACTCCATGCACAATTCAAGTGGTTAACCCCAACACTCCTATAACCCCATCACTCGAATAACCCCTACTCTCTCATAACCTTTACACTCTTGATAACCCCTACATTCTGATAAGCCCTGCTCTCTCATAATTCCTACTCTCCAGTAACCTCTACGTAGTAAATAATGATCCGGTGCCAAGCTTATGGCATATAAACTCGCGAGGGATTTGGCCCGAGCAGAGTTTATTGCAATAAAGTGAGGCAATCGGGTCATTATTTGCCTTACACTCGTGCGGTACACTCTATTTCTCAAACAATTTGATATATGTCTTTTAAAGGGGTATTTTGTTGATTTATACGACATGACCAGAATAACAGTGAAACATTCCCAATACACTCATGACTGACTCAAACGGAAGGTTTCAAACTTAATTCTTCATTTCATACACAAAGTAGACATAAATTGGTACCTATACATACATATGTATATAAATACTAGAAAAAATATCAATACAGCCATGACACAACAGAACGAACACTCATCAGTATGGATCCTTGGTAGCTACATTGATAAAGGCGCTGCTCGACGATATAGAGGTTCAGGGTTCAAATACCACTTTTGTTACTTACCAAATTTTCTGTTTCTAATTTTAAGAAATTTTCAAATTTAACAAGTCCATTTGTTTCCGTAGGTTGAATTTCTCCTAACCTACCATGGTGATTATAGGATAACCAACCTGAGCAGATGGTGGTTATGGCATATAACCTGCAACTCAAACAAAATAACCCATAACCGCTACACTCTCATAACTCCTACACTCTCATAACCCCTACACTCTCATAACTCCTACACTCTCTTAACTCCTACACTCTCATAACCCCTACACTCTCTTAACTTCTACACTCTCATAACCGCTACACTCTCATAACTACCACACTCCCATAACCGCTACACTCTCATAACTCCTACACTCTCATAACTCCTACACTCTCATAACCCCTACTCTCCCATAACCCCTACTCTCCAATAGCCCCTACTCTCCCATAACCCCTACTCTCTCATAACTCCTACACTCTCATAACCCCTACACTCTCATAACCGCTACACTCACATAACTCCTACACTCCCATAACCGCTACACTCTCATAACTCCTACACTCCCATAACCGCTACACTCTCATAACCGCTACACTCTCATAACTCCTACACTCCCATAACTTCTACACTCTCATAACTCCTACACTCTCATAACCCCTACTCTCCCATAACCCTTACTCTCCCATAACCCCTACTCTCTCATAACTCCTACACTCTCATAACCCCTACACTCTCATAATCCCATCTCTCTCATAACCTCTACACTCTCATAACTCCTACACTCTCATAACTCCTACACTCTCATAATCCCTACACTCTCATAACTCCTACACTCTCATAACTCCTACACTCTCATAACTCCTACACTCTCATAATCCCTACACTCTCATAACTCCTACACTCTCATAACTCCTACACTCTCATAACTCCTACACTCTCATAACTCCTACGCTCTCATAACTCCTACGCTCTCATAACTTCTACGCTCTCATAACTCCTACACTCTCATAACTCCTACACTCTCATAACTCCTACACTCTCATAACCCCTACACTCTCATAACCCCTACACTCTCATAACCCCTACACTCTCATAACTCCTACACTCTCATAACCCCTACTCTCTCCCATAACCCCTACTCTCCAATAGCCCAACTCTCCCATAACCCCTACATTCTCATAACCCCTACTCTCTCATAACCCCTACTCTCTCGTAACCCCTACTCTCCCATAACCGCAACTCTCCCATAACCCCTACTCTCCCATAACCAATACTCTCCCATAACCCTTACTCTCCCATAACCCTTACTCTCCAATAACCCTTACTCTCCCATAACCCTTACTCTCTCATAACCCCTACTCTCTCATAACCCCATCTCTCTCATAACCTCTACTCTCCCATAACCCTTACTCTCCCATAACCCTTACTCTCCCATAACCCCAATTCTCTCATAACCCCTACACTCTCATAACCCCTACACTCTCATAACTCCTACACTCTCATAATCCCTACACTCTCATAACTCCTACGCTCTCATAACTCCTACACTCTCATAACTCCTACGCTCTCATAACCCCTACTCTCCCGTAACCCCTACTCTCCAATAGCCCCTACTCTCCCATAACCCCTACTCTCTCATAACTCCTACACTCTCATAACCCCTACATTCTCATAACCGCTACACTCACATAACTCCTACACTCCCATAACCGCTACACTCTCATAACTCCTACACTCCCATAACCGCTACACTCTCATAACCGCTACACTCTCATAACTCCTACACTCCCATAACTTCTACACTCTCATAACTCCTACACTCTCATAACCCCTACTCTCCCATAACCCTTACTCTCCCATAACCCCTACTCTCTCATAACTCCTACACTCTCATAACCCCTACACTCTCATAATCCCATCTCTCTCATAACCTCTACACTCTCATAACTCCTACACTCTCATAACTCCTACACTCTCATAATCCCTACACTCTCATAACTCCTACACTCTCATAACTCCTACACTCTCATAACTCCTACACTCTCATAATCCCTACACTCTCATAACTCCTACACTCTCATAACTCCTACACTCTCATAACTCCTACATTCTCATAACTCCTACGCTCTCATAACTCCTACGCTCTCATAACTTCTACGCTCTCATAACTCCTACACTCTCATAACTCCTACACTCTCATAACTCCTACACTCTCATAACCCCTACACTCTCATAATCCCTACACTCTCATAACCCCTACACTCTCATAACTCCTACACTCTCATAACCCCTACTCTCTCCCATAACCCCTACTCTCCAATAGCCCAACTCTCCCATAACCCCTACATTCTCATAACCCCTACTCTCTCATAACCCCTACTCTCTCGTAACCCCTACTCTCCCATAACCGCAACTCTCCCATAACCCCTACTCTCCCATAACCAATACTCTCCCATAACCCTTACTCTCCCATAACCCTTACTCTCCAATAACCCTTACTCTCCCATAACCCTTACTCTCTCATAACCCCTACTCTCTCATAACCCCATCTCTCTCATAACCTCTACTCTCCCATAACCCTTACTCTCCCATAACCCTTACTCTCCAATAACCCCAATTCTCTCATAACCCCTACACTCTCATAACCCCTACACTCTCATAACTCCTACACTCTCATAATCCCTACACTCTCATAACTCCTACGCTCTCATAACTCCTACACTCTCATAACTCCTACGCTCTCATAACTTCTACGCTCTCATAACTCCTACACTCTCATAACTCCTACACTCTCATAACTCCTACACTCTCATAACTCCTACACTCTCATAACTCCTACACTCTCATAATCCCTACACTCTCATAACTCCTACACTCTCATAACTCCTACATTCTCATAACTCCTATGCTCTCATAACTCCTACGCTCTCATAACTTCTACGCTCTCATAACTCCTACACTCTCATAACTCCTACACTCTCATAACTCCTACACTCTCATAACCCCTACACTCTCATAACCCCACCTCTCTCATAACCTCTTCTCTCCCATAACCCTTACTCTCCCATAACCCTTACTCTCCCATAACCCCAATTCTCTCATAACCCCTATACTTTCATAATCCCTACACACTCATAACCCCTACACTCTCATAACCTCTACACTCTCATAACTCCTACACTCTCATAATCCCTACACTCTCATAACTCCTATGCTCTCATAACTCCAACACTCTCATAACTCCTACGCTCTCATAACCGCTACACTCTCATAACTCCTACACTCCCATAACCGCTACACTCTCATAACGCTACACTCTCATAACTCCTACACTCCCATAACTTCTACACTCTCATAACTCCTACACTCTCATAACCCCTACTCTCCCATAACCCTTACTCTCCCATAACCCCTACTCTCTCATAACTCCTACACTCTCATAACCCCTACACTCTCATAATCCCATCTCTCTCATAACCTCTACACTCTCATAACTCCTACACTCTCATAACTCCTACACTCTCATAATCCCTACACTCTCATAACTCCTACACTCTCATAACTCCTACACTCTCATAACTCCTACACTCTCATAATCCCTACACTCTCATAACTCCTACACTCTCATAACTCCTACACTCTCATAACTCCTACATTCTCATAACTCCTACGCTCTCATAACTCCTACGCTCTCATAACTTCTACGCTCTCATAACTCCTACACTCTCATAACTCCTACACTCTCATAACTCCTACACTCTCATAACCCCTACACTCTCATAATCCCTACACTCTCATAACCCCTACACTCTCATAACTCCTACACTCTCATAACCCCTACTCTCTCCCATAACCCCTACTCTCCAATAGCCCAACTCTCCCATAACCCCTACATTCTCATAACCCCTACTCTCTCATAACCCCTACTCTCTCGTAACCCCTACTCTCCCATAACCGCAACTCTCCCATAACCCCTACTCTCCCATAACCAATACTCTCCCATAACCCTTACTCTCCCATAACCCTTACTCTCCAATAACCCTTACTCTCCCATAACCCTTACTCTCTCATAACCCCTACTCTCTCATAACCCCATCTCTCTCATAACCTCTACTCTCCCATAACCCTTACTCTCCCATAACCCTTACTCTCCCATAACCCCAATTCTCTCATAACCCCTACACTCTCATAACCCCTACACTCTCATAACTCCTACACTCTCATAATCCCTACACTCTCATAACTCCTACGCTCTCATAACTCCTACACTCTCATAACTCCTACGCTCTCATAACCCCTACTCTCCCATAACCCCTACTCTCCAATAGCCCCTACTCTCCCATAACCCCTACTCTCTCATAACTCCTACACTCTCATAACCCCTACATTCTCATAACCGCTACACTCACATAACTCCTACACTCCCATAACCGCTACACTCTCATAACTCCTACACTCCCATAACCGCTACACTCTCATAACCGCTACACTCTCATAACTCCTACACTCCCATAACTTCTACACTCTCATAACTCCTACACTCTCATAACCCCTACTCTCCCATAACCCTTACTCTCCCATAACCCCTACTCTCTCATAACTCCTACACTCTCATAACCCCTACACTCTCATAATCCCATCTCTCTCATAACCTCTACACTCTCATAACTCCTACACTCTCATAACTCCTACACTCTCATAATCCCTACACTCTCATAACTCCTACACTCTCATAACTCCTACACTCTCATAACTCCTACACTCTCATAATCCCTACACTCTCATAACTCCTACACTCTCATAACTCCTACACTCTCATAACTCCTACATTCTCATAACTCCTACGCTCTCATAACTCCTACGCTCTCATAACTTCTACGCTCTCATAACTCCTACACTCTCATAACTCCTACACTCTCATAACTCCTACACTCTCATAACCCCTACACTCTCATAATCCCTACACTCTCATAACCCCTACACTCTCATAACTCCTACACTCTCATAACCCCTACACTCTCATAACTCCTACACTCTCATAACCCCTACTCTCTCCCATAACCCCTACTCTCCAATAGCCCAACTCTCCCATAACCCCTACATTCTCATAACCCCTACTCTCTCATAACCCCTACTCTCTCGTAACCCCTACTCTCCCATAACCGCAACTCTCCCATAACCCCTACTCTCCCATAACCAATACTCTCCCATAACCCTTACTCTCCCATAACCCTTACTCTCCAATAACCCTTACTCTCCCATAACCCTTACTCTCTCATAACCCCTACTCTCTCATAACCCCATCTCTCTCATAACCTCTACTCTCCCATAACCCTTACTCTCCCATAACCCTTACTCTCCCATAACCCCAATTCTCTCATAACCCCTACACTCTCATAACCCCTACACTCTCATAACTCCTACACTCTCATAATCCCTACACTCTCATAACTCCTACGCTCTCATAACTCCTACACTCTCATAACTCCTACGCTCTCATAACTTCTACGCTCTCATAACTCCTACACTCTCATAACTCCTACACTCTCATAACTCCTACACTCTCATAACTCCTACACTCTCATAATCCCTACACTCTCATAACTCCTACACTCTCATAACTCCTACATTCTCATAACTCCTATGCTCTCATAACTCCTACGCTCTCATAACTTCTACGCTCTCATAACTCCTACACTCTCATAACTCCTACACTCTCATAACTCCTACACTCTCATAACCCCTACACTCTCATAACCCCACCTCTCTCATAACCTCTTCTCTCCCATAACCCTTACTCTCCCATAACCCTTACTCTCCCATAACCCCAATTCTCTCATAACCCCTATACTTTCATAATCCCTACACACTCATAACCCCTACACTCTCATAACCTCTACACTCTCATAACTCCTACACTCTCATAATCCCTACACTCTCATAACTCCTACGCTCTCATAACTCCAACACTCTCATAACTCCTACGCTCTCATAACTTCTACGCTCTCATAACTCCTACACTCTCATAACTCCTACACTCTCATAACTCCTACACTCTCATAACCCCTACACTCTCATAATCCCTACACTCTCATAACCCCTACTCTCTCATAACTCCTACACTCTCATAACCCCTACTCTCCCATAACCCCTACTCTCCAATAGCCCAACTCTCCCATAACCCCTACTCTCTCATAACCCCTACTCTCCAATAACCGCAACTCTCCCATAACCCCTACTCTCCCATAACCCCTACTCTCCCATAACCCTTACTCTCCCATAACCCTGACTCTCCAATAACCCTTACTCTCCCATAACCCTTACTCTCTCATAACCCCTACTCTCTCATAACCCCTACTTTCTCATAACCCTTACTCTCCCATAACCCTTACTCTCCCATAACCCCAATTCTCTCATAATCCCTACACACTCATAACCCCTACTCTCTCATAACCCCTACACTCTGATTCCCCCTGCATCCCATTTCGTAGTAAATAATGACCTGACTCCGAGCGGTTATGGCATATAAACTCGTGAGGGCATCGCCCGAGCAGAGTTTATTGCCATATCGCGAGGCAATCAGGTGATTATTTGCCTTACACTCCCGCGGAACGCTCTATTTATAAAATAATTTTATTTATGGCTTTTAAAGGGATATTTTGTTGATTTATACGACATGGCCAAAATATAGACATGGCCAAAATATATCTGTGAAATATTCCCAATAAAATCATGACTGACTCCAAAGGAAGGTTTCAAACTAAATCCTTTATTCCTAACACTGAGTAGACATAAATTGGTACCTATACATATAATACTAGAACACATTTCAATACAACCATGACGCAACAGAATGAACACTCATCTGTATGGATCCACGGTAGCTCAATTGGGAAAGGTGCTTCTCGACAATACAGAAGTCCAGGGTTCGAATCCCACTTTCTTTGCTTACAAAATTTTCACTTCTAATTTGACAAAATGTCCACTTGTAATTTGACAAAAATGCCAAATTTGACATGCTCGTTTGTTTCCGGACGTTGAATATCTCATAACCGACCATGGTGATTATGAGATAACCAACCTGCGCAGATGGTGGTTATGGCATATAACCTGCAACTCAAACAAATATAACTTCAAAGGGGTGTAAATACACTTAATCATTGCATGTTTTTTCAATACCCCTACACTTTGGTTCAACCCTGCTCACAAGTGGACTCACCCAATTATAGCAAAGGGCTACGATCACTGCCGAAAGTAATTGAGATTTTATATGGACAATAAGCACAAGCATTGACTTTGTTATAGTGAAAATGAACATTTCAAATGTAGGCTTTAAATCGCATATTGAACTTCCACGCATTTTCAAAGACATTTGAAAGAAACGAGGACAGATGACAAAGAAGTATTATTGGATTGATATTGCGACAGTTTAAACTAGAAATATGTGCATGTGATGCACTGTGATGTCCCCCGCCCCAAATTTCAATCCAACCTCGTCATCTTACCCGTATGTTCACTTATGCCAGAGACAATTCGAAAAGGACAATCCAAAAAAGCTAATCTATTAGAATAAATGAACTTAATTGTTTCCATGTAGCCTGTTAGTTCAAATTGTGTCCCTTACCTGACCGTTTCGTTAACCATGGAAAAAAAAATCAGAATGATTTAAGTAGCAAAAGGCTGGCGCCATTCTATCTATGCACAGGGGTTCGAATCGCTGTTTTGATAATATTTTCAAAATTCAAAATCTAGATTGTTGCATTCATATGATGTTTATGTACGATATTGTGAGCTCATATTCCAAATTTGAGCGAAATCGGTTAAGAAATAAAGATTTGAGATAAATATCCCTGTGTCTTTATATCAATAGCGGGGATATCTATCTCAAATCTTTATTTCTTAACATAAACATCATATGAATGCAACAATCTAGATTTTGAATTTTGAAAATATTGTCAAAACAGCGATTCGAACTCCTGTGTATCTATGAGTCTAAATACACACTGAATACATTTGGAAACGGAGGTCGGAAAAGGTTCCACTGACCTACCCCACTAAGTTCAAACTGTTTCCATGGAAACCAGAACAAATATAAAAATCAGAAAAAAACCAAATATTGAACGGTTTTTAAAATATGCCCCGGAAACGAAAGCATTTCGGAATTTCGTAACCACGGAATTACGGATGGAGGCGAAAACAATATGTCTCCCGCAAAGCTTTTGTAGAAATGTTATTCCCGATTCCCTATACCAATTATAATATATATTCAATGCACTGTAAAAGTACGATATTGGATATTGGCTGTGGGTGACCCACCTCATTACGGGATAAACTGAGATTGGAGTTCAGCACGGTATAAGTGTCATCATTATCATTACAGTACTACAGTAGTACATGAAGTCTCGTCCAATTATTTAAAGAACACGAGACATGTCTTCCACCAACTTCTAGTAACTTGATAAACAGATGTCCTCAAATAAAGCGCTACATAACTACACGAAAACAACAAAAGAGTCTTAATTAACTGGTTACCATGGTTATATTTATGAAACAGATGCGTGTCGATGACGATCCCGTCTCCCAGATTCATTTAATAACTTTGAACTGATATCGACATGTACGAACTGGACTCTACTAGCTTCAGAAGAAAGTTTTCCCACATTCAGATATGAGAGATAGACAGGCAGCTGGACCCTTTCAGTGATACCATGAAGTTCCTGAGTTCCAAGTTCTTAGTTCTGCTGCTTCTCAGCACCCACCGTGGACAACCTTCTCTCACTGACAGAGAGGCAAACGTGTCCACTCCTGCTGGAAACCAACAGTTTGACATTGATACATTTATTGAAAGCTCAAAAGGAAAAACGAAAAATGAAAATTCTAGTGCTTTACCCCAACTTCCAAGCCATGCTATGGTAAACGTGACCGACGTTAACAGTGACGATGTCTCTGATCCAACATGGAAGCGGACCCCAACGTTATTGAGCACAGATCAGGGTGAGTCAGACACCTCAGCAACCAGAGATACAGTATCCAAGAGAAGCACATCGACCACACAGGGTTACTCGGACAACTCAGTAACCACAGATCCACCACCCAAGAGAAGCTGATCGACCACACAGGATGAGTCGGACAACTCAGTAACCACAGATCCACCACCCAAGAGAAGAACATCGACCACACAGGTTTACTCGGACAACTCAGTAACCACAGATCCAGTACCCAAGAGAAGCACATTGACCACACAGGGTGAGTCGGACAACTCAGTAACCACAGATCCAGTACCCAAGAGAAGCACATCGACCACACAGGGTTACTCGGACAACTCAGTAACCACAGATCCACCACCCAAGAGAAGCACATCGACCACACAGGGTGGGTCGGACAACTCAATAACCACAGATCCAGTACCCAAAAGAGGCACATCGACCACACAGGGTTACTCGGACAACTCAGTAACCACAGATCCAGTACCCAAGAGAAGCACATCGACCACACAGGGTTACTCGGACAACTCAGTAACAACAGCTCCACCACCCAAGAGAAGCACATCGACCACACAGGGTTACTCGGACAACTCAGTAACCACAGATCCAGTACCCAAGAGAAGCACATTGACCACACAGGGCGAGTCGGACAACTCAATAACCACAGATCCACCACCCAAGAGAAGCACATCGACCACACAGGGTTACTCGGACAACTCAGTAACCACAGATCCAGTACCCAAGAGAAGCACATCGACCACACAGGGCGAGTCGGACAACTCAATAACCACAGATCCACCACCCAAGAGAAGCACATCGACCACACATGGTGAGTCGGACAACTCAGTAACCACAGATCCAGTACCCAAGAGAAGCACATCGACCACACAGGGTGAGTCGGACAACTCAATAACCACAGATCCACCACCCAAGAGAAGAACATCGACCACACAGGTTTACTCGGACAACTCAGTAACCACAGATCCAGTACCCAAGAGAAGCACATTGACCACACAGGGTGAGTCGGACAACTCAGTAACCACAGATCCAGTACCCAAGAGAAGCACATCGACCACACAGGGTTACTCGGACAACTCAGTAACCACAGATCCACCACCCAAGAGAAGCACATCGACCACACAGGGTGGGTCGGACAACTCAATAACCACAGATCCAGTACCCAAAAGAGGCACATCGACCACACAGGGTTACTCGGACAACTCAGTAACCACAGATCCAGTACCCAAGAGAAGCACATCGACCACACAGGGTTACTCGGACAACTCAGTAACAACAGCTCCACCACCCAAGAGAAGCACATCGACCACACAGGGTTACTCGGACAACTCAGTAACCACAGATCCAGTACCCAAGAGAAGCACATTGACCACACAGGGCGAGTCGGACAACTCAATAACCACAGATCCACCACCCAAGAGAAGCACATCGACCACACAGGGTTACTCGGACAACTCAGTAACCACAGATCCAGTACCCAAGAGAAGCACATCGACCACACAGGGTGAGTCGGACAACTCAATAACCACAGATCCACCACCCAAGAGAAGCACATCGACCACACAGGGTTACTCGGACAACTCAGTAACCACAGATCCAGTACCCAAGAGAAGCACATCGACCACACAGGGCGAGTCGGACAACTCAATAACCACAGATCCACCACCCAAGAGAAGCACATCGACCACACAGGGTTACTCGGACAACTCAGTAACCACAGATCCAGTACCCAAGAGAAGCACATCGACCACACAGGGCGAGTCGGACAACTCAATAACCACAGATCCACCACCCAAGAGAAGCACATCGACCACACAGGGTTACTCGGACAACTCAGTAACCACAGATCCAGTACCCAAGAGAAGCACATCGACCACACAGGGCGAGTCGGACAACTCAATAACCACAGATCCACCACCCAAGAGAAGCACATCGACCACACAGGGTGAGTCGGACAACTCAGTAACCACAGATCCACCACCCAAGAGAAGCACATCGACCACACAGGTTTACTCGGACAACTCAATAACCACAGATCCACCACCCAAGAGAAGCACATCGACCACACAGGGTGAGTCGGACAACTCAGTAACCACACATCCACCACCCAAGAGAAGCACATCGACCACACAGGGTTACTCGGACAACTCAGTAACCACAGATCCACCACCCAAGAGAAGCACATCGACCACACAGGGTGAGTCGGACAACTCAGTAACCACACATCCACCACCCAAGAGAAGCACATCGACCACACAGGGTTACTCGGACAACTCATTAACCACAGATCCACCACCCAAGAGAAGCACATCGACCACACAGGGTTACTCGGACAACTCAATAACCACAGATCCACCACCCAAGAGAAGCACATCGACCACACAGGGTTACTCGGACAACTCAGTAACCACAGATCCACTACCCAAGAGAAGCACATCGACCACACAGGGCGAGTCGGACAACTCAATAACCACAGATCCACCACCCAAGAGAAGCACATCGACCACACAGGGTTACTCGGACAACTCAGTAACCACAGATCCAGTACCCAAGAGAAGCACATCGACCACACAGGGCGAGTCGGACAACTCAATAACCACAGATCCACCACCCAAGAGAAGCACATCGACCACACAGGGTGAGTCGGACAACTCAGTAACCACAGATCCACCACCCAAGAGAAGCACATCGACCACACAGGTTTACTCGGACAACTCAATAACCACAGATCCACCACCCAAGAGAAGCACATCGACCACACAGGGTGAGTCGGACAACTCAGTAACCACACATCCACCACCCAAGAGAAGCACATCGACCACACAGGGTTACTCGGACAACTCAGTAACCACATATCCAGTACCCAAGAGAAGCACATCGACCACACAGGGCGAGTCGGACAACTCAGTAACCACACATCCACCACCCAAGAGAAGCACATCGACCACACAGGGTTACTCGGACAACTCAATAACCACAGATCCACCACCCAAGAGAAGCACATCGACCACACAGGGTTACTCGGACAACTCAATAACCACAGATCCACCACCCAAGAGATGCACATCGACCACACAGGGTTACTCGGACAACTCAGTAACCACAGATCCACTACCCAAGAGAAGCACATCGACCACACAGGGTGGGTCGGACAACTCAGTAACCACAGATCAACTACCCAAGAGAAGCACATCGACCACACAGGGTGAGTCGGACAACTCAATAACCACAGATCCACTACCCAAGAGAAGCACATCGACCACACAGGGTGAGTCGGACAACTCAGTAACCACAGATCCAGTACCCAAGAGAAGCACATCGACCACACAGGGTGAGTCGGACAACTCAATAACCACAGATCCACCACCCAAGAGAAGCACATCGACCACACAGGGTGAGTCGGACAACTCAGTAACCACAGATCCAGTACCCAAGAGAAGCACATCGACCACACAGGGTGAGTCGGACAACTCAATAACCACAGATCCACCACCCAAGAGAAGCACATCGACCACACAGGGTGAGTCGGACAACTCAATAACCACAGATCCAGTACCCAAGAGAAGCACATCGACCACACAGGGTGAGTCGGACAACTCAATAACCACAGATCCACCACCCAAGAGAAGCACATCGACCACACAGGGTTACTCGGACAACTCAGTAACCACAGATCCACTACCCAAGAGAAGCACATCGACCACACAGGGTGAGTCGGACAACTCAGTAACCACAGATCCAGTACCCAAGAGAAGCACATCGACCACACAGGGTGAGTCGGACAACTCAATAACCACAGATCCACTACCAAAGAGAAGCACATCGACCACACAGGGTGAGTCGGACAACTCAGTAACCACAGATCCAGTACCCAAGAGAAGCACATCGACCACACAGGGTGAGTCGGACAACTCAATAACCACAGATCCACCACCCAAGAGAAGCACATCGACCACACAGGGTGAGTCGGACAACTCAGTAACCACAGATCCAGTACCCAAGAGAAGCACATCGACCACACAGGGTGAGTCGGACAACTCAATAACCACAGATCCACCACCCAAGAGAAGCACATCGACCACACATGGTGAGTCGGACAACTCAGTAACCACAGATCCAGTACCCAAGAGAAGCACATCGACCACACAGGGTGAGTCGGACAACTCAATAACCACAGATCCACCACCCAAGAGAAGCACATCGACCACACAGGGTGAGTCGGACAACTCAATAACCACAGATCCAGTACCCAAGAGAAGCACATCGACCACACAGGGTGAGTCGGACAACTCAATAACCACAGATCCACCACCCAAGAGAAGCACATCGACCACACAGGGTTACTCGGACAACTTAGTAACCACAGATCCACTACCCAAGAGAAGCACATCGACCACACAGGGTGAGTCGGACAACTCAGTAACCACAGATCCAGTACCCAAGAGAAGCACATCGACCACACAGGGTGAGTCGGACAACTCAATAACCACAGATCCACTACCCAAGAGAAGCGCATCGACCACACAGGGTGAGTCGGACAACTCAGTAACCACAGATCCAGTACCCAAGAGAAGCACATCGACCACACAGGGTGAGTCGGACAACTCAATAACCACAGATCCACCACCCAAGAGAAGCACATCGACCACACAGGGTGAGTCGGACAACTCAGTAACCACAGATCCAGTACCCAAGAGAAGCACATCGACCACACAGGGTGAGTCGGACAACTCAATAACCACAGATCCACCACCCAAGAGAAGCACATCGACCACACAGGGTGAGTCGGACAACTCAATAACCACAGATCCACCACCCAAGAGAAGCACATCGACCACACAGGGTTACTCGGACAACTCAATAACCACAGATCCAGTAGTCACAGCAGCAGATGTAGGCGATGACATGACAAGTTTTAGTTCAAACAACCATACTTCGACGTCTAACAACCATTCAAGCATCAAGTTGACCCAGAAGACACTACTTGGTGAAAGAACAACATATCAAATGTCTACAGCCAATGATTCCACTATGACTGTTGAGTTGAAAGATGAGATACGTGACGAACTCTCAAGCCATGTAAGTACATCAGTTTTACCAGTTAACTTTGATTCGATCTCGATCAACTCAACGTCCGATGACAACTTAACAAACAACTTTTCAAATACTTACTTTGACTCAACTACAACTGAAGAGTTTACGACTGTCAGTTCAAAATCCATCGAAAAAGGTAACACGAGTGTGAACACTGACAACATAGGAAGTGACGAAACTGACAATACAACCGAGGCACGTCAGATGACGTCAACTGATTTGACGTTTGAATTTAGTAAAAGCAAATTGAAACGAATTGCAGATTTCTTAGCCATCACAATCGGAGCAGTGAGCTTGGTTCTCAACATTCTGAACATCGTTACCTACAGCCAACGGAAATCACCATTGGTGGCCTATATTGTCTTGCTTAATGCCCTGGACGTTGTACACTGTTTGACGGTTGTGTTGGTCGAGGCCATTGATATGACGGTCGGTGTCAACACGAATGGTTGGGTCTTCTTCCTATTTTCTATCTCCAAGATATATCTGACATATCTTGGTCATACTTTCAATGCCCTTATTTCTGCCGATCGATTCTTCGTTATTACCAGAATATGGAAATCAAAGAGTCGTGTTCAAAAACACCCCAAAATAATCTCAGGTATCATTGCTTTTGTTCTGTTTGTGTGCGTTGTTCTGCAAGCATACAGAATGAATTCGAGATTTGATGCGTCATCATCTTCCCCCTTCTGTCCTAGTGGTCATCAAGTGAACTCAAGCTTGACCACAATGGACGCTACAACCCTGAGTACAACAGAAGAGCAGCCTCCCTTGGAGACAACTACTCCGGGAGTCACATCAACACCTGAAGGAAACAATATTTTTATCACCGTCGTCGTCTTCTTCAACGTCATGTTGCCCTACCTGATGTTCCTGACCATCGCCGTGTTCAACATATCAGCCCTGGTGTTCTTGAGGAGACACGCTCAAGAACGGAAACGTCTCAACGCGTCCACGACCACGGGGGACTCTAGCCTCAAGGACAGAAAGCAGTCCGTCATCCTTCTGACCATGACTTCTGTCTACCTCCTGCTGTCCTTGCCACAATCTCTCGTCTTGTTTCAACTGGTCCTCCAGTTCTCTCAGGGGGACAGCTCCTGCTGGAGTAAGACCATTATCAAGTTTACTCTGGTCAGCGGGATGGTCGCCGGTTTTTCGGACTTCCTCGTGTTCCTCGTGGTCAGCAGGAGCTTCCGGTTAAAACTGGTGGCGCTGTTTGTCCGCTGTGGTTCGTGACGCTGTTTGTCCGCTGTGGTTCGTGACGCTGTTTGTCCGCTGTGGTTCGTGACGCTGTTTGTCCGCTGTGGTTCGTGACGCTGTTTGTCCGCTGTGGTTCGTGGCGCTGTTTGTCCGCTGTGGTTCGTGACGCTGTTTGTCCGCTGTGGTTCGTGACGCTGTTTGTCCGCTGTGGTTCGTGACGCTGTTTGTCCGCTGTGGTTCGTGACGCTGTTTGTCCGCTGTGGTTCGTGACGCTGTTTGTCCGCTGTGGTTCGTGACGCTGTTTGTCCGCTGTGGTTCGTGACGCCGTCTGTTCGCTGTGGTTCGTGACGCTGTTTGTCTGCTGTGGTTCGTGACCCTGTTTGTCCGCTGTGGTTCGTGACGCTGTTTGTCCGCTGTGGTTCGTGACGCCGTCTGTTCGCTGTGGTTCGTGACGCTGTTTGTCTGCTGTGGTTCGTGACGCTGTTTGTCCGCTGTGGTTCGTGACGCTGTTTGTCTGTTGTGGTTCGTGACGCTGTTTGTCTGCTGTGGTTCGTGACGCTGTTTGTCTGTTGTGGTTCGTGACGCTGTTTGTCTGCTGTGGTTCGTGACGCTGTTTGTCTGCTGTGGTTCGTGACGCTGTTTGTCTGTTGTGGTTCGTGACGCTGTTTGTCTGCTGTGGTTCGTGACGCTGTTTGTCCGCTATTGTTCGTGACGCTATTTGTCTGTTGCTGTTTGTCCGCTGTGGTTCGTTACGCTGTTTATAAAATACATATTTTAGAAGTAAACTTGCTTGAGACAGACTACATCTTGTTGTTTTTAAATGAGTAATGATGCATGTGCTAGTATAGCATAGGGCAAGCTATTTATGGCGCGTTAGTTATACGCTGTTATGAAGTTGCTAAATGCTAAGTATGTTATTTAAACTTATTTAGTAGTTGATGATTTTGGACATTTCTCTTTAAATACCATGTATATCTCATCGAGTGGAGGATAAATGTATAGTTTTACGGATGGCGCAGCCACGAGTGTAAATATTTTAAATTTATTTCTATTTCGCGAGAAGAGATATACGACGACGTCATACGACCGAACGTGTTATTTCACGCAGTAGAATAACATGTTATTTCACTCAGTGAAAATACGGATTGTATTTTTACCGTTAAATGCCGAATTTCATCACTGAAAAGTTTTGAAAAGATTTGTTAACAGTGTAAAATATGGTATTTAAGTACTAGCGAATATATCGGCTTTTTATTCACTGCTACTGAAGCGCCCCTTAAACCACTGTCATTGTCAGAAACTTGGTTACGGATATTTTTCTGTGTGATTATCATTTACGACAAAGACGTTATATAATTACTAGTTTTTAATTTTATGTCAGTTCAGTAATGACAAGAAATAATCAGGTGAGTCAATGGTTCGTAGACAAAGAAAAGAACCTGTTACGACATACTACTCAATGGAACTAGATATACAGTACATATGTACTACCAACTTCCCAATGCAAGGCATAACTCTTGCCAGTCTCCATTTCTGGCTGATTTAGGCCTTGCAGTATTTCCTTTAGATCCCAGTGCTTAGAAATCCAGGCCCACTATGCATTTCCGGTGCAGTGATTCACTATCTAGGCACAACAAAGGGAGGGAAATACCGCAAGGCTTAAATCAGCCAGTCATGTAGACTGGCAAGAGTTATGCCTTGCATTTGGAAGTTGATGTACTACAGGCCTGTGGCCTTATCAGTACTGAGAATAAAGATTGATTAATTAATCGAACAACGAGGCGCGAGCAAGATCGTAGACATCCAAAACCACAGACTGGGAGGGAAATATAGATATAGGTAGATATAGGTAATACACTATATATATCTTATATATATATATATATATATATATATATATATATATATATATAAGATATATATAGTGTATTACCTATATCTACCTATACACTGTAATACACTGTATAGGAGTGTAACGGATAATAGTGTGGCTAGGTTTACTTAGACTGGAAGTTTCACAGTGTAAAATCTTACAGACATAACACGGCTTTTCCTTCATACGATTATCGGTCACACAAATGCACTCTAAGATACGTAAATGTCTTCGAAGTTTTATATCTTAGCGATAGTAAATAAAATTTGGTATACAATAAAATGTGGTTTTTTTTGGTCATAATTTACCTGTCTGTATTTATACATATCATTGGGGAAAATAGATAACTGTACAATACGCCTATTTTGAAATGTTTCACTAGTGCGTCTCGATGATAGTAAATGAAGCGCCCCAAAAATATCACTTTGGGGTCCCAATTTCGACTGGTTGACAGACCAAACGCATTTCACTGGGAAGAACAATCATATTTTAAAAATACTTTTTGACAGCAGCTTTGAACAAATTCATATCAATACAGAAATTGCATGATTATTACGTATGCCTTTGTGATAGATAGAAACTCTTTTCCTCTGGTATCGAACAAACGAAACAGTTACACATATCCGAAATGTTTCTTTTCACGTACAGCTTAGCCTTTAGCGCAATATAATTATGCATTTATTTATTTATATGCATTTATGGGAGAGTGGGTAATTTTTTTTAAATACCTTTTTAAAGGGGCAGTAGCACGTTTTTCTGGTGAAATAAGTCGATGAAAAATAACGTCACCAACAGTAAATCACCCTTAACTCTTCAGAAAATCAAGCTAAAATATGACTGTACATGGTTCCGTAAAGCCATGGGAAAAGTTTTTTGTCATTCGAAGTAATAAATTGTGTTCACAATAAAATGGCCGCCATGCAATTTTTGCTTTACACACAACATCGTTATTACCACTACGGATAATTGGTTGGTGTAATAAGATGTTTTACCCTCTAAAGTAAATATGAATTATATAAACTATCATTATAAATGGGAAATTTGAAAAAATAAAATTTGCAAAAAAACGTGCTACTGCCCCTTTAATCATTAAACGTACATAAGTGAAACAGAAACTTCACTCACCGGCTGGAGAAAATATACATGTATAAATTCATGTATACATATGAACTTTATACAAGTTCAGAAACTCTTTATTATGATACACGATTTATTTTGAACTTGAAAACTAGTGACCTAACGATTTATCTTCATTTTATGTTCTTTTTATGTCAATATCCATTCTCTTCCCACAGAGGTTACTCCCTTCTGATTACAGATCCTAACGGAGATCTGAAGGGAGTAATCTCTGTGGGAAGAGAATGATCAACATGATTCAGATATTTTGTTCAAGCCAGTGTATAACCTCATTGAAACCGATTTTCAATAAACGATTTTATCAAGAGTTCGGAATCTTATGAAACTACATTAAATTTTAGTTTCACATTTTGCTAAATAATCTCTCCCTGCAAAAAGACACCAACATTTTTCTAGCATTACTAAGACTTTAGGAGTAGCCTAACTGTTTAACCAACATTTGTCTAGCTAGGAGTTCTGGCAGGACTTTAAAAGTAACTGTTTAACCAACATGTGTCTAGTATTTCAAACAGAACTTTGGGAGTAACAGTTCAACCAAATATTTGCTTTGTATTTCCCAAAGAACTTTGGGAGTAACTGTTTAACCAAATATCGTCTTGTATTTCTGACAGAACTACGGGAGTAACTGTTTAACCAAATATTTGTCTTGTATGTCTGAAAGAACTTTGGTAGTAACTGTTTAACCAAATATCGTCTTGTATTTCTGACAGAACTTTGGGAGTAACTGTTGAACCAAATATTTGTCTTGTCTGTCTGAAAGAACTTTGGTAGTAACTGTTTTACCAAATATTTGTCTTGTTTCCCAAAAAAACTCTGGGAGTAACTGTTGAACCAAATATCGTCTTTTATGTCTGACAGAACTTTGGGAGTAACTGTTGAACCAAATATTTGTCTTGTATGTCTGAAAGAACTTTGGGAGTAACTGTTTAACCAAATATTTGTCTCATATTACTGAAAGAATTGTGGGAGTAACTGTTTTACCAAATATTTGTCTTGTATGTCTGACAGAACTTTGGAAGTAACTGTTTAACCAAATATTTGTCTTGTATTTCTGACAGAACTTTGGTAGTAACTGTTTAACCAAATATTTGTCTTGTATTTCTACCAGAACTCTGGGAGTAACTGTTTAACCAAACATTGTCTTGTATTTCAGACAGAACTTTAGAAGTAATTGTTTAACCAAATATTTGTCTTGTATTTCTGACAGGATTTAGGGAGCAAACGTTTAACCAACAATTTTAGGCATTTAGGAATGAAATAGTACAAATGCGCAACGGGACAATCTCAAATTTGTTTCTACAATTACATCCATACCGTAATCTGCCTTCAACCTGCTTTCTTTAATCATAGATTTGCGTATCATTGTCATATTTCTGATCACCCAATGTGCAATAATACAATTTTTTGAACTTCTTTTGGGGGATTCGAACCCGCACCCTGAGTGAGGCACCAACCGCCAGCACTGATTATACCAGCAGCTTATTCATTTGGTCACCATGACCTCTGATGAAGTCGCTTTTGACATTTCTTGGTAGTTGTGTGCTATATTTGTTTGGCACTGGGGACAAATAACTATATTAGTATTCTGGTGGTTCTTTCATGAATGTGTAACTAGGTTGTTGATATAAAAGTAGAGCCATGGGCTCTGTAGCTCATCAGGATTTGTATTGTTTGAAGTAACAACAAACAAAATAAAATTTCCTCAGCTTGTTCTAGAGCTTTTCATACTGGAGAAGATGAAAATAGGTTTTTAGGTCACGATCCCTGTGACTCATACATCGAAAAGAAGTCAAAAATAGGTTTTTAAGGATGTGACCCCTGTGACCCTATTTGGGGCCATGTGGTCACCAAATCTACAATTTGGAATCACCATTGGCCAAGGAGTCTGCACACAACTTTTCAGCTCTCTGGACCTTTTGGAACTCGAAAATGTGATGAAATTTAGATTCCCTATTTGCCAAGGAGTCTGTACATAGTCATTTGTTCTGGAGAAGAAGTTGAAAAAGCGAAAAGTTTACAGACGGACGGATTGACAGACGGACGGACGCCATGCCATAAGCCCATTGGGCCTTTCAGGCCTGTTGAGCTAAAAATCAACTTTTCTACCTCAGGAAATGAGATAAACATTGTGTAAGTCAAGAATTGGTAGATATTCTATTTATTATATGATGTTATCTTTGTAATTACTCAACAAGGTTTCTTTCATGTTGATGGTCACTAGGAACAGCTCATCACCATAGTATCAATGTGATGTCATAAGAGAATTTGGTAGGTCAGACCATTGTTTTATGACACAAAACTCTTGAACTTAACCTTTAAGTGATATATTATATCAGTCACTGGTCACAATGAAAATATCATATATCTTCTCTGTAACCTGTTTATTTCACTGATAAATCTTACTATTTCGCTACTCATTATATAATAAACTACATTTCACTTTCATTTGGTGTCATTGACCTCATATTTTATACAAGGTACATCTAAAACCAATTCACCTTGCACTGTTCGTGGAAAAGTCAAAACTGAATAGTTTATGGATGATCCGCAAACGGTCACTGACCCATCTCATCTTGTGGATTGGTTTTAAAACTTTGTATTGAAATGTAACTAAATTTGGGCATAACTGATTGAGGTGAGGTGAGGTGAGTTGGGGTTTAATGCCGCTTTCAAAGAGTATTTCACTTATATTGAAGCTGCAAATATTATGGCAGGGAGATAGCCCTCAACGCCTTGTGGCTATGCATTGCGGTGAAACCTGCGAGCATCGGCTGGAACTAGCAAACCATGGGTGGTACAATGCTGAAATACAGTGTAGCAGTTCTCTACTGAAGACAAAGTTGCCGTGCCACTGGCGGGATTCGAACCCCGGACCTCTTGATCCGAAGCCAAACGCGCTAATCACTGCGCTATCCCGCCCCCACAACTGATTGAAATACATATTCAACATTAATGTTGAGTTAATATACAGTCTGTTCCGGCAGTTTACAAGAAACAATCCAACAAGAGAGTAATTGTATGATAGTTTATTTCATTATCCAATCCCATGTGGATCGTGTTGTTTTCAACAGGCAACTTGGCACATCCAAATACATCATACAAAATTAAAGTTTATTTAATCATGTTTTATACTTTTTTTTCCATTTTCCAAATTTGTATATGGAAATTAGTACGCACAATTTAAATACATAATTTGGACTAATGAGAAGGCACGTGACTTAATACGGAAAATTAATGGACATTTGTACAATGTTATAAACATAAAAACAAGTCAGACAGCAGGCAGTTTAGTTAGCAATGGTAAACAAGGCACAGACGGTGGATGCCGGACAGACGGACAGAAACCTAACCGTCCGTCCGGCGTCAGACAGAAGGCGATGAGTCAACAGCATCAACGACTCCCACAATCCAGAGATAACAAAATTCATTCACACACAACTTGAGTGGGCTCCAGTACAACATGCTTACAACAAAACCACTCAATCGTCGTCCATTCTCGCTTTCACTCGCCTCTCACGTCTAGCTACTCACGCTAAAATCTAACAAAAACAATATAAATCATCTCTGGACACGTCTGGGAGGAAAAATAATATATAACAAATGTGATGGTTTCTGTAGCTCGTGACAGTAAATGCACTTAAGAAATCTCAGCTGACGATATAAAAGTCACCGTAGTAGTAGTGTAGCTCGAGGCTAGAAATATAATGCAAGCACCAGTCATGACATACACATGTAAAATATACTTATATCCAGTATGGCAGGCGGGTTCCAACATAAAAGTTTTTTAAAATAACTTCAAACATTTCTAAAATATAAAACGGTGGGTAAAGTTTCTAAAATCAGTACGTTGGGTGATGTTGGTAAAAAGCTAAAATACTGTATAAAGTTGGACCACCTACAGGCGAACACACGGGGCAGACTAGGAAAACTGGAGCTGGGACCGATACTTCCCTTCAACACGGGACACTAACTTGCGTACTCAACCTGGCACCGATACTTCCGTACTCAACCTGGGATGGATACTTCTGTACTCAACCTGGGACGGATACTTCCGTACTCAACCCAGGACCGATACTTCCGTACTCAACCCAGGACCGATACTTCCGTACTCAACCCAGGACCGATACTTCCGTACTCAACCCAGGACCGATACTTCCGTACTCAACCCAGGACCGATACTTCCGTACTCAACCCAGGACCGATACTTCCGTACTCATCAGAGGACGAATATTTCCATACTAACCCAGGTTAAGCACAGATGGAATCAAGTACATGTTAAGTAACTGAGTACAATGATTCAAATTTATGCAAGAACAAATACGGTTTACATGAATATAAAGCAAATCCCGGCCCAGCAATCAGATGAATCAACGAACTGCCGGGATTTGTGAAGCTCTTAGTGATTAGCTTGCTAGTGTTGATTAACAGCGGTTACATCGGTCTAGGGTAAGAAGTGCAAAGCTCTCTTACCGCCACAACATACAGTGGTTTGGTCTAACACATCGAAACCCTGGCTTAATTTTTGTAAGGTGTAGTAATTTGGGATTTAATACCAATGTCAAGAGTATTTCACTTATATCGCGGCTGTTGTATGATTGCAGGGAGAAAGCCCGCAACACCATGTGGCTATGCATTGCGGTGAAACATGCAAGCATCTACTGGAACTAGCGAACCATGGGTGGTACTGTGCTGTAATTCAGTGTAGCATTGCACTCAAATCTGACAGCGTGTAGAAATATTCTCTACTGCAGACGTGCCCCTGATGGGAATTAAACCCTGGGCCTCTTGATCCGAAGCTGAACACGCTAACCACTGTGCTAACCCGCCCTCCTGTAAGGACCTAATTTGAATATACTATAACTGTTTAAGTTTTAGACTATTTGGTTTGGTTCGGTCCTCGATTCCACATTATCTATCGGTCCCAGTCCTATAAGCTGTTGGTCACAGACTCAACCAACAGACGGCAATGGCACAGCTATTACATCAAAATACATGTATGGACTGACACTTCACTACACACCAATGAAAACCAATATCTATGTATGCAATATAACAGTGTTATCAGACTCTAGGCTATTGGACAGAAGGTTTGGAACGTCCACTGACACAAGGCAAACAGTTATATAAGGCAGCAGAGAATGCCGTTAAAATATTTTGATCACTCGTCACGGATAGAAAAATACAACATTGCTTCAATAAGTATGAAAATATTTGTTCAAAACTGTTATTTGTATTCAAATATACATATCCAAATTCTTATAAGATTGAAAAATACACAACATGAAAATAACATGTATCTCTTAACATAAAAAATAAATTGCTACATATATATATATATATAATATATTCACTGTATGATAATCAAACGTCTTCAAAAGCACTTGGACAAACAACTTTGATGGATTTGATCCCAATTTTGTCCCGGATTGGCACTCTATATACGTGTGGACAGCTGAAAGCAGTGGCACTTCATGTGTATACAACTGAAGTCAGTGTTATGTGTAGTAGAATGCAATCTTGTTGTATGTGTAAATTAAGTCTTGTGACCGATCAGTGTTGGGGTGTGATGATGTGGGTATGAGGATGCGGAGTTTAGTTAGGAAGGGTGATATTGAGTGTGGTTTGGTGGGGTTTCTAGTGGGCACAATGATGTCAGAGTGGTTTTTGAGGCTAGGTAGAAGGGATTGGGAGCTATGCTTGTTGGGAAGGTATGCAGTAATGTTGTGAATATTGTATGACACTGTACGATACTGTATTGTATTAAGTAGACACTGATTCAGTTGCAGGAAGTCAATCAGCTGAAGACACAAGCCGGTCTCCATGCACTCGGCTCACACAGCCACTCAGTGTTCGACTGCCACTGTTGCCATGGAATCGGTTCTTGTCCTAGTCCAGCTCACTCGGTAAATACAAACGTAGGCGGGAGTGTTCCACCAAGCAGTCCACATTGCTGCCTTCATGTAACAATAAACATCCCTGTCTTGGTTATATGCAAGTAGTGTCTATACAGTCAGTCAGTGAGCACAGAACTGCTGCACCAGGTCGTCTGCCATTTATTGTGGAAAGTGACGAGTGGTTCAATGTTTAATCACAAGTCTGACAGTGGTTCACACTGTGGTGTCCAACTCGGCCGGGGCCCGCGACCCCAACCTGAGATCACAAGTCCAGTGTAGAGACCGCAGCTCAATCATCATCCTTGTCCTTCTGGGGCTTGATGTCGCACGCATCGAAGAGTTCCTCGGGAGTGTAGCCCAGGAGAGATTGCAGATCACACACGAAGCGGTACACGTAGCGCTTGCCGGCAGTCTTGTGGATGATGTTCTTATCGTAATAGTACCGCAGTCCGCGGCTCAGCTTCTCGTAGTTCATTTTGGGCTTGTTCTTCCTGATGCCCCACCGGCGGGCGACCTCGTCCGGGTCCGCCAACTTGAACTCCCAGCCGTCCCCGGTCCACGAGATGAAGTGCTGGCAGGTCTTGTCTGTGAGGAGCTCCAGCAGGAACTGCCACAGCTGGATCGGTCCACTACCTGCAGAGGGGAGACAGGCAGGGTCAGATATTGTTGTACAGGGTATCTAACTACCATTTCTTAAGTTACAAGATTACAGGGAAACGGAGACATCATAGAGCATAATCTTAGTCGTAAATCTTGTGGTTTTTGGCCAAAATTTAATTATATGAACCTTGTAGTTTAAATCCCTAAAAGGCACAATGTCACCCTATGGGTTACTTTGATACCAAATTTGAAGTTTTCAAGTCATATTGTTTTTAAGTTGTGATGCAGAAACTATTTAGGACAGACGGACACGTGGAGCTCTACATCTCCGCCCATCTTGTTGCGGGATATGATTAATGCTAAACCATTCTGATGAAAAGTTTTTTATTGAAAAGGGTTGGATGGGAGGCCAGGCTTCAACTCTCAACTCGTGACATGCAGTTTTAGTTTAGGAATATGTAACATTGTGACTTGAATATATCAGTTGTAATTACTTTTCTTAAGCACATCATCAAAGTGTCATGGCCGATGATAAAGTCTGAATAACTCTCTTAAGATGTTAGAAAATAATTACCGTCTATTAAAGTCAGTTATAAATAAGATGTCTGGTGAATAACCATGAAATAAGTCGTCACTGCCAGCATCAAGCAATCCACTACAGGCTATGCTCTACAAATACACGCACACTCAAACTTGTTTTCACCTATTTTTCAAAACGGTGACAGCATAATGTCTGAAAGAATGACAATATGTCATCTGCTTCTCGTGGCGAGTACAGTAAATGCAATTCTGCAGACAAGTGTATGCGTTGAGAGAGCATAACTAATTCAGATTCGTGGCTGCTGTGTCAGTTTTATAGTCTCGTCTGTCTCACTCGTAGGCTGGCCTCGGCTAACACTATCTGTGGGCTACCATTGACTGTGGGCTAACACTATCTGTGGGCTAACACTATCTGTGGGCTAACATCACTGCAGTCATGCAGTAACTAAACCGTAATCAGATCCTTTTTTAACTACGAATTTTGTCTGGATTTTTACGATTTTACATTTGCAGATCATGTCACTTGTCTGACCTCATCTGGTTCTATTAAGAAGCTGGATTCATGTCCTGTCTACTAATTGAAGATTTTTAAAAGTAGCAGAAACATGAAGGATTGTTGAGTTGCAGTGTTGCATCCGACATTTGGAATGAAGGGAATGTTCCCAAACTGTTACAGGAGAAGGTGATAGTGATAATAAAGTAAAGATTTAAAGATAAAGTGAAGTATTTACTTTAATGTTGTTGTGGTCAAGTACTATTCGTCTCCTGTGTACTGGTCACTGACTGACTGAAAGGTCTTGCATTATTTAAATTTTTGCACGAGGCCGGAATCTGGTAATCACAGTTGGAATGCAACACTGCATTGTATGAGAATATGAGGTCAGAGTCCTTCGATTCACAAAATTCCTATTTTTAAAGATTATTTACAACATATACTGAGCCGGACAGAGCATTAGAGTGACCAACTCACCAGAGTATCCTGCGAGAGCCGCCGCTTGAATCATGGGCTTCCCGGGTTCGAGTCCGCCAGTCTCTGCTGCTCCTGGGGGCATGTTGCGGAAGGGGACGGAAGCGAGGGTGCGGTGGTCGGGGGTCCAGGTGTCTGCCCCCATCTCCTGTCCGTACTCCTGAGTTGACCACGGGATCTCGGTCTTGATGGTGGGGACGGTCTGATAGCTTGACCCCGACCCTGACCCCGTCTGCTGCTCGTAGTATTCCTGCGGGGGTGTGTCAGACAGGTACTGACCTGCAGGAAGAGAGATACGACTTACAGTCCTGCAGGAAGTTGCTTTAAGATCAAATACTTTGTGAAAATATTTGCTTTTGAGATTTGGATCAAAAAGTAAATTTTAAAGAAGTAAAATAATCTCCAGTCATTCAGTTTTCTATAAAGAATTAATTCTTTGAACTCACACTGTGACTAGATGAAGTGAAAGTGTTTGTGATTCATTGAGAAAGGTTAAACAAAATCTCAACAATAGTCACAGCTACGAGTAAAGCAGGTAAGTGTTTAGGTCAGGTATAAAAGGTAATATCTAAATAGATTGTCACTAAACCATTTCCTGATTTCTGATATATCCTTGGTAAGAAATAATCTCAGACTGATTGGGTATTAACAAGGTGGGCGAGAGGCTAGTAAGGGTTTAATGCTGCCTTCAAAAGTATTTCACTTATTTCACGGCTGCTAGTATTATGGCAGGGAGAAAGTCCACATTGCCATGTGGCTATGTATTGCGGTGAAACCTGCGAGTATCGGCTGGAACTAGTGAACCATGGGTGGTACTACGCTGAAATTCAGTGTAGCATTGCACCCAAACCTTACTGCGTGTAGTACAAACAGTTATCTACTGCAGACAATGCGGAAGCCAATCGTGCTAACCACTGCGCTATCCCGCCCCATGGTTTGAATTTGAGTGTTGTGATTGGTTGGGTTGGTAGTTGGTACCAAGTGTTGTCGAAGAAGGAAGGATAATTTTTTGTGTGAGCTTTATGGTTTGACATGTGGTGTATAGGAGCAAGACTCTTGTTTGCACCAGGGTGAGGATGAACCAGCCATATGAAGATAGGAAGCTGTAGCCGACACTGATCTGGTGTATACATGAGATGTGACATTATATATATGCACTGTGTGCTTCTGTATTAGAAAAACACACCCTTCTCCCTGACTCGGAGCATGTTTACACTGGATGTGGTGAATGAATGTATAACACTGCCAGCCTTGTCTCTCTCTCACAATGAGGGGGGGAGGGGGGGGGGAGAGGAGGGGAGAGGAGGGTAGTGTTTTGCTGCCCACATGGCTCTCTTCATCAGCTGTACGACCTGACCCAACGCTTGCTAACTAGTCTACAAATACATTGTCTCCCTCGACCCGACCAACTGGTGCACAGATATCATTTTGTATTCAGAGCCCTGCCTAAAGGTCGTTCCCGATGAGTTTGACGTGCTATCTGAAGTCAGCAAAATAAACTAGACATGTATACCCTTTGGTTAGACATGTTTTCTGGCTACACTGTCTCTTCATTTCAAATTAACCTAATTCAATTTGACTCATATTTGTCCTGCAGTTACCAGTTGGATGTCAATGACCTCTAAAACACATTCCAGTCTGTGGCTCAAATAGTGAGTTATTGTTTAACACTGCTTAGGCAAATAACAAATAAGTATTTCATTTTGGACTTCAAGTTTTCATCAACATCTTATTTATGTTTGATTCCTATGTTAGGTGAGGTGATATGGAGTTTAACGCCGCTTTCAAGAGTATTTAACTGATATCACGGCTGCTAGTATTATGGCAGGGAGAAATCCCACAATGCCATGTGGCTATGCATTGCATTGAAAACCTGTGAGCATTGGCTAGAACTAGTGAACTATGGGTGGTACTTCACTCAAATTCAGTGTAGCATTGCACCCAAACCTTACTGATGTAGAACAGTTCTCTACTGCAGACTTAGTTGCTGAGCCTCTAGTGGGATTTGAACCCCGGACCTCTTGATCCGAAGCTGAATGTGCTAAACACAATGTTATCCCGCTCCTTGATGATTCTTACATGCTAAATAAACTTAACACTGACCAACAAAAAGTAGCGTGTACTAAAATGTTCGTACACAAAAAATCAAATTCAAATCACACATTTCAAACTTTCCACTTATTACTGACAAAAAGAGGTTTACTGGACGTACCTCGACATAGATTCTTGGCCTGCATGGAGGGGGGAGGTCGGTATTTCTGTTCAGGCATGATGGAGTAGAAGTCTGTAGGACTCTGGTCGTAGTAGCTGCTGTGTTCCAGGCTCTGGTAGTCAGACGTGTCCTCGTACCCCGTACCTCCCCCTCCCCCGCTCATGTCGTTCAGCGTCTGGAGTGACTCTGAGATCGGGTAGGAGCCTGTAAACAAGTGGACGATGTAACATTGTGGTGATACTACTAGTGAGGTTATGTGCTGAACTCACGCTAGGTACAGCATGCTCATAGCAAACACATGCACATTATTACCCTGGGTGTATTCAACAAAGCTGTCAATTAAGGTGTTTTAAGATCATCGCTCACATTGCCTTCAGTTCCATACCAGGTACCCAGTTGTACTGCTGGGTGAACAGAGGCACATTTTATACAGAGATATACAGTAAATGAGGTGAGGTGAGGTGAGTTGGGGTTTATCGCCGCTTTCAAGAGTATTTCACTTATATCGCGGCTGCTAGTATTAAGGCAGGGAGAAAGCCCGCAACACCATGTGGTTATGCATTGCTGTGAAACCTGCGAGCAACGGCTGGAACTAGCGAACCATGGGTGGTACTGCACTGAAATTCAGTGTAGCATTGCACCCAAACCTTACTGCGTGTAGAACAGTTCTCTACTGAAGACAAAATTGCCATGCCCCTTGCGGGATTCGAACCACGGACCTCTTGATCCGAAGCCGAGCGAGCTAATCACTGCGTTATCCAGCCCCCTACAGTAAATGATCTTCCCATAGCTCAATCCACAGTTCAATCATGACAAACATTTTTATAGTCACAATAGCTCAATGGTGTAATGCCCTTATCTTTATCAACTATTGATTGTATAGTTTATGGAGCAAATGACAGGTTGTATTTTCAAAGCATTTGACATAATCTTTGTGATAATTTCTGTCGTCCAGGGGATCTTCTCTTGATACTATGCCCTTGTAATGGCCTACCTGTACAATAGACAAGTTTCTACCTTAACGAACTAAATGTACAGGTGAGACAGGTAAGTACTCACCGTCCATGTAGCTATGAGTCGTCGCCACGTGGGGGGCTGAGTCGGAACTGCTCGAGTAACCTGGGGAGGAACAAAAATGGTCTTAGTTTCCAGAACGGAACTGATACAAACAACACTTCTTCAAATACCCTCCGACTTCAATGATGTATGGAAAAGAGGATCGGACTAACAAAAAGCTCTACATCATTATAGAAAATCTGCATGGCAAAAGAGGAAAAGAATATCTTAATTTTTAAGAAAAAGCCTGATCTGTTTTGATGTCTCAATATTAATCCTTAGTATGTACCTAACCAATGTAAGTAAAAAGTTGTTATCTTATCCTATCCTACACATACATGTGAATATATATACATATCTATACAAACATCACACATTTATAGATTAATCCATGTATGTATACGTCCACACATATATATGCATTCCCACACACGGAGAACTCGGCATTCATAAATAAGGCATTCACACACACACAGATACATGCAACCCTACATACACGTTGATATGCTTGATAACGGTATAACGATCTATACTGAAACACCGCCATTGTTAAATAAAGAAGTTGAACATCCATAAAAATATCCTTGTCTTTATAGATACAAACATCACACATTTATCTGTTAATCCATGTGTGTATACGTCCACACAAATGCATTCCCACACACACAAAGAACTCTGTTTTCATAAATACGGTATTCACACACACAGATGTAGAAGATGTAGAAGATGTTAGAAGAGGTTAGAAGATGTAGAAGATTAAGAAGGTGTAGAAGGTGTAGAAGGTGTAGAAGGTGTAGAAGATGAAGAAGATGTAGAAGATGAAGAAGGTGTAGAAGATGTAGAAGGTGTAGAAGGTGTAGAAGATGTAGAAGGTGTAGAAGATGTAGAAGGTGAAGAAGGTGTAGAAGATGTAGAAGGTGTAGAAGGTGTAGAAGATGTAGAAGATGTAGAAGATGTAGAAGATGAAGAAGGTGTAGAAGGTGTAGAAGATGTAGAAGATGTAGAAGATGTAGAAGGTGTAGAAGGTGAAGAAGATGTAGAAGATGTAGAAGATGTAGAAGGTGAAGAAGATGTAGAAGGTGTAGAAGATGAAGAAGGTGTAGAAGATGAAGAAGGTGTAGAAGATGTAGAAGGTGTAGAAGATGTAGAAGGTGTAGAAGATGTAGAAGGTGAAGAAGGTGTAGAAGATGTAGAAGATGTAGAAGGTGTAGAAGGTGTAGAAGGTGTAGAAGATGAAGAAGGTGTAGAAGATGAAGAAGGTGTAGAAGATGTAGAAGGTGTAGAAGGTGTAGAAGATGTAGAAGGTGTAGAAGATGTAGAAGGTGAAGAAGGTGTAGAAGATGTAGAAGATGTAGAAGATGTAGAAGATGAAGAAGATGTAGAAGATGTAGAAGATGTAGAAGGTGAAGAAGGTGTAGAAGGTGTAGAAGATGTAGAAGATGTAGAAGATGTAGAAGGTGTAGAAGGTGAAGAAGATGTAGAAGATGTAGAAGATGTAGAAGGTGAAGAAGGTGTAGAAGGTGTAGAAGGTGTAGAAGGTGTAGAAGATGTAGAAGATGTAGAAGATGTAGAAGGTGTAGAAGATGTAGAAGATGTAGAAGGTGTAGAAGGTGTAGAAGATGAAGAAGATGTAGAAGGTGTAGAAGATGTAGAAGATGTAGAAGGTGTAGAAGATGTAGAAGATGAAGAAGATGTAGAAGATGTAGAAGATGTAGAAGGTGTAGAAGGTGTAGAAGATGAAGAAGATGTAGAAGATGAAGAAGATGTAGAAGATGTAGAAGATGAAGAAGATGAAGAAGGTGTAGAAGGTGTAGAAGATGTAGAAGGTGAAGAAGGTGTAGAAGGTGAAGAAGATGTAGAAGATGTAGAAGATGAAGAAGATGTAGAAGATGTAGAAGATGAAGAAGATGAAGAAGATGTAGAAGATGAAGAAGGTGTAGAAGATGTAGAAGATGTAGAAGATGTAGAAGATGTAGAAGATGTAGAAGGTGTAGAAGATGTAGAAGATGTAGAAGGTGTAGAAGGTGTAGAAGATGTAGAAGATGTAGAAGGTGTAGAAGGTGTAGAAGGTGAAGAAGATGTAGAAGATGTAGAAGATGTAGAAGGTGTAGAAGATGAAGAAGATGTAGAAGATGAAGAAGATGAAGAAGATGTAGAAGATGAAGAAGGTGTAGAAGATGTAGAAGATGTAGAAGATGTAGAAGGTGTAGAAGATGTAGAAGATGTAGAAGGTGTAGAAGGTGTAGAAGATGTAGAAGATGTAGAAGGTGTAGAAGGTGTAGAAGGTGAAGAAGGTGAAGAAGATGTAGAAGATGAAGAAGGTGTAGAAGGTGTAGAAGATGTAGAAGATGTAGAAGGTGTAGAAGATGTAGAAGATGTAGAAGGTGTAGAAGATGTAGAAGATGTAGAAGGTGTAGAAGGTGTAGAAGGTGAAGAAGATGTAGAAGATGTAGAAGATGAAGAAGGTGTAGAAGGTGTAGAAGATGTAGAAGATGTAGAAGATGAAGAAGATGAAGAAGATGTAGAAGATGTAGAAGATGTAGAAGATGTAGAAGATGTAGAAGGTGTAGAAGGTGTAGAAGGTGTAGAAGATGAAGAAGGTGTAGAAGGTGTAGAAGATGTAGAAGATGTAGAAGGTGTAGAAGGTGTAGAAGGTGTAGAAGGTGTAGAAGATGTAGAAGATGTAGAAGATGTAGAAGATGTAGAAGATGTAGAAGGTGTAGAAGGTGTAGAAGATGAAGAAGGTGTAGAAGGTGTAGAAGATGTAGAAGATGTAGAAGATGTAGAAGGTGTAGAAGATGTAGAAGATGTAGAAGATGTAGAAGATGTAGAAGGTGTAGAAGGTGTAGAAGGTGTAGAAGATGTAGAAGATGTAGAAGATGTAGAAGGTGTAGAAGGTGTAGAAGATGAAGAAGGTGTAGAAGATGTAGAAGATGTAGAAGATGTAGAAGGTGTAGAAGGTGTAGAAGATGAAGAAGGTGTAGAAGATGAAGAAGGTGTAGAAGATGTAGAAGATGTAGAAGATGTAGAAGATGTAGAAGATGTAGAAGATGTAGAAGGTGTAGAAGATGTAGAAGATGTAGAAGGTGTAGAAGGTGTAGAAGATGAAGAAGGTGTAGAAGGTGTAGAAGATGTAGAAGATGTAGAAGATGTAGAAGGTGTAGAAGGTGAAGAAGATGTAGAAGATGTAGAAGGTGTAGAAGATGTAGAAGATGTAGAAGATGAAGAAGATGTAGAAGATGAAGAAGATGTAGAAGATGTAGAAGATGTAGAAGATGTAGAAGATGTAGAAGATGAAGAAGGTGTAGAAGATGTAGAAGATGTAGAAGATGTAGAAGGTGTAGAAGATGTAGAAGGTGTAGAAGGTGTAGAAGATGTAGAAGGTGTAGAAGATGTAGAAGATGTAGAAGGTGAAGAAGATGTAGAAGATGAAGAAGATGTAGAAGATGTAGAAGATGTAGAAGATGTAGAAGATGAAGAAGATGTAGAAGATGTAGAAGATGTAGAAGGTGTAGAAGGTGTAGAAGATGAAGAAGGTGTAGAAGGTGTAGAAGATGTAGAAGATGTAGAAGGTGAAGAAGGTGTAGAAGATGTAGAAGATGAAGAAGGTGTAGAAGATGTAGAAGATGTAGAAGATGTAGAAGGTGTAGAAGGTGAAGAAGGTGTAGAAGGTGTAGAAGGTGTAGAAGGTGTAGAAGGTGTAGAAGATGTAGAAGATGTAGAAGATGTAGAAGATGTAGAAGGTGAAGAAGATGAAGAAGGTGTAGAAGGTGTAGAAGATGTAGAAGATGTAGAAGATGTAGAAGATGTAGAAGATGTAGAAGGTGAAGAAGATGTAGAAGGTGTAGAAGGTGTAGAAGGTGTAGAAGGTGTAGAAGGTGTAGAAGGTGTAGAAGATGTAGAAGGTGAAGAAGGTGTAGAAGGTGAAGAAGATGTAGAAGATGTAGAAGATGAAGAAGATGTAGAAGATGTAGAAGATGTAGAAGATGTAGAAGGTGTAGAAGGTGTAGAAGATGTAGAAGATGTAGAAGATGTAGAAGATGTAGAAGATGTAGAAGATGTAGAAGATGTAGAAGGTGTAGAAGATGTAGAAGATGTAGAAGATGTAGAAGATGTAGAAGGTGTAGAAGGTGTAGAAGGTGTAGAAGATGTAGAAGATGTAGAAGATGTAGAAGATGTAGAAGGTGAAGAAGATGTAGAAGGTGTAGAAGGTGTAGAAGGTGTAGAAGGTGTAGAAGGTGTAGAAGATGTAGAAGGTGAAGAAGATGTAGAAGATGTAGAAGATGAAGAAGATGTAGAAGATGTAGAAGATGAAGAAGGTGTAGAAGATGTAGAAGATGAAGAAGGTGTAGAAGATGTAGAAGATGTAGAAGGTGTAGAAGGTGTAGAAGATGTAGAAGGTGTAGAAGATGTAGAAGATGTAGAAGGTGTAGAAGGTGAAGAAGGTGTAGAAGATGTAGAAGATGAAGAAGGTGTAGAAGATGTAGAAGATGTAGAAGATGTAGAAGATGTAGAAGGTGTAGAAGGTGTAGAAGATGTAGAAGGTGTAGAAGATGTAGAAGGTGTAGAAGGTGAAGAAGATGTAGAAGGTGTAGAAGGTGTAGAAGGTGTAGAAGATGTAGAAGGTGTAGAAGATGTAGAAGGTGTAGAAGGTGAAGAAGATGTAGAAGATGTAGAAGGTGAAGAAGGTGTAGAAGATGTAGAAGATGTAGAAGGTGTAGAAGATGTAGAAGGTGTAGAAGATGTAGAAGGTGTAGAAGGTGTAGAAGGTGTAGAAGATGTAGAAGATGTAGAAGGTGAAGAAGATGTAGAAGATGTAGAAGGTGTAGAAGGTGTAGAAGATGTAGAAGTTGTAGAAGGTGAAGAAGGTGTAGAAGATGTAGAAGATGTAGAAGATGTAGAAGGTGAAGAAGATGTAGAAGGTGTAGAAGGTGTAGAAGATGAAGAAGGTGTAGAAGATGTAGAAGATGTAGAAGATGTAGAAGATGTAGAAGATGTAGAAGGTGTAGAAGGTGTAGAAGATGTAGAAGGTGTAGAAGGTGTAGAAGATGTAGAAGATGTAGAAGATGTAGAAGATGTAGAAGGTGTAGAAGATGTAGAAGGTGTAGAAGGTGTAGAAGATGTAGAAGGTGTAGAAGGTGTAGAAGATGTAGAAGATGTAGAAGGTGTAGAAGGTGTAGAAGATGTAGAAGGTGTAGAAGGTGGAGATGGCAGCTTACTTGTCTGACTGTGCTGGGGGTATCGTTCCCCGAACTCGGGCATGCAGACGGGCTCGCTGTAATTGGGGGGCACATTACACAGCAGTGAGCGCTCCTGGGCGACCTCTGCAACAACATCAACTACGCTATATCACACGGGACTATATCACTGACAGTTAGTGTTGTCTAACGCTGGATGCATCACATCTCAAATATATCAAGGGTTAGTCTCCATTTTGTAAATGTACCCAACAGACAACAAAATCAAAACAATTAATTCCAAATATGCAATATTACACAACATTTCAAAACTGAAACATGCTTTGAGCTTATATTTCAAGTTAACACAACGCGTAGGATGGGTGACAATCTGATACAAATTCTGATCTGAAGATATACAGGTCAGCTCACAATGAAAGACTTGTTGTTACAAGTTTCAGTTACCTACCAATAACACAGCATATATCATTTCAAAACCGGCTGTCATAAAATGGAAATCAGACTTACCCTTTTGAAGGATGTCGAGATGTTCCCAGAGGATGTCCCCGACGAAGGGAGGACAGCGGGACAAGAACTCTTCCTTGTCCATCTTGCAGAGGTCGCCTCCCTTCACGGCGAAGTTGGCCATGTTGATTCCCTCCAGACTGAACTCCTGCACTGCCCAGTTCAACCACTGCACCACGTGGAGCGGGGACCACTGACCCGGATCTGTAACACCAGCAATACTTTACACTGGGAGCTCACTTAAGGTCAATCATGACCAACTTGTATTCCAAACATCATAGAAGTCAGTGGATTTGCAGGAAATTAAAATGTAGAAACCTTTCATCATTTAAAATCTGTTAGCACTAGTTGCTTCTGAAAAGAATTTACTAATAACCCTACTGGTTCGGATTTGAACCCAGACTGAAACGGAGCATTTCACTTAGAGTCTCTTCATCTTTATCATCATAATCACCATCATCATCATCATCATCATCATCATCATCATCTCACGACCTACCCCCATAAGCAGTTCTGTATATAAAAAAAAACCTCTCCCCCTCCCCCTCCTCCAACCCAATCAGGGCTGCTTTCCTGCCCACTCCCTTTCATCAAAGAATTTCACTATCATCAACTCTCAACCCCCTCTCCTACCCACTCCCCCTCAATCAGAGAATTTCACTTAGTCTATTTATCATCACCATCATCACCATCATCATCACCATCACCATCATCATCATCATCACCACCATCTCACAACTACCTACCCATCAGCAGTTCTCCAGACAACAACAGACCAGGAAGTGTCACCAGAACTACACTGGACTAAGCTCTACCTTCATCATAACTGTCCATTACAGGACTCACAAATAAGTCAACCAGGAGTTGCTTTTATACCAGGAATGTATGAGAGTCCATCAACAAATCAGTGAAATGGATTTGATTGAAACCAAATTTATTGAAATTAATACTCCCTACACCAGGTGATCTAACACCCTAATCCCATAAGCCCCTGATTAATTGACTGGATTTAAGCGCTGATGAGTGCCTTGCACGGACCAATCTACAAATGGACAGGTAGGGACTCAATCCACTCAGCTCTGTGGCACCCGGGAGCAGACTGGCACGGGCTTCACCCCAGCTCATATCCCCCGCCACCGGAAATCAGATCTCTTGCGCTCTCCTCTCCACCCGACCCTCGATTATTGTTAGCTTTCCCTCTTCCCCAATGCCAACCTCCTCCCGCCAACCAAATTCTCTTCATCTTTTTAAAGCTCAGTTCTAGCATGCTATTGCTCCTGTCCAAGTCCCCAACCCCTTACTGACACCCAGATGTCTTTGACCCCCCCCCCCCCCACAATGCACCCCTCTGTCCCCTCCCTCACCCAAGCACCTGTATGACCATCCACGTCTGCAAGAAGATCCAACCCCTCATTTCAGAGAAACTATTGCTCTGTCCCTTCCTCAAGAACCTTTTTGAGAATTCACTTCTACAAGCAGACCCCCCCCCCCCCCCCCCCCCCCCACATCCCAGTCTGACCACGCTGACTTTCCCCTCCCAGATCACACGATGTATTTGACAATCCATCACGGCAGGTAGATAAATGTATTGCACGGTAACGCCAGTGCGACCCCTGACCCTAGAAGCGGTGACAGACGTGCTGGGAGCCCCGTGGGGACACATCGTCAGGTAACACACACCTTGCTGCCGCTCAACTTTATTAGCTAAAGCTTTTAACTCAATTGTATAATTGGTTCCTGACTGATTGGGGGGTTCTCTCTACAGTTGTCAAAACAGACAAATCAAATTATCAAATTTCATTCTGATTAAATTAATAAAACATACAATCTAAATATTACCTCTTTTATTGCATTTAATACTTTTCATTATGGGTAGATTCCCCTGTGAAATATCACCTAATTCAAACAAATCTGGCAAATTACCCAGAGTACAATATGTCACCGATCTCTGGGGAGATCCATCTGTCTGTTCGTCTCGACCACCAAGTGATGGGCAACTCAACAATTCAATATTCATTCAAACAGTTGTCCAAAAGACTTTACATAAAATATGTGCGTTTCTTTTCCTATTTCTGTAATCTGCCTGCGTATTCCCTCTATTTGTTTCAAATCATCAAGGAATTGGGGAATCAAAATTTCTAACATTAACTTTTCCTGACTGCCTGAGGAGCACTAGTCCTGGGTATATTTGATCTGTGACATTTGAAATTTATCAGACAAAGTTAAGCAGAAGCAGCCATGATTCAGAATCAGATGGGTGACCTGTGACAGGAGCAGGACGCTTGGACATAAGCCACCCGGACATAAGCCACCTGGACATAACCGTTGACAAAACCCACCCAGTTATTATCCCCCCCAGCTTATCTTATCTGATATATATGGCATGTCATTCTGATCCACAAGACAAGAGCCAGTCTGAAATATTCCTGGTCCACCCAGCAGTGGCCTGGGTACCTGGTCAGATCATTTGGAAGTATCCTCCTCCGGGAGAGATCAGTATTCATCCAATAGATCATAAGTTACAAGATATCAATCAGAAGTCTGACATACCCTTTGGAATATTGAGTCGCGTCTGCTCCTTCTCGAATGCCTTGAAGCTCTCGATGAGTGCCTGGGACATCTTCTGTGTGGTGCCGGGGGTCAGGGGGGGAACCTGGGAGGTGGGCAGGTCTGCAACATAATCATAACATCTCTTTAAACATCTCCACAGAAACATAGTTCAAATCAAATTCCACAAAGTTTACAATCTGGTTGCATCTCACAAATTCCAGTTGCACGTGTTGAAATAAAATCACATTCATCGTTTAGCAAATATTTTACCTGTTTTCATAATATAACATCTCTTTAAACATCTCAACGTCTCACAGAAACAAAGCTACTGATCCAGAGCATGCAGATCTCCCAATAAGAGCATCACACGCAGTATGGACGCCATTTGCAATTGTCCGATAACTTTCCATGATCAAATACAATCCCGGGCAACATTCATGAAATGCAACAAAGATTTACAATCCAGATGCATCTCATACAATCCAGTTGCACTTGTTTTACACATATATTTACAACTTTTGTTAAGCAATTTTCCCCGTTTTCTTGACCATGTGGACGGCTTGAGGAAATATTAAACCAACAAGATTGTGTTGGTTTATTTTAATACTGGTGAACTTTTGAATGATTTCAGTTTGCAAAGAATACAAACTGAATAAGAATTTTTAGATTGCACAAGTGAAGTTCTAATCATTAACTGACACTGTTACATTCTACAGATAATATTTTATTCGTAAAAAAAGTTTTGGTTGAAGTTGGAATACATTGTTGTATTGAAATATGTTTACTTGTGAAATAACTTGATAATATGTAGACAAAACCACTTGCTAATGCTGAGTTTAAATTCTAGCACAGAGGCACAACGATGGTACAAGTTCAGTGATAGTGATAATAAATAACTGTCCATTCCCTTAACACAATTTACAGGAACAAAACCTTGTTAACAAAGGTAATAAGACATTGGTCACTAGCTAGGCTATCCTTGGGAGCTGAAGGTACTGATGGAAATGTTTATTTTTAAAAAGTCAGTAGGCACAGTAATGATTTTTTCTATAGTCAAACGTAGAATTGTGTTAATATATTTAAAGATGATTGACATGCGACGCGGGAGTAAGATCATGATCTCCACGAGACACGAGACACGGGAGTAAGTCTGAGTCTGTGTATTCTCCATCCCTCACTCAGGACCAACAGACGAGCTGGAGCCGGAAGCGGACCCGTCCATAACTGCGGGTAAACAAATCTGGGGAAGGCTCCTCTCTAATTATATTTTATAACCTTGCCCCGCTTAAGGGATGGAAATCTAATTATCATTAATTGCCGGTAATTAGAACCTCATCACTTGGGATGAGAAAGAAGACGGCATGAAGTAGAAGTTTTAAGTTGTGACTCAGTGAGTTGTTTAATCCTGCACGACACAGCTGGCCTGTGAGCTGATGTCAGACCTAGATCAGAGCTGACTCCTAGTTGTAGAAGACAGGTGGACAGTGGACTGATGTCAGACCTAGATCAGAGCTGACTCCTAGTTGTAGAAGACAGGTGGACAGTGGACTGATGTCAGACCTAGATCAGAGCTGACTCCTAGTTGTAGAAGACAGGTGGACAGTGGACTGATGTCAGATCTAGATCAGAGCTGACTCCTAGTTGTAGACCACAGTTGAACAGTGGACTGATGTCAGACCTATTAGTGGACTCTTAGTTGTAGAATACAGACTTAGAGTGAACAGATATCAGAGAGAAGTTGACTGAAATATAGAGGACAGACGGACAGTGGACTGACAGAGTTGAAGGTAGAACCGATGCTACAACTCTCGGCACTTAAAGGCGGTTCTGTTGAGTCTACCGGTGATCTCAGCAGCGGTAGTCGGTGAAGCGAGACGGCATCCGGTGTGTATCGGCTCACACGTGCAGGACTCTTCACACTAACTCAAGCAGGCAACTGGGGGCTCATCAACTCACTCATCAACTCTCTGCACTTCTATCCTCAACCTCTTTCATTTACAAACACGGCACATGTCTCGGTGAAGCACTCCAGAGTCGGAATTTGTGGCCTGTCTGCTACCAAATGTCAACTATGACAGTGAGATTCATTAAAACCTAAGTGCTGTGGTGCACTTTAACTGTTGCCCGCTAGTCTGTCTATGTCAGGAAGATCCAGCTCATACAACTTGTGCCCCTCACCAAAACACCTCCGTCTCATAACTTTATTTCCCTCATCAAGCAGATATAAACTATTGTCTCTAACTAAATAGCTAGTTCTTACACAATCTGCAATGAAGATTTGCAGCTTCAGGGAATATTTAAAACCTAAGCCAAACAACTGTATATTCATTTCTAAATCAAACCCTACTGAAGTCTGGCTATAGCACGGTACTATCATACTAGAAATTTTATGTTCTTGAAACCTACACCTATAAACGGCAGGCACGTCCTGCAGATGCCTCTATCCTGCAGGCTGACTACCCCTGCAGAAACCTGCCTCTACGCTGCAGGCGGACTACCCCTGCAGGATCCTGCAGGATCCAACACAAGCACCTGTGTGGAGCCTCTAACAATAAACTCTCCGTCTGATAGGACACGCCCTCTCCAGCTCCACATATACTCCATAAACACGTTGCTGTCAGTTTTCATGTTGACAAAACAAACTGAGATCGCTATTCTCTTCTTTCAGCTTTGAATCTCTGTGACGATCTGCGTGAAACAACTGATGCAGAAGCTGTAATTAACCATCTTGTTGCGGCAAATGTTTATAAAACACTTTAATACTCACTAACTGCTATGTAGCTCTTCAGTATGTAAATGATACGTTATATTGTATATTTATTTTAATCCCTCCAAAAATAAAAGCTCTGTGATTCCAGAGGAAAAAACCTGGTAAAATACTTTACAACATCTGAATATGGTAAACGTGGCACATCTTGAAACATTTTATAGAGAAAACACATTAAGGCTCTAAATTGTACTAATATCAATTAGAGTGATGGCAAATGGATCTTCTAACAGGCTACATGTGTGTGTGAGTGACAGGGAGTGTAGAGATGATACAACGGACATCACTCACCGCCGACAAGTGGGCCAACCTTACAGCATGTTCAGTAACACTGGTCAGCAAACCGTGAGAACCTGTCAGGAGCTGCTGGACAGTGGTCAGCTAGTCTACTGACCAGTTTGTGATGGACAAGGGACAACTCTACCGCATCGTACTGACCATGCTTAACCTAAACCGAGGGCCACAATTGATGAGACAGTGTCAATTAAATATAAGAAATTGATTGAGGTCAAACGTATTTTATGTGTAACAGGACAAAAGCATTCTGACCTTGACCTCAGTGTCTGCATGCTCTTGATCAGGTTTATGGGAATTTGGGATGGTTGCATTATTTTTACTATACAGGGAGTGATTTTTATACACAGAATTTAAGGATCATACACCATCAATATTAAATATTGAATTATTACTATTGAAGAAACTGCTGTTTAATAAATTAAGTGATTACAAATTGGGTTATAATATAGCTTGCTTCAAATTGATGTTATACCATAATGTAAGTGACATAGGCATAATGCCCCATGTTCTTTATCAGTGATTTTCATGCAATTTAGTTTCCTTTTAATCAGTTTCAGTTTATCGAACTATTAAATATTTAAATTTTGCAAATTGTGTTTTCCTTAACGCTCATTTTTGAATATTTTCTTGCTTCAACTTTTGAGCAAGTGAGATTTATTTTCTCAGAAAAAATCCATAATTCTCACAAGTCCAGCAGCCCATTTGAAACTATGTTAACTCTTAACAAGTCACATGTTAGAATCAGCTAGCAGTGAGAATGTTAACCTTTAACCAACTGCATGCTGGAGGCCGCACAAGTCACATGTTAGAATCAGCTAGCAGTGAGAATGTTAACCTTTAACCAACTGCATGCTGGAGGACGCACAAGTCACATGTTAGAATCAGCTAGAAGTGAGAAGGTTAACCTTTAACCAACTGCATGCTGGAGGCCGCACAAGTCACATGTTAGAATCAGCTAGAAGTGAGAAGGTTAACCTTTAACCAACTGCATGCTGGAGGCCGCACAAGTCACATGTTAGAATCAGCTAGAAGTGAGAAGGTTAACCTTTAACCAACTGCATGCTGGAGGCCGCACAAGTCACATGTTAGAATCAGCTAGCAGTGAGAAGGTTAACCTGTTCCTCAGCTAGAAGCAAGAAGTTAGTGTTCAATAGAACAATGACTGTAGAGAGAAAGACTTTTATCAGAAGTCTAATGGGTTTGAATGATTAATCAGGGGGGATGGCAGCAATAAGCAAGTCTGTTTGAACCCCCTAACAATGCCACAATAACACAGGTTAGCACAACTTGCTGCATTCGAATTAATCGTTGTTATCTTCAAATATTTTTCTTCTTTTGGCCGTAAGCCACATAAACATGGTGGAGTCTGCAGTCAGTTCCCAGAATCAATAGATGGGGAGATATTACCAGTGCAATTACACTGCAGGTCTAAAGCCAACAATGCATCAGGCCTGATTCGGCAACTAGAACTCTGTGTGAGTGTGTGAGAGTGTGTGTGTATTACTGTGTGTGTGTCAGTCTGCATCCGGCTAACAGCAACTGGTGCAGTAAGTTACATTCGTTTCCTCCAAATACAACAGGCAGTCAATGAATTTTACTCCCATCCATATAAGGCCAGATGATGAGAACATCAGCCAATCAGATAAGAGTATTGTGACCTTTGACCTGACTAGAGAGATGAATGAACGGCAGCAGCTGTGGGTTAGGGAGAGGAGGGGGAGAGAAGGGGGAGATGTTGAGATGCGGAGAGATTGAGAGGATGGGGGGGATCATATACAGTCAGTCTCCCTGTTCTAACTTGAGGCACTGACTACCCAGAATATGTAAACCAACCAGCAGCAAGTGTAGAATGTCCATGTACCCTCCGTCAGGGAGGAGAACTGCTCTACTGGAGGGTGCATGTACCAAGGTTTCTGACCACTGGTCAGAGAGGGGGACTGCTCTACTGCAGGACAAGCCTGAATGCATCAATGAATGGGAGGGGATGAATGAAAGCTGGAGTAGGTCACCGTGTGGTCACGCTAACAACCTGATGAATGAGGCCTGCAGGCTCAATGGGATGTGGGAACTCCACAGGGAGGGGGAGGGGGTTGGAAGGGGAGAAGGGATTGGTCAGTCGGTGGACAGCTGGGGAGCTCATACAATGGCAGGTGGAGTGGATCGCCGACTGGAGTTCAGCTTACTGATAGCCCACACCTGACAACTATACCAGTAATGGCAATTTCCCACATTTTCCACCTCAGTGAATGTGCCATATCAACCAGTTTCCCATGGGCATCAACTCGACACCTTGTAGAACTCAATTCATACACCCCTCCTGCCAGCCTCAGTCTCAACCACAGACACATCATTAAACACCCTGTCCATTTTAGTTTAATGAATAGAAATGTCTGAACCACAAATTTAGCCTTGCAAAACACACTTGATATACAGGCCCATCTTCAGCTTCACCCACAGATACATCAAAAACTGAAATAGTTTTGAGAATCAATAGAATTATCTCAGCCACAAATTTAGTCAAACATTTCCAAAAAATATCCTGTTCATATAGTAAGTGGTAGAAGTAAAACATCAAAATTACATAAAAGAGTCTAATTTAACAAAGATATTTTGTTAGGATACAAGATCAAATTTTCATATCAATCCTCAAATTACAATTTAAATGGCGAGACAGTTAAATCCCTAATTGCCGATAAGGCCGGGCTAGTGGGAAGCATGGGGTTCCCAGAGAGCTGTGAAAGACTGAAAGCTGGACCTGTAATTACACATCAGCTATCCTTCATCACGCCATTGTCTCCATTCACACCCCGGGATCCACACCCGTCTCACCTATATCATATTTACCCAAACTTCACAGGTTGAGAGACTACTGAGAAACAAACCAACAGCTTCTTCTCAAGGCTTCAGTGATGGATTGTAGCAGTAGTCACATCATCCTCATACCCACAATGGAGCAAGTCCATCAGACACCTCTCCTTGTATCTTTTACATCAGGTTTTTTCTTGTTTTGTTATAATAACTGACAAACTCTTTTGGGCTGACATTTTTCTCATAACGGCCATGATGTGGTTATGACATATGAGTCCACACGGGCTGGGTGTGACTTGTAGTGTGAACACTAGACGAGGGACACGGCAAGATTGTAGATCATTAGTCTAGGGGAAGACAAACAGTGTTCATTACCCCCATGGGTCCTGCAGCCTCTAGAGGTTAGGTGTAATCATCCCCTTGAAGACTAATTAGCGCTGACCGGGAGTTGCTGTTACACACTGGTACAGGGCACTTGACTGAGCTGTACACACAGCTCTGACTTGACAGAAGCAGCGAGGGTTCACAGTTAGAACCAGTGAGGGCCCTTGTTCAAAATTCACCACTCATTACACTGACCATGTGGACTAAGTTAACCATCTATCAAAAATCATTTGAGGCTAAGCTTCTGTAACGTCCTATGCTTTGATGTATGTGATGTTGCCAGCATGGGATCATGTCTTAACACTACCAACGGGAAGAATGAATTCTGGGAAAATGCTTGCAAGTCTCTTCTTACAAAGATGACTTTTCTAGCGTTTTTCTAACAAGCATGACAAATAATAGTAGTGTTTTGTATGAGCTGGGAGACTGTAACATGTAAATCTGTCCGTCGTCAGGTCGTAACTCAGCCCGGTAAACCAGCCTGGCTTTCTCTTCCCATCGCCAGCCCGGTAATAGCCCGGCCTGCTACCCTCTCTCCGTGGACCATTTACACATCGCATAAACGCTTCCACAGATAATTCACAAGTCAGTTTTTTGGGTGTAAAAAGTAAAGAATTGCTTGCTAGAATTTCCTTTTTTGAAAAAAATCATGTAACTAGTTAATAATTTTCTCCTTTTGGGGCCATTATTTTCTCCTGTGGCTAAAGCGTAACCGAAAAGATTTAGCGTAGCTGACCTAGAGCAGTCATTCATCCGGAACATTTGAAGATAAAATAATGTTTACATTGCAGAAATAAAAACTTGAGTACAAGAAAAACAAATCACGCAAGTCATAATTACCTAACTAGTGATAATGCCAAGTCAACTTATAATTGTTTTATTTACGCAATCAGACTGAACGATGCTCTTGACAATTACACAAACACCTCAATGATTGCCCTCACATGTGTCAATACGCTAAGAATCACGGTGCTAATTATCAGTGAAAACAATTAGTGAGACAAATAGCCTGCAGCTTTAGTTAATCAACAACAATTAGCTGTCAATACAAGTGGGCTCAGCCCATTGCCTTGCAGTACTCCAGCAGCTCCAATCAAATTTAATTGGTTGACAAAATGGATAGACACGACATTTAAAACTCATTTAATAAAGAAATTTCAAATAGAAAAATACGTGTAATTTCAAATAACCATTACAAAGTTTTTTTTAAATGAGAGAAAAATCAAGTAATTTTAGCTACCATTGAATCCAAATAAAAATCAAGTAATTTAATCAAATAAACTAGGTAGAATATAATCAAATTAGAAGAAGAACCATTTATTACAGATAAGTTTGATAGTCTAAATTAGTATCAAAATCCAGAATCAAAATATTGTTCATAAAAGAATTCTAAATTAATTGCTTTATAAGCAAAAAAAATCCAATTACCCGGTACATAAATTTCAAAGAAATGATTAAGAACAAAGAGAATCCAAAGAAAATTTTATATCTTTTGTTCACAGACTATATATCAACATGTATATCAAATCTACGTGCTTTATGTATAGACTCCGTTTTGCTTTCAATAGTTCTAATTGTACCAAAATATCGAGAAAAAATAAATAAATTTATTCAAATTCCTGATCACATTTCATATAAAACTGCCACACTTGAGGAGCTAGAATTTATAACTTTTTATGTCATATAAAGTCGGCAATTGTCGCAACAAATCACATCACGAAAATCTATGCAATATATATTTTGTTCCTTCCCCGTATGGTGAAAGATGATGGCTTGTATATCTCCTGTAAAGTCTTGGGAGCACTTCATTATTTATTTAAGAAATGGAAAATTTCAATCAGAAAAGTGCTGTTTGATCCCGTCAAGTTCTGTAGGGCTTACCGCTAAATGATATTTCAATATTTAAACCCATCTGCGAAACAGTTTTAATTTGTAAAAAGTTCGACTTTTACCAAACATTCAAGTGCATTGATTCACTTAAGAATTATTGGTATTGATAAAATAATGTATAAAATAAATACAAATTTGGATTAGACAAATTTTAAATATCTATACTATGTATTAAAGGCTTTATCAGGTACTATGTTATTTTGAGGCAATACTTTACTTCCTTATCCAAACAACAAATGGGCACAAAGATTGCAAATGAATTTTTTTACTTTGTTTTAAATGCAATCAATGATTTTGAATTTGTCTATTTTGCGTGATGAAACATCAAAGTGAAATGTTGGTAGAGTCACCTTTAAATTTACAATTCTCATCACTTGCTTTGTATGCCAGTCAATGTTTTAGTAACTTCTTAACTTATAAAGACCACTCGAAAAATAATTATACATCTTTTCATCTTGCATAAAATGGAACAAAAGCTATTCATCCAATTATGCTAGTACTAAAAAAGAAAGTTGAAATTGTATTTATTTTTTATTTCTTTAGGCCTGGCAAAATTAATTACTTCGTTTTCAGATCTTTGGTAGCAAAATCTCTCAAGGCAGGATGCAACAAGAAAGACGCAAAAAAGCAACTTCGCTCTGGTACAAGTGAAAAGTTTTCAGATAACAAACACAGACACAAAATTGAATAGGAAAATTATTTTTCACTTATAGTTTTAGTTTGTCAGTAAAACCTGGCAATGTTTTTAATTGGAAGGCAACATTTTGCAACATTTTGCAACATTATTATTTGGGAGGTGTTCTGAGTAGGGTTGGTTCTTATTCAAAATTGTCCAAATCATTGAAGGAGAATCAGTAAACCAACAAAATCATTTTTGTTCACCTTATTAGCTTATTTCAGGTCATTTTTCGTAATGAATGCAACTGTAATTATCCTGTAGAAGTGAAATCAAACAAACATTTAACGAATTGTCTTTGCAAACAATTAAAATCCAACTTAAGAAATAAATGTTCTTTGATGGCACGTTACATATTCAACAATAGAACATTTCATTACAGAACTAATCATGCTCATATTATTTTATAAATATGAAAAATAATCATGTAAAATATTTCCTTAATTCATCAAAATACCAAATATATGAAATTGATATTATCTTAATAAATTGAAAAATATCCTTAATTTATCAAAATACAAAACATTATATGTAATTGATAAAATCTTTGTAACAACTGAAAATCTTATTTAAGCAAGTTTTTAAATCTCTGTACAAGTTCTTACTGCTGAAAGTTGGGTGACAGCTGTGGAGACATATACATTCAGTTTCTCTTGTAGGCAACAAAAAGGTAGTTAAATATTAGCGAGATGTGCTCTTGTGTCAGCCGCATGTTTCATAAGACTGATTTATCACGGACAGTGTTTTGTGGACAGCTACCTGGCAGGTATGTTAGTCGTCTGATTAATCTGGGTCCATCCTTCCAACTCTTGCTTTAGCTATTTCAAACCTATTGTAACCTACTCTGTAGAAATGGAAATGCCAAAGTAAAACATAGGGGATAAAAGTTTTGGTTATTTTCCAAATTTCATTATTCGTATTAGAGGTTAGGATTATTTTGTTTCCTATATCTTTGTTACTTGATAAATTAACCTCACAGGCGAATAAGACAAAAGTAGCAAATTATTTTATTAAAAATTGAGTTTTGTTTATATCAAGCAATCTGAGAGGTATTTTCTACAATGTCCAAATTGTTTAAAATGTGTAAACTTACGATTCATACTGTTACAGAAATGGTCTTGAGAGTCTTGATGAAAATACACTTCACAGATATATATTGCATAAAAATATTCATTTTAAAAAATGGAAAGAAAATTCATGAAAATTAATTAACGAAAATAGAGAAGAATTGCAAAGGACAAGAAAGAAAATTAATGAGTACAAGGCAGGATGTTGAAGGACGCAGTGTTGCAGTTAGTGTGGTGTGTTTATGGATGTGTGGGGTGAGTGTTTATTTGTTTGTGGGTCGAGTCAAGGTGGTGGGGGTGTGCCTTGAAGCCATGGTGGAGTATGTGGTGTGGGTTATGCACACTGAGGTGGTACAGGATGTGGATCTGGATGTGGATACAGATGTGTATGTGTACTTACCATGTCTGAAGCCAGGGTGGAGGTGGTGGTGGTGGCGGTGGTGGTGGGGCGCCCAGAGGTGTGAGAAGTAGTTGCTGCGGGGTAACACCATGCTGGCGGTGACGCCCCCACTGACAGTGGATACTGGAGGGGGGCCAGTACTCGGGGTGATCATAGTACTCCACTAGCACGCCATTCTCAGTACTCCCTCGTCCCACGCAGATAGGTAGGTAGATAACGGAAGATATCCCCGAGAGATTCACTGTCAAGTGCAGAGAGCACTGGTGAAAGCACTGCTAGCGAGCTCTGGTACATGCGAGCTGGTTTGACATTGGGGGGAAGGTAGACATAGGAAGTTTCCAACTCAGCTATCCTTCACTAGGTTCTCCAGACTCCAGTCCAGTCCAGTCCTACACTGCATCCTTGTTCATACTAGCATCATGAATGGGGCTTCAATCAACAGGCAGCTCAATACATCACACTTGGCTGCCAGCCAATCACCCGCCACTGCCTCAGCTAATTCATGCATAGCTCCGCCCACCTGCTCCTGGGCTGGGATTTATGAATGAAACGCATAAGCTCTCCCAGCTGGGATCTCGTTGGGCTGACAGCAGTGAAGCTGCCCATATGGAAGATGCTTGTCTTCCGTCTGTCCATCCGTCCATCCGTCCCGTTATAGGTCTGTGTGACGGGTAGAGTTGGCAGCTGGAGGTAGAGCATTGGCTGACACCGACAGGAACAGCAGGACAGCAGTAGTGTCATCAGTAGCCACTCTTACTCGGAGGTAGCTCATTCTTACAGAGTCCACCAAGATAAGCATCTACAACCCAACAGCTTTCTGCTTGGCTAGGCAGGAAAGCCGTGGACGGAAATTAGCCTTGGGTCATGAAAAATTAATCCTGTCCTAGATGTAAACTCCATGCCAGTTTGTGGTTGAGGTCAGGAAGGAGGGGAGGGGAGGAAGATGAGGAATAGGTGGGGGGAGGAGGGGGTCCAGATAGGGGTGGGGAGGGAGGGGAACAGGAAGATAGAGAACCAGGGGGTGGGGAGGGGAGAGGGGGTCAAGATGGAAAATAGGGGTATTGAGCGGAGGGGTCAGCAGAATGCAAGGCCTGATGAAACTGATACCCATAGAAACAGGATATACCAGGAATATCATGAGTTATCTAAATTACTGAATTGTGTTTAGTGAGGCGTGATGTAAACATTTCTCATTCAAAGACCAAAGGAATAGAAAGAATCTATCCATCAGCTGAATCAGGCTGTTTCTATGCTGTTCCCTTCAGGTGTACAATAAATATATTTGAAGCATGTAGATTGTTCTTCATGGAGAATAAATGGTTAGATTTATCCAAGGCGATGAGTAGATCCAGGCAGAAGGTCTGATAGATGAGCTGACATCAGAGATATTCTGCGCACATACCATCCAGCACACAGTCCAACAAGAGGAGTTATCAGTGCTATTGACTTTACCAATGTTGAAGGTTCGGGTAGAACTCAGAACAAACAGAGATGCCCATATCAAATGCAGCTCAGATCTGTTCATACAAACGGTCACATTTCAACAGCAACTATTTACTCTTAATCAGAATTATCATCACGTGAAACAAATTTACAGAAAAAATGCTTGATGAATAATGGTGGGGGATCAGAAATGCCATCAGAGGAGTCCTGAGCGTCCATTAATTGTGGTCGGACCTGTGGGCTCTCTCCGCCAGCCTCGATTCAACGGCTCAAATTACGAGCAAATTTTGAGAACTCCGGGCTGCCAGCAGCTCGTTAGGGTGAGGTGTCATGTGCAATTGTTAGACAAAAGTCAACCCAATTATTCACATTCTGCTCTCAGAAGTGAAATGCTATAATTGCCAGTGCTCTTCAAACCATCATTTCATTATCAGTGGAGTATCGGCACTGAAATGGGTTGCCAGGATCATCATTTCATTACCGGGCGCTGGAGTCCTGGCTAACTCGTCTGATGGACCTCATTCTCAAATTTAACCTCCTTAAATGCTGACATGTTTATTGTCTATTAGTCCGGTAACCTATGTAACTGAATTGACTGGTATAGGGGCAAGGGTTGGGGAGGGGATCAGTACGTTTAACCAGTGACAATACCGCCATATTGATTTTGAATGACCATTTATATATAGTTATGGAAAGGTTATAAAACCTTTATCAGCTAATTTTGTGATGTTTGTTGTGCAGTTTTGTGTATGAAAATTTAGATATGCTTATATTTGAAATGATTAATAATAATATTAAATCTTTATTTCTACAATAGTCTACATTTGAAATATGGTTTGTGTTTTTTACACCCGGCAGCCACAGTGCAGTGCCAGTTCAAGCGTTGTTCTGTCCTTATAACGCTGAGTGTCAAGCAAGGAAGTAGCAACATCTTTTTTTTTTAACTTGTCGTCTTGGTGACGAGTGGACACTTTACCAACAGAGTTACATCCCCTGTTAGTCTGTGCAGAAAGGCAAAAAGGATGCTAAGCTAAATGTGTAAAGTTTTAAAATTCACAAACCCAGTGTTCCCGTTAACCGGTAATTACCGGTTTTTTACCGATAAATTTGGGGGTGTACCGGTATTTTATAACCTTGTCGGTACAGTGTACCGGTAAAATCTAATCACTGATCTGAACCTTGACTAATAAACCATTTGAATTTGTTTGCAATCTTCATTTGTTTTCTTGACATTTTAAACTCAACCTGATTCCCCAACCAAGACAAGATGTCAGAACATGAAGGGGAATCCTTTGACGTAGCGATCGAGCAATACGGCACGCCCATTGGTCAGTATAAGGACAATATTGTGACGTCACACCAATCGAATGGCAGAGAACCAAACAGGATTTCCCACACGCGAACTTGATTTGTGTCCGATATGGTACTGTGTCAGTCTGTGTTTGTGTAGAGTTTACAGATATTATATATTTCCAGATTTGGTTATTTTAATAATGGCATAATGTAAAACTTTTAAAAAAATATTTGTGTTTCAGGTGCATTATTCACGGCATTTTCATGAAACGATCCTTTTTACCACACGGCAAACTACAAACTTTTCCGTCATGAATTAAAATCAAAATATCTCAGTTAATTTTCAATAATTATGAAGTTCCTCAAATAAATTGAAATGTAAAAAAAATACCAGTCAAAAGGTCAGTTCATCACGGATCAATCGGCGAGTGTGAATGAAAACAAATTCATTTCCGAATCACTGATGAAATTATTTTTTTTTCTGTCAGGCCGTACAGTATCCACAATTCAGACATAATATGAGTCATGAAAGCTTTCAGATTGTTATCTTTCTACGAACAATATCATTATATCACATAATTAGTGTACATTTTAAAACTTTATCATCATTCAGTTTGACAAACGAAACACCCTGCAACTTTTACAACAGACATGCACTGAGCGGCTTTCTTCAATCCGATTGGTTGAATAGCGGGGGCTGTATAACATTCATTTTTTAGCTTTATTGCGACGAAAGTAAAGGCATTGTTGAATAGTCTTGTATTAATTACGCATTTCATCTTACACTCGTTATGTAGGTAAGTTATTTGTAGTAGTACTATAGTCAAATATAGGAAAATTACATAAGCAATTATATTCTTTAATGAATATTGAAGGATTTATTTCGTAAAAAAATCTTTGAAACCAACCCCCTTATGATCGCGCGTTACCTGCACACAAGAGAAAGTTTGTGAGAAGTATTTCCATACAAAATTCTTTCGCAGACACCATTTTATAATACCACCGCGTACTGTGATATATACTTTGCAACATAGTGATAATTCGTATAATGAACATGTAGGCCTATCGTTATCACAAAACGATAGTACCGTGTTACGGCGTGTATTTTATTACCACGAAAACAGGTAACACTAGGGAATACGCGAACTATGTAATTTTGAAGCCATGTCATTATTGTGTTATATTTATTTTCGAGATTGTATGGTACCGGTGAAATTCTGTATGTACCGGTAAAAATTACCACTGCCGGTACACTGTACCGAGAGTTTCAAAAGTCAGCGGGAACACTGCAAACCCAATTGTGTAACTATCAATGAGATCACAATAGAATCACAATGAATATATTTGAAAGAAAGAAATTTAGGACAGTATCGATCAAGACTGTTAGAGTTCTAATTCATTTCACTAGTAGTTTGGCTGAAGTTGATGAATTCAACAAATCACTAGCAGTTTGGTTGAAGTTGATAAATTTAACATGTAGCCCATGATTCACAAGTTTCTCTTCAAAACTGAATAAAGAAGCCATGCCTACTTGCCAAGATGATGAAACATCAGTAATCTTTATAAGTTCTGTTTTACTACTTCCAAAAGTGTCTCAATAAGAAAATATTAATGAAAAAATTATTAATCTCCTTGTTGGGAAACTTTAACAGTCACCAATACTACAACTGAAATAGCAATGTGGTAACTTGTAGACAAAAACACCGGTCATAATCGGCCTATTTCTTGACACACATTGCGACCAGGTCGATCTTGTCTCACCAGCTGAGTCAGTGAAGCGCGTCTGTCACCTGCCGTGGAGAGACAGAGAGTTGTCTGAAACAGACTATAGCGAGGTGGCTATTCTACAGGACTCGCTAACTTCTGCTTCACCTGCCGAGAGAAGTTGGCGCTATATATAGCACATCTGAATGGCGTGATCTTCCCTCACCCCCCCTCCCGGTCCCTCCCCCCACACCCCAACATCTGGGCAACACTCCCTCTACCAGCAACTCTGCCTCCTCACATACATCTTCAATGTAAATAAACTCACTCTGCCTGCTTTGTTCATTCACCAAGGAAATAAAACATAGACTGATCTCGGAGCTGCTATGTCAACGTCAGGTGTAGCAGAGATGTACAGAATCTGGGGTCTCAACTGATGGGTGATTCCGTATACAGGGAGAGACAAGGAGTCAGGACTTAGTTTGATGAAGGGAGAGACGGCCAAAGCAGCAGATTCATGTTTGGCCAACTCCTTGAGATGTTGGCCCAATGATGGCAAATTGCATTGGCCCAACTTTGGCCTTGCTAATTGGATCATGTTGACCCCAACACCCATTTATCACCATACATACAATACATATTTCTTGACTAATACCATGTTTATCTCATCGCATGAGGTTGAAAGTTTATATTTTCATATATAACTTTTCTACCTCATGAGATACGTGTTCAGTTTTAAAGTTGCAACAAGATCCTGTACCAATGTTATACATCATCATAAACATCACGTTGAATGTTTATGAAAATACTGTGCTACTTAGGGGAGTGAACAAGAAACCACATCAGGATGAAGTAGCAGGTAATGAGACTTGAGAATCACAATGGTGAATGCGAGGTTGGCAGTCAAGAGACGTGAGAACCAGTGTGTATACCTACAGTTAGTTACTGAAACAGATCCCCTCTCAGCCAAACTCCATTTTACCCCTCCCCTCTAAGTACGAGTAAGTAAGTAAGTAAGAAACATCAACCCTGTTATACCTCATATCCCAAGGGTAAGCAAACCATTGACCTCAACTCCCTCATCTCTTCTTCTCCCCCTCCCCCTCTTCGATCAGTGCGTGTAGTGTGGTGTAATGTGTGTAGTTACTGACCCCCCTCCCCCCTCCCCCCTCTCAACCAAACTTCAATTTACCTCACCCCCCCTCCACTAGAGGGAGACACCAATGCCATAATACCTTCTACCCACACCCTAAGGAAACCACTGACCTCACCTCCCCTGATCAGTGTGTAGTGTAGTGCGGTGTAGTTGAAGGTGAAGGAGTGGAGTTAAGTGGGGTCTGAGTCCGGAACAAAGCACTCAGCGCTACTCTACCCAACCAGCACCCACTCATTAGGCTCACGTTCATTCTGCTAATTACTCGCTTTCTTCTTGTAACTCAAGCTCAACAACTTACTGCCCAATTTCATCAGGGAGTCATGTATGAGAAAGTTTGGTCATATCAAAATCTTCATAAATATAATCTGTAATTTGAAAAGTATGAAAGTTTTGTGAGTGAAAAACTTTTCTAAAAGTAGATTCTTATCTTGCTTATCATATTTCATGAACATAAACTTTCAGACAAAATTCATGTTTGTTTAATGTTAATAGATTCACAGCAATAAATGTTTTAAACCTCATATGAAAAGAAAGTTAGATTGTAGAGACAATTACAAAAACCTAGTTGACAGTGATTTCTTACTAAAAGATTGCTAGAAGATTTCAACTGAAATATACCCAAAACAATTCATTTACAAAGATAAACATATATTTTGAAAACTCCCCAATCAATCACCTACAAGATAATAGCTTGTAACAGACCACAAATGTTCATCATGATACCATGTTTGGAATCTGTCAAGCTGTACGAGTGACAGACGATAATTATGCATACTGCTGTCGAGATCACCAAGATCATCAAGATGTGGCGAGATCATCACGATGTAGCAAGTTCTTGAGGAACACCAGGTAAAGAAACAGCAGATCAGATGAACAATCTGATCAGGGAGGAATTATTGCTGTGTCAGTGGAACAATACAAGAATACTCCAGGTGTCAGATGGACGGGAGATAGACGGAGACAGCATCTCCACTGGGTAGCTCTGCGCCCAGTCTACACCTTGACAGACAGAGCCGGGGACGATTTCATCTCTCACACTGGATGCAGGAATGTTGACATACATTATATATGAAGTGGTTTCAGGTTGATTTATCTACCCCAAAACAAATCATTTTTAAGATTTTTATAAAACCCTAGTTAACTCTTTCCAGGTAATCGTCTCAAAGCGTGATAATTCTACAGGGAAATTGATGATATGCTCAATATGTTTATTTGATCATTATTGCTGTTAATGGCACCAAATTTAAATACATATTCAAGTGACATAATTTTGTCAACTTGCTTTCGAAATTTTGTTTATCAAGACTATCAACAGTAACTGTTGTCATATCATAATTTCATTAGTTTATGTGTTACATTACGTAATTTCATTCACCTAACTGTAAAAGTTTTCCAGACTGGTCTCCTTTGGAGAATTATAGTTGTAAATGCAACTTCTGAGAATTAGATTCAAGGGACATAACTCCATCAAAATGTATTTTCAGAACTTTTTTCAGAACTCGATAAAGAATATCAACTGAAGATTCTAAACTCAAATTTCTTTTAAGTAAACGTAATAGTTTCCGAGAAAACTTGTCCCCATTGGTGTATCACAGTGGTTATTCACATCAAGTTCAAATTCAAATTCAATCATTACAATTAAATAACATTTCAGAACTGGCTTTCAAACTTAATCAAGGATATTATCAGAAAATTTTACATCCAAAATTTCATTCATTTAGGAGTAAATTATTTTGAAATGACTCTCTATTGAATACTATAAAATTAAGTCCAGAATGTCCAAAAATATTAATCCCAGAAAGCTAGAAATTGGTTTTTAATAAATGTATGATTTTTATTAAAACTGACTGTACCTAAGTACGAACGGACGAAATGAATGCTGTATAACCCCTGCTGTCTTCTTAGCGGGGGTATAATAAGTTTAGAAACCATTAATTTATAAAGATATTTTGATCTATTTAAGTTTAATTTATGATACCATAATGAGAAAACAGAGATTGAAACTCATTTTATTTGTATAAACAACATTGAGTCTCTGCTACAGTTCATTTCTTGGATTGTAAAATAGATATCTTACCAATAGCGTTATTATATTGAACAAAGGTGAATAGAATTTCAAGTAAAGCTACATAAAAGTGCCATAGTATTAAAAAAACACAACAATGTACATACTTGTCAAGATGAAATGACTTGTTTTTTTTATAGAAATGTTCAAATTAAATTAATTTTATTTTTCTCAAAATGTTTTCATGTAGATGTAAACAAGTTTTTACATAATGCTATTTTTGTCCAAGAAATCATCAGCAATATAATTAGCATATAGTAGCATGTTTTTTCGCTCAAATAAGTTGATGAAATGTATTTGAAAAATAATTTCACCAATGGTAAAACATCCTTCTCTCTTCGGATAATCAAGTTTAAAATAAGTGTACATGTTTCGGTAAAGCCATGGGAAAAAAAATTTTGTAATACAAAATAATAAATTGTGTTCACAATAAAATGGCCGCCATGCAATTTTTGCTTTATACGCAAGTAACGCAACATAGTTTTTACCACACAGATAATTGGTTTGTGTAATAAGATGTTTTACCCTCTAAAGTTAGTTTGAATGACATAAACTATCATTATAAATGGGAAATTTAAAAAAAAAGAATTTGGCAAAAAATGTGCTAGTGCCCCTTTAATATACTATATTTGTCAAAGAAATCATCACAATATAATTAGGTCTTTACATGAAGTACAAAGACATGTCCTCTTTCAAACTTTGTTCATATTTTTTAAACCTTCACCTATGGATGTTATTCAAAAAGTTGATAAGGCTGGGGGCACACTACGTCCGAAAATCGTACGTAGTGTGCGCCCAGCCTTACTGGTTTAACTGTGAAAGAGATGATTGTTAAACAAGTGGCCCGTTCCATTTACTGAACTAACTATTTCTTTAGCTGTGGCCTGCTATAAAAATAACTTGGAAAAAATATATATATATATCCAAAAACCAATTTTTCAAAACTTTTTTTCATTTATGACTGTTTTTTTAACAATGTATGAATATTAAATATCTCTATCTGACGGCTCGTAAAGAAGTTTTTGGTTTTGCAGTAAAAAGAGTTACGAATTTACTGTTTTGTTTTGCGCCACACCATCAAGTTAATTCATGGACTGATGACAGGCACGTATAAGTAAGACTTTTAACAAGATTTTGAACTTTGGCCTGTGTTGTAACGTTCTACTAACTTGTATTCTATGGAGGAGTGAGTGAATGATGCTTGCTAGCTTGTACATCTGTACAGAAGATACAGAGGGTACACTAGCTTGTACACTTGTACAGAAGATACAGAGGGTACACTAGCTTGTACATTTGTACAAAAGATACAGGTTGTACAGTTACAAGGGTACGCGACTAACGGGGAGTTAGCGTCCCCATCAGCTGACACCGATCTCAGTTCGCTAGCGGGGTTGATAACATGACTACAGTTATGAATGAACATTGGGAGTGGGTTGACCCACTTCTCAGGTCGTATCTATGGCAACTGGTGACCTCTGACCCAGCAACAGGTTGCAGGCAGGAGGATAGGGGAGAATCGGGTTACCATGGTGGCAGGAGCACTTGCACAAATCTTCACAAACCTGCCCCCAGCATATAGTCCCTCAGTTCGGTGTGCTTTGTTGTGTACCTTTAAACTAATTTACTCCCCAGGTGAGATCTACTTCAACTCATCATTGTAGAGGGCTTGGAATGAGGATAAACCAACTTTAATGCAAACTTTTTTATTAGTCATTAAGTTTTTAGTTTCTTTCATCATGGAAATAAATTTCCTTGTTTTGGATGTCTGGAGAGAGAATACGGCTCAAATATTAAAATCAGCAGTAATAAGACACTGCTATATTTCACTGCTAATCCTAAACTTCAACAAAGGATGAGATATTTTGAAATGGGGAGAATGAGTAATCTATAAGCGAGAGAGACACACTGGCTGCCCACAGTGGTCTAAGAGACAATGAGAGACTTCCAAAGTAGTCAACGAGACCAAGAGAGACACACTGTCCCCAGTAGTCAAAGAGACAAAGAGAGACGCTGTCCACGGTGGTCTATGAGAAAAGAGAGACACTGTCCACAGTGGTCTATGAGAAAAGAGACACTGTCAACAATGGCCTAAGAGACCAAGAGAGACAATGACTTGTCATGACTTAGGAGTAAACAGGAGGCTGGAGGGCCGAGTCAGGGAATCAAGAGAATCCTGGTCCTCCCGCCCGCCAGGTGGAATCCCGGTCCCGGTATGTGGACGTGCTGGACAGCTTCCAACACGGCTCTGCCTGTTTGCACTTGGTGTGTCACATCTCGATATAGATCCATATAGTCCCTCAGCACTATTTTTATACAGCACTTTTTACACCAAGACAAAATGCCATGGGTTCTTTCTTTTGTTTACATTACTACAATTAAATAGAAAACGTCTGTAAGTTTAGGGGAGGTGTTTAAGATTTTACATTTTCAAATGTATTTTCAAATGTATTTTCAAACTGATGATTTTTTTTTATAAAAGGGGATTGATACAATCAAAATATTAAAGGGATATTGTGGGAAAATAATTAAAATAATGGAAATATATTAAACACATACACAACAGTTCAGCTTAAGTCTTATTTGTGTCTGAAAATAATCACACAATAAAGCTGAAAGACTGACACAAGTTTGTTACAATCGTTGATGCGTCTGTTGAGTTATCACGGTGTTATCACACCCGGTGTCATCCCAAACCTCCACCAACATCTAATCTCCTTAAGATAACTCCACTAAACCGACTGCCGATACTTCACCCGATAACCACTCACGCCTACCCTTGCATTATGGGGACATGAGAACTCAATCTTATATGCGTGATAAAAAATATTCTGTGAAATTTAATATTTGTAATTTGAACATTTTAAAATATTTTTGATATAAACTGACATTCTGTAACTCATTACATATTTTAGCAAGCTTACTGATCTCTTTATTAATAAGAATGGGGTGATACCCAACTGAAATTAATTGTATAACATAAAATTGCAATGTTTAAAGGCGCTGTAGCACGTTTTTTGCAAAATTTATTTTTTTAAATTTCCCATTTATAATGATAGTTTATGTCATTTAAATTAACTTTAGAGGGTAAAACATCTTATTACACAAACCAATTATCTGTAGTGGTTAAAACTATGTTGCGTATAAAGCAAAAATTGCATGGCGGCCATTTTATTGTGAACACAATTTATTATTTTGTATTACAAAAACGATTCCCATGGCTTTACCGAAACATGTACACATATTTTAAACTTTATTTTCCGAAGAGAGAATGATGTTTTACTATTGGTGAAATTATTTTTCAAATACATTTCATCAACTTTTTTGAATAAAAAACGTGCTACTGCCCCTTTAAGATGTGGTTAAGAAATGTGACAGATCAACAAACACTGATTCCTGTTTGCCAAGGGTTGATTTGTGTAATCACTTATGCATATTAGACTAATTGTAGCAATTAGTAAAACACACAGCCCTGCCCCCGGGTCGTCTTGGCACCCCCAGGGCTACTTATCCTCACCCCCTTATTGTTGAAGTGTGAAGGAAGGGATAATCCCCACTAACAGATATCCCACCCCAGGGCTATGTCACAGCTAAGTGTCAGTACTTAGACAGAAATCTCACTTTCCCTAATCTTCTTACAATTGTAATTAATATCTACACAACTTGAAAATGGTACTATTGTCTTTTTAGAAACATAAATCTCTAATTATTTATACCAAATCAAGAGCAGTGTATTAATGCTATAAATGATGATAATTTGACAAATAGAGATTGTAACATTTTCACCACAGTGCCAATGGTGTTATCTCAACTTACGTTATAATGCTATGGAACGAATTGAACACAATTTTACATTAATCAAATTCAATCACTTAATTGAAAGACTGGAAGAATTTACTCAATTTTTAAAATAAGTAATATGCTAGCAAAACATTTTGTAATTTTCTATTTTACACTACAGATTGAGCCGTACACCGTGATCAGACGATATCGGGTATGAAAACATCCCTGAACATCAAAGCCCTGAATCAGCAGAGATCTGCCTCGGGCTTGTTTCTTTCACGCAAGCCAAGTCTTGACTACAATATTTTTATACCATTTCAGATCAAAGCATTTTGTTTATACACCCGTTAATTGCTTTATTTGAAGAAAACGTTAACTCTCCGACAATCCCCAGACAAATAAAAAGAAGTTTTCTTTTCATCAATGTTGTTTAAATTTATTCATGTCTTTCTCTGAAAATGGCCGCCAAATTAATAATCATCATGGTGGAAAGTATGACAATGGTTTTTCTTGAGCCAGAACAATGTCCCTTATATTTCAAGGTTTCGCAAACGATTAAAAACGTAAAGGCGTCTTGCCACAAGTGCCATGCTTGCGTGTGTTTTTGCTGTGCAAACGAAACCGCCCTGCTTGGAGAAAGTGTTTGTTTGTCAACAAACATTGTTTGGCAGTAAATACCTTGCCCCAAATAGCCGCCCTATGCAAGGCAAGCGAAGGCCCTCCCTCAGTTACAGCAAGCCGGAACTTAACCAAATTCACTCCAAATTAGGACAATAGTCCTTACTTCAGTATAGAAACTAAACAATATAATGTTTGATCCTTATGAAATTTATGAATAACTTTAAAATTGTATGAAACTTAGGAGTCTATAGTTGGTGCGATGCTCAATGAATTTAGCGCTTTAAACACTTAATTCTTATTAGCTTGAACTTTCATATATGTACAGGCATTTCATCTAGCCTGTATAAAAGGCTCCTTAATGTTTAAATAGTCAAGATGTTGGACTCTCAGTTACCCAAGTCTGAGTGTATGAATGCCATGTGACCGATAACTTCTTAACTGGAAGATTAAATACATCCCTTGAGATGATAAAATGTGTTGCAATGCAATTATAGTTGACATTTGGCTATTAGTGCACCTTCATACGTTCTGTCCGTCTTCATGGAAAAGTGACAAAAATGGCACATTCATCTGCCTAAAGAGAATCAGTATTTGGCCCATTACAACCAGTGTGTGTGGTACACTGGTCCAATCTTCTTCCTGGATCATCATACTGGCCAATTAACAGATTAGACCCTTTGCAATGATAAAAGAATCCTCAAAATCTGAAGGAACACCAAGCCAAAAGGGCAGGCAAGTTCCCCAGGATCACCGTAGGAACAACACTGAAGGTCTAACAAAGTGGATCTGTAAATTCCATGACTGATTTTGGAGGGTAAGAAAAGGGCCAATGTGCCACATCTCACAAAGACAGTTGAACTTAAACATGGAAATTCAAAACAAAAATTCTTAACAAGGCAGTAACTCACCAAGACTTTCATCGGACAGATCGGAGAGGGACGGAACTTTCTGTAGAGTTGGTACCCGCCGGTCTTCATGCGAGTCGGAGAACATTGTGTGGAGCCGATCGATCTCTTTAGTCAGCTTCGGGTCATAGGTCACCTAAATTAGTTGGACATTGTTACAACATCTTCAGTATAGGAGATGAGACACATAATTACAAGATTGACAAAGATTTCTTAATGTCCTGTCTCTGCCATGTCATCCTGTTTCAAGTGTTGAAAATCATATCAGGGGTCGAAATTATCTTCATCAAGACACTACCGCTGTGGACCAGTTATTTCCTAAAAGACTAGTCTAAAGCCATTTCAGCTAGCCAAATGCATCTACAGAAGTATATCATCATTGAATGCAAACTAGCCTTATGGACTACCAGTCAAAACATTTTACTAGCCCAACCAATTTTTCACTTGCTACCGGATTAATTTCCCACTGTTTATCATGACAAAACAATGCTAAATAGATGTGCTTTTTCAATGGGTATAGGCAAGTTGTAATGTACATAATTAGATAATCTCCCTAAAATTGCACTTGTGACTGATGACTCCTGGGAGTTAAGTGGACACACATTGCAGTGAGTAGTTATTATCTCTGGCCATTTCAAGCCTACACCGAGACAGGTAACGATTACCCAGAGTTCTCTCTTGTGCAACTCTATATCTTAGCTCGTCAACAGGTGTTTTTATTGCTATTGTGATCAGGTTAATATCAAGTGTACATCATCATCACATACATCATGTCTATGTACATTATACTTATCACACACATCATCATCACATATATAATTATCACATTGTATGACAAATCTGTGAGAAGCATTAGTACAAAATTGTATCTCTTATATTGCAGACATTAGACATCATTTATGATAATAAGAAGTTGTGGGGGTTGACTCATATACTAAGTAAAATATAAATGACAGTCAAATAACTTTGATGAGATAAAAGACACAGGGGCGTGTGTCTCTTAGAAACAGTGTTTGAAAGACATATATGCTTAGAAACAGCGTTTGAAAGACAGACCCATATAGACCCTACCCTATGGGTATATGCCTTTCAAACGCTGTTTCTAAGCGATACACGCCCCTGTGATAAAAGATGCCAAATTGTTTTCATCTCAGTCTAAGGTTTTAATGGCTCATGAAGTTAAGTTTTTCATGATAGTTATGTAATGGAAATTGTCTTTTTGAATAGAATCTAAGTCTAGATGTTCAATGATTTGGATTTCAAAGCTACTGAAGATTAAAAGACAACAGTTCACCACTGGCGCCATATAAAGACCAAAATGGAGAACCCGAAAGTGTGACTACAGAGGGGGGATAGGGGAGGGGGTAGGGGGGAGAGGTGAGTGGCCAGCCCTTTTTCCTCCATCTCTTCCTTACATGTGCTTAAAAATTAATTTTCAAAATAAACTTTAAAAAAATGTTTGTTTACCAAAGCAGACATAGGAAGATGTCCTGTATTTCCCAGTCTAATTTTGCTGTGTATATTTTGAAGGGCACAAGGTCATAAATGCCAAACAAACCTGCGGGCAGGTAGAAAACATGGGAAGTATGTGCACACCTTCAGACTGGAGAATATCAGCGTTTGTCAGGATAATATTTGTCTCCGCGCTGTTCCTACGAGAAATGTGTCCCTGTGCTGCTAGACATTTAATCAATGCATTCTGGGAGGAACCTTTTGTCACTTACACAGACAGGGATGCCCATGACCTAATTATTTATAAATGGAGAAATTAAAACTTTTTGGATGAAATTAACATGTCTTTTTGAAAAATTGCATTTTAAAAGTTTAATCATCATTTGAAAGTATGCTTAGCTAAGAAGTTTTGAGAAATAGAAACGGGACATTTTCGACAATTCATATCAACTTAAGAATTTTATTTGTTTAAGGACAGGATTTCCTTCACATAAAACTTTGCAATAGTAATGATTGTCCATGATTTTTTTTAAATGTGAAAAAGAAAGCTGTATTCCTTCAACCAAGATGAAAGAGGGGCCATTTTAACCTAACATCTTCCCTGTTGGATATAGTTCTGCTATTAACATCCTCACATGGTTAGTTAATTAATGACATCTCTAGCAGCGCTACAATTAACAGATTTGTAAATTTACTAAACCTGTTTCACCTGTTGATGTCATTGACAATATGAAAGATGTAGAATTGTAGTACTTGCAAAAAGATTATGACTCATATTCTGTTTATCATTTTATATCTATGGAAATGACATGTGTAGTTTAAATTATTTGCTAGTGAAGTTATTAAAACCTAGACAGACAAATAACTCTGAAGTTTTGGACACTTACATGTATGAGCTTTCTACAGCTTTGACGGTTTAAAGGGACATGACTATTTTTAGATTTTGGTCACACTTTTGAACACCTCTTTGTACAGTACGCACGAGGAATAGAAGGTTGGGTGGACATTTCCAAACTAGACTATAGGGTGGCGTATTTCCCATGCCTGCTGCATTCGGGCTCCTTTTTGATACAATGGCTCTCATGCCAGTCTTTCATTCGAGGGTTAGCGCCAATAGAGCCCCCCTCGTTAATTTTGCACAGTCGTAATTATGTGAAAAGCATTGAGAGTGCGACAATGCAGATCTATTGAAGCGAACGGCTCCATTCATGAATGGCTTTATGAATGAAACTGTAAGGCGAAAACGAGGCTGCGGTTATTACTTACCTTGGGTCGCGGCATGGTCCGTCCCAAGAATTTACGCTTTTTGGCCTCGCTGGGGAAAAACTCAACATTTTCCATAGCGTAGTCGGGCTGATATAAGTCTAATTCCATGGCCCTGGAACAAAACAGAGAGATATTCACAATAAAGCAGCCAAATTACCAAATATACACCAATTCTTACACTAGGTCACACGCCATATTGAAATATAATACGCATATAGATAGGTCGGATTGGGTCGATCGTGAGCGGAATTTCGCAATAAGGCGCAATTCTTTACTCCTGCAGAATCATGAAGAATGCACATACACACTTCAACGAAGCGGAATTTACTTATTTCATAAGATGTCGTCATTGAGAATTTGATAAAACAAGCTCCCAACTCACACTCACAGCTAATGTGTGTTATGTCATGCACGCTCAGTTTCATTGAAAACCGCGGGTGTAGAAGCTATGCATCCACGCGACTACAGGGAAGTTTAGATCAAGCACTGAACTTACCGAGAGTGACTGATTTAGCGTCCTCACTGGTCGAGCCGCCCTAACTCCTGGAGACAAACGGTAAAGTTATCCCAAGTCCTAGATACAGCGCGGTAGGACGGCCACTGAGCGATGTGTCGTCCGCATGGGCCGATCTGGTCCGTCAAGGATTACGGGCAACTCCGGGAAGCATCAGCAGCGGACAGGTTAAGGAAAATCACAACACAGCAAGTTATTGCTCCTTCCCAGGCCCTTTCATCCGTGATATCAGACAGTTCAGAGATTTACATCACATGAAACCTGTTGTTTGTGGATTAACAACACTTCTTCTCATTGGCTGGCTGTGTTTACCGAGGCAGATGTGACCTCGGGGTCAACGCGTTTTCATTGGCTAGCCCTGTTTACAAGGCGGGCCCGATTCAACACAACAAGTGCCCGACGCTTTGCTTTGAGGACAAACCGCTAAGGATTATATATCTCGGATACATTATCCATAATCTTTCCAAGTTAAAAAAGTTATATTTTGCTTTAGGCTGTTTGTTTAGTTTACGCACTCATAAGTCAACAAAATTCCCCGGACAAACCCTATGTGTGTACGAAATAAAGTAGTAGCATACAATGAACAACTGGTGTCTTGGTTTTTTTAACACCCGAAACTCTGTTCAGCAGGAGATATCGGTTATGTGAGATCAAGCGATATCTCCTAGGTTATCGTTTTGACAGCAAATTTTGCACAATGCCCTGCTACCGTCATCTACATGACATCACACTGTAGCGCTTTAGTTACGTAGGTGACATCACCGAGTAATGGCATCATAAATATGTCGTCAAAATGCTATGATATCATCGCATTTGAGGTCAATTGCTCTATACACTTTTCAATGCATCCTCGGTTACCCAGGGTTTTATATACGCTTCGTTTCTCTCTGATATAGTGGAGAGTAACGGAGCATATATGAAACCCTGGGTAACCGAGGATGTTTTCAATGTAACATGATGAAGAATGACTTTGAATGATGAATAGAATACCAAATACATCAATTAACACTCGTTGGTAAAAGTAAAGTAAACATTTGCATATTTTATCAACTCTGATATACTCTGATATACTCTGATATACAACTGATATATTTGACATCAGAAGACACTTGGTTGAGATTCTCTTATTTTGGATATTGTTTTTGTAATTTCTTGATAATATTTATACTTTAGAAAATATCTGGGGCAAAACAATAACTTAAATATTTGTGAAGATATCATATACTGTCAAAATACATGTTAAACCATTCTCTTCCTTCAGAGGTTACTCCCTTCAGAAACTCAAGGGGGTAACCTCTGTGGGAAGAGAGTGATGTTAAACAGGAGTTAAGATATTTATATATTTCATATTAAATAGAGATTATTAGCCGAGGATGTGTATCATGTGACTCTTACGAAACCAGTGTAATTGTTTTATTGCCCGAGCGTGAACGAGGGTTATACACGCATTTGCACGAGTTTCGTAAAATTCATATGGCACACTTTCGAGTATAATACTTTCTTTAATACCCATTGTATCGCGTATAAATAACAAGGAAACGACCCACCCTCGCACCCTCCTTCGACGGCAAGCTACAGTGACGTCACGAATAATTGTTTTATGACGTCAAAGAGGACGAAACGTGTTATCTGCACATGTGCTCGTATCGAACATATTTACTCTTTGTTTCAACCATGTAGGGAATAAAATTTAATGTTTGTTGGTATCTTAACATCATTTTACTTAGCAAATGTCAAATGTAGGTCTTGTTTCCACCGTTTAAACTTGTTGAAGATGTCGCAATTGTGTGTTAGTCATATCATATTATATAGGCAAATGGTTGATTGGTATCTTTTTCTGTAGTTTCGAAAGATCACGAGAAAGCCGACACTGTTTTGGTGGTTATGCATTGCGGTGAAACCTGTAAGTATCGACTGGAACTAGCCAACCATGGGTGGTAGGCCTACTGTGCTGAAATTCAGCATTGTTGCAAACTTTACTGCACAGTTCTCTACAGCAGACAAAGTTGCCGTGCCATTGGCGGGATTCGAACCAAGGACCTATTGATCAGAAGCCGAACATGCTAACAGAACATAACAGAATGTTATTTCTCATAATACACATTAGTGAACTGTATGTCATAACTTATACAAGTTATATTCACAAGTTACATATATACATATAGACTGATGTGATACAGATTAGACAGCTCAGTCAGTTTGTAATCAGAAGAGATATAACCTCTTTAATGAATTTTGATAATTTTAATAAAATTGATTTATATTTGGTTTTCATAAGGGAGATCAACTTCCAAACGCAAGGCATAACGCTTGCCAGTCTGCATTACTGGCTGATTTAAGCCTCGCGGTATTTCCCTCGCTTTGTTGTGCCTAGATAGTGAATCGCTGCACCAGAAATGCATAGTGGGCCTGGTTTAATAAGCACAGATTTCTTAAGGAAATACTGAAAGGCCTAAATCAGCCAGAAATGGAGACTGGCAAGAGTTATGCCTTGCATTGGGAAGTTGAAGGGAGATATATTTGAAGGATACTTACAATAATATGATGGTAAGTATCTATTTCTTAATTCACCTAAAAATGGGCAGGCCAAAAGGAACTGGAATTCGTCACCGAATCCGTAACCATCGCGTGGTGTGGGAGAAGTGAGGTGTCTCCGATCATGCACAACTTCTTTACGCAAGGCATAACTCGTGCCAATCTCTGTAACTGGCTGATTGAAGCCTTGCAGTATTTCCTCACTTGTTCGTGCTACGATAGTGGAACGCTGCATCTGAATTAATAGTGGTCTCCGATTTCCTAGCACGGAAACCGTAAGGAAATGCGACAAGGCATACACCAGTCAGTTATGGAGACTGGCATTAGTTATGCCTTTCGTAGGAAAGTTGGGTCATGCAAAGCACAAGTTTCAGTGACAAGTGTAACACGCTATCTCAAATAAAGATAATGGAAGCATTTCACAAAACAACCTTTCCCTAAGGTTAACCTTCCATTCGCCTTTTCTTTAACATTGCACTAAGATTACCTTAGCGACGTACGTTCACCTTAGTGCTTCGTGAAGGGGGACTGGGGCAGTGAGACTGACTTCATTATTGTCCAAAGTGTTGCCCTTGAAGTTTATATTCGTTATTATCTTGATAAACTGCCTATATAGTATTGTCCATTAAGTCCGATTTCAATATGTCCCGATAATCTGTCTTCAGTATTGTCCAAATAATCTGTCTGAATTATTGTCCATTAAGTCTGTTTTCGGCATTGTCCAGATAGTACTTCTTCAGTATTGTCCAGATAGTGATGTCTTCAGTATTGTCCAAATAATCTGTCTTAATAAGTCCAATAAGTCTGCCTTCAATATTGTCCAGATAGTATTTCTTCAATATTGTCCCGATAGTAATGTCTTCAGTATTGTCCAAATAATCTGTCTTTTGATTTCAGTATTGTCCATGACTTCTGAATTCAGTATTGTTCATGACGTCTGACTTCAGTATTGTCCATGACGTCTGACTTCAGTATTGAACATGACGTCTGACTTCAGTATTGTCCAATGAGTCTGGCTTCAGTATTGTCCATTAAGTCTGACTTCAGTATTGTTTTTGAAGTCTGACTCCAGTTTTGTCCATTAAGTCTGATTTCAGTATTGTCCACTGAGTCTGACTTCAGTATTGTCCATTAAGTCTGACTTCAGTATTGTTTTTGAAGTCTGACTCCAGTTTTGTCCATAAAGTCTGATTTCAGTATTGTCCACTGAGTCTGACTTCAGTATTGTCCATTAAGTCTGACTTCAGTATTGTCCACCGAGTCTGACTTCATTACTGTCCATGAAGTCTGATTTCAGTTTTGTTCATGAAGTCTGACTTTAGTTTTGTTCACGAAGTCTGACTTCAGTATTGTCCACTGAGTCTGACTTCAGTATTGCCCATGAAGTCTGACTTCAGTATTTTTCATGAAGTCTGACTTCAGTTTTGTCCATGAAGTCTGACTTCAGTTTTGTCCATGAAGTCTGACTTCAGTTTTGTCCATGACGTCTGATTTCAGTATTGTCCATGAAGTCTGACTTCAGTTTTGTCCATGAAGTCTGACTTCAGTGTTGTCCATGAAGTCTGACTTCAGTATTGTCAATGAAGTCTGACTTCAGCATTGTCCATGAAGTCTGACTTCAGTATTTTTCATGACGTCTGTTTTCAGTATTGTCCATGACGCCTGACCTCAGTATTGTCCATGACGTCTGACTTCAGTATTGTCCATGACGTCTGACTTCAGTTTTGTCCATGAAGTCTGACTTCAGTATTGTCCATGACGTCTGACTTCAGTTTTTTCCATTAAGTCTGATTTCAGTATTGTTCATGAAGTCTGACTTCAGTATTGTCCATGAAATCTGACTTCAGTATTGTCCATGAAATCTGACTTCAGTATTGTCCATGACGTTTGACTTCAGTTTTTTCCATTAGGTCTGATTTCAGTATTGTTCATGAAGTCTGACTTCATTATTGTCCATGAAATCTGACTTCAGTATTGTCCATGAAATCTGACTTCAGTATTGTCAATGACGTCTGACTTCAGTTTTTTCCATTAAGTCTGATTTCAGTATTGTTCATGAAGTCTGACTTCATTATTGTCCATGAAATCTGACTTCAGTAGTGTCCACGGAGTCTGACTTCATTACTGTCCATGAAGTCTGACTTCATTATTGTCCATGAAATCTGACTTCATTACTGTCCATGAAGTCTGACTTCAGTAGTGTCCACGGAGTCTGACTTCATTACTGTCCATGAAGTCTGACTTCAGTAGTGTCCATGGAATCTGACTTCATTATTGTTCAGATACTCTGTCTCTGTCCAGACAGGCTTTCTTCAGACTAAGGTTTCAAGCTGTAATGGTGTTAGTTTTGTCCAGATTGTTTTCCTGATAGTCTGTCTTCATTGCGTCCTCAACTTTTCATGCAGTTGTGTTGTTTTATTTGTCCATTGCTTCAACCTAAATAAAAACAAGATTTCGTGAGACAAGGAACCTGAAACGTCATATTTCAAGACTACTGTCAAGTAGCCATTCTCATATAACTGGTATATGTTTCTAATTCCGCATGTCAAAGAAACAAGCTGCCATCTTCAGACTTATGTGTCAAGTCTACATCGTCTCAGCTGAAATACATAAATTACAACATAATTAAGTATTTTCAGGTTTTCCTTTTTATATTTATCTATATGTTATCTTTTTAAACAATCAGTCACGTATGTTTAGTGAATGTGTAGTCTATATCGGAGTCCAGGTGTCGGTGGAGACAATGCGAGCAGGTCTGAGTCGGACAGGTGTCATCATCCACATAACATTCCTGGAGCTAGGATACACCCCTGTCACAGCCCACAGACAGTGCGTGGTCGGTCTCACATCCACACCAGTTTACATTCTCTCGGAATTTAAAGACCCAGCTCTATAAACTTATAAATATTAGTCTCACATCGAAGGTACTGTGTTGATTCTTTGATATATCCGAATATTCATCGACACGGAGCCACTATTCTCGACAACGTTATAGACCTGGCTGAATATCTGTCTGTGGATCACCTCATATATCTTAAATATGGGCCTAGGGGATATATGTCTTTTCTTGAATTGTACCATGTTTATCTTATCGAGTGAGGTAGAAAGTAACTTTTCATCTTCACGAGATGAGATAAACATGGTATTTGTCAAGGAAAACAGATATTCTATTTATTATATCATTATTTTTGTGTTTTATGTTGACGTGGAGTGATTTCAACGGTAAACGTACAGCCTTCGCAAGCCGACAATATGACGTCATAACATTGTCCCGATGACGTCACACGAGTTGTGATAAAGGTTATCGCCACTGTAGCTTGATTATCTTGACTCTGAAATTATGTAATAAACCTGGATATCAGTCTGGAGCTACTCGAGATCGAGGGTTGTACACACATTCATATTTATATTAACCCTTATATTTTTTGTCTCACATAATTCCTATGGAATGGCTTGTGTATATTTTTGTTTTGTTATATAACTCTGTATATATGTTATGTATGCGCAAGGTGAGACGTAAATACAATATCCACCAGTCAGTCTCTGTTCGTATCGAAAATAGTTATTCGCAACTTTATATATGTGAAGAAACTGGTCTCGAATCTGATAAGCGCCACTTTATGTTTGCCTCTTGATAAACTCAGATATCCTAGATATACTTGGATATTGGTCTAACGTCAGAGTTACTGGTTATACCATTCTATGATATATAGAAATTATTACCCGAGGAAGCGTGTCATATGACTTTTACGAAACGAGTGTGGAGTTTTGTATTGTCCGAGGGAGAGCGAGGGTTATACACAAATATGCATGAGTTTCGTTAAAGTCGTACGACACACTTTCGAATGTAATAATTTCTTTATTACCCGGTCTCAACCATTTGATTCTCGTAAAAATAGTCTTCTCTCGCGCCGGCAGGCTACGTACAGTGACGTCACGAACAATAGTTTTATGACGTCAGGGTCGCGGTTAAACGATGGTTGCTAAGCAATCATGATATGTGCACACATATATGTGCTTAATTCCATAACATTAACTCGGTTATTTTTAACCATACGGGGAATAAACTCGAATATTCATCTTGATTCCTAGATACCTGAATATTGCTCTCCAGCCAGAGACACTATTCTCGATTCTTGGATATTGGCCTAAATTCCGAGATACTGGTTTTATTTCCTAATACTTTGTATAAGAAACCAGAACAAACCTCGCCTCCTGCTCACTGAGCGAGGACAGCGAGTCGGGCGGGCCCCTGACCAAATACATCTCTCTCCTGTGACCTTGAGCTTCGCTGTTAGTTCACCGCGGTTTAGTCTCGACCGCAGCATACGTTTCTACGTGCCTCGCATCGACAAATGTCTCGTCAGCGGTATTAAACTTTCTACAAACAAGCTATGTTACTTCCAGGAGTTCAAACATATCTGTAGCCCAATATACACTGGTCGATAGAGTCGCATTGTCCCTCCCTGCTCCAACACAACAAGAGCGCTTTAAACGATGTTCACTTAAAGAGACGGTTTTATCGGAGGATCCGCAATTAATTATTTATTATCCCGAGGGAAATTTACATTACATTGCATTTCGTTAAAAGAGAAAAACACTTTATTTTCACTTATTTTGCAAATCTAAGAACACATTTATATATTGATGAAATATCCACAAAGTAACAAATAGATTCAGATTCAGACTCTTTTATTCAGTATTTTTGGCCTAAATGGCTATAGTACAAGTACAGTTGTTGCGATTCATTCACGTGGTGGTGACATTAATTTTCTTATACTGAACACATGTTTAAGGTAAAGTGCAAGAGATTTGATAACATCAATGTTTTTAGAGTTTAACAGATTGGATAAGTAACTAATACGTTCAATGGGATAAAAAAATATACAAAACCCTCGTCTTGAAATTAGAATGGCCTCTTCTCATTGTTGAATATATATGTACGCGATTCTTGTCAGCCCTAGTAATAAGTTTCGACTTGATTGTGTTATAATGATGTATTAAAACATACATGTATATCCCTCGACTTGTGTTTCCACAAAAAATACTCAGTTCTCTGACGAGATCTGTTATTATCCAATACACTGCTAATTCAGTTTTGCAAATTAATTTTCAGTGAAATTAAGTCTTAATGAATGTTAACAAGAATTTGTAAATCATCATTTTACTAAATATGATTGTTATCTGGTGCAGTTATTAGTACCGAGAGTGAAATCAGTTCAGTGCGAAAACGCTCGTTTATTCCCCAACAAGAAGTTAACAGCTCATGTCGATAATGATGTGATGTCCTTTTTAGAAATTAATATTTTGGAAAATTAAAATGTCGGAGAAAACTGAACTGTATTTATGAAATTATTGAGATCGAAGATTCAAGGTAATTTCACATTTACAAAAAAAAATCACAAAAAGCATTCTAATCTTTAAAATTATTTGCGAAACAACAAAATACTTTTAGAAAGCATTAAAGGAGTTCTCCAGTGATGTACTAATTTGGAGCATATATATACCTGCTGGTTCAGCCGAGTACGGTTAACTGCTGTTATAGGAATAAATAGTCAGATCCAAATTAATGCGTCTGGGCAACGTATTGTTAAAAACAAAGTAAACTCATCAATTTCTGTGTCCATACAGAGATATTTCTAAATGGAAGTAGTGACTTGCAATGTCTTGAAAAAGTAGCGAAACAGAAATAATTCTTAATCGAGATATTAAACATTACATTGATTTATATATTTTTGGGTGACATTAACCAGGCATAAATAGAGAATACAAAACGACGTTCCGTTTAATACCAATATTTATGAAATCAGTTCGTGGTTTGGTATATAACGAGCGAAAGCGACTCAGACACCAATACCTTTCATGAGTTTCATAAATATGGTTTATATTAAACGGGACCAAGTTTAGTATTTTATTTGACCCGGTGATTATTCGAGTATTCATTGTTTGTATGCAATTTTACAAAAAGAAACAAAACCACCATTGTCGTATTGTGTGAATATTCAAGGATGTTCAAGTGGAGTAGATGTAAAACCCCAAAAAGTATACTCACTACACTACACTATACTCAACCAGAACAAGGTGAACATATGTCACGTATATACTGTGTTATTTACATTGTATAACCTTACTATTTTTTCCAGGTTATTTTTTTAAAAATCGGTCCTCTGGCCAGGCGAATGAAACCTGTCAAAACTAGGTGTAATTCAAAGGGCCAAGTTTACTTTAAAAAAGTTCATAATGTCTAGAAAACTTAATATCATGATTTTTGGAAATCGCATAGATATAGATTCTCTTTTTTTTTAAATATTTTATTTTTCTTTACTTATTTTGAAGGGGGTAGGGTACCTTTGTTTCTGCGCAATGTTAGGTTGATCTGGAGATATGCACGCCCTTGCGGTCGTGTTGATAATCAATGACTCGCATGCAGCACATTTGCAATTCATGCAAAAGGCGTTTTTGCTACTTAAAAAAGCGATGTTATTATAATTGCCATCCTAAAAAGGAAGCGAGCGAAACAAATTAAAGTAGCCTTGTTTGCGTGAATCATTCTATGTTTTATGGTAAAACTGGGTTTTATACCATTTAAGGGTGTTAGATGTAAATGAAAGGCCACAGGAACGAATTTTCCAATGAACATTTATTTCACCTGTGTTTAAAAGTTGATAAGTTGGCTGTTTTTGCATAGCTCGGCAATTCTCTGTCATGTCTTATCTGAAAATATATTGATTTTAAGAATATTCTAACTAGCTAATAAATCAGTACATTTTGTATTGTAAAAACATTGTTAATTAAGAGATTAATTGCCGTATATTGTTGATATTGATATTGATATTTTGTTTATCTTACTTCTTTCAAAAATAAATAAAACTTCATGTTTATCTCAGGGTAATAACGTTAGCCTAATAGATAGATGTCTAAAATGACTGGGTGATTAAATGTTCTATATGCTTATATTGCAGTGTGGGCTAACATTTAGGTTTTGTTAAATACACTAGAAAAAGTGAGTTAGGGATATTGGAATTTTCATAATTGACATTTCATCAGTCTGCCATTGATAACATATATCATCATCTATAATTGTAAAATTTACATATAACCCTAACTATTTTTGTCCAGTATATATAAAAAAAACTTGAACCAACCATACCGTTTTCCTCTTTCTCTGGTTCTGTAATTTATAGTTCTACATCCATATCTACTCATCGACTTCTAGACTGTGAGCAGGATTATTTAATGTGGAGTAGTCTAACATTTATCCTAATAAATTAAAAATTATAAATTTACAAAACAAAACTCTGAAATTTCTTAATTTTTTCAGAATATACGCTCTCCATACTCATAGACTTGCCCAGGCTTTTATATGATTTCGTGGTCTTGACGGCAGACTAAGGCGGTAGTGTGGACGTCGGTTGTCGATGGCGAGGCAGTATAGATAGACTGTGCGTTTCCAGGCCACGATCTGCCAAGAAGCTGAATCAGGAAGAGTAAACAGAGGGTAAGCCTCGACTCTTCAACACAAACATGCCCACTATTTTTGTATCTCCTGACTTGTTGCCAATTTTATAAATATTTTCGTCTTCTAAAATGGAAATTCTTCGAGAGACTCTTAAACTAATATATGCTTTGTGCGAGACTCTATTTGTATGTCGTACGATTAAATTTTGCTATTCGTTTATTTTATTTGAAATATATTTTATCTGGAAATTCTTCCCAAAATTCTTAAATAAAAATCTATGCATGTGTCAATAAATCATTGAATGTCATTTTGTGGAATGGATAAGGAAAAACTATTTCTGGATAACATTTATTGTGAACATACATAACGTTTACAGGAGTATGTGTATATGCTTACGCCTTCATTAAATTTATTCATCGAATTTATACAGATCAGAATATCAACAGTAGTAAGGAAGTTAAAGAGCTCATTCACGTATTATATGATGAATGCATTTATGACATTTTGTCACCTAACAGAAACATATTTCGACGAAATCTTGAAATCAAATAGTATTTGCGCATGATTAAAGTTTGAATATAAAAATCTCGAATCACCGTGTCGAAAGTAATAGTTCAGACATAGCTCCTCGAGTTGCACGTGCAGCACGAGTTTCTAGTTCGAGTTTGTGTCCACTCATGCGAAGAGACAGCGCATGTGGCTGTTGCACGTGAAAGTTTGTATTTTACATTATGAAATTCGTGCAATTTGACATTTCGGAATTTTGGATAAATCCAAAACTTTTTATCAAAGGTCGTAAGATAAAATTTCTCGTTTAAGATTCAACTTATGCAATACGTATGCGTACTATATTTCCTTTGTTCACTGCTATGTAGTCTGTTCCGTGGCTCTTAAAATCATGTATCATGTATCGCCCTAGTCCTAATCAAGTTATTCTCCAAAAATGACGTTGAAAACCTGTAACTAGCAAATTCAAATTTGAGAAAGTGAGAATCTGCAATTCATGCTAATTACAAGACAGTTTAGACTAAACAAGATTCTCCTCTCCTCATACACGCCGCGACTCTGGGAGTGGGAGACCAATCCGGTTGTAGGTATGGTCCGTGCGAGCAGCAAATCACAGGCAAGTAGACCTGACATGGGAACCATTGAGATCTTTGTCGTAGTCCTGCTTCATGATCGAGTGCATGTGTATAAAATAAGAGTCGTTTACAGATCTATTCTGTGTCCGCATTTAATAGTCTAGACTTACTATATACACACACACTATCAAAATGCAAGAAATAAAAGTAAAGCGTTCATTTATATATAAAAGGAAAAATGAACTACATAAAGACAATGTATTTCGGTCACACTATATTTGAAGGTCCTGATGTCACACTCTTGGGGTGGTTATCATGTGATACGACACGAATATGATAATATTATGATACACGTATGATATGACGTATGACGAGCATGATATGACATGAGTATCATTATGGCATGGGTGTGATATGACACGAGTTAGTCTAGCATGCTAGACGTCTTCCTACGTCGACGGGTGCGCAGTCATCGCACATAAACCGACATTTAGATTATCTCAATTAGACACGAGTATGATACGATACGAGATTGATATAACATTAGAATGACATGACACACATATATGATATGAGCATGATATGAGAATCCGATGAACATTGGTTATTAAAGACAGCTATGACCTCGATTAACGTACGTCAATATAATCAGATGTCATTAAACACATTTCCCTTTATTGTATTCTAAAAGGTATGCAACAGTCATAGTTTCCGAACTATCAATTAAATCTAACGGTGAATAAGTGAATAAGTGAATGAACGTAAAAAAGTATATCTTTTAATTGATTTGAGTAGTTTTAAATTGTGTTTATCTTTTTTTTTCACGATAAAGCACTTGACCACAATGCTTTGCGCTTGAAAATAATAAACTTGATATTTATTTAGACTGGAAAACTCCTTTACTAATTAGTGCGATTTCTCTGCTTATTTTGGGTCGAAAAAATTCTTCGAAAAATTAAGTGTATATATCTCAATGAGCAATTTTCCGGTATGTCTGTGAACGATTACACCTCAGTTGACGCGATGACTCTTTAAAAGATATACGATAGTTTGTCGCATTCCCGGTTTATTTCTTCGAGTGTCATGGATAAAGCTGATATTTCACAGTGGCGTGACAAAACTTAATAGGTTCCTTTCATGTTGTGCCCAAGGGTTAAGTTGACAGATAAGATACATTATTCACTACAATTTAGTCAATGAACACATATTTACTTTTATCTTATAATATGCAAAACTGTTATCATTTTCATCTGATTATAGAGTTTTATCAATAAAATCAACAGCGTTGGCTTTTTCGAAATGATAAACGTAAGATGATCCCAAATTACTACATTATACGGTGTTTAACTTTTATATATGTTTTACGCCTCCCGCACCCTTTCTTGGTTTGGTGGAGATGGTGAATATATTCTAGCCTTTGTGCATTTCATAGTAATTCATGATGCCATGTGATATTTGTCATTGTACTGTATTTCCCCAGTAAATGGTCCTTAGAAAAAAAATTGTGTTCCACAGACAACATATGGGAGGACACTCTTGATATAATTTTAACTCTGCGCTATTGTACTCAGATATAATTTTACTTTTATTTTTTAAAGTTGATTTAGGATGATATAGTTTTTTGCACAAACGATAAACGATTAGGCGGAAATAGGGTCGCCTTGTCTATACCCTCTTTCAAGATTGAAATAATTTGAAATGTGTCCTCCGTGCTTATCACTTATGATCTGGAAATATAGAAAGAAGCCTGGTTTGTCATCCAGATCCTAAACTTAGATAAAAACCTTGTCAAGTCTATATAACAAGACCTGTTACGTCGATTTAATAATCAAGAAAACTTGTTGTTGTCAAATTTGGACATAATTTTTATAAAATATTAGCATTTTATTTATTTTTATTCGAACTATATTTGTATTGAAATTATTTTTAAAAAATACGTTAATTATTTTTTTACACATTGCTTAGACTTATAGGGAACAATTATATAAAATTTATAACAAATGGTTTTAAAATTAATTCAAAGAACTAACTTCAGTCTAAAAGAAGCTTTGATATATTTTAATTCGATATTTTAATAATTTAATATCTCTTCAGTATTAAAATCGTTAAAGACTTGTACACATTCTTTATATTTTTAAGGCACAATTAGAAAGTATTTATATAAAATGGTTTTAAATTATTAAAGATTCTTCAGAAAGTCATAAATAAGTTTACAATTCTCAGCCGTATGCACTAAATCAAGGATTTATTCGTCACATTCGTTATTTAGAAATTTAGTACCATATGAAAGTGAAGTGGTAGACCTGAGAGACGTAGGTTGCCAAGAGCTGTAAGTGCGTCACCATGCAGCTATAGGGGTTGTATTGCTAATGTTTGATGGAGCCAAGATTGTGGTGAAGCGCACCGGAACGGATGGGAAATGGGATGTGAAAGAGAGGGGGGAGGGGACGGGGACGTTTGGGAGGGAGGGGCGGTGGGGGGGGGGGGGGGGGGGTTGTAGGAGAGCCTCGTTTGTGTACGTTAGGAGTGGGATATGGAGAGAGAGAGAGAGAGAGAGAGAGAGAGAGAGAGAGAGAGAGAGAGAGAGAGAGAGAGAGAGAGAGAGAGAGAGAGAGAGAGAGAGAGAGAGAGAGAGGAGAGAGAGAGGAGAGGGGAGTGAGAGAGAGGAGTGGGGAGAGGGGGGGGGGGGGGGGGGGGGATAGGGGGAGGGGAGAGAGGGGGAGGGGGGAGGGGTATACACTACAGGTAAACAGTTGAGGGTCAGGGTGATCTAAACTTCAAACCAAATAGCAGCAGTGACAGAAGCCATCATTTAGGCTTTCATAATGATTTTCTTCTGAACAATTACAGTTAAGATTAAATATAACATTAACTAAATCAAATAAAGTCAAATTTGGGGGCACTGGGAAAGTAAGACTTTCTAGTCGTATGGAAATATGTAAAACATGAAGTTTCCTTTACTGGTTGTTTTTCGTGCTAGCCGATGACATGCTTAAGGTTTTACTGTATAAAGTCTTTTTCATATATATATATATATATATATATATATATATATATATATATATATATCATTTTAAGCAGGGCATCAATTTAAAGCAGAACTCAATAAACTTCAACGCAGTTCTTGATTTGTTCCTTCGGGTGTTTACATCTTCTGACTGAAATAAAGGTATTGCGGTCACCACACAAACTTTCCCAAAGACCTTTTGGGAGGGAGTTAATGTCAAATACTTTTTTTCTTTTTAAAACTTTTATTTTATCCAAGGAAAGTTCAGAGACCAATGATTTTATCAGAGAAACTTTCAGTTAGCCTAGATATCTAGGGATACATCTGTATTGTTGAGGGGATTTAGTTAAATGATAATTTACTTATGTAGTTTATATACATATCTGTAATTGTTAGAGATGCATAGGAGGCTGCAGTATATACCATGGATGATTTCAGAATGATATGAGAATTTATCATCCAACACTGTGTTCCACAGGAGATATCGCTTGTATGAGATCAAGCGATATCTCCTAGGAGATATCTTTTTGGCAGTAGATTTTGCACAATGCCCTGTCACCGTCAGTTACATGACATCACAATGCTTTTACATCATCTTGTAATGACGTCACAATGATATGACGTCATAAACGTGATGACGTCACAATGCTATGACCTCATCGCACTTGAAGTAAAATGGCAGAGATGTGCTCAGAGATGTACACTATTTTCACTTAAACGTAATAAGAATGATTTTGGATGATAAATAGAATCTCACCCTCGTGTCTTCTGATATCAAATATATCAACACTCGTTGATAAAAGTAAAAATATCCTCGGCAAGCCTCGGATATTTGTAACTTTTATCAACTCGTGTTGATATATTTGATATCAGAAGACACTTGGGTGAGATTCTCTATCTATTATAGATATTATTTATCCACATGTCATTATCTATGAGTCTTTACCGTGGATAATATTTTTACACTCCAAAGTGTCATACAGAAATATCTGTCCAAAAAAGGAGGTAGATTTTATTGTATGTTTGTTGATTTTCGTAAAGCATTTGATTCGGTAAACAGAGATCTTCTATGGTTTGTTCTGTTATCTAATAGTATCCATGGCTCTATATTCAATATTATTAGAGATATGTACTCAAAGACAAAGGCTAGTGTTAATTAAGTTAAATAATGTAAAGGTGTCGGAATACTTTGATTCTATGAGTGGAGTTCGACAAGGCTGCAGTTTAAGTCCTTTATTATTTGCTTTGTTTGTTAATCAGTTATATACTGAAATATCTACTATTGGAAACAGGGGCGTATTTATTGATTCAGAGTTCATGGAATGTATTTGCTACTGTATGCAGATGATTTATGTTTGTTTGGAGATTCTGTCATTAGTCTTCAGAGAAAGATCAATGTATTATATAAGTTTTGTAAGAAATCAGGTTTCTCGGTAAATTTTAAGAAAACAGATGTTTTAGTCTTTAGGAATGGTGGTAACTTGAGACGGTATGAATCATGGTACTTTGGTGATCATAAGTTAGCCATTTCTTCATACTATAATTATTTGGTTTATTGTTTTCAAATAGACTCTCATGGTCTAAATCCGTCCAAAATCTGGTAATTAAAGCTAATAATGCTTTGTCCTCAGTTAAGATTTTTGGTAGGAGATTAAAATATGTTTCCCCAGCTATTTTGTTTAAGATCTTTGATATTCAGATAAAGCCTATCATTTTGTATGCTTCAGAGATATGGGTTTTTTTCAGCAATGGCATGTTGTTGAACAGTTTCATATTATATTTTGCATGTATATGTGTTGGGTGTAAATTATAAATGCTCTAACGCTGCTGTATTGGCTGAATGTGGTAGAAACTATATTTTTGTTGATACCATATTACGTGTTGTAAAGTATTGGTTTAAACTTTTACATTTTCCTAGGGATAGATACCCGAAGCAGTGTTATATTATGTTACACACCTTTGATAATGTTGATAGGAAAATTTGGGTATATTTTGTTCGGTTTGTTGGTTTTTAGTGGGAAGTTCAAGGTGTTGGTAATTAGGAGCAATTTTTAAAAGAATTTCATGTAAGAATCAGTGACTGTCACAAGCAATTAATATTTTCGGAAATGCACAAATGTACATCGCTAGATCTTTATTCTAATATCAAAACTGTATTTTGTATGGAACCTTATTTATCTTTTGTGAAATCTAAAGATGCCAGGCGCAGAATGACAATGTTACGAATCGTGCACTTCCAATATACAAAAATACCGGTAGATTTGATGGACTTCCAAGGCACCAACGACTTTGTTATATCTGTAATGATAACTTTGTAGAAAATGAATTGAATTTTCTATTAGAATGTAAAGTTTATCATGATTTGCGCTGTAAATATTTCAAAACATTACCATATCATATTGATCAGCAATACCTTTTAAATATTTTACAATGTACTAATTCTTCAATAACAACAAACTGCTCTAATTACATAAAGGAGGCATTGTTATTGCGAACTCACTACACATGACTGTCAATTGCCACTACCATGTAATCACATGTTTGTTTATTTTGTATTGTACGTGGGCCTAAGGCCTTTTACGAAATAAACTTGATTAATCTATGAGTCAATTCATATCGGGGTTCATAATTTTCATACGATGCTGTGAGACCAAATATCACCATCAATATCAAGGTGGCGTCTATGGCGCTGTCTTCTAAATGTAGCATCGTCGAGGAACCAGTCTATGATTAAAGGGGCTGTAGCACGTTTTTGTGCACAAATAAGTTGATGAAATGTATTTGAATAAAAATGTCACTAATAGTAAAACACCCTTCTCTCTTCGGAAAATCAAGTAAAAATGAGTTTTTGTCATTCGAAATAATAAAATGGGTTCACATTAAAATGGTCGCCATGCAATTTTTGTTTTATACGCAACACCGTTATTACCACCTCGGATAATTGGTTTGTGTAATAAGATGTTTTACCCTCTAAAGAATATAAATGACATAAACTATCATTATAAATGGGAAATTTGAAATTATTTTTTTATTACAAAAAACGTGCTACAGCCCCTTTAAAAGTAGACGTTGCTACGCGTTTTCTTCATATAATGGTACATGACTTCGGTACGTAATAAATAGAATATTAAACGTGACCATTTCATACTTTGCATACGACTCTCATGTCTGCATATCGACACATCGCAATCCCTATATATACCATACCATAGTCATATATATTATACCTCATAACGAAGACAAAAGAAAATGCCAGACAACAAAAGCTATAAACACACTTCGCTTTCTAAATTTGTTTATATCACCTTTATTTCTACCTCTCATTCCCTGAACTCAATAAAGTTGGCAATAAAGGCAGCGAATGGGAAACGCACTTATCTCCACCACCCACGCATCACGTGACTAGATCACGTGACTGCACGGATCAGAACGCTACAAGTGTGCAATTAGAGCATCCGTCATGGCGATCAGAGAGCGTAAAGCTCCGCGTGCAGATGTAGGTCATCTGTAGATACTTGACCCACTTACATGGACCCACACATCCGAAAATACTCACCATGCGATGCTGTCGAATCGGGACATCAGCTTTTAACAGGAAACGCGATGTAATATAAATTAAGTGCATTTTTGGCAGCGTCTAATTGTGACTTCCACCTCATGGTAACTCCCCCTTCGTCAAACATGGAGTAGAGACAAAATACACGCGTCCTTCGGCTCGGCACTGACGCTTGATAATTAGAATGATTTAATCACTTTGAACATTTTGTGTACATCATGGCAATCTTTTAAAGATTGCTTTCAACTGAAAAAAAGGTATTTCAGTAGATACAACAGCAACCAAGTCACGACACAAGTAAACCAATATATGTAGGCCCTTTTAGTATTCAACTAAAAAATATACGTTATTAAAGTAAGTAAATTAAAGTGGATAAGTATGTATGAAAACATTGTAGTAATAACGTTATTAAATAGTGAAGTCAGTTACGTTAATACGTATGTAATTTAACATTGAAGTATTGAAGTAAACACATTGTAAACAACATGAAAGTGAATAATTATGTAAGTAAACATTAAAGTTTTGAAGTAAACACATGGTTAAGTTGGTTAAAGTTTGAAGTAAACACATGGTTAAGTAAGTTAAAGTTTTGGAGTAAACACATGGTTAAGTTAGTTAAAGTTTGAAGTAAACACATGGTTAAGTTAGTTAAAGTTTGAAGTAAGCACATGGTTAAGTTCGTTAAAGTTTGAAGTAAACATATGGTTAAGTTAGTTAAAGTTTGAAGTAAACACATGGTTAAGTTAGTTAAAGTTTGAAGTAAACACATGGTTAAGTTAGTTAAAGTTTTGAAGTAAACACATGGTTAAGTTAGTTAAAGTTTGAAGTAAACACATGGTTAAGTTAGTTAAAGTTTTGAAGTAAACACATGGTTAAGTTAGTTAAAGTTTGAAGTAAACACATGGTTAAGTTAGTTAAAGTTTGAAGTAAACACATGGTTAAGTTAGTTAAAGTTTTGAAGTAAACACATGGTTAAGTTAGTTAACGTTTGAAGTAAGCACATGGTTAAGTTCGTTAAAGTTTGAAGTAAACATATGGTTAAGTTAGTTAAAGTTTGAAGTAAACACATGGTTAAGTTAGTTAAAGTTTGAAGTAAACACATGGTTAAGTTAGTTAAAGTTTTGAAGTAAACACATGGTTAAGTTAGTTAAAGTTTGAAGTAAACACATGGTTAAGTTAGTTAAAGTTTTGAAGTAAACACATGGTTAAGTTAGTTAAAGTTTGAAGTAAACACATGGTTAAGTTAGTTAAAGTTTGAAGTAAACACATGGTTAAGTTAGTTAAAGTTTTGAAGTAAACACATGGTTAAGTTAGTTAACGTTTGAAGTAAACACATGGTTAAGTTAGTTAAAGTTTGAAGTAAACACATGGTTAAGTTTGTTAAAGTTTGAAGTACATAAGTACGTTAAGTACGTTAATACATATGAAAAAACCCATTAAAGTATTGAAGTAAACAAACATTAAAGTAAGTTAAGTGAATATGTATGAAAGTAAACATTGAAGTATTGAAGTAAACAAATGGTAAAGTAAGTTAATACGTATGGATGAAAACATTGAAGTAAACACATTGCAAAGAAGGTTAAAGTTAAAAAATATGTAATAAACATAGAAATAGTGAAGTAAATACACTGTAAAGTACGTTAAAGTTAATAAGTATGTAAGTAAACATTGAAGTATTGAATAAACATATTGTAAATTACGTTAAAGTTAATAAGTATGTAAATAAACATTGAGATATTGAAGTAAACAAGTAGTAAAGTAAGTTAAAATGAATACGTATGAAAGTAAACACTGAATTATTGAAGTCAAGAAATGGTAAAGTACGTTAAAGTTAATATGTATGTAAATTAACCTTGAAATATTGAAGTCACCATATTGTAAAGTACGTTAAAGTGAATAAGTATGTAAATAAACATTGAAGTGTTGAAGTAAACAAATAATAAAGTCAGTTAAGTTAAAACGTATGTAAATAAACATTGAAGTGTTGAAGTAAACAAATAATAAAGTCAGTTAAGTTAAAACGTATGTAAATAAACATTGAAGTATTAAAGTAAACAAATAGTAAAGTAAGTTAAAATGAATACGTAAGTAAATAAACATTGAAGTATTGAAGTCAACAAATGGTAAAGTACGTTAAAGTTAATATGTATATAAATAAACATTGAGATATTGTAGTAACTACACTGTAAAGTACGTTAAAGTGAATAAGTATGTTAATCAACGTTGAAATATTGAAGTAATCACATTGTAAAGTAAGTTTAAATGAATACGTATGAAAGTAACACTGAATTATTGAAATCAATAAATGGTAAAGTACGTTAAAGTGAACATGTATGTAAGTAAACATTGAAGTGTTGAAGTAAACAAATAATAAAGTCAGTTAAGTTAAAACGTATGTAAATAAACATTGAAGTTTTAAAGTAAACAAATAGTAAAGTAAGTTAAAATGAATACGTAAGTAAATAAACATTGAAGTATTGAAGTCAACAAATGGTAAAGTACGTTAAAGTTAATATGTATATAAATAAACATTGAGATATTGTAGTAACTACACTGTAAAGTACGTTAAAGTGAATAAGTATGTTAATCAACGTTGAAATATTGAAGTAATCACATTGTAAAGTAAGTTTAAATGAATACGTATGAAAGTAACACTGAATTATTGAAATCAATAAATTGTAAAGTACGTTAAAGTGAACATGTATGTAAGTAAACATTGAAGTATTGAAGTAAACAAATAATAAAGTCAGTTAAGTTAATATGTATGTGAATAAACATTGAAGTATTGAAGTAAACAACTAGTTAAGTCAGTTAAGTTAATATGTAATGAAGTATGTGTACCTAAACACATACCTGATTTTTTAAGTAAGTAAAGTGAATAGATAAAAGTAAATAAAGTAACACACAATTGTGAAAGAATATATATAGAGTAACATACAATTGTGAAAGAATAAAGGACATTAATTTTAAGAGATACGTACGTATGTGTGTTTGAATACCGTCTTCATGATATCAGCAAGTCCCAGGTAACGAACTTGAGAAAATAGCAAGGGATTGGGTCGTAGATGAAACTAATGGTGAAATATAAACTCACGTGCAAAAGAAACGTCCCCATGCAAAATACAAGATATTTCAATCGACGGGCGATAAATACGACTGAAACAGCGTCACACCATGTCTTCAGAACCCAACAATACTAAATATGAATTTTCAAAACATTATCTCTTCATAACTCTGAAGAACACAAGAAATGGTCGTTTTGGAATCTCCTTAACTAAACGAGATAGAAGCCTCAAAAAGCCAGTTTTGGCTTGTTTTGTGACGTCCTACAGTAATGACGCGTCAACAAATTTAAATCAAAGAAGGTTATTTATGTCGAGGATATCTTTAATTAATTAAATTTCTACTTTTTCAATGTTTTAAACTTAAATACCAAATATTGTGAGCCAAAAACATTTTTGAAAAGCGATTTTAGCACCCCATGTGTATTTGAACAGATGTAAAAATAAAAGAAGCATACTCTGATGTATGAAATTGTGAATACTTCTATATACAAAACATGTGGCTACCAAATACATTCAAAATCTACTTTCTCCGACATCAATATTTCATTTTATACTGTTTTCAAAATGTGGGGACGTGTCTTTTGCACGTGAGTTTACATATATTATTGCAACAAACGTTAACTTTAGTCTGCCATCCTGCCCCCCCCCCCCCCCCCCCGAAATTATAGAAAAGCCTAGGCAACTCTGTAAAAAAAAAAACTTCCTTTCTGAAAATGAAGTAATATTATTGGCTCCTTTTTAATATTCATGACAGAAAGAAATTTTGATTTTGTCTTGAAAGTTTACTCTTCCTTTCAAATTAAGATTTTCGTTGAAGACCACGGACTTATTAAACATTATTAATTATTAAACATTGTAATTAAAGTCTCGTGCAGAGACTAAACATTCGATTAAAGGTGCATCCATTGGGTTTAATAAAATTTTATTTAGCTTTAATACGTTCCACATCACCATATTTGCTGTTCACAGTACAAATAAATTCACTCAGCTTGCATATTCATCCCCAATCACAATTACTAGTTTTCAATTAAAATCAAGTAAACATAATTATTCATGTGTAGAAACCGAAATTGCAAGACCCATTTACATACAAAGTAGTTATATGATCTATGAAACATTATTAACCCGAAATTGTCATTTTGTTTGTTATAAATTAGATTCCAAAATTACGTTTGACTCATTGGCGCGAGTCAATCGCGATGCATTGTCCGTTTTTTTTATTATATATCAGAAATCACTACTTTTACCTTCATATCGTCAATATACTACGTCAACTATCATCAAAATGGTAATTTTTGGTAACAGTCGGTATTTCTCGATAAAGTAACACCATTTATAATGTTTGAAATATTTTACCCCCATCAACACAATGGATGTACCTTTAATCCAAGATGGTCGCTGGCGATCTCTAACATTAAAGGCGCTGAAACACGTTTTTTCTTACTGAATGAAGGTGATCTCACATAAAAGGTAAACAATTGTCACCAATGGCTAAGTAATACTCCTGAATAAATAAGAAGAGTTCTAAAACGAATTTACATTGTTCGGATAAGCCATGCGAGTGCCCTTCCCTTCGAGTGGCCATTTTAAGGTGTTCACATTAAAATGGCCGCTTGAAGGTCGTTCAAGTGATCCGACTGATGTAGCGATACCAACACACTCAAAGTAGAGTTTAAATATGGTACCATGATAGAATAGTCAACCATATTACTGCCTTAACTCTTAAATTCGCATGAGACCTACAAATCTTCCTCTCACACTGAAGAATTCTACACCACTGTCGCTTTATACGTCGCACCATTTTATTTCAATACGGATATCTTTTTCTATGGATTCGGCTTATCGGGTCGAGTAATGAGTTGTTTTAACCTCTAACATAATAAAATATTGTATAAACTTTCATAATAAATAGCAAATTTGAGAAAAGAAAAAAAACGTGCTACAGCGCCTTTTATGATAATTTTAGTTTGCAAATAGCTAGCTAAAAAGCTATCAAGAAAGTAAACATTGAAGTATTGAAGTAAACAAATGGTAAAGTAAGTTAATACGTATGGATGAAAACATTGAAGTAAACACATTGCAAAGAAGGTTAAAGTTAAAAAATATGTAATAAACATAGAAATATTGAAGTAAATACACTGTAAAGTACGTTAAAGTTAATAAGTATGTAAGTAAACATTGAAGTATTGAATAAACATATTGTAAATTACGTTAAAGTTAATAAGTATGTAAATAAACATTGAGATATTGAAGTAAACAAGTAGTAAAGTAAGTTAAAATGAATACGTATGAAAGTAAACACTGAATTATTGAAGTCAAGAAATGGTAAAGTACGTTAAAGTTAATATGTATGTAAATTAACCTTGAAATATTGAAGTCACCATATTGTAAAGTACGTTAAAGTGAATAAGTATGTAAATAAACATTGAAGTGTTGAAGTAAACAAATAATAAAGTCAGTTAAGTTAATACGTATGTAAATAAACATTGAAGTATTAAAGTAAACAAATAGTAAAGTAAGTTAAAATGAATACGTAAGTAAATAAACATTGAAGTATTGAAGTCAACAAATGGTAAAGTACGTTAAAGTTAATATGTATATAAATAAACATTGAGATATTGTAGTAACTACACTGTAAAGTACGTTAAAGTGAATAAGTATGTTAATCAACGTTGAAATATTGAAGTAATCACATTGTAAAGTAAGTTTAAATGAATACGTATGAAAGTAACACTGAATTATTGAAATCAATAAATGGTAAAGTACGTTAAAGTGAACATGTATGTAAGTAAACATTGAAGTGTTGAAGTAAACAAATAATAAAGTCAGTTAAGTGAATACGTAAGTAAATAAACATTGAAGTATTGAAGTAAACAAATAATAAAATCAGTTAAGTTAATATGTATGTAAATAAACATTGAAGTATTGAAGTAAACAAATAATAAAGTCAGTTAAGTTAATATGTATGTAAATAAACATTGAAGTATTGAAGTCAACAACTAGTTAAGTCAGTTAAGTTAATATGTAATGAAGTATGTGTACCTAAACACATACCTGATTTTTTAAGTAAGTAAAGTGAATAGATAAGAGTAAATAGAGTAACACACAATTGTGAAAGAATATATATATAGAGTAACATACAATTGTGAAAGAATAAAGGAAATTAATTTTAAGAGATACGTACGTATATGTGTTTGAATACCGTCTTATATCATCAAGTCCCAGGTAACGAACTTGAGAAAATAGCAAGGGATTGGGTCGTAGATGAAACTAATGGTGAAATATAAACTCACGTGCAAAAGAAACGTCCCCATGCAAAATACAAGATATTTCAATCGACGGGCGATAAATACGACTGAAACAGCGTCACATCATGTCTTCAGAACCCAACAATACTAAATATGAATTTTCAAAACATTATCTCTTCATAACTCTGAAGAACACAAGAAATGGTCGTTTTGGAATCTCCTTAACTAAACGAGATAGAAGCCTCAAAAAGCCAGTTTTGGCTTGTTTTGTGACGTCCTACAGTAATGACGCGTCAACAAATTTAAATCAAAGAAGGTTATTTATGTCGAGGATATCTTTAATTAATTAAATTTCTACTTTTTCAATGTTTTAAACTTAAATACCAAATATTGTGAGCCAAAAACATCTTTGAAAAGCGATTTTAGCACCCCATGTGTATTTGAACAGATGTAACAATAAAAGAAGAATGTATGAAATTGTGAATACTTCTATACAAAACATGTGGCTACCAAATACATTCAAAATCTACTTTCTCCGACATCAATATTTCATTTTATACTGTTTTCAAAATGTGGGGACGTTTCTTTTGCACGTGAGTTTACATATATTATTGCAACAAACGTTAACTTTAGTCTGCCATCCTGCCCCCGAAATTATAGAAAAGCCTAGGCAACTCTGTGGCAAAAACAACTTCCTTTCTGAAAATGAAGTAATATTATTGGCTCCTTTTTTAAAATGTGGGGACGTTTCTTTTGCACGTGAGTTTACATATATTATTGCAACAAACGTTAACTTTAGTCTGCCATCCTGCCCCCGAAATTATAGAAAAGCCTAGGCAACTCTGTGGCAAAAACAACTTCCTTTCTGAAAATGAAGTAATATTATTGGCTCCTTTTTTAAAATTCAAAACAGAAAGAAATTTTGATTTTGTCTTGAAAGTTTACTCTTCCTATCAAATTAAGATGTTCGTTGAAGTTTTAATTCCAGAGACCACGGACTTATTAAACATTATTAATTATTAAACATTGTAATTAAAGTCTCGTGCATAGACTAAACATTCGATTAAAGGTGCATCCATTGGGTTTAATAAAATTTTATTTAGCTTTAATACGTTCCACATCACCATATTTGCTGTTTACAGTACAAATAAATTCACTCAGCTTGCATATTCATCCCCAATCACAATTACTAGTTTTCAATTAAAATCAAGTAAACATAATTATGCATGTGTAGAAACCGAAATTGCAAGACCCATTTACATGCAAAGTAGTTATATGACCTATGAAACCCAAATTTTTCATTTTGTTTGTTATAAATTAGATTCCAAAATTACGTTTGACTCATTGGCGCGAGTCAATCGCGATGCATTGTCCGGTTTTTTTTTATATATCAGAAATCACTACTTTTACCTTCATATCGTCAATATACTACGTCGACTATCATCAAAATGGTAATTATTTAATATACTCTCCGTGATAGTTAACAATATGCCCAATTATCCTAATCTGTCTAATCCCGACAATCTTTACACAGCTTAAAGACAGAGTTATCGCTCAAGTGAACTGCACTCACCACTCACCGGCAGGTGGCCTACCTTATATGGTCATTGCTTTTTCTGTCGGCCATCGAAGCATGTTGTGTTTTGATAGCTCTCTAATTCGATAGTAATAAGATTATTGTCTCGACTTTGTTCTCCTTCTCAGTTGTATTTTCTGTCTGAGGGTGGTTAGACTGCCTTTCGCGAAGTAGTCTCTCTCCTTTAGACAGGTTTAGTGGTTGTTGACTGCAGTTGACGTGTCAACTGTTGTTGATTTCGGGGTGCTCGTTCTGCACGTGCAGTCCGTGCAGGTCGGTGATCTCGGGGCCGCTTGCGCGTGCCGCCTGTCCCTTGCGCTTGGCGCGGGGGTCATACCGCTTGGCCTTCTGTTTTCTGCTGTAGCGGTTGGCGCTGGCCGCCTGCGCTTGGTTGCTCTTGCCGCTGGCGCGTGGATAGCGCCTGCCGCCTCCTCTTGATAGGTTGTCGCCTGGGTTGGACAGCGCTTGTCGCCTGGGTTGGATTGCGCTGCCGCCTGCGTTTGTTTAGCGCTTGCCGCTTGCGCGGGGATAGCGCCGGCCGCTCGCGCGTTCTCTCTTTTTGCTTGCTGAGTATGACTTCGCCATACTCGGCGTTCTGTGGGGCGTGTGGCTATAGGAAGTCAGCGCGATTTGACCCCCACGGCCTTTGCCGCCTGTGCCGCAACCTTTGTCCGGACGCGGACAGGTGTGAGGAATGTGCTGACCTCTCGGTGGCGGAGCATCGCGAGTATCGCAACTCCGTTAAGAAGAGTGAGAGTCAGTCTAAGCTGAGGGCGTCCAGGCGGCCCTCTCCGTCCGCTACCGCCACCGCTACCGCTAGCGCCGGCACCGCCATGTCCGATCCCAGGTCGCCGGCTTCAGACCTGGTGATTTCGGAGGACACGGCGGAATTCGATTTGCCAGAGGCAGGGGCGGGAGCGGGTCGAGAGGCGGCCGCCAAGGACACTTACGTCTCTTCACAGGGTAGTGGGGGTGAGAGATCTCCCATCAGGAGATCCTCCCCTGACGCCGAGTCCTTTCCAGACCGGCGACTTTCGCCTAGGAGGAAGAGGAAACACAAGTCCAAGAAGAGGAGGTTGAGGCCTCTTTCTCCTCCTCCCTTTGATACAAGGAGATTGACTGAGGATATTCTGTCCTCAGTCAAGGACATGGTTTCCTCCATGCTGGACAGACGACTGCCGGCGCAGACTAGGGTTGAGGAAGGGGTTACTTCGCCCTCGACCTCCCCGCCGTCCACGCCCAAGAGGAGGAGGGTGGTGGTTGTTTCACCTGCCGGCACCTCCTCAGATCCAGACAAGTCGGCCCCGGAGGTGGCTTCCCAGGAGGGTGGGATGTCCACTCCAGGGAGATCCTCTCCCGAGTTGGCCATTGTGGAGACGCCTCAAGTGGATGCCCCTGACCTCAAGGAACGCCTGGCGGCTATCGCCGACTGGTGTCAGGTGGACTTAGCTGAGGTTGAGGATGAACCCTCCTCGACCAAGCTGGCCAGAATGGAGACATTCTGCACCGAGGAAGAGGCGCCTACCCAACGCCTCGTGGCACTGCCGCCACACAGGCCGTCTCCTGCCCCCCCTGGTTCTGGGTGAGAAGCAGCGCGCTTCCCTCCCAGTAGCACAGTCTTCTTTCCCCCTCTGTCCCCCTGTCCTGGACGACGATATTCGCCGGGTGGCCGTCCCCTCCATACCTCACCAGGTGTCGGACGCTCACTTGAGCCATCTTGACAAAGAGGCTAGGAGCATCCTGGGGTTGGCCAATCACGTGGCGCATGCCTGTCAGGGTATGGCATCCTTTGCGAAGGAGGCGGGGATGGAGGGAGGGGCGAAGGCTCTTTACCGCGGTTTCGGCGCCGTGGCGGGGAACATCGCTCAGATGATGTTGTGCGCCTCCCGCATTTCGGCGGGGGTCACAAATCTCAGGAGAGATGGTTTCCTTGCCCGGACAAACCTTCCGGCGGAGCTCCGGAACCGCTTGCGGGCCGCTCCCGCGTCATCTTCATCTCTCTTTGATGGGCAGATTGCCGGGGTCCTCCGGCAGCGGCAGGAGTGTCAGCAGCAGGAATTGACCAACAGACTGGCCGCTGGCGGGGGTAGAGCCTCTTCTCAGACGCATACGCGCAAGAAGAGGAAGGGAGGCGCGAACACTCCCGTGGGTAACGCCAAGACTGGCGGAGTTTCCTTTCGGTTTGGGGGTCGGCAGGACAGAAGTCGTGACTTCAATGCCGGCCCCTCTCCCAAGCACACCCCCAAGAAAGGAAGTCAGCGTGGCAGAGGCCGCGCATATGGAGGTACCCCGAGGAAGCAGTGACTCGTGGGTGGCCCCCGAGCTGCCTCCACAGGTTGTCCCGGCGTGGGAAGGGCCAGTGGGAGGTCGACTCTCTCGGTTTGTGGCCAACTGGGCGCAATTGGGGCTCGATCCTTTCGTCTGCAAGGTTTTGGAGCGGGGGTTTCGTATTCCCGTGACACACCGCCCCCCGCTAACCTGTTTTCCAACAGAGAGGCCGCTAGAACGAGATCGGCTCGCACTGACGCTGGAACAGGTGGAGACACTCATCTCCAAACGGGCGGTGGAGGAACTCCTGCCCCAAAACCTCACTCCAGGATACTATTCTCCGGTCTTCGTGCGACCGAAGCGAGACCCGAAAAAGTGGCGGCTGATCCACGACTTGAAGGAGTTCAACCTCTCCTTCCTAGAGCGGCCGCCATATTTTCGTCTCTTGACCGTACCATCAGTGATGCGGTTGCTGGAGCCCTTGGATTCGATGATATCCCTCGATCTGCAGGACGCGTATCTGCACATTCCCATCTACCATGGCGATCGCAGATACCTCCGTTTTGTCCTGGCGGGTCGCCACTTTCAGTGGAACGTTCTACCGTTCGGGATATCGTCGGCTCCATGGCTTTTCACTCGCGTGACCCAGCCCATCGTCCAATACCTTCATCGAGTGGACGTGCAGTTCGCGATGTATCTGGACGACGGGTTCACTCACAACAGATCCCCATCTGTTCTGGAGGCGCAACGAGACTTTGTGATAACGTTGTTCAGGCGGCTGGGATGGCTAGTCAACCTAGACAAGTCAGACCTGGAGCCAACGACGTCGCTGGTCTTTCTGGGAGCTCGCCTGGATACCGTGACCTACAGAGCTTTCGTCACTACAGAACGGATGGGGCGCTACAAAGATCTCCTGGAATTAGCACTCCGGGAGCCGCTGTCACTCCGCAAGTGGCAGAGGCTGTTGGGGTTCTTGAGCGCAACCCAACACTTCACTCGAAGGGGTCGGTTGCAGCTCAGGCCCCTGCAGATCTTCGTAAACGCGCACGTCAGGGAGAAGACTTGCCGTCATGTCTTCCCGATTCCAACCGAGTTGAGACACCACCTCTCCTGGTGGCAGCAGGAGTCCAACGTGCTGGGGGGAGTGCCCCTCAGGCAGCCCCCAGCGACGTCTCAGCTATACGTGGATGCCTCCACCCAGGGGTGGGGAGCCCACCTAGATTCAGACCAAACGGCGGGGGTGTGGTCGCCAGCGCAATCACGACGCCACATCAACGTCCTCGAACTGGACGCCATAAGGCTGGCGATCAGCCATTGGTCAGGTCACCTGCGGGGGCAGGTCCTGTGTGTTCACACGGACAGCTCAGCGGCGGCCTGGGCCATAAACAAGCAGGGGTCAACCAAGGCAGACTCTCTACTTCAACTGGTGGCGGAGCTGTTTCACCTAGTGGACAGTCTCGGACTCTCTCTCAGGGCGGTGCACATCCCAGGAGCCAAGAACGTCCTGGCGGACGCCTTGTCTCGGCCGGACAAACCTCCTTCGACGGAGTGGATGTTGCACCCGAGGGTGTTCGAGAGTCTGTGTTTGAGGTTCGGCAAACCTCACATAGACCTCTTTGCGACTCGGCTCAACCACCAGTTGCCGACGTACGTGTCCCCCGTACCGGACCCGGCCGCGTGGGCTCTCGATGCGCTCGCGTTAGGATGGGAGGGGATGGTCGCCTACGCCTATCCCCCTCACGCCATCCTGAGTCACGTGGTGTCGAAGGTACAGGAGACACGAGTACTTCAACTCCTTCTCATAGCTCCGTTGTGGCCAGCCAGGGCCTGGTACGTTCCCCTGAGGAGGATGTGCCGCCAAGACCCTGTCCCCCTCCCTCTGAGATGGGACCTATTGACGAGCAAACCAAGCGGGCGGGTTCACGAGAACCCCCAGGCGCTCCACCTTCACGCCTGGTTTGTCTCCAAAGGGGGTTGACAGGGGCGGGGTTTTCCAAGTCCGTCGCCGAAGCGGTCGCATCTTCGCAGAGATCCTCCACGAGGAATCTCTATGACGCCCAGTGGGGTGCCTTCGCCGCCTTCTGCGCGAAGGAGGGGTATGCTATCGAGGCGGTAACGGTCCCGCAGGTAGCTGAGTACCTGGTGTACCTACGAGAGGTGAGGAAGCTCAAAGCTTCCTCAATTAACACCAACCTGGCGGCGGTCATGTCAGTCCTTAGGAAGCGTGAGCCCCAGGTTGACATCTCGGTCCTTAAAGAACTTATTAGGACCTACCGGAATGAGGACGGGCGGAGGAAGCTCAGGCCTCCGGAGTGGGACCTGACAGTGGTGCTCAACCATCTCAAGTCGGACCACTATGAGCCATTGACGGAGACGACTCTTCTCCGTCTCACCATCAAAACAGCCTTTTTGGTTGCGATGGGGTCCGCAGCCAGGATTTCAGAGCTTCACGCTCTCCAGGCGGACCTCTTGCGTTTTGAGGTGAGAGACGGTGGGTCGGCGTCACTGGGGTTAGCCCCTGAGTTCATCTGCAAGAACCAAGCCGCAGACGAAAGGGGTAGAACCTTTTCGTTACCGTCTCTTTCCGGTAGCATAGATCCGACGGACGAGGATCGGCTCCTTTGTCCGGTGAGAGCCCTGCGGATCTACACCGAAAAGACCAAGACACTACGTCAAGGGAGAAGGAAACTTTTTCTTCCGCACTCCCAGACTAGTGTTCGGGAGTTAGACAAGCGTCAACTCAGCGTCTATCTCCGCTCGGCAGTGTTGGACGCCTACAAGGCCGCGGGCCTCGACCCGCCAGCGAAGGCCAATCCACACGAGATCAGAGCCATCTCGGCTACGATGGCTCTTCACAGTAACATGGCAGTGGCGGACATCATGGCCGGCTGTTTCTGGAAGTCGGGCCTGGTGTTCGCCAATCACTATCTTAGAGACGTATCCAACGAGGACATGGAGGGGATTCATCGGTTGGGCGCACAGGTGTACGCCCAGCAACGAGTTCCGTCGGCCTCGTACCGAAGAGGCCTACCCCCCCCTCGTTAACTCGGCTGCTCCTTGGGCCAGTCTAGAGTATGCAATAAACATAGTCTCGATGATTTTAGTGATGCTTTTGTTGTCTTTTCTTTAGTTGGTGACCACGCGGGTGAGAGTCCCTCCGGTTACGAGTTGGGTCAAGCTTAACCCTCCGGTTGACAGATGAACCCCATCGGGGTTCAGGCTGGTTACGCTGTATTGGCTCACCAACTTGACTCTTGTTAAGACAGAGCTATCCCTCTTAGGGGCCTCTCGCTCCCCTCCACCTCTGTGGCAATCGGGCATATTGTTAACTATCACGGAGAGTATATTAAATAATAGTATGTTTTTGTTTAAACATCATTATTTATACTCACCGTTGATAGTTAACAATCGTAAGTTCCCTCCCGGCCTCCCCTCGGTCGCGTTCGGCTTCGTGTCTGTCCATCAGAAGAAGCAATGACCATATAAGGTAGGCCACCTGCCGGTGAGTGGTGAGTGCAGTTCACTTGAGCGATAACTCTGTCTTTAAGCTGTGTAAAGATTGTCGGGATTAGACAGATTAGGATAATTGGGCATATTGTTAACTATCAACGGTGAGTATAAATAATGATGTTTAAACAAAAACATACTATTTTTGGTAACAGTCGGTATTTCTCGATAAAGTAACACCATTTATAATGTTTGAAATATTTTACCCCCATCAACACAATGGATGTACCATTAATCCAAGATGTTCGCTGGCGATCTCTAACATTAGGGCCTTCGAGTGGCCATTTTAAAGGTGCATCCATTGTGTTTCATAAAATTTTATTAGGCTTTAATACGTTCCGACTCACCATATGTGGTGTTTACAGTGCAAATAAATTCACTCAGCTTGCATATTCATCCCCTATCGCCAAATATATCATAATTACTAGTTTCCAGTTAATATTGAGTACCATCATTATGCATGTGCAGAAACCGAAAGTGCACGTCCCATTTACATGCACAGTAGTTATATGACCTATTGAACATAATCAACCCAAATTTATCATCTTGTCTGTTATAAATAAGATTCCAAAATTACGTTTGCTCATTGGCGCGCGCCACACGCAGTATGTTGTCCGGTTTTCGATCAGAAATCACTACTTTTACCTTCATATCGTCAATATACTAAGTCGACTATCATCAAAATGGTGGTTTTTGGTAACAGTCGGTACTTCTCGATAAAGTAACACCATTTATAACGTTTTGAATATGTGACCCCCAACAACACAATGGATGTATCTTTAAGGTGTTCACATTAAAATGGCCGCTTGTAGGTCGTTCAAGTGATCCGACTGATGTAGCGATACCAACACACTCAAAGTAGAGTTTTAAATATAGCACCATGATAGAATAGTCAACCATATTACTGCCTTAACTCTTAAATTCGCATGAGACCTACAAATCTTCCGTCGCTTTATACGTCGCACCATTTTATTTCAATACGGATATCTTTTTCTATGGACAAGGCTTATCGGGTCGAGTAATGAGTTGTTTTAACCTCTAACATAATAAAATATTGTATAAACTTTCATAATAAATAGCAAATTTGAGAAAATAAAAAAAACGTGCTACAGCGCCTTTTATGATAATTTTATTTTGCAAATAGCTAGCTAAAAAGCTATTGTTAGACACTGTACCGAGAGATATATGTTTATGAGGGTTCTTTCAATATTTGATAAAAAGAGCCTCGCTAATATGGATATACCGTATTTCCTCTAATAGGGGCCCCGGCCCTTATTAATAATTAGGGGGTCTTACCCCCCGGCCCTTATTGGAGGCCCGGCCCTTATTATGATAATAGGTTTTCCAAAGTCAACTTGAGACATGTATTCTAATGTTTGAAACAAAGTTTCCCGGTATACATGATTGACTAGACCCGGCCCCTATTGGAGACCCGGCCCCTATTGGAGACCCGGCCCCTATTAGAGGCCCGGCTCTTATTCATGTTTAGGTACCTTTACCCCCCCCCCCCCCCCGCCCACCCCCCCCCCCCCCCCCGGCCGCTATTAGAGGCCCGGCCCCTATTAGAGGAAATACGGTACAGACTCAGTATTAAGGCGTTCACTGATAAGATGTTGTTTTCTTGCGATCCTTTTCAATATTTGATATTAAACATGAATAAATATATTCTTACACGGTATTCACCACAAATGAACAAGTATATTTTTTCCTAAATTAATGTATTTAGATATGCGGTTTACTTTTATGAAGCTGCAAGATATTCACCACAAATGAACAAGTATATTTTTTCTTAAATTAATGTATTTATTTGCGTTGTATACTTTTATGAAGCTGCAAGATATTTTTGTTCAGCATGATGAAAACCCATCAACGTCTGTGACCGGCTATACGCTGCAGGGGTTTCATAAAGACATATTCGATCATTTATATGCCTATGTTCATCGATATCATCTCATCGTTTGAAATGCTACATTAGCAGAAAAACACATTGATTTTTGTCTGTACTCCTACAGCAATTAATAAAATATTCTAATAAAAAACAAAACAAACAAAAATGTACTTGTTATTTTCCTCGAAATGTTTTCTGTTTCAAGGTTTTCTTTGGTTTTTACTGTTTCTAACACAACTGTTTCTTATCAAATGACATTTAGAATAGATATGAAAGCGATTTGCCCAGCGTGTTGATAAACGTGATTCATTTCAGCTGTAGATTTACAGCATAAACAAGGTAGGTTAAAAATATTCCCCGCGCACGGTAACAGACCGTTCTATAACTGTACCGCGGAGCGACCCGACCTAGGATCGCACCCGGAACATAGGCCTACCCGGGCGTAATGTAGACCGTTACGCACCTGGCTAGATCGGGGATTACGGACCTGGGGCTTCCAGTGTAGATATTTACACAACCAGGGACTCTATAGCAGTGACTACAGATAACATACAGATACTCATAAGAAACCAATATATTTTTGATAGCAACTTCAATAGTGTGTAGATACGCGACGTTTTGGAGTATATGCATACGATGTTTATATGCTAACTTCTTCATCAAGTAGAATGAAAGAGTGAGCATCTATGCTCGGAATTTTCTTTTGTATTTCACCTCTACTGATGTGAGCAGATTCTCAGTTTCGTGAATTCATAAGAGTAATGAATGCTAATTTCTGTTAAAGTCCGTTGTTGATTGTTTGCCCTTTATTTCAGTCAAAACACGATACTTTCCTTGGAATCGAATCAGATCTTGGATTTATGAAATTCATATTTATATGCAGCTTTTACTCATTATTTTAAATATGACCCTGTACATGTCTTCTGATATAAACTATAGCTTTTAGGAGTCTATACTGCAATATGATATACGCTGTTAAAGTTTGTTTGAGCAACTTCGGATAGCCTATAACAACCAATAGTGAACGCTGTCAGATCGTACTTGCGGTGATATCGAGGTCACATAACGCCACTTTCCAGCGGCCCATTCACAAACTGAAAGCGGGTACACGGGGTCATGTGAACACGGATATCTCATTCAGGGATATGTCACGTGACTGATGAATGGAGCGAATGTAGGTCAGCTCGCTGCCTCGACGCTACACCTGACGTGCTCGGGAGCTTGGGGCTGGTTTAAACCGCTTGTACGAACCGACAGCGCAGTAGGGGTAGGGAAGACTAAAATTTAGTTATAAAATGTTTGTTTGTTGGAAAAATGCAACGCTTTTAAAAATCTTAGTTTATTGAGCTTACTTTCGATGAGGTCTAAATTTGTTGAAAGAATTTCGAGATTGTATCTTTAGTTTCATAATGCTCGGTCAAAGTGACCTTTTATAAAATAAGCGCCCTCCTCGGAATCACGACATTATCCCGATAGTTTAATACGTGAACTAAATGGTCTCTTTACAATCAGTTCCTACTGCATTAAATATTGCGTACGTATCACCAGGGTATCATTAGAGTCTCTACATTGAGTCCCTGGTAGGCCCTATCACTGGTCTCGTCATCACCGGCTGACGTCACCCATGTTGACATCACCCCCTGGAACCCAGTAGGCTACTGCAGGGCTCCAGTGATAGTGATTTTGTACAGCGAGAGATGCAGTGATAGTGATCGGAGATTACGGACTTTAGTGTATCGGTTGATGGAAATATCTAAATCCATCAACACAAACAACACAAATCATTACTTCCATGTGGATGCATCAGTGAATCCCTATATTTTTTAATGTAGGTAACTTAAAAATTGAGAAAGTTATCGGCAAGTTACTTTGGTAGCATTATGTTAAACAGAGAAATATAGCCAGTATGTAAATAATAATTGGAAATTTTAGTCGTTATTGTTAAAGTTAGATAATCATTTGGGCAAAGTCTTTAGTGGTTTACTTCAATACTTTTAGAGAAAAATATTTGATGAAGTGATCGTGATCGTCTGACTGTACATGTTCTGTACATGCCTTCAGTGATCCATCCTCGGTTACCCATGGTTTTATATATGCTCCGTTACTCTCCACTATATCACCCATGGGAAACCTTATCAGGAGAATCTGTACTCAAATTACCCGCCCTTGGCCGGCGTGACGAAGTCAGTAACCAAAGAAAATTCTCAATAGGATAAGACGGAAATGGTCAAGGGAGATAACCGGTGACGGATGGCTAAAAACATGACCTCGCATGCTTTGCAACGAGGTGATATGAATTGTCATTGGTTCGCAGGTCCAAGCTGCGTAGCAGTTTGATTGGCTCACGCCGGCCAAGGGCATATAGTACATATTTCTCTGATAGAGTTTCCCATGGGTGATATAGTGGAGAGTAACGGAGCATATATAAAACCATGGGTAACCGAGGATGTCAGTGATCGTGTTTGTTGGTGGCTGAGATCGGAATTAGGTTCACAATTATATGCGTCAAGGGCTAATAATTAAAATAATGAAAATGACTGACATTGAACTCCTGAATATGAGCTTCGTTAGCAATGGAAACGAAAAAGTAGTTGATTCCTTTGAAAAGAACAAGTATGAAGTACATTCTGTAACCATATATCACAAACATGTGACATGCATGAAAGTGCATTTGAGAAGTCACACCATAAGAAGCTGCCATTTGTACTAAAACCATCCTAGTGCTATCATCATTTTACCATCCTGTTAACCAATTTACTACTATTGAATAACAACACAGCTTGTATTTGAGATCATTTGTCTATTTGACGTTTGTGTGACACAATATTCAACTCCAGCTAGTTAATTAGTATACCGTCAAACACTTACCAACAACACAAACAAAAATAAACTAAAGTCAATTGCCTATTTCATGAACTAATTCCCACATTAGTGTCGAAAACGATCTACAACAATTTATTCACAAATCAATACTTTAAACGCTTAAATTGTGTGTTACCTAATTCAGTTGCAATTATCAATCCTTTACAATGCGTTTAAGTGTAGCAAATTTCATTTTGGTAAATGTGGTAATAATAATGCGATGTTTATTCTGGGCATGTTGAGAAGAAAGGACATGCATTTCTCATAATTTTGACAACATAACCAGTTGACATGATTGTTGTTGAAAGATTGAAAGTTATAAGAAACATTATTAACAGTTCTACCCATCATGTGTCCCTATACAATGGCATCCGTTAAGATGTTAGGAGGTGACAAATTAAGCATGCCATGATATCGCATTTGTTCATTAATGAAATAGCACTTATAAAATGTCTATACGATGAAATGTCAAAATCTCTCAGTAAATAATTTTGCTGACACTGACCGACGAACCAAAAGACCATTAAACCAATTTCAAATATGATTTTTATTTTATTTTGAGCAACTAGAAGAAAGAGTATGAGCAAATAAATTGTGGATTTTGATTAAAGCATGGAATAAGTTCATTTGGGTTCGGTTTAATACCATTTCGGGTTCTTTCAAATCAATCTTTCTTACACGTAAATAAAGAAATCATCAATTTGAGTGATATTTTCTTTTATTGATTATTTTGGCCGATTAAAAAACTTATGTCATCTTAGATTGTTAAAGGTTTCATGGCACATTGTCTGTGAAGGACATCACCATCATCATGATCATTATGTTTAGGCCTACTAATATCTTTAAAAGAACTTCAGTGCTATCTTTTTTCAACATATTTTTTTCTTTTTGAACAAATTCATTATGGGAATTTATTGCCCCAAATTCTCATGATCATAATCATTAAAAACAAATCAGATACATTTATTCTATGGTCTCTGAACAAATCTAAATATTCTCTTGATAATGAATTCTCTGAATAAATGTTCATTATTTCACGAACAAGCTAATCTGTATTTTCATATCTAATAAATTAGCTCCAAAGCTATATTCTATATAAAAAAATGTCGTCTTATTGTGAATTCGTCAATATTCCGGGGATGTAGCTCAGGGTAGGTCAGGGTTCGATTCCCGGCGTCATACCAAAAGACGTTAAAAGATGGGAGTTGTTGCTTCCTTGCTTGGCGCTCAGCATTATAAGGATAGAACAACGCTTGAACTGGCGCTGCACTGTGGCTGCCGGGTGCAACTGGCACAAATCGAATTTCCGAATTCATTGTAATGAGAACAATAAAGTGTTATCAAATTTAAATTGATTAAATATGCAGCAAGCATAGCGTGTATACTTGCACCGTTCTCTGATATCCCATTCTTCTATATAACCAGCAAAGCACACCGTGCTTCTTCGAATAGACAGCGGGTACGTGATAAGTGATACAATAATAATAATAATGGTGCATATTTATAAAGCGCACATATCCACGCTCGAAAGCATGCTCAAGGCGCTAAACATATAATGCTAATAAATAACAATAATAGTCATGCACATTTGAATGTATATGTATATAATTGTTGCGATTGTGAAAGTCCGTATGTACCATAGAACTGAACAAACAGATAGGATTTTAGACTTGATTTGAATGATTCAAATGTTGTTCATAGTTTCAGATTTGGGAAGAGAGTTCCACATGTTAGGAGCAAAATGCTAAAAAGATCTCTGACCAAAGCACTTGAGGTTACACTTCGGCACTGTCAATATATTCTGATGTTGTGATCTAAGCTCCCGTGCTTTGACATAGGCTGATGTCAACTCTGATATGTAGACAGGCGATTGATCATGCAGAGATTTATGCATTAGACATAACATTTTGAATCCTTGCTTTTATTGGAAGCCAGTGAAGATGTTTAAGGACAGGAGTAATGTGCGATCCTTTAGATGTTAGAGTCACGATACGCGCTCTAATAAATAGTGTTTAAGGAGAGGTGGGACGATGAAATCAAATATTTTAGAATTCATTTATTTTTTCAAAATAGCAAGTTCATTACGTCTTTTATCCAAAAGTGTAAGAAAATTTTGGGGTCACCGAACGATTTAAAGGGTTATTGGCATTAATAGTAATACACCCGTCGGCAAATTACGTCATTTTTGACTGATTTGGCGTATTTAAATTAAGTGCTAGCTTTCAACGAATAAACTCCGAATCCTTTCAGATACATCTCAATCACATACGGGGATGTACGGCAAATCTATGTTTTGAATATAAATGATGCTGGAAAGAGAAATAAAATTCAATTAAAAGATAGATGCAATGGCATATGGTCCAAATCGGATTCATTAAAATGGAATGTCAATTTGACAATTGCAATATCCAACTAGGTAATTCCGCAGATGACAATTACACAATTATTACATAAACATGTATTTTTGGCGATGTAATACACCTCATAAATTCATTTAGCGGCAGTGATAATCATCATTAATTAATTAACGAGACTCGGCGGAGTAGCTGTCTAGCTGACCCCGTCTGTCGCTTATCACAGTCACGCCTCAGTGAGCATTTTCAAAATGAATCGCCCTAATAAATGGGGTAGTGTTAAATTGGGTGAATTAAAATCGTCTTAATTATCAATTGCAAGTGTATATTGTCTCGATTTTATGCTCAAAGGCAAGAAAACGTTGGTGTGATAATACAAGACAATTTTTACATATCTTTATTTGTTTTCTCACAACGTTTCCGAGTAGTTCTTGTCCCTTCTTCAGGTAAATGGTGAATATCACCCAAGTGTCTTCTGATATTAAATATATCAACTCGAGTTGATGAAAGTCACAATTATCCGGGGCTTGCCAAGGATATTTTCTTTAGTCAGACGAGGGTAAGATACATGCAATGCAAGTCTTCTATTCTCATGAATAAACAAATGAACACACTAAGAATGTTTTTATTTGACAAAAGGGTATGTATTCAAATGATCTACCATCGGAACAAAGTATATGGGTCGACCCTTTAGATATATTTGTTGAATACTGTTTGATAAATAGTCAATGCATACGAAACCGTGTAGGCGGATTTGCCAGGGTTTACCATCCGTATGACCAGTGAAGACAGGTCATGTGACTGACTAAACGGGTCTTACGGATGACCTTGACGTTAGATGGAATGTGGAAGTTAAACGGTTGCTCGACTCGGAAGTTCAGAATCGAAATTTACTATAACAAACTTAAGTACGGTGATTTCAGCCTATATACATTTTTTGTTTTGACTGTGTCAATAAATTGATACAATAAAACATGTGTCTCTCTTTTATTCTTCATGTAATGACAAACTAAATATCGATTAGTTTTAGTCGCAGAGTTATCTCGCTTGATAAAGAGCGGTAAAATCTATACAGCGTTTTCACTGTTTAACAGTGTGCCGAGTTTTTATCACAAACGGAAATAGCTATATAGCCTATATATTTGATCTATTCTATCGGGTGGACCATGAGTTACAGCTTCATATTCCTACGATAGCCGAATGTGGGTTTGCACCGTTTGCTAAATATAGCTTATGACGGCGACGCATGCATACGCTCTTGGCGATCCTGTCAGTAAATAATACATTTATCTTCAAAAGGCGGCTTGAGAAGTAGCTGAAAATGGAAAACTTTTTGCAGAATTCTTGGTACACATTTGACTTATATAAACTGGCTCTTTAAGGACATAAATATGATTCTTGTTAAACAAATCTACTTAGATCAGCTATAAATATGTGTAAAACATGTGTTTTAGTTGTTTACAAAGGGTTTAATTCAGTAACCATGGTAACACATTCCTCTTAAAACTAAATTTAGAGTCTAACAAATGAAAGTACAATAGCTCAGTCTAGGTAAATGACATTAATTATATTCAATCAGTGTCCATAAAAGAAGACAGTTGACCACTTCTGATGTCTGGTTGGTTCCCTCAATCATCAAAAAGTACTCACTAAAACATATCGAAACTGGAGACATGCCAAAACATTATATAAATTATACCTTAATTAAGTAGAAAAAACACGATTTTTGAAAATATGATATATATTGTTATCATATATAATACTTCTTAATATATTCCCATTATACTTGCGACCCAAACTCAATTGTAAAAGAAACTCCACTAACAAAATACATGATATTTAATAAGTTGGTTAGATGAGAGATAAAGGAATTTTATGGCATAACAACTTCTTTATTGCAGTAATGCGGCGTTTTGGTGTCTGTTATCAAACAAATCCTGGCTTTATTGAAGTTACTTTTTATGTCAGTTTAGAACAGAACTTTTACGAATAGCAGACATTTAAGCAAGTCTAGCTTAAATTCTGAACATGATCTTAAAAATAGGATATTTATATTCGACGCCTCTTCTGTTATCAGACATTATCGCGTAAAAGTTCAGTACTTGGACGCAGCTACCAATTCTCCACCCCTACACAAAGTGTAGCTTACACCGACACTTTTCGTCCCGCTCCACTACTTTATATTAGATTTAAGAGACTAAAATCACAGTCTAGATTCAGTGGTGTAAACATATCTTTATTCATGGTTTGGTAAACAAGCAAGCTTTACTTATCTTAATACCTCACCAGTACATACATATAATAACAAACACACAAGAACTGGACATAAACATGACAAAATGAAGCATAATGATACCATGCATACATTTGGTGCTATTATGAAAGATTAAGTTTTGTACGTCTAGTTTTCTACATGAAGCGCATAATACTCCAACTCAGAGTTTAACCTTATATGCATAAACTATTTATCAGACAAAATGTTAAAGAAAAATAAACATTACGAGAAAATAGATTTTTCAATTCAATGAATAAGTTTTAAAAAATATACCCTAGACTTAATTTAAGTCTCGAAGCATCACGTCGTTAAAAGACAGACCGATCTGCCTGGCAGTGTGTGGAGTAGAGACGACCCGACATAAGGTCTCCTGGGCAAGATAAGTGGCCTGCTCTCGGAGATAATTAAATAATCCACGCCCTATTATCAAAATGTCAGAGAGAAAAACTTGCCACATGTGACATGTAAGATGCAGTCACGTGACCTAAGCGCGTGCGCTATGAATGAAGTTGATGGCGGAGGGGTAATTGTTCACTTCCTCTCAACTCCCAGCACAGAATGTCAAATTTAAAGCACTAAGTGCCTTTTTGGTTTAATTTAACCACACTCATAAATCAAACGGTTATGTTCGTTCCCAGCGGCGGTAAGGAGAGACATCTTTCTATCTTCAGAGATCAGGAGTCTGTGGATCTCCTTTCTGTCTGCAGGTTCCAAGCTTAGGCTTGTGGATCTCTTCTCTTGCAATACTCGGACCTGCAGGCTCCAAGCTTTGGCTTGTGGATCTCTTCTCTTGCATACTCGCACCTGCAGGCTATACGCTTAGACTTGTGGATATCTTATCTTGCATACTCAGACCTGCAGGTTCCGATCTCTTCTCTTGCATACTCGGATCTGCAGGTTCCCTCCGTCTGCAGGCTCCAAGCTTAGGCTTGTGGATCTCTTCTCTTGCATACTCGGACCCGCAGGTTCCCTCCGTCTGCAGGCTCCAAGCTTAGGCTTGTGGGTCTCTTCTCTTGCATCCTCGGACCTGCAGGCTCCAAGCTTAGGCTTGTGGATATCATCTCTTGCATACTCGGACCTGCAGGTTCCCTCCGTCTGCAGGCTCCAAGTTTGGGCTTGTGGATCTGTTCTCTTACATACTCGGACCTGCAGGTTCCCTCCGTCTGCAGACTCCAAGTTTGGGCTTGTGGATCTCTTCTCTTACATACTTGTACCTCGAACTCAATAGATCTTTTCTCTGACACGCTCCAATACAAGCTCAAACTCGCGGGATCTCTTCCATTGCAGGCTCCAAACTTGAACTCGCGGAATCTTTTCTCTGGCATGCTGTAAGCGCAAACTCGCGGGATTTCTTCTGTTGTACGCTCCAAGTTCGATCTTGCAGGATCTCTCCGTCTGCAGGCTCCAGACTAGCTAAGACTAGCACCTGCACCTTCTGAATACTCCAAGCTCGGACAAGTGAGATCTCCGCCCGCAGGTTTCATTTTGTGACTCGTTGCGGGATTTTATGGTTTCGGATGTCATACAATGGTTGTATGTGATGGTCGCTGTTGCTATGGAGGTCACTTCATTGACGTTTGGAGTTAACAGCACCACATCGACCTAATACAGTCCTCGTGCTAGCATGTAGACATCGTCTCTGAAATTACCGGTAGTTGAGATTCTGTATGACATATGATAAAGACATATAGCTTTGGACGCTGAACTGAGGGAATCTTTAATCTGCTCTTGCAATGGCAGTCTTGAATAAATGTTAATGCAGATGATTTCCGACAACGGACTTCAGATAATCTCATGTTCCAGAATTATTTTCGTTTCAATAGTAACTGGATGGATTCGGAAGGACGGGTTTTTGTTTTTGAGCCAAAACTCAAACTCGGCTCGTTATGTCGATTTGAAACTTTGCTAGCCGATTACCTACATTTATTACCCTTTAGATCATTGTTTGAATTCTGATTGGTCAAAAGCCAATAAATACGAAACCGTGTAAGCGGCTGCGTACCCATACATCCTGTCAAAACACCGTGTAACTAAAAGTATGTCGTGTATTGGTGCTTTCTGCATGTTTTCCGATTTCTAATTTTTTTGCTTCAGTTTCTATGGAAACGAGCTGACTTGTTCTCAGTACATGGGCGGATTCGTTGCCAGAACAAATCGAGAGAAAACTCTCATTTAATCTCAAATCGCACCACCCCTTTAATAATATTTTAGTGGAAATATAGATTTAGCAATTAACGTGAAGGGCATATTTTCAGGTTTTTTTATTTTCTAGATTAACTTAAAGGGGCAGTAGCACGTTTTTTCCACCAATAGTAAAACACCCTTCTCTCTTCCGAATATTAAGTTAAAGAATGAGTTTAAATGGTTCGGTAAAGCCAAGGGAATTGATTTTGTAATTGAAATAATAAAAGGTGTTCACAATAAAATGACTGCATGGTATTTTTTGCTTTATATGCAACACCGTTATTACCAATACGGATAATTTGTTTGTGTAAGATGTTTTACCCTCTCAAAGTAAATATAACTGACATAAATTATCACTATAAATTAAAAATGAAATTCACAAAAACTTGCTACAGCCCCTTTAATGGAAGATTCGTGCGCAATCTCGCTCACAATTTACATGGTTTTTCATCTGAAATAGATTATATTGATGTTTTGAGGTAAGCAAGATTTGAGTCCGTTGTTTCAGAGCTGAATGTTGCAGCGTACATAGTGATAGGTCATCGTCACTGTACAACATCGTGTACTCACTACAAATAATGAAACCATTCAACTCTCTCACTTGTGCTGCATGTTGAAACTAGGATCAGGACATATTAAACATTGTCAACATTGTCAGCATTAAACATTGTCAACATTGTCAGCATTAAACATTGTCAACATTGTCAGCATTAAAAATTGTCAACATTAAACATTATCAACATTGAAAACATTATACATTGTCAACATTGTCAACATTATACATTGTCAACATTGTCAGCATTAAACATTGTCAACATTGAAAACATTATACATTGTCAACATTGAAAACATTATACATTGTCAACATTGAAAACATTATACATTGTCAACATTGTCATCATTAAACATTGAAAACATTATACATTGTCAACATTGAAAACATTATACATTGTCAACATTGTCATCATTAAACATTGTCAACATTGTCAGCATTAAACATTGTCAACATTGAAAACATTATACATTGTCAACATTGAAAACATTATACATTGTCAACATTGAAAACATTATACATTGTCAACATTGTCAACATTAAACATTGAAAACATTATACATTGTCAACATTGAAAACATTATACATTGTCAACATTGTCATCATTAAACATTGAAAACATTATACATTGTCAACATTGAAAACATTATACATTGTCAACATTGTCAGCATTAAACATTGTCAACATTGTCAGCATTAAACATTGAAAACATTATACATTGTCAACATTGAAAACATTATACATTGTCAACATTGTCAGCATTAAACATTGTCAACATTAAACATTGAAAACATTATACATTGTCAACATTGAAAACATTATACATTGTCAACATTGTCAGCAATAAACATTGTCAACATTAAACATTGAAAACATTATACATTGTGAACATTGAAAACATTATACATTGTCAACATTGTCAGCATTAAACATTGAAAACATTGAAAACATTATACATTGTCAACATTGTCAGCATTAAACATTGAAAACATTGAAAACATTATACATTGTCAACATTGTCATCATTAAACATTGTCAACATTGTCAGCATTAAACATTGTCAACATTGAAAACATTATACATTGTCAACATTGAAAACATTATACATTGTCAACATTGTCAGCATTAAACATTGTCAACATTGTCAGCATTAAACATTGAAAACATTATACATTGTCAACATTGAAAACATTATACATTGTCAACATTGTCAGCATTAAACATTGTCAACATTAAACATTGAAAACATTATACATTGTCAACATTGAAAACATTATACATTGTCAACATTGTCAGCAATAAACATTGTCAACATTAAACATTGAAAACATTATACATTGTCAACATTGAAAACATTATACATTGTCAACATTGTCAGCATTAAACATTGTCAACATTGTCAGCATTAAACATTGTCAACATTGTCAGCATTAAACATTGAAAACATTAAACATTGAAAACATTGAAAACATTAAACATTGAAAACATTATACATTGTCAACATTGTCAGCATTAAACATTGTCAACATTGTCAACATTGAAAACATTATACATTGTCAACATTGTCAGCATTAAACATTGTCAACATTGTCAGCATTAAACATTGAAAACATTAAACATTGAAAACATTATACATTGTAAACATTGTCAGCATTAAACATTGTCAACATTGTCAACATTGAAAACATTATACATTGTCAACATTGTCAGCATTAAACATTGTCAACATTGTCAGCATTAAACATTGTCAACATTGTCAGCATTAAACATTGAAAACATTATACATTGAAAACATTAAACATTATCAACATTGAAAACATTATACATTGTCAACATTGTCAGCATTAAACATTGAAAACATTGTCAACATTGTCAGCATTAAACATTGTCAACATTGTCAGCATTAAACATTGTCAACATTAAACATTGAAAACATTAAACATTGTCAACATTGAAAACATTATACATTGTCAACATTGTCAGCATTAAACATTGTCAACATTGTCAGCATTAAACATTGTCAACATTGTCAGCATTAAACATTGAAAACATTGAAAACATTATACATTGTCAACATTGTCAGCATTAAACATTGTCAACATTAAACATTGAAAACATTATACATTGTCAACATTGAAAACATTATACATTGTCAACATTGAAAACATTATACATTGTCAACATTAAACATTGTCAGCATTAAACATTGTCAACATTAAACATTGAAAACATTATACATTGTCAACATTGTCAGCATTAAACATTGTCAACATTGTCAGCATTAAACATTGAAAACATTAAACATTGAAAACATTAAACATTATCAACATTGAAAACATTATACATTGTCAACATTGTCAGCATTAAACATTGAAAACATTGTCAACATTGTCAGCATTAAACATTGTCAACATTGTCAGCATTAAACATTGTCAACATTAAACATTGAAAACATTAAACATTATCAACATTGAAAACATTATACATTGTCAACATTGTCAGCATTAAACATTGTCAACATTGTCAGCATTAAACATTGTCAACATTGTCAGCATTAAACATTGAAAACATTGAAAACATTATACATTGTCAACATTGTCAGCATTAAACATTGTCAACATTAAACATTGAAAACATTATACATTGTCAACATTGAAAACATTATACATTGTCAACATTGAAAACATTATACATTGTCAACATTAAACATTGTCAGCATTAAACATTGTCAGCATTAAACATTGTCAACATTGTCAACATTATACATTGTCAACATTGAAAACATTATACATTGTCAACATTAAACATTGTCAGCATTAAACATTGTCAGCATTAAACATTGTCAACATTGTCAACATTAAACATTGTCAACATTGTCAGCATTAAACATTGAAAACATTGAAAACATTATACATTGTCAACATTGTCAGCATTAAACATTGTCAACATTAAACATTGAAAACATTGTCAACATCGAAAATATTAAACATTGTCAACATTAAACATTGAAAAACTCAACATTGTCAACATTAAGATAAGATAAGATAAATTGTTATTGCCCTGAGAAGGGCATTTGCATTGTCATGAATTTAGCTCAAAGGAAATACACAAATAAGATGTACAAATATGACAGTTAACAATAATCACTGGGTATATAGCCATTGTCAACATTATCAACATTGTTGTGCGTCTCTCAAACGAAAGTAACAGTTTCACAAAAAAAGTTTTATTTCACTTACAGATTGTAATACCATTTATTTCCATCAGTAGTGAAGATTACACATCAACGTATCACATGGATCAGTTTCAAGATTTTCGAAACTATATTAGAGCTAAGAGAGTCAATTACTCGTGAGGATTTCATAAGCGACATCTTCAACTTACTCCCCGTCACGTGCAATATGAATATTTGGCTATGGACACGCCAATCTCCAATGATCTGACTTGCCGATAGGGGGGCTTCATTCGATTCACGAAAACGTATCTGACGCAGTGAGGTATGAACCGTGTAGAAAGCTACTAGACTTGCTGAAGAGCGAAATGAATATAGCCAACCAAGTTTAATCATAAATTGAGTCACTTGCCAATGATAAATCACACGTTTGAAAAACATGCTTGCTACGTCGTTTTTGAAAATTATCTTTTCAATTTTAGAAATTCACAAATACCCAATATCGACTACTTTAAAATATGCCAAAAATCGAATCAGATACAGATTTTATAAATTGATCCAAGATGACAACTGATAACAGACCATTATTGTCCATGGAAATATTAATAAAGTGGAGGGGCTATTTTGTAGAGATAGACATTACATTATCTACTCTGTTAATATTATTAGGATTTGAGTATCCCTTGTGTTGAGTGCATGCGTTACACTGCACGAGTCGCTAGAAGATAATGAAGCATTCGTAAAATACAACTATTTCAATTTTGCACTGTTCATTTTGTGTATCGGGATTACGTGCTATGAAAACAAAGAACCACAGATCCACACATGTAAGCTAGAAATCAGCTCATCAAGTT